>CM055857.1:15502429-16247429 GCA_029490765.1 Euthynnus affinis | reverse complement strand
AAAAAACCCCCCAAAAAACAGGTATTGGCTTCCCATGACTGCTGGCGTTCATAGGGCATGCAAATATCATTGTCAACTTTAACTTAATTTAAGGAAATGCTCATTTCTTTATGCCCTTTGTTTAGCTTTTCATGCAGCCTTTCAGGTGTGAAGCACATCCTTTGCTTTACTGCCTTTACTGTAAGAGCTTCTCGTAAAACTATCCTTTCTGAGGTCAAATAAAGATCTGCACATTAAAATAGTGAGCAGAAAAAAAATAAACAAATTAAAACAAAATATGTTTTGTGGTGGATTAAAGGATATATTTTATTGATATGTTATTTACCTGTTTGATCCATAAGATATCACAAAATGATGAGAAATGTTGATCATCATTTCCCAAAGTCCAAGGTGACGTCAGTCCACAACCCAAAGAAGACTAAAGAAATCAAAAATATTCACATTTGAGAAGCTGGAATCAGTGAATTTTGACTTTCCTTTTCTTAAAAAAATGACCCACAATGATTAATCAATTATCAAAATAGTATTAATTTAATAGTTGGAAACTAAAAGAGTAATTGACAACTTGTTGCAGCGCCACAGACCAACAACGACAACTGAATGTTATGTGTACACAAAATGAGTCAGCATCACTTGTCTTTTGATTGTCTGGTGCAAAGTGGTGTATGAACTCACCAAAGTGAACAAATATTGAGAATAATGTGTCTTTCTATTGAAAGGTGAGTGATACAGAGACCCATCTGGAGTGCCTGCTCAACAACAACAAGAACTGTGACTCCTGTGCACCAACTGGAACAAGGTGAACCCAAATCTTTTAAAAACTTGAAATACTTCTTAAAATGATGTCACCCAGTGTAGATTTACTGACTTGGGTTGGGTAATGCAAGACTTTATTGCAACAATACAAAGAAAACAGAATGAGCTTCACCAATGTAGTTGAATCAATACTTATCAGTATAAAGTGTCTTTATGTCTCTTGTGTTCTGTGCAGGTACCTCGAATATCAACACCAACTGTATGATCTGGGGGTCAGAGACTGGGCAATTGGTGGGAAGGAGCAACCTTGTCAGGATGCATGCAACTTATTCTCTATGACAAAGAGGTAAATGCTATGCTGGATCAAAATTTTATATATTTTACATTTATCTAATAAAATAATACTTACAGACAATACTCCTGGTGTAACATGCTCATCATCCTTGGTAAATGCTTTTCATTGGTCTAAGCTGATCAGAACTCACCACTCACTGTGTGCATTGTAGGTCTATGACATCTCTTTCAGCCAAACCCATGGAGGCAGAAATATGTTTGCCTCAGTGGTAGCAGACGGCTTGGTCTGCATGCTTGACCTCCACCACCTTGAACACAGCACCATCATCTCTGATAATGCTGCACCACCCACTGCTGGAACAAACAGGACCCCAAAAACCTGGCCACCATGGCAATGGACAGCTGGAGGTTAGTGCTCTACTCCCTCTGTGGATTCATGATATACAACTGCAGCCTGATTTCTTCCAGTTAATCTGTTCCATGTTTTTGTATATCAAATGAGAAATGTAACTTGATTTGAAACCTAAATATGCACTTCATCTTAACACTTGACTTAAAAATTAAAAATCTAGAAAATCAGGGTGTGTGCCCTGTACCCCAACAACCACAGGGCCTGTGTCAATGAATCTCCTGGGCGCTGCACTCCTCTTGTCACATCTCCACAGGAGGTAAGCAGGTTTCACTGAACATACAGTTAGCTGTATTCACACAGATGGTTGTTTGCAGGATGTGAGACAAGTTTAAAGTATATTAGTATTTGTTGCAGAACAAGAAGAGAACATTATCTCAATACAATATTATTGCAGTAACTGACAATGAGCACAAGAGGGAGCCATTCTTATGCAACACATTCACTCAACACAGCAGCTTGATGGGAAACAGTTATTGTGAGATGATAGAGGAACAAATCAAAGAGGGGACACCACACCAAAGAGTCAACTAAGTCAAAAATGTGAAAATCATTCAGATAGGTGCTTTTAAAAGTTAATTGACAAGTTCAGGGTTTCCCACAGTGTGGAGGCACACAGCCTCACCTACAATGAATATCACTCCTGCCAACAGCAGAAACAATTATCTCACATTTATGAAGTTAATTAACAGAGAGAGAGACAGAGAGAGAGAGAGAGCAGAGTCATGCATTTACATTTAATACATGGCCATACATTTAGGGGCATTTAAGCTCTTAAGACAATGTTCTAGAATCAGCTTGTGATGGCAGTAATTGATCAATCACATCGGATGTTGGCTTCAAGGTCATCAATCAGAGCAGAACATGCAATGTTGAGAAAAAAAATAAGCAGAGTAGCAGAGCTTACCACCTGCACTTGCCAGTTTCCTCATGGAAAATGCAAATTGCAATGGTCCCTTTAATACAGTAACAGCAACATTGCAGACCTTTTATTCTTTTCAGTGAGTATTTTGTCCTTTACTTGTTTTGTGTTTCACCGATCTTGCTTTTATGTTCTTATATCTGCAGAATAAGAAAACCTGGTGAAAAATAGCTATTTAACACTTCAGACTCTGAACAATTTTCCTGTTTCAATAAGATACATCGATTCAAATCAAACGTCCTCTCCTCGTTTCTATCTAGTGGAGTGGAGGATCACCAGGCTCTAATCTGGGACATCCAGCAGATGCCCCAGGCCATCAAGGACCCTATACTGGCCTACACAGCTGAGGGAGAGATCAGTAATGTCCAGTGGGCCTCCATCCAGCCTGACTGGATCGCTGCCTGCTTCAACTGCCTGGAAATCCTCAGTCTGAGCTGCATTCATACTCCCAGAACTAAAAAGGAAAAAAAGAACTGAGGCATAAAACAACTCAAAACATTCTCTGTCATATTTACAAAATTACATGACTTAATTGAAGGAAACCTATTTGTTTATGAAGGACAGAGCAATATTGAGTTCATGCTCATATTGACTTCATGATGATACAGCTAATGTGTTTCAACAGCGAGCACTAGAGCGTAAAGATGGCGTTTTAAAAACATGACAACTACTTGACTTTGTGATATAAAATGTCCTGCATCAAAAAACACAAAGGAGCATCCGATCAAAAACGGAAACCAAGTCTCGAGTAACCAAAAGACTGTTAAATTCATTGTCATGTATGGACACAAACCAAAGTTCAACAGGCTTCAAACTTCACAAAATAGACAAACAAGTTAGTCAGTTACATGCTTGTTTTTATAAGCATTTTACTTGTAGTTCTCATTACATCATTCTCAACTATTCATTTTTTTAAATTAGGGACTGAGCCCAAAAGGCAGAGGACTAATGTTACTGTAAAACAGTAGTCCTAATGAATAGTAGTGAATCTTCAGACTGTAGTGTGATATGTAAACCTATATGTAACACTAGTCTACTATAAACCTTTATTATCTTAATGTTGAAGCTAACTGAGTGTTGTTGACAGGCGTGGACCACAGCGAGGAGATCCTGTCTTAGTCAGATGGAGCAGGAGGTCCAGGAGGATCTGGACGAGGAGAGCCAGCTTTCACAGCTGCTGAATAGGACAGTCTCACTGGACGAGGAGACAACTACTGTGATGACCTCCATGTTAAGACTGGAGACCAATGTGGACTGAATAAAATCAATGTCTCTGTAATATCTGTCTGTAATACTTGACCCTCACGCAGCCCTGAGATGGGTCAATGTGACCTGTAACTACTATCTGTCCAATCCCTACCTCTACCCCTACCCCTCTACCTGCTGCCCCCCAAGATGGGTCAATGTGATCTGTAACTATTATCTGTCCTATCCCTACCTCTACCTCTACCTCCACCTGCTGCCCTCCCGAGACAGGTCAATGTGACCCATAACTACTGTTTTGTCCTATCCGTACCTCTACCTCTACCCCTCCACGATGACCTCCTGAGACAAGTTGATGTGACCCGTAACTACTATTTTGTCCTATCCCTACCTCTACCTCTACCCGTCCGTGCTGCCCTCCTGAGCCAGATCGATGTGACCTGTAACTAATATTTTGTCCTATACCTACCTCTACCCCTACCTCTACCCACTGCCCCCGAGATGGGTCACATTGACCCGTAACTATTATCTGTCCTATCCCTACCGCTACCCGAAAAACTTGAAGGGTGTGAGATTTTCCCAAAAACCTGATATAGTGACAGTAGGGTGGGTGTTAATCAAGAAATGGGTGAGATTAGAAGGATTTTTTTATTTTTTGAAAGAATTTGTAAGATCCGGAGGTTACGCCAAAAACAGGCAAAATGGTTAAGGTCTGCGGGTTATGTGAAAAATGGGTAAAATTTAAAGGGTGTCAGATTTTCCCCAAAGCCCGATAAAATGACAATAGGGTGGGTGATAATCAAGAAATGAGTGAAATTAGGAAATTTTATTTTTTTTGAAAAACATTCTAGGGTCCGGAAGTTATGCCAAAAACAGGCAAAATGTGTAAGGTTTGCAGGTTACGCAATAAATTAGTAAAATGTGTAAGGTTTGCAGGTTACGTGAAAAATGGGTAAAATTTAAAGGGTGTCAGATTTTCCAAAAGAATTGATGGTGTGGGGTGGGTGTTAATCGAGAAGTGGCTGAGATTAGAGGAAGATTTTTTTTTTTTAATTTGGAAGGTCTGGAGGTTATGCCAAGGACGGGCAAAATGTGTAAAATCCGCAGGTTATGCTAAAAATGGGTCAAATTTAAAGGGCTTCAGATTTTCCAAAAAACCTGATAAAATGACAACGGGGTTGGTGCTATTCAAGAAATGGGTGAGATGAGAAAGAATATTTTATTTTTAGAAAAAATTTGTAAGGTCGAGAAGTTATACCTAAAACGGGCAAAATATGAAAGGTCCGCGGGTCCGCGTCAGATTTCCCAAAAACCTGATAAAATGATACTGTGTTGGGTGTAAATCAAGGAATGGGTGAGATTGGAAAGTTTGGGTTTCATTCATAAAAATTTGTACCTTCTGGAGGTTATGCCAAAAAGGCGAAAAAATGTCAGGTCTGCGGGTTACGCCAAAAATGGATAAAATTTGAAGGGCGTCAGATTTTCCCAAAAACCTGATAAAATGACAATAGGGTGGGTGTTAATCAAGGAATGGTGAGAGTAGAAAGTTTGGGTTTCATTCATAAAAATATGTACCTTCTGGAGGTTATGCCAAAAAGGCGAAAAAATGTCAGGTCCGCGGGTTACGCGAAAAATGGGTAAAATTTAAAGGGCGTCAGATCTTCCCAAAAACCTGATAAAATGACAATAGGGTGGGTGTTAATCAAGGAATGGTGAGATTAGAAAGTTTGGGTTTCATTCGGAAAAATTTGTACCTTCTGGAGGTTATGCCAAGAAAGCGAAAAAATATCAGGTCCGCGGGTCACGTGAAAAATGGGTAAAATTTGAAGGGCGTCAGATTTTCCCAAAAACCTGATAAAATGACAATAGGGTGGGTGTTAATCAAAAAATGGGTGAGATTAGAAAGTTTGGGTTTCTTATATAAAAATTTGTACCTTCTGGAGGTTATGCCAAAAAGGCGAAAAAATGTTAGGTCCACGGGTTACGCCCTTCAAATAAAATTTGAAGGGCGTCAGATTTTCCCAAAAACTTGATAAAATGACAATAGGGTGGGTGTTAAAAAAGGAATGGTGAGATTAGAAAATTTGGGTTTCATTAATACCCACCCCGTTGTCATTTTATCAGGTTTTGGGGAAGATCTGACGGCCTTTAAATTTTGACCATTTTTTCACCCCGCCGGCTGTCGTTTTTTTTCGCGTTTTGGGCGTGACCTCCGGAGCTGAAATTTCTTTGGAACAAAGATAATTCTTTCTAATCTCTGCAATTTCTCGATTAATACCCACCCCGTTGTCATTTTATCAGGTTTTGGGGAAGATCTGACGGCCTTTAAATTTTGACCATTTTTTCATCCCGCCGGCTGTCGTTTTTTTTCGGGTTTTGGGCGTGACCTCCGGAGCTGAAATTTCTTTGGAACAAAGATAATTCTTTCTAATCTCTGCAATTTCTCGATTAATACCCACCCCGTTGTCATTTTATCAGGTTTTGGGGAAGATCTGACGGCCTTTAAATTTTGACCATTTTTTCAACCCGCGGCCTGTCGTATTTTTCTGTTTTTTTGGCGTAACCTCCGGAGCTGAAATTTCTTTGGAACAAAGATAATTCTTTCTAATCTCTGCAATTTCCGGATTAATACCCACCCCCTTGTCATTTTATCAGGTTTTGGGTAAGATCTGACGTTTGGGTTTCATTCATCAAAATTTGTACCTTCTGGAGGTTATGCCAAAAAGGCAAAAAAATGTCAGGTCTGCGGGTTACGCGAAAAATGGGTAAAATTTGAAGGGCATCAGATTTTCCTAAAAACCTGATAAAATGACAGTGTTGGGTGGAAATCAAGGAATGGGTGAGATTAGAAAGTTTGGGTTTCATTCACAAAAATTTCATTCACAAAAACTTTCTCGAGGTTATGCCAAAAACGCGAAAAAATGTCAGGTCCGTGGGTTACGCGAAAAATGGGTAAAATTTGAAGGGCGTCAGATTTTCCCAAAAACCTGATAAAATGACAATGGGGTGGGTGTTAATCAAGGAATGGGTTAGATTAGAAAGTTTGGGTTTCATTCATAAAAATTTGTACTTTTTGGAGGTTTTGCCAAAAAAGCGAAAAAATGTCAGGTCTGCGGGTTACGAGAAAAATGGGTAAAATTTGAAGGGCGTCAGATTTTCCCAAAAACCCAATAAAATGACAATAGGGTGGGTGTTAGTCATGAAATGGGTAAGATTAGAAAGAATTTTTCATTTTTTGAAAAAATTTGTAAGGTCCGGAGGTTCTGCCAAAAACGGGCAAAATTTGTAAGGTCTGCGGGTTGCACAAAAATAGAGGAAATATTCAAAGGGGGTCAGATTTTCCCAAAAACCTGATAAAATGATAATGGGGTGGGTGTTAATCAAGAAATCGGTGAGATTAGAAATAAAATTTTTTTTTGTCTTCTATCGATAAACAACCATTATTGCCATCATTGCCATCAGCTTCTTCCAGTTAGTATTCCCTCAGTGTTCATCATTCATGTTTGTTTTTGGACATTTTTACTGGGAGCCAAATTATCCTCAGAGGTCTCCTCCTCTCAAAAATAACCAGACCCCGGTAACAAGTAAAGACAAGTAAAAACACTGAATAGAGCAGTTTCATATCAAAAATCAGCGTTTCCTCAACACTATTTGTTGGACACAGGACTTCCAGAGGGGCTGTGAGCTGAGCTGCCCCTAATGTTTGCTGAGCTTGTTTCCTTCATCTGGTTAAAAAGATATAGTTAAAAATTAATAAGATCTAAAAGGTGTAGCAGACAACCACAATGCTGCTGCATGCGCAAGGAGATATCACGCCATTGACAGGCGACCAAATGAAATAGACCATTACCTTTAAAATGATGTATTAAATATTATTGGAAACATTTGGGATACTGTAAGTATACATTTCAACAAAATACATAACAGTTATAGTCGTTTTTAGACATTTTAATGCGGAAAAGTTACATATTATACCTTTAAGAGGAGATTTCTAGCTGTCCAAAATATGTACTGATAACTGAATCTTTGGAGACAAAGAGCTGGACTAGTCACTTTGCTCCTTCCAAAAGTCTGTAAGAAACAGAGTGTCTACTTTGAAAGTTGCACTGACTGGTATGAAACTTCTTTACGGTGTCCATCAGATGACAGGCAGCACAGGATCTGAGAGGTGTTTCTGGATCTCAGCTAGTCCTGAGGTGATATCCAGGTTCCCTGGCAGTGAAGGGTAGCGGAGGCTGCCACACAGCCCAGGGTTCTCCATGAGGGAGGATTTAACTGACGGCTGGGGCAGCTGTGGGGTCAACCTTGTGTGGGTTTCAGTCTCAGGGGTGACGGTCATGAACATGGTGTCGTCTGATGCCACAGTCACATGGATACCGCTGGACAGTGACTCCTGGGACTTCTTGGTGAATTTGAGGTCATTCTGGTTAGAGCTCTATAGGATGACAAACACACATAAGTCACTTGGCTGAAGTTATTTTCTGAGAAGTGATGTTTCTTGTTTCTGGTATTTCTCTTAAATTTCACAGTACTATTTGGCATTATTCTATACCTGTGTGGGTGTGCGGCTGTCCATCTGTATGGGGGAAATGGGGTACATAGTGTGCAGGACTGCTGTTCCAGTTCCATACAAGCCAGGTGAGTCTGTAGGGAGGTTACTAGGTGATACAGTGCTGTAAGCTGGAGGAACAGGCGCGATCTGCCTCTGTAGAAGCTGGAGAATAACATTGATGTCGGCTGTCATGCGAGTCTCTAGTCTGGGGAAATAAAGGACCATGAGAAGTGAAGTGAAGTGATTAGTAATATCAGTAACACTATCCAACAGTCTCCATTCCAACTCTCAGCAGTTGGTGCAGATTTCTAAGCAGTTTGATTGGGCTCATTCTATATGATGAAGTGAGCATTTAGATTCGACTCAATATCCAGTTGCTCTTCTGCATTAAAAGAAACCAGGTTGGGTAGTTTGGACACCTAATTAGACCCCTTTAGATTTATTCTGAGCGTGGCCACCTGGAAGTAGACCACAGGACAGATCCAAGACATGCTGGAAGGATTATAACTCCAAGGAGGCCTAAAACCACTTGAGTATCCCTCAGGAGGAGTCAGAGAAAACAGCTGTTGTTCTGCTACACTTGCGGTGTCACAACCATGACCATGACAAGGAGCCTGTGGCTTGACAGATTCCACTCATTAAGTTTCTTCATTTCAGCACAATTACCAACTGTTCCTGCTTCGCTAAAAGCAAACAATTTTTGTAGACATTTGCATCACTACCTGTCTATGTATTTGTACCCATTTGTTTCCCTTGAGGTAGTTGTCCTGTTGCATTAGTAGGGTCCTCAGTACTGTGGCCCGACTTGAATTTGTCCAATTACATAATTATTTCCAACCAATATAGAACTGTCTTGGAGGTTCAGACATCAGGATGTAATTGAGCAGATGGAAGAGGGGCTAGAAGCGTTATGACTATCTTGATAGCTTATGACTACCTGAAACAGGACAACTCCAACAAGACAAACAAGGTGGTGGTTTCATCTAAAACTCGTGCATTTCCCTTGGTGGTTCCAATTGGGATTTGATAATATTTTACATTGTTACACTTATATACTGTCACTTGTATTTAAGTGTAATTTAGGTTATCATTGAATTCACCTGTTGAGCTGTGAGTGTAAAATCTCAAGTCGAGATTCTAGCTCACTGGGCCTCTCTTCTGTGAATGGTGGTGGGTGGTATGAGTTGCGGACAGAAGAAGATCGCCAGATGCGACTGGAAAAGTGTTGTGACTGTCGGTCTGGCCAGTAGCGATACATTCCCCGCACATTCAAAGAAGAAACTGAAGAAAATGTAAAGACAAGAAATGGATGGAAAATTTTTCTGCTTAATTCTTGTTAGAATGATGGCAATGTCAAAAATGTTCAAAGACACGCGGTAGAGATACAATATATTAAAGGAACCTTGTAAAGTTTTTGATCACTAGTGGCACTGTAGAGCAATGACTTGATGACCTCAAAACATCTTTAGAAATTTGGCATATAACAAAACATTTACAAATGTTTTAGTACATTTAGAACAAGAATGTAAACATGTTGGTAAGGCCTTAAGGATCATTTGAATGTAACCAAAATCATATTGTTGTTGTTGTTGTTTTTTTACAAGGAACACTACACAGTATGTTTAACATCCAAGACTCAGTACACAATGCAACATCAAATAGGTGTAGTCAGTCATAGCATGTTTAAAATTTTGAAATATTTTTTTTTCCCACAAATGAGGCAAAAGACTCTTTATCTACTACTATAGACTATTTATCTACCTTGGTGGCCCCTGTCCAACACTGTTTCCCTCCCCACTGAGGCACCACTCGGGGGTAGCAGCTGCACTACAGAGTTGGAGTATTCCCGTCTGGCATCTTCTGGAGGGTAAAGCTCTACTTTGGCACCATGAGCAAGAGGCTGGTCTTCACTAGATTGGGAGCATGGGGAACCACAGCTACAGTGGTCATCCCAGTGGGTCTGGGGAGGTGAGTGACGATGCCGGAAGGACTGAAGTGGGTATGAGTCTTCATGATCCATTCCATCTATTCACAGAAAATTAATTGATTTTCTCTACTTCTGTTACTGTAGCTCACTGGGCAATATTTTGTCTGATAACTTTGACTAAGGTTGTTGAGTTAATTTTATACTTTTCACATGGTCCAGTTGGATCAGTCATAGTTCAGTCTCTACATTTTTTTTTCCAGTTTATCTTTCAGATTACCAGGTCAGGTTATAAATGGAAAATCAAGATTCAGGCTTGGGTTGCTTTGAACATGGCACAAACAAACAAAAAGATATCTCACCTGGCCTGATTCGGCAGTCCAAGGTTCTGTGTCTTGGCTTGTGGCGATATCCACAGTCATCACCAGAATCATCAGTTGTTATTATTGGTGCTTGATCAGCCTGATGAACACAGACAAAAACCTGGTAAACTCATACAGAACTCAAGTCAAAGTCATTTGTTTGGTACAGAATAATATTAAAATGTTGCAATTGGATCACAACAGTAGATTAAGGGAAAACTCCCCAGGAAACTTAGTGAGATAAAACAAATACTTAAACAATACTTGGAAGTTCTTGCATTGGTGTGAACTATCCTTTCAACCCTCTAAATGGGCAACTAGCAGATAAGACATTTTTAACTTTAAAAAACTAAAAACATCCAATCTTTCACCATGCTAGCAACATGTTTCTATGGATGGCAATGTCTGTCAGTTGGTCAGTCCACCACTTGGGTCCAGATTGAAATATCTCAGCTACTTTTGTTTATGACCAAATGCCTGCAAAAATATCAACATTCACATCAGCATCAGCGGTACTTTCAATTTCATGCTGATTAGCAAATCTTAGCATACTAACACACTAAACTAAGAAGTTGAACATGGTAAATATTATACCTGCTAAACATCAGCACATGAGGATTTTCACTGTGAGGATGTTAACATGCTGACATTAGCATTTAGCTAAAAACACTACATAAGTACAGCCTATTAGAGCTACTAGTATAGCTGTAGACTTGGTGTTGTTTCTCTATAATAAACTTTATGAATAATAGCCAACATACATCTCTAAGGTCAAATGTTATCTCCAGGTTCCTCCAGAAATTGTCTGCAAAGGTAGGGTAAATATCTAGGACCTCCAGCAGGTCGTCCCTCAGAATGCGGTGCAGGTCACAGTAGGTGATAGTGAGTACATCTGAATTGGATTTCCCTGGCTCATCATAAAGGTGGATAGGCTCGCCAAAGATGTCATTCTTTTCTGAAAGAGCATGAATATGTTTTAATGGACTAGGTGCTTTTTAAAGTATTAGTTATGCAATGTTTTTGAGACACCTCATTTAAAGTGTCTATGATTAGATGCTTCACCTAATATGGCAACCACCACATCATCCCTGATGACCTGGATGGAGCCACGAGAGATGAAGAAGAGAGAGTCCAGGATGTCTCCGTAGTGGATTAGAGTATCTCCTGGAGGGGCATGGACTGTTTTAAACCTCACAGCTAAGGCACGCAGACAGGCTTGACTGCCTCCTCGGAAGGCCTTACAGTTCTGTAGCAGAGATCGGTTCAAGTGCAAACAGATGTCTGCCTGAAATGACTCTGGGAATCCCTTCAACACCTGAATATGGGAGGACAAAACCATCAACATGTCAGTGATTAGATGCAAAACAGGCATATCAAACAAACTTTTCTGTAGTTTCAACAGTAAGTAATGTTACTTTTTGTCTTACAGCATTCATGTCAATGCCATTTGTGTAGGACCAGGCATGTTGAAAGTACTCCTCGAGCCTTTGGCGCAGGCCACCTGGGATTTGGTGGAATCGGATGAACTCTTTGACTCGCAGCATCTGGGTGTGGTAGCGTGTTGTACCAGAATACAGCCGCTGGATGATGGCAGACACATTCCCAAATATGCTGGCATACATGAGTGCTAAGAGAGAAGCAATGAGGACAATGAGACAACAATGACACCCTGGTGAGTGTGTCATTTCAGTTGTAATATTTGTTAAAAATGCACTAAGGGGGACATGAAAACAGTTGCTGAAAACAGTGTGTTTCTACTCACAGCCAATGACCATGACACAGATGGAGAAGATCTTTTCAGAGTTGGTGTTTGGAGAAACATTTCCAAAGCCAACACTTGTCAAACTGCTCAAGGTGAAGTACAGAGCAGTGACATACTTGTCTTTGACTGACGGACCAGAAGAGGAGTCGCTGTCATTGTATGACTTGCCTAGCTGTTCAGCCAGGTTATCCAGCCAGCCAGTCTCTGTGTACGGCCTCTCCACAAATCCAATAGCATACCAAATGCAGGCCAGCCAGTGGGCGATGAGCACAAAGGTACACATAAGCAAGAAAAGGACAGCAGCCCCATATTCGGAATACCGGTCCAGCTTTCTTGCCACGCGGACCAATCGCAGCAGCCGAGCTGTTTTCAGCAAGCTTGTTAAGGTTGCCATCTTTAGTGTCCATTAACAGCAAAGAAGAGGATGTTAGGCAGAGAAAATTGAGATGCAGTACAGTAGGCTTAAAGAACATGAGGACAGCACAAATAACTCTAAAATAATTTAGAATGAATACAAGCAATGTGAAGCTTGTGGTTCTTAACATAAACACGTTATCAAGCAGATGAACATCTTAAGTTGCATCAATTAAACTTTTTTATTATACAATATTATTGTCAGAAGGGCCGAATTCTTACCTCATCAGAGCCAGATCTGAAAATGAGAAGGTCAAAAGGGATTGCTGCAAACAGATCAATCGGGAACCAGCCTTTGATATAGTGCTTGGCTATCCGGCTTGGCTTGGTGACCACCTCATCATTTTGGTCCACATAAGTGGTGCGAAGGTTGATGACTATGTCCACAATAAACAGCACGTCCACCATAAGGTCTGCCACATTCAGAGGGTTACATGTATAGCCACAGCTCCTTTGACGTATGTCCCCGTGTTCATCCAAGAGGAAGGCAGCTGAGTAAGGAGTGAAAACAGCTGTGTAGAGGACCAGGAGGAGAATAATCCAGTCCCAAAATGCCTTGAAGGGGCTGTAGTGAAGCAGGATCCACCATGTTGTGTCTGGCACCTGGAGTTTGTATTCAGGCAGTACATCAGACTCCAAAGAAAGTACCTAAGCATAAAGAATTAATCAGTATGCAATGATACCCACATATGAACATTTATCCTTCATGTTTCTTCAATTATGTATATTCCATAGTGACATAAATTTGCATTAACCAGTCATAAAACCATACCACAAAAGAAAAACACTAAAACATTTTCAATTTTCTTTCAGAGCACATACTAACCAACAGACCTTTCTAGAAGACGAACTGTTGTGACCAAGTTCTTGGTGAAGACTGCATGCTCTGGTTTTGCGACCATGTAGGTCCAACAAATCCTTAACCATCCTGTCATTGGTGACTCTCAGCAGAGGCGAGACTTGAGTAAAGATTACATCCAGATAGTAAATTATTTCCAGATAGTTCAAAAAATCTTGAGGATAAAGCTAAAGCAATAGTCTGCTTTTATCAACTGCGCAAGAGCTGACTGAGTGCAGGATGCTGATGGGCTTGAGGGCAGTAATGATGAACTGGGCGTCACAATCACACAGCTGAGTTCATGTGCTGTCACAGTCCTTGTGTTCTCTTTAGCCCAATTTCAGATGAATATTTGCTGCCCTGATGATTCTCATTGACCTTACAGTTAAATCTACCTATCGGATAGATAAATGGATACATATTTATATAGATAGACAGACAGACAGACAGACAGACAGACAGGAATCAACAAGTGACACTGTCCTGCAAGGTTATGTGTTGTTGTAAACACTTCCCTTACATTTGTTTCATATCCACCACACACACACACAGAGGCATTGGTGCAGAAATCCGAGCCCCAGGGCTGCAACTGTGACAACAGTTGGTCCGAATTGAACTTTGGCTCAATGTAACTTTGCTTTTCACACCCAGAAGGAAAACATGCAGCCACCAAACCACCTACTGATTTTTCCACTAGCGGGCTAATTAACAGTAGTCTTCCATCACAGTAACTTTCTGGAAGCCTGTTTATTTCTTAGAAAGCAAAACATGATAACTGTCGGCACTTTACTGAGGGTCTGAACCTGGCAAGCAGTGAATGCATCATGGGGCACTCAGTGAATGACCAGTGAATGCTCTCAGGTCAGTCTATAAAACAGCACACACACAGCCAGAGACTGAGCCCAGAGGTTCTCTGCCCCCGTACCTGCGTGACCTTCTCTGTGACGTTCTGAGAGCGGTCCTTCACCTTGGAGGGGCTGAGCAGCTCCATCCTGGGAGTTGGAGGTGATCGGCATTCAGGGCCCTTGCTGGCTGGTCCTGTACACTTCATGAGGTCTGAGTCAGACATGGAGCTCTGCTGACCTACAGGTGAATGGAAAAACCCATTTATGTTTACCTTTAGGCCAAATACATGCTAAGCACTCTTTGTTTTTACAATTTTTCTCTCAACTTGCACTTTTTTCTTTTGTTTTATGGAAAGCGGTCTGGCTTACTACAATTGTTACTACAATTACACCACTCAGTAACACATTGATGCAAAATTCAAAATTTGCGCTAGAAAATAATTTAAATGCAAAAACTGACCTTTTCAGTGACATTTAATTGTCTGCACCCCTTCTTAACAATTTCCTCTCCACTCTGATTTCCCACAATGCTCATCTAGCTGTGCCCCTCCCCAAGTTAGTCTGCCCTTACTGGAATACTGTCTCAATCCTTGACTCACAGTGTTACTACAAGAGAAGGTAGGATGTAAATTGCAGATATAGGTGCTTCACAATTCCTCAACCAAAACAAGAAAATAGACACAACATACCTGAGTTGAGATCAGAATATCAGATCCTTTTTGGCCTTGACCACTAGGAAGTCATGACTCAAACATCCATCCTTCAGAATACTTTTTTGTACAACTGAACTCAAAAATATTCACTCTCCTCTTTCATGATTCATATTTAGGAAAAACAACTGTACTTGAAGTTTTCAGTGTGTGGATGCAGACATCGATGTTGAACCCTTCACTCTGGCAGAGGGCAGAGGACTGGCCTGCAGCTTGCATGTTGCTGCTCAACATTGGTCAACACTGGAAACTAATCAATGCTATGCTATAGCTGAGAGGAAAAATCAAATAGCTGACAGGAAAATCAATAACGAGCATTGATAAACAGAGCAAACGGGCTCAGAGCCATTACACTGGACTTTCCTGTTAACATCAAATTACCATTTCAATGTTGTCGTATGCAGTTGACTTGATGGTGAGGGTTCAGAATATAGTTCAGGCTGTTACATATATACGACACTGGTGTAAAAAACTAAATCAGCTGGCTAAAAGTATAGTATCCGCTCAATATGTTGCATACATACTGTTAATGTGGGATCTTATTGACTGCAATGTTGACACTACAGTAATATGAGGGAGTAATGACCCATGATGACAAAACGTCCTTCAGATGTAACCTTCAACCATCTGTGGTGTATTTTAAAGCATCACATATACACTTCTTGTGAAATGGGAGAATATGCATGCAAAGCATAAAGCATTTTTAGAGTTTGACCTATACTAGAGGCTAATAGTCAGTTTATATCGATCTCTGCTGCTTCAATTTTTACCATTCTGTTTTTTGTGGGTCCCAAAACTTTATTGAAGTACAATACTAAATTGCTGGAGTACCTCTTTAATACATGAATATTACTTCCTTCCTCTAATTTCACTTTGATGCTTGATACTTACTTTTAGGATATCATAAATGATAGGCCAATGAACCCTCTATAGTGCCAATAGCTCTTATACAGAGAGATTTACCTGGTGGTGATTAGCTTAAATCAGCATTGTGTGAACTCATTTGGCACCGTGTTGAATATAATGGACTTAATTTATAAGTTCCGTACTGCAGGATTAAAGTGGGGCAATAATTCAATATCTTCATTTACAGAATTTCAGCACAGGCATTGCTAGTTGATTTTATTATTTGTGGTGTCCAAAGAATGATTTCAGGCAATCTGTAATTAATAATGAACAAAACTAGTCACAGAAGTTTTTGTTTTTTCACACGCAACATAAAACACAGTTAATTCCAAAGAACATCAGTCTGATTATCCTTTATGTGATGTTGCATACATTTGGGTGATATTTATCTATATCAGAAAATATTCTCATTAATACTGTGATAAAGATTTTAACCAGATTTACTCTTAGTTTAACCTTTGAAGACCTACTGGATGAATTGGGTCTCTACCAACAAATGAGCAGATGCAGATGTTATTTCATGTGCTTCACCAAAGAAGACATTTTTACAAAACATCTTGAAATCATAACTTAAAGGCATATTCTGAAGAGTACTGATGGCAGTGTATCTCAGGGATGGCTTCTAGATGTATGCTCAAGGTCGACTGCTTATGAACTTCTGTAGATTGATGCAGTCTGAAGATATTTAAGTTAGAGTTAAAATATAACTTTATATCTCAACAAGGACCCTAAATCTAGTTTTTTCCCCTTACAAACAGCAATAAAATGGCCAATACACTCATATTTTCATACTGTTAATGTCTATTCTTCATGTTGACATAACAAGCACTGACAGGCAGCTGTATCACCCACTGATGTACAAGGTATTTGTTGGCAGATCCTTTCTCCTTTCTGAAATGAAATATTCCACATGTAAGATCTTCAGTGTCCACAAAGTGTCCAGAGACATTCTCAGCTGTGGGCCTGGATGTTGTCCCAGACTCGCACTACGTCTGGACAGTCATTGAGGGCTTCTATTAGCGTTGAAGCAGCGTCCAGCTGGTCCGAGTCCAGAGAGGACAGGGTGCGGGGGATAAACTCCAACCCAGCGGACATGATCTGCATTCCCAGCTCCTCTAGCGAGCCCCGTACCTTCTTAAGGTCCGACATATCACAAATAAACTGAAAAGAGAGAAACAGATAAAATGTAGGAGGCATTAATTTCATTATTTCTGAAATTGTGTATTGCTTTTTTGGGTAATTGTTCAATCTAGAAATATCAGAAAATAGTGAAACATGCATAACACAATTTCCCAGAGCTGAAAGTCATGTCTTTGCATCACTTGTTTTGTACAACTGACTATCCAAAACCCAAAGAAAGATATTCAATTTAAAATGATTTTAAAAATGAAAAAAAGCAACAATTTTTGGCATTATTACTTAATAAATTACAACAATCAAACATCTATTTAATATTTTGAAGATAAACTTTTTTTCAGTCAACAAATCAATTAATTGACTAAACATTTTTGTACTAAAATACGGGACGGTTCTATTACAATGATTAATTCTATTATATGTTTGGATCTTTTTAATGGTCTGTATTAAGAGAAATATGGCTTATATATATAAATGATATGAAGACCAACAACAAAATTATGGTAAATATTTTTGCAATATGCTGATAATAATAATGCAACACTTTAAATATAAACCTGCAGCAGGAAAACTATAATAACAGTTATGTTTTAAAATGCCTAAACATCAATGAAGTCTGAGGACAGTTGAGTCACGGGCCAGATTTCTATCAAAATGTGGCTTCACACGTGCCTCACAGTCGCTGACTGACCTGCAGGAGGGGCTGCTCCTCCTCATCCTCGGTCTCCTGGACATCCTCTGCTCCTGCCTCAATGGCCAGCTCCAGAGCTTGCTCCGTCGTCACGTTCCGTCCCGGCACCACCACCACCCCCCTCCTGCTGAAGTTATGACGGGCTCCATCTGACAGCATCCCTCTGTGGACGAGTACAGATGTACATCTCTGTGGGACTTTTTTAAGGCATAAATCACGCATGGAATTTAACTGGGAAGCCAAACTAAATAGAGTTGCTTCTCTCTCTTTAAAAAAAAAAAAAAAAAAGCCTAAGTGACATGCAGCTGGCTGTAAAAATGATCAGATCGACAGTTGTGTATTTTTTTTTTACCTGAAAAAGCTAATGCAATAAATAATTGTGTTATTGATTACCTACTACTAACATTTTTTCTTTAAAGGAAACATTCAAAATTAAGTACCGTTGTATATTGTACTTTGATAATGTGTTTTCTTTTATAAATTCTAGAATATTTGGTTTGTGAGGGACTGGTGATTTATTTTTAATGAGACAAACAATCCAAATTTCTTTTGGAAGACACCCTCCCTTATGAAGCTGACTGCCATAAATATATTCTCAAACATAAACTGTACAGAACAATTGCTCAGTAGGACAACCTGCTTATTTAACGTCAAAGATCATGCAGATGCTGCTGGACCAGATCTTTTGGATAGTTGGTTCTGTTTTGGCAAATAAACGGCACAAACAAGCAGTATGAAAAGTAGCCTTTACTTTATAATCACTGATGACTAGCTTCAGGTACTTTACCCACAATTTCAGTTATTAGATCTGTATCAAATTTATTTATAAGCACATTTAAAAGATAACAACAGTTGACCAAAGGATGTGGATATGAATAGAAGATAGAAGCTTAAATAGTGAAGTTCAAACATTTCTTCATCGCTATAGCAAGTACATTAAAAAAACGGTGATCTTGTCCAAGATACATTTTCCTTTGGACAATATTATCTACTGTCTCTATTCATTGTATGTGTAGGGACATCTAGTGGTTACTATCATATACTGTTACTTGTATACATCAAGTATGCAATGTTGTACATAAATAGTGTATTCTTCATCAAAATCATCCTAAATATCTGACATGTGTACCATAATATTTCCTCCTGCTTAGTGCACACTTTAGGATTATTTACCTCATTATGTTCTTGATGAATTATTGATATATATTTTTTAGTTGTTCCAGTTAAATAGAATTTCTGTTTTACTAGTGGTATTTTTTCCTGCGATTTGAGTACCAGATGTTTGGGGCTTGCCATAAGAGGTAATATACTTTATTAAAATTTTAAAAACAAATTACATGAAGACATTTAAAACCCCAATTATAGTTCTTTTTATGCACCTGTTATGGAGCTCAGTTAATCTTGAATGTCCAGCAGGTTAACACAAACGATTAATCATCAGCAGAGTAAGATTACAGTAAACCAGTACTGACCCATTTTTGGTGAGCAGGCGTTTGATTTCCTGGTGGCAGCGGGAGTTGTTGTCAGTCAGGACCTCAATGAGCATCAGGTATCCACCGGGCCCCCGAGCTTCAAACATGTGCTGGGATGCTGGTTTAGCCTTTTCCTGTGGAGAGAAGAGTACATTTCTTACAGTGTCACAAAACCGTCATCGAGCACTTTATTAGAAACACGTGTGCAATCTAATGCAATCCAATACAACACCTCTGCCATAATTTTACTTTTACAAAGCTTATACATTTTCAGTTTTGTTGACATTGTCAGAAAGGTGATAATTCTACTTTCTGTTCATCATTGAAGTCGTAGTGGGTAGTGGTGGTGTACTGGGGTGCATCATATTGAAAAATTAAATGAAATATTTTGTCTTCTTCGTGTATGTCAATGCGGTGGACAAAATGTAAGGAACACTTTTGCTCAGTGAGTGTAAGTAGTGTCATATGATTAAGTTACCTATAGACCTCCTTTGTGTACAAATGGGTGACAAATTATGGAAAAACCGAATGAGTAGGGTAACCTAACAAATAGGTGAGGATGAAAATAATGTGAAATACATGCCAAGGCCTTCACAGTCAACCCAAGTGATTGATTCACAACTTGTTAAGGGCCGTTGAAGCTTGTGTCAGTATGTTGTCAACCCACCGCACTCTTGATTGCAGTCTCGATGGACGCTTTGGGCATATTCTTGCTCCTGCATTGCTCCAGGATGTGGGCTAGGTTTATATTATGGTCTGGGTTGGGTCCACCTTCTGCAATTGACAGCAAAATTGAAATACAGCTACAGTTCAACTGTGATTAAAATGTATGTAAGAATGTAAATGTATTTAATAGTCCAGGTGATATGTGAAAATCATGTTCACTTTTTCATAAAAGCATGAAACTTAGCACACTTGTACAATTTGGGACCCTGAACATTTTCAGATATAGAGCCATCGGAAAAACACCTTGTGGTGGCCATGGCAACCAGTTTACTTTCCGCCATAAACTAGTTATGTATATTGCATCATATCTCCTGAACCAAACATGATAACACAGAAAAAGTGATGTGTACCCCCATGGTCTGATGGCCAAGGATTACAATGATACCATGTACAACATCATAAACTGTTCAGGTGAACAGTTAACCCCTTAACATCCACCCTTTTTATAGAATTTTTGCCTATTTGGCATACCCAAATGTAAAAGCTTATAACAGACGGACTGTAAGGTCATGATGCATGAATTAGGCTTCATTTGACAAGTGAAATCTTCTAGTTTCTGGAAATGTGCTTGTTTGGCATGTGGCTAAAACACAAACAAAACTGTTCAAGTGAGTAGTTAATGGTGAATTCAGTGATATTGTGATTTCACAGTATCAGAATACCTAGGCTAGACTTTATAATATTATGTCTGCTGTATGCATGTTGTGTAAAATTTTTAAAGTTTTGATGTCCAAAATATGACGATTTCAACATCAATATAGATGCAAAGAAGTATTTGCTATGTAAAGATATAATGGCATGATGGCATCCTGACCAGAGAACAAAGTCACACTATGATACGGAATGCATTGTTATCCAAGCTTCTCTGTTCTTTGTTTTGATAGCCGTTCAAGCTGTACATGCATGTGAGTGTGCATGTCAGTGCATGTGATTCCCTCTGTGTCCTCCCCATGTTCAAAATGGCAGCTGGGTTACAGACTTTCTCATATTACAGCTTTGTAAGCAACAGCAAGCAGGAGCTCTGGTTTGAACTAATATAACAGAAAGCGACAGAAATCGAAAAGAAGCTCTGTGTGTCCGCACTGAAGTTCCCCACCAGAGAGGCTCTCTGTCCCAGCATGCACCACGCAGGCTGACCTGCAGCGGTGACACTTCATGTCTGTGATATATTCTATAGATATAGACATTGAAACCATAGTGAAAGGTGTGATGTTGCTGGTATGATGTTAATATGACAACAGATCATTTTGTTGAGAACCGCACGTCACATGGAAAAAATAGGCAAGACCCTGAATCTCTAGATGAGGCACCACTGCTATGTGGCTGCTCTGACCTGTTAGCATGGGTGCCAAAAAGAATCTGCAACACACTTACAGTGATCACGCAGGCTGTGTGTCCCATGTGTAAGAGTTAAATGATGAAGTGGCTTCACTGTGGAAGAGGTGACCACAATGGTCTCAAATCGCTTGGATCCATCCAATCCCATTCTGTTGGAGATGGCATATCAAGTGCTTGTCCCCAAAAGTGTCCTCCATGGTACACTGCTCTTTTGAAGTACTGCGTTGACAAAGCCATGAAAGCCTCTGCTGCCATGTCATCAGCATTCCAGGTATCCCATGCTGTCTTCTTGCCCCTGATTGCAAATACAGATACTGTGTCACAGCCAGTGAAGGCATGGAATACAGGAAGGGTCTTGGATTTGTCAGGACCCGGAGACTTGGCAATCTCATGGGCAGGGATGTATCTGAAGTTCTTGCCAGTCCCAAATGCCACACATAGCCCCTCAATGTCTAGCTCTGACACATGTGCACATGAGCATCCACCCTATGGAGTAGCATCCTTGTATCTGCCTCTTCGTATGTGCAAGGGGCAATTTGATCTGTTTCTTTTGGGTGAGATGATAGAACATTGGGACCATAAGTGGAAACGACTTTGGTAGTTGACATTTTCACAAATAGACTTGGAACAAATAGACAAATAGACGAGGAACAAAAACACTTTTTTTAGCCTTATTTGAACTGATGTAGTTTTGTTTGTGTTTTAGCCACATGCTAAATAAGCACATTTCCAGAAACTAGAAGATGTCACCTGTCAAATGTAACCTAATACATGCATCATGGCCTTACAGTCCGTCTGTAATAAGCTTTTCCATTTGGGTATGCCAAATAGGCAAAAATTCTATAAAAAGGGTGGATGTTAAGGGGTTAACTATTCACATGAACAGTTTATGATGTTGCACATGGTATCATTGTAATCCTTGGCCATCAGACCATGGGGGTACACATCACTTTTTCTGTGTTATCATGTTTGGTTCAGGAGATATGATGCAATATACATAACTAGATTATGGGGGAAAGTAAATTGGTTGCCATGGCCACCATGAGGTGTTTTTAGGATGGCTCCATTTCTGAAAATGTTCAGGGCCCCAAACTGTACAAGTGTGCCAAGTTTCATGCTTTTAAGAAAAAGTGAACATATCACCTCAAATTTGGCACATATCACCTGAACTATAATAAAAATCAATGCTTTGTTTTATCTCACCTTTCACAGCTATCTTTATCATCATGCCAAATTTCATAAACATCTTTCCTCGCGCCTCATCTTTGGGTCCTTTTATGTGTTTCACCTTTGACCACTTGTTATGTCCCGCACACAAAGCGGAGCTCAGCTGCAACGTCCGGACGTTAGAGGTCCTCCAGGCCGGGAAAAGCAAGCAGGAGGCCGGTGATAGGACGGACTCCACGGAGGCCGGGAACCTGCCGGAGAGGGTCCGGAGAGCCCTCAGCACTGCCACCCCCGTCATGCCGTTCAAGCAAAGAGTTAATGAAAGTGTTACAATGAACCCGGCTCTGTGCTCACGTGGAGCACCGCGTTCAGCACGCCCCGGGCTGCACGTGAAGTTTTTAACTTTTATACATATATTTATTAATATCGATTTAACACCACTTGGAGTTTTCTAACTTACAGGTTTGACAAGTCAGGAGACCATGCAGCTGCTACTGTCCTTGTTGTGAACCCGGCTCTTCCGGGTTGAGATGACGTCATGAAAAGGCTTTTCAAAATAAAAGTTCATCAACAGCACAATTGCTGTGAGCTGGAATGAATGGAATGAAATCATGAAACGTGGACCAACAACTGGAGATGATGTACATGTGCACGAGAAATATGAGTCCAATCGGCCAGATGGTAGCGCTGTAACTAAGGCCCAAAAGTTTTGGAAAGGCCACGCCCCTCATACTGTAAGTCCAGTTTACTTGAAATTTGAAACACAAATCCAGCTTAATGTGCCCTGCAGAAAAGCCTCTTGGACCATAAAAGTCCGCCATGACTTTTTGCTTGCATAATGTGAAAAACAGTAATATGACAACTACTTATTGGATTTTGTCTTTATCAGCACCAACCTTGGTATACAGCCTTGTGGGACCGAGATACAAAATTCTATTATAAATGAGCAAGACTGGCCAAAAACATGGCTGCTATCAATCCAAAAACTTTGCAAAGGGCGAGGCTTAGCAGAAAATTGGCCATAACTCATTAACCATTAGTCCAAACATCATTAACCCTCGTCTTGTGTTACTTTCCTGCTACCATCCCTTATGTTAACGGGTCGGTACCGACCCGTGTTTTAATTTAGTTGTAAAATACACTAAAAACAATTATCTGTCATCCAATTTTTTTCTCATCTCTTGGTTACCTTGTTAGGCTTCCTTATCCATGAAAATATTGGTTTTAATAGTTTTGGTGTGGGCCCCTGGGCCTTTTTTTTGTCAGTATACCCCTCGATTTCAATTTAAAAAAAATGTAAAATTAACTTCAAGAGAATTATATAAATAAATAAAATGTTGTCCTGTCACCTGACTATTACTGAGGGGATTTAGAACACATCTCTTAAATAAATTAGTTTTATTTATTTTTCCATTTTAATATTATTAACTATAGTAACATCTGTGGTGTTAGGGTCGGTTTCGACCCATATATATTTACTTAAAGAAAAAAGAAAAAAAAGTCCCTTTTTTCAGCAATAGAACTTTAGTACAAACACAAAATGAAAAGCAGAACATATATATATATTTACATATATATAGATATATATGGACATCCCAAGTCCAGCACCCTGAGACTGTACACTAAGCGTGACGAGGGAGGCCGTGGACTGGTGAGCATCAGAGCCACTGTCCAAGATGAAACAACCAACAGGAATACATCAGGAAGATGGCCCCCGAATATGAACTGCTAAGTGAATACCTCAGGTAGCAGAAATGTGATGATGCAGAGGAGGAGGAGAAACCATCATGGAGGAACAAGCCCCTACACAGCATGTACCACCAACAGATAGATGAAGTGGCTGATATAAAGAAAACCTACCATTGGCTGGAAAAAGCTTGACTGAAAGACAGCACAGAAGCACTGATCATGGCAGCACAAGAGCAGGAACTCAGTACAAGATCAATAGAGGCAGGGATCTACCACACCAGACAGGATCCCAGGTGCGGGCTGTGCAAAGATGCTCCTGAGACAGTTCAGCACATAATAGCAGGGTGTAAGATGCAGGCAGGAACAGTGTACATGGAACGCCATAACCAAGTGGCTGGCATAGTGTACACGAACATCTGCACTGAGTATGGGTTGGAGATCCTGAGGTCACAATGGGAGACACCTCCTAAGGTGGTTGAGAATGACCAAGCCAAGATCTTGTGGGACTTCGAGATCCAGACTGACAAACTGGTGATGGCTAACCAACCAGACATTGTGTTGATTGACAAACAACAGAAGAAGGCAGTAGTGAAAGACATAGCGATCCCAAGCAACAGCAACATCAGGAAGAAGGAACATGAGAAGATCGAAAAATACCAAGGGCTGAAAGAGGAGCTAGAGAAGATGTGGGGAGTAAAGGCAACAGTGGTACCAGTGGTAATCGGAGCACTGGGGGCTGTGACCCACGGACTGGGAGAGTGGCTCCAGCAGATCCCAGGTACAACATCTGAGGTCTCTGTCCAGAAGAGTGCAGTCCTAGGAACAGCTAAGATACTGCGCAGAACCCTCAAACTCCCAGGCCTCTGGTAGAGAACACGAGCTTGAGGAAGACACACCCCCACCCCCCACGGGAGGGGGATGAGAGGGATATATATTTATGACACCTCTTTCTTTTAGAGTCAGGTGGCCTGAGTGGGGCTCTGGTTGTTGTGGATGATGTTGAGGCAGGGCTGGCTGCAAGTCTGCAAGTCACCAATTCTATACTGAATTGGCCTCACATGTCTGGATATGCCCATATGTTTCTGTGCAGGTATACTGGAAAACAAGGCAAAATGAGAATCCCCTAAAGCTCAAATGATTGGGGGAGAAGCTGGCTGTCAGTGTATTGGCTGACAGTGAACTTGTGATTTCAGTTTTGGCTCTAATTATTGCTTTATAATATTATTTTTATAACTGGGTCGAAAACGACCCTAACACCACAAAGTGTATAATTTTAACTACAGCATTTTATAATTAAGTGAAAAAATTTTTTTTTGTTTTATTTTGTTTAAATAGAGGTTCCTGACAAAGTCATAAAGCCTTGATACGATAAACAAATTTATATGGGTGTTTCATGCATTTAAAACCTTAAAACGGGTCGGTGCCGACCCTAACACAAGACGAGGGTTAATATTGGTAGGGATCTTCATACTTTGTGTGGTAATAGGTCTACCGAAGCATTTTGAGCCTGACCCATAGGGGGCGCCACAAATGCCAAAAACATGTACCATAAAACCCATCAAACAGAATTTTACCAATTTTTGCACACATGCTCTGGGGGTGAGTATTAACCAAAATCTGAAGTGCCAAATTCATTGGCGCAAGTGGGCATGGCCTATGACATATTTGCTAGTGACTCAAGATGCCTTTGAGCAATCCTGATTAAACTCACTGGAGACATCCTGCACTATCTCCTGAACATACATGTAGAGTTTTGTTCACATCCGATGAAGCGGAGATGAATGGAGAAACTTTCAATACATAATTACTGACATGTTAGCTGAAGTATCTTTGTTCACCTTTGTGAAGCCTGAAACCTGCTCATTGCTGCTTGCAACTTTAATTTTTGCCAATTGAGCTGCTTCCTTGCCGCTTGTGGCTATATTTATTATGTTTTTTTCCCCACAAAATCAAACCTTATATATTCTAAGTAATTATAGTCCTTCATAATAATAAGGCTATAAAGATAAGGGTAATACAAAAGCTAATTACAGCTTTATTATTATCCACAGTCTGCATGATATTATTGTAGTATCTAATTGCACAAAGGAAGTCAATCAAAAATAACATATACAACAACAACAACAACAAAAGGGCAAAAACAACTTAAGCAACAACTGACTTAGCACATTGTGATGATAGATACGTTTTAGCAAACCTTTCTAAATGTTTAATGTCAGGGACTCACAAAGTGACTCACAAAGCTGTTCCTTTATTTATTAAAGGATCCTCCCATGCAGGTACATATATTTGTTTTCTGTTGATTATCTAGTCTTAAATTCATTAAATTCAAAGTCCCCTCTCTTACTTTAACAGCTGAGTTCTAAGGAACATGTGTAAATCATCCTGAACCATGTGAACCTGAAAGCTCCTTGAGGACCCCTCGGTGTTTGTGGTTGAGTTTGTGATCTACTGTATCAGCACACAAAGCTGATTTAACAACTGGTCTCAAAAATAACAGAAACAGCAGCCAAAATATTGACTATATCTCTCCCCTAATTTGTCCTTTTGTTTCTGTCTATTAGTTTTTGTATTTCTGTATTGCTCAAGCACAGATCACTTCAGTTTGATCGGCACAAACAGTGTGAGTCAGTATAAGTCTGGTCTGTATCAGTGTCCTGTAAAATGTCCCAGCGTGGGAACTGGAGGAGCAATGTTGGTCTCTTGCCATGGGACCAAAGTTTATTAAATCACACTGCTTCTATTTATGATGATGGGGTACATTAATAGGCCTATGATCCAGTCTCCTGGCACATGAATTCACAAATGAGGAACATACTGTATGGACTGAAGTCCCGAACAATATGCTGTATGTGTGTGTTATTAATTAAAATATCAGTGAACACTCTGTGTTATCATATACTGTTAAATAGTGAGGATTATCAAAAGGATGGCAAAAGCTAAAACTTATTTTTCACCAAGGAGTGCAGGATTAGAAAAAGCTTTGTATAAGACAAACAAAGGTGGACAGACAGAAAGGCAAACAAAGACAGATGACCCACAAGAGGAGCACAAAGAGTTAAGTGAGTTGCAAGCCACAGCCAATCAAGGCCAACCCATCTCTGATAGACAACACTCCAAAGAAGGAGGAGGTTTCTTCGACAGTAATCCTCTCTCTCTTCCCAACAGGAACCAGCAGGTTCTCCCACATGTCCATTCACACCTGATCAGTAATGTCCAGAGAAGACTGGAAAGAGGAGACATTTTTGAAAGATCACTTCTGGATGAGATGAAATGGATAGAGAACCTTAAAGGCAGATTGACACACAAAAAACTATCAGCAGGAAACAACACAAGAGGAGCACTAATGGGACACAAGAGAGGGACAGTCTCTAACTTTGGGATATGAGTTCCTTCAACACAATCTGAGGAGAATGAGATGATCTGATGGTTTGAGTGGAAAGTTATTTGTCGACGAAACGTCCAGTTTAAGTCGACTCTCGAAAAGACGTCATGTTGTCTGCTCAGGGAATTGGTGCCTTGACTCTTTTTCACAGTGTAATAACAGTGATTGCACTGGTAAGTGTACTCTACTTATTCTAAGTATTTGTGTGATTGAGTTATTGATTACTTCATTGATTAGATGGGTAAAATAACTATTATTTTTCAATAATAGTACATCATAAATTATGTTTTGTCAACAGACAATTCAGTTTAATTTGCTATTTCAAATTAAACTGAATTTAAGCAAATGTTGAAAAAGTAATAGATTTTTATTTCTGCCTTTTGTAATTCATGTTAACCTAAGTTTCATTTGATCTTTTCAGCTCATATTTATCATATTTGATTGGGATAAAAAAAAATAATGTACTTGTATTTGTTCTGACTGGTGAACATGCAATCTGATAATGGAAAAATAAAATGAACACAGTCGTGAATACATTTCTCATTGAGATTTGATTTGATTGAGATTTCTACTCTAAGGTCTGCGAAAACTCATGAATTTTCTAAATTTAATATTTTCAGACAGCAACAGAAAATCTTACACTTTGCTACAACACTGAGTCAGTACTGCATTCGGGCCAAATATAGAAGGTTTCGTGCATATGTGACTTTCTTTGAATTTGAATCATTGAATTTTGAACATAGATTTATCTCGTGCTTCAGGAAACATGCCAGCCATTCACGAGTGATAAGAACCATTCATGGGTTTTGTAATCTTCCTCTGTGCTTTTTTTAACTTAACTTTTTTTTTCTACCAGTGCTGCTATATCAAATTTTCATTTTTTATTATAAATATGTATTGTATAATTCACATTGAAATGTAAAACAAAAAAAAAATGTCAGGACCATGTGAAGATGTCCTGATATGGATATTATTAAAATCCGAGTGAATACATTAAATCATCACAGCCATGCAATCTGATATTTGCAACAAAACCTATTGTTAACAGAACAGCAACTAAATAACTAACTGATAATTAGTAATGAACAAAAAAAAAGATATTTAGCAAATTTGACTGCAAAACCTCATGTCAACATAGGTAACTTTGAAATGGCAAAGGCAACATAAATATACAAAAAGTTTGATTTTTGGGGGGTTTGAGATATTCAGATAGATATTGGACATCTCTTACTGATACAAAATTTTAGACAAGCCAATAAGATTTTGTGAGTGGAGGGAGGCTTTAAATTTGATCATTTTAGACCAGAAAATAATCAATAATTAAGATGAAATATGTTGATGAATTTCAACCAGAATTATAATCTTGGAAATGTGAGGAAGGCATTCAAACAACAAGTAAGGTGATAAAAATTTACAAAAAATATATAACAGAAAAGTTAAATTACAAAGAAAAATCTTACAGGCTTTTCATACTGAACCACACCAACGCAAAGACTGCAGTCAGTCCAAAACAATCTCCACCATCAGAAGGCACCTGAGGTCTGCTTTACCTCACAAATCTCCCTCAGTGCTGACCCCGTAACCTTTCACTCACTGAGGCATGATCCTCCTGCAGTTAACACTGACCAGCGTTTCTCCTCTGAGCCACATCTCTTCATCTTTGCTGATCAATCCCAAGTGTCGACCCTAGGCAGACTTACAACCTGCTGCTCAGTCAGCCTGAAAATCGCTCCGCATGAAGCAGAGGCCTCACAGAGCAAATTCAATTATGACACAATGGTGAGGAGATGTCTAAGACTAATTGTTTTGCTACCACTCCCTGTCTGTCAGCAGAAAACCTTCCTCTACAAAGAAAAATGAATGACTTCGCCATATTGACCTGCATATATTGAATTATGTTGCATGTCGATAACTGCATTAAATTTTGAGGACTGGGGTGATTTTATTGAAGATCTTGTTTAAAATTTGACATGGTTGTCAATAATCAGTGTGTGTTTAAACCAGATTGTGGACAAAGCCCCAGCAACACACACATATACCCACTGTAAACATTGTCAGCACTGCCAGAGTGTGTCCACAGTCAAATATACAACAACAAGTGGTTTGAGCTACTCAATATGTCTGTATTGACTTTGGCTGAGAGTCCCCTCCCAAAATAAATCACTGTAGGAAATGATAGCTGTTCAGCATTCTGAGTGCTACAATATTGGAAACACTGTTCACCCCATTGGCAGTTTATTTTAATGGCCTATGCCAAGAATTTTAGTTATCACACATCCATCGACATGATTGTTCCAGTTGGGCTTCAGTCTGTTGAACAAGAGGGAGCTTTCTTTTCACTCGTGGGGAAGACAGCTGTGGAAGAAGTACTTGGGTCTTTTACTTAAGTGTAGTAAAAGTACTAATTCCACAAAAAGTCCTACATTAAAAATCCTTCTTAAGAGAAAGATGAAAGAAAAAATGCAGAGGTGTCATCAGCAGAATCTAAATCTAATTTTTTTTTGTGAAATATTGAGTAATATAAGAGTTTTATATCTGACCTTCTGACCTTACATACTGTTCATATTGTGATTTTTTACAATATCCCCTCATAATTAGTCTCTGTACCGCAAATCTATATTTCATTCATAAATACTTCATCAGTCATTCATTAAATAGTGATTAATGGAGCTTTCTGGGAGCAGAGAGAATATGCCCTCTTAAGGCTTTTCACTATTCGTTCATGAAGGAAAAACATTCACAATCACGTAATATTATGATCTGATGTTACTTAAAACAGGAGAACATCACAGCCACAGTGATTCCAAAGAGTTTTATTTAATGCAAATATTTTTAAATAGTGATTTTTTCAATAAATACAAATTGAACCCAGATCACCATCTCTAGTATGTACAGAAATGAGTATCAGATGCACAAAAGTGGAAATATTTCCATTTTTGTTTATTCTCATAACATTTCAAACTATAAAATCAGTGTTTACTGTGTTTCCACTGCTATCAATTGTGAAAATGGGTCACATTTGACTTGAACAGTATGTAAGGGTTAAATGAAACCGTCTGAGAAGTTTAGTGATGAAATCTGTCCTAGCTGACCTGCAAACAGCTCAGACATCTGAAAACTGACAAGGGGTTTCAAGTGATTTCAGGCCAAAAATGTTTGGAACCGCTGGTTGAATCTTTAACTATGCATTGTTCTTATATGTTTTTCTATGTAAAATCTTAATCTGAAACTTAACTAACTACAGCTATCAAATAAATAGAGGTATAAAGTATCAGAAAATGGAAATACACAAGCTGTTGGACAAAGCTGAAGTCACAACAGCAACTCATTCCTCTGGGTGTTTCTTTTTCTATCCTGTGCTGAACTTTTGCTCTCTTGTTTGTTTCCTTTTCTTTGTACCTTTCTGCTTAATCCCAGTGTTCTCCTCTATCTCTGGCAAACTATTCTCCTGCGAGGGCTCCAGTTGACTCGCTGCTAGTTTTGCAGCTCTGTTGTGAAATGTACCAGTGAACACAAAGCTGCTTGTGTAGGCTAGCTCTCACCCGCATGGCTGAGGTCCCGAGGACAAGGGCCCCCATGTGGCCAGCAGGGGAAAAAAAGGGGGTTTGGCGGGGGATCATCACATACCGCACACTCACACAACTATTTCACAACACCTGGAGACAGCACATCAAATCCCTGGGAGTGTTTGTAGCAGATACATCACCCTAAGTGGAAAGAGACTTCAGAGAGGATTTTATTAGGAAACATTTTGTATAAGTTCAGTTAAAGATCAACAAATGCAATGATAGTAGCTGCTAGTTGTTCTTGTGGCTTGTGCAAAATACCAGACAGTCTGCAGTTGCTTGAAGCTAATTTAAAAGAAGGAAATGAATATTGAAGGATAGTAACCAGTTGTAGCTTTGTCAGTGTTTCTGGGAGTGTCTTGAGGAGAAGTTTATATTCTGCAATTGCGCACAGCATCTTTTTAAAAATGATATTTTGAGAGTCACTATATTTAAAGATCCCTTCCTATTGTGTTTGAGCATATATATAAAATACTCTGCTTTGAATAATATGTGTCTGATATGGTTTTTCTACAAAACTTACATGGTTAAAACATCTTCTACCTCATGAAAAAATCCAGAATGATGAAAAGGCAAATATAAGTTGAACGTCTGAGCACAAGATGTCTCCTACTTCTCTGAAAAGTGTGCGCTGGAGGATCCAAGTTTCCACATCACACACATCACTGTTTAAGTTTCATACTGGACCGGGATTGGCTCCTAACCAGTTGTGATGTCAGAAATCATGCTCTCAGGTACGCCATTTAAACTGAGCACAGAGAGAAACTTTCCACTTTCAGCAGATGAATGTGAAAACAGCTTTCTAGTGTCAAACTCTGCACCTACATCACTCTGCACAGTGAAGCTCAGACATTTGTCTGAAGTAACAAGAAGCCAAAACATTTTTGAATGAAGGGGGACTTTAAATTCAACAACTTTAGGACATAAAACAATGTATACTTAAGACTTTTCAACCAGCATCTTGGAAGTTTTAAGATTGTGCTTAAGAAACATGTAAGGACATACAATTTACCAAAAGTATAACAAAAAAGATCGATAAATAGATAAGAACAAATCATTTAAATAGTTCTTGTTTGTGGACACTTGTGAGATTTCCATTGAGGTCATTTACCATATCATTAAAACAGCTGACTGTAAATACATCTATCCATGATGCTACAGGCTGCTATTCTACATCATATTTAGCAAAAGAATCACAATTTCTACTGTTTTGTGCCATATTGTTACTCATTTACATTCTACATGTAACTATATCACATCTACTGCATGTTTACCTAAACAACATGATATCAATCTCTCTACAGATAGACTCTGATGATGTCATCACACGAGATGAGCAGATCTATGTTCTGATTGGTGCTCATGCCAGGTGTGAAAGGAACATCCAGGCACAAATGGCCCTCGTTAAAGGTATGTTTTTTGTTAATGATCATGTTATTCATTAAGAGATGGTGCTTATTCTTGCTTAGTTGCATCCTGTTGTCAAATGGCCACAGATTTGATCCCATTATATGTAAGACAACAGCTCTATGTAAACCTACTGGTCATATTTTAAAATTATAATGTTAGCTAAACCTCTAAAAGTGTAACAATAAACCGTTTGTTAACGGTATACAGCAAATATTTTTGTAAGTCTCATCATGGGTTGTTCATTTTTAATAACATGTAACACACAATCTGTAAGGTCTCATTTAAACCTTTGCTCCAAATAAAAAGTCAACATTGAAATTAAATTGAATATGCTGACCTTCACTAAGCTTACCCAGTGCTAGTATAAAACACAGAGGGGTCAAGAAGTGCATGTCTGAATGTATAACCAGAATCAAGTATTTATTAGATTGATGATATATTCAGGATCAGATACAATATAACACCCACCCAATATCCTGCTGACCAGTATCTCTGTGATTACAGAGTTGAATGTACCGTAGGCACAGACAATAGCGGAGCATCTTTCATTCAGACTATGACGCAGAAGCTGATGACAGCCTTTTCAGATAAGTTGCTTCAATTTGTGTTTTAAGATGGAGCACAAGTCAGAGAGTTCAAGTCAGCCCAAATCATAGAGAAGGATGAACACAGCAAGAGTCAAGTTGTACAGAGTTTTATGCGCTGACATTTTGACATTTTGACATTTTATAATCTCCATAATCATAATAAGTCATGCATCCTGCAATACAGTATTATGAAATATTCCTATCCCAGCAAATCCACAATAACACTCCTCTCCATATATAAAAAAATCACTGCGTACTTTACAAAGTTTTATAGACAACCATCAAAGGAAGCCTGTGATGAACCTCTTTAATTTTCTGAAAGCAAAACTATTCAAACATATTTTATTGCTTTTGCTCATTTTAATGTAGGTTTAGGGTGGCGTCCAGTGTGGCTTTAGAGGAAAAAGAACAAAAATATAATACAAATGAATATCAGCTCAGATTTTTTTCAGTACATTCACAATTTCAATATCTGTTTAAGACATTCCCATGATTGACATTCCAGTGAGAAATACCTTTATAGTAACATTCACCTCAAAACAGATGCTTGAAGCCTACCTGACAGATTGGGACCCCAGGCTTCAGAATTGACAACCATTTCCTGTAAACTGACTAACATGCATTTCCCTGTTATGTGTGAAGATGGTGACTGTATCCCAGAGTGGGACGGGATCATCTGCTGGCCACGGAGCAGACCAGGTCAACTGGTCCCAGTTCTGTGTCCCGAGTACATTTATGACTTCAACCACAGAGGTAGGAGCACTCAAGAGAAACTGACATGCTGAAATAAAATACTGCAGCTTTTTTCCTGATGCATGTAATAATGTAATATAGTCTCTGGCATAGAGGGCTTATGGAAGCTATGAGTACAAACAACACGGGTAAAAAAAAAAAAATATGTGAGTTTCAAAAATTCTCTATCTGCCCTAAAGGGAGTTCTGACATTTTTATTATATCAGACTGCCCTGCTCATATTGTGACTATGTGTTGCACTTTTGTGGCTCAGGTCGAGCCTACCGCCAATGTGATGCGTCAGGAAACTGGGAGCAGGTGCCTGTTATCAACCGCACCTGGGCTAACTATACTGAGTGCACCACCTATTTGACCTCGAACCACAGGAGCCAAGAAGAGGTGCGTAAATCTGTGTGATGTGGTGGTTGGTGTGCAATGACATAAGTGTGGTGTTGAAAAACCAGAAAAAAATCAAAGCGCTAGTGTGTAGATGCCTTTTTTCACATCTGTGCTTCCTCAGACTGGTGGACCTTTAGACTGGTGGACTTGTTTGGAGAAGGTGTTTAACTTCCAGTGTGTGAAATATGTTGATTTTGCCAAATGAATGTTTGATATTGCAGAAAAGCTATTACAGTATGTGCACATTTCTCTGTGCTGATCTGTCATTTTTCTGATAGCTGAAAGTGTTTGTGTCTGCATTTCATCTGCACGCACGCCCACTCTAAGTATGTCTTGTTTCAGAAGGTGTTTGAGAGACTCCATCTCATGTACACGGTTGGCTACTCCATATCTCTGGCATCACTGTTGGTGGCAGTCTCCATCCTCTGCTATTTCAAGTAAGAAACAGAAAACTAGAAACTGTGGAGAACAGCCTAACTCAGCCTCAGAATACACTGATGGGATTAGATTATTCATTCATACCCCCCAGAAAGAACCATAGAAAGAAGTGTGTCATAATTTGAATTGCATTTCTCTCACACACACTTTCCAGGCGTCTCCACTGCACACGCAATTACATCCACATTCACCTCTTCACCTCCTTCATCTGTCGGGCAGTCAGCATTTTTGTGAAGGACGCTGTGCTCTACTCCATTTCTAGTGACAGTAAGGCTGAACCTGAGCTCCCTGGACCAAGGCAACATATGGTAAACTATAATTTTTTTATATTCACAATATGATGTGTTTTAAGAAAAAAAAGCCAATTCCAGCTGTTCTGACATTATATATTTTTGTATTTTTTCCTTTACCTGCTGCTTTGTGTCTTCAGGCTGGCTGTAAAATTGCTGTCACACTCTTCCTGTACTTCCTGGCGACCAATCATTACTGGATCCTGGTGGAGGGGTTGTACCTGCACAGCCTCATTTTCATGGCCTTCCTCTCTGACAAGAACTATCTATGGGCCCTCACCATCATCGGGTGGGGTAAGCAGTTGTTGTCTCACATAACAGCTAACAGGGGATTAAAAAGACAGCAATTTTCCAATTTTTTTTCTCTTACTGTTCGTTTTAGGCGTTCCAGCTGTGTTTGTGTCCATCTGGGTCAGTGCACGAGCATCGCTGGCGGACACACAGTGAGTCATGTGATGTGTTATTTTAATGTGTCCAGTATTTAAACATGGTATAAATCCTCACTCAAGTTGTTCCACACCCCTCTGTTTTCAGATGTTGGGACATCAGTGCAGGAAACTTGAAATGGATCTATCAAGTTCCCATTCTGGCAGCCATTGTTGTAAGGAAAAGACATTTAAATACTATTAAAGGATAATTGATGCTTGAGTCGAGTGTGACCTTACTGTAAGTCTCTGCCCCTGCAGGTGAATTTTCTCCTCTTTGTCAACATAATACGAGTACTGGCCTCCAAACTGTGGGAAACAAACACTGGTAAACTGGACCCTCGACAGCAGTATCGGTAACTGCTTCATTTAACGCTGAGAGAATGATTAGAATGATTAGCTGAGAGACTATAACTGTAACTTTGATTTTTTTTCCCTTATACATGTAGTATAAAATCCCAGGAAAATGTTTCAACTAACTATCTGCTTTTTATTTGCAGGAAGCTGCTCAAGTCCACATTAGTCCTCATGCCCTTGTTTGGAGTTCACTACATGGTGTTCATGGCTCTTCCTTACACTGAGGTCACTGGGCTGCTGTGGCAGGTGCAGATGCATTATGAGATGTTCTTCAATTCATCCCAGGTCAGATAAAAACATGTATATATTTATTTGCACTGACTAGATAGATAGATAAATAGATACTTAAACTGCTCATTCATTTTCAGATGACTGGCATATTTTAAGAACAAAGATTCATATAATTAATACAGATTCAATACACATATGTCTTTTTTTCTACATTTTCTGTGAAATATTCCCTGAATTAATCACATTATAATAGTTTAACAAGTACGTCTGAGTAAAAGGATGCATTTAGTTACCTTTTCATTGATAAGATGCAATACAGAATTTCATTACTATCCTCCTCTGCACTGATGATGAATGTTAATGTGAGTGTGCTTCCTCTCAAATTCTCCATTTCCTCATTACAGGGCTTTTTTGTGGCATTTATCTACTGCTTCTACAATGGGGAGGTAATAAAGCTTTAAGTCTGTTATAGAATAAATTTACTCAGATGTTTGTCATCTGATTTAAAAAAAAGAAGACAAATATAGCTTTCTTTTTTTCCTGCTTCCTGTTCAGGTGCAGGCGGAGGTAAAGAAGGCGTGGTTAAGGCGAAGCCTAGCGCTGGACCTCAAACAGAAAGCCAGGATGACCAGCAGTGGCGGTGGAGGCAGCTGTTACTATGGCGGCATGATGTCACACACCACCACCCACAGTGTCAGCTTGTCAGCTGCCAATCCCCGGGCTCTTTCCCTTGCTGGAGGAGTTGTCAGCTCAGGTGGTGCTGCTGGTGGAGGGTCAGGTGTCAGGCCACCACGTCACACTTCCCTTCACCCACAAAGCAGTCTGCCTGGATACGTGCCCAGTGATACTGAGACCTCCGGCCCCCAGCAGGAGCTGACAGTTCTGAGGCCAGGGGGGACGGAGTCTGGTGTTTTTGCCAGGCATGCCAGAGCCAGCAAGGGCAGTCATGACTCCAAAAATCATGGATCTCCAACCCAAATCCAAAGAACAGAAGATCAAGACAGTTCTTTGTCTCTGAAAGAGCTGGAGACCATCTTGTGAATGTTTTTGATAACTGTTGGACTCATGCAGACCAAGACAGAGGACAGGGATGAATTATTCTGTCTTCAGCTAACTGGAGTGGTCTAAGACTGCAGAAACCTCAATGTTGATTTGCATTTGCAAATGCAAACATGACAATGTACTAAAGAAAACATTTCAAGAATTTACTTGTGTTCAAATTGTCTTGTCAAATTGTCAGTAATGAACTTTCAACTTTAAAGCCAGCATAGAGGAAAAGTCGTGTCAGTGCTCAGAAAAATGGAAATCTGATTTCAGTGGATGGGATCAAATTTCAGCTTCATAAACTAAGAGGGAATACAAACACAAAAAAATCACAGTGAAGACATTTATTCATTATAATATACCAAATTAGGAATGTACGCTTTGTCCTGCATAACACATGGACTTTAATGGTTTTATGTTGTACAATACACTCTCAAATCTCTCAAGTTAAAGAGACAATTTTCTGATGGATTTCTTGTGAATTTGTTATACTTCTGCTCTATTTAATGTGTCAGTATAAAACTGCATACTTTCAAACAATGTGAAAGAAACGTGAACAAACAAATTAAGCTAAAAAATCTGTAAAGACACAATGCTGCAGAGAATTAAGAAAAGACAGTCCTGGATGTTTAAACTGTAAGATTGTAAGATTTTGTGTGTGATTTCACATCTTTCCTGTGTTGGATTTTCCAGACCTCTGACCCAGACCTACTCCACTGACCAAGCTAAATTTTAAAATGTTATCATTTTTAACAGTCAGACAGTCAATTAGCATGTCTCTGCATCTTTGTTGTTGTCCATTGTTGTCTTCTCAGCCCTATTAATCAGTACGACTGGACCCTGAGGGCTGATTCACCAACCCTTTACCCTCAGCAGGCCAAACCCTGACTCCTTTCTCTGTGCAACCTCTGCCCTAAACGCCCTCACAACACTGTCCAGAATTTCACACACTCCCCTCAGGCTTCGGCCCAGAGCAAGAGGCACCTGAGCTGTTTGCAGACCTCGAGCATGAGTGGCAAACCTGCAGCACAAACCACCAGTATTCACAAGATAAACAGAAAGGAAATTGTAAATACTGTAAATATTTTTGGACTATTTAAGTGTCCAGAAATAGAAAGTACTCTTCTGTGTTTATACATGTATATGTACAGTGTAATATTATTCTGATAATTTAATAAATGTTTTGGGAATATGCATTGAGAGTTTGAATAAAGTGAGTTCAATTGAACCTAGCCTTGTAAAGGATAGATTCACAATTTGTCAAGTCTGTCTTAAAATAATAATCAGATATCCATATGAACATTAAAACATGTTCCACAGTACCTGTTTTGTTTAGTTTACCTGAATATGAGTGTTGTTGGTATCTTTAAATGTAAACTTAAAGCCCACCTGTTTAGCTTTTCATAAGAATACTTTATGTCCATTAACTATTTTATTAAATAATTTATTTTTATTATATTCATGTTTTAAAATGTTTCATTCTCTCTTATCTATTGTATTTTATCTGTTTTCATTTAATTTACTTTAAATCTATTGCATTGGTTTTATAACTTTGTCATAATTTTATTTCTTATGTACATTAGTCTCAAGTTGTTTATTGTTTGCATTTGTACTGTCTCAGATTGTCAGTCATCTGCTTTGAATTGCACTAACTTGTATGAAAGGTGCTACACAAATTAAATTTGACTGCCTGTTTGATTCAGTTGTCCAAACAAATCAAGTGAAGATTAAGTGTTTTAGTACAAAATTCTCTCTTTGTGTTTCCCTGGACAGTGTTTCCTTGTTGAGCTGCAGTGGAAGAATAATAAAAGTGGGAAATTTGCACTAAAAAGGCTGCAACTCTGGAAGATATTCACTTGATTTGACTAAGCTCGTCTGGTGGCCATATGAGCAGGAGGAATGATTACAGCAAGCAAAATTTGTTTCAGTCCTCATATGTGCACGACTGTTGTTTTAAGACAAACTTGAAAAATTAAAGAAGGATGTAGAGAGGTGTGATGTCACCCGCTGGTTTGCATTGGAGTTGGTTTGAAGCTGAGAGATGCAGCTTGATCAGTGACACCTTTTCCATTTGAAACCAAGACTGTCCAAATAAGGAATGGGAGTGTTGTATTTCACGCTCTGGAAACACACCCTGCTACCTTGGGCAAAGCAAACACTAGCTTGCTGGGAACACTGAGCACTGCACACTTGGGCTAACATTAGCTACTTTAGCTACATTGTGCTAACTAGGCAGGTACCATATTCATAATCAACTAACAAGTAAGCTAAAAGTCTTGAAATCTTATTAACAGCAATGATTTCCAAAATGACCTCCAGCACACTTATTAGATGGCCTGAATTTAGCAATAGTGACCATGACTCATTGAAAAAAAGATTGACTTAGTATTTCTGGAGAGAAGTTGGTGCTTTTTGAATGGGAGTCAGTTGTAGCCAGCACCTAGTGGCCATCTGTGACATTGCACTTTAATATACTTCCTCATTGGCTTCAGCCTCAAGCCATGGTAGTTGCTTCTTGGACTTATGCTTTAAAAGACCAGTGTGTAGGATTTAGTGGTATCTAGTGGTGAAGTTGCAGATTGCAACCAACTGAATACCCCTCCTCTTCCTGTAGCAGTGTACTACCGCTATGTACTGTAGAAACATAGCGGTACAATATTGAGGGCTCTGCTCCCTATGTAGATATAAAGGGCTCATTCTAAGGTAATGAAAACACAACAATTCTTATTTCAGGTGATTATGCACAAATTAATACATGAATATTATACCCAATATCTGCCAATAAATCTCCCTAAATCTTATACACTGGTCCTTTAAGCTGTTAATACTTACCTTTTTATTCATATTACCTTCAAGATCCAAAAAGACATTTGGTAAAAAAAAATTTTTTAAAAATCAATGTCTGTCAATGCACTGTACTGTACTGTACTGTTACCACCGGAAAACACCACCTTGATGAAAATATTTTCCATTGCCTTATCCAGTGAAAATGAAAGCATGGAGCTCTGTAAAGCAACATGGACATGTTTATTGCTCAAGTAATAAAGGAGGAAAGTAGATACAGCTCTTTCTCCTGCTGTGGAAATCAGAACTCCGCAAGTAAAAATGTTGGTTGTTTACACATAAGAAGTCGAACAAAATGGATCCCATTAACAAGCAAGTGTGTGTTTGTGTGTGTGTGTGTGTGTGTGTGTGTGTGTGTGTGTGTGTGCATTGTTTTTGAGTTTCAAGATCCTAGGGAGACACATTTGTAGCACACATGAAGTCAGAGTAAAAATGAAAATAATTAGGGCACAATATATTACTTTAGGAACATAATCTGAAATTTATTTCTTTTATATAAAATACAATAGTGTGACACTGAAGGAGGTGAGTTGTTTTGATGCTGTCAAGGAATATGAAGTGTCCAAACATATGGAGCACCAGACACAGATATGCATGAGTGATTGCTCCCCCACCAGGACAAAAAAAGCCACAACCCCCACCCAATAACGTATGGCGGCAACCAGCTGTCAGCTCATTAGAGAGGAGAGGGTTAGGGACTGTGTGGTTGCCGAAGTGTCTCCATGAGTGACACTTTTGTTGGTTTGGTTCAAGCTTCAGAAACATGCGTGTCTCTTCTAATGGTAAAAGGGAGGAGAGTCAAGAGGATGCTGAGCGGAAATCACAAAAGAAGGAAATGATCCAGCACGATGACTGTGCTGTTGCTGCTGCTGCTGCTGCTGATATCATCCTTATAGTAAACCAATTTGTTTTTGAAAGAGAGCAAAAAATTTGGTACAGCTGTTATTGAACAAGAAATTATATTCCTCTCACAACAGACAGTATAACCACAATGCTTACAAGTACAAAAAGGTCTTTAATGGACAAATACACACAAAGTTCCTATACTATAGCTTAACTATAGTCTTGCTTGTGAAAAATCAAAATTAAAATAGTGGAAAATATGGAAGGTCTCAGCATGTTTTTCAATACAGGGCAGTTTATGGTAATTTCTTTACTTATTTTCTGATATATATGGTAAATATATAGAATGAAGTAAAGGCAATATGTGTTAAATATATATCTTTTGCACTATAAAGACAAGAAATATTGACATATTCTACAAATAAAATGACTAATTAACATGCAGAATCCCCTTTATCCTCCCCTTAGGTAAACTAAAATAAAAAATCAAATCAATAAAAAACTTCTTATTCCACAATGTCTGACAGTATAAGTTCTGTATTGCTGTGTGACTCTATATGAAGTTTACACTGAGTGATATATGCACTTTTCCAATAGGTCAGTGCAATTCAAAATGCTCTACAGATGAGTGAAAAACCAATAAAACAGTAAAACAATCTTCAATCTCTTCAATCTTCATCTAAAATGATGAATAAGAAAGTCATAAAACCAACAAAATAGATTTAAAATAAGGGATAAAGCAGATAAAAGACAAAACAGATGTTTGGTATGGCTATTTTATCAAACGAAAATGTTACATTCCCCAAAAACATATTTGATATCTTTGGAAATTTTGGGATGTCACCTATTTAATTTGCATAATATTAAAGCCCTTATAGGATGGTTAAATGTTAAAGCCATGCTGTAAAGCTGTTTGTCACTGATGTGATTCGTCATGTTCAGCCTGCATGATGCGAGGTGACCCAGTGACGTCATGATGAAGTCAAAAAAGAGGCGGAGAGAGAGAGAATGAGCGACAGAGAGAGCTCAGACGTAATTGAGTCCTCTGTGTATAGCAGTAACAATACAAACACAGCTAACATACTATATGTTCCGGTGACTCCGGCTCCAGGTGAATCCTCCAATTCTGGCTGCCAGCGGCTCTGATGCAGACAGGGCAGGCAGCGTCCTCTCCGGCATCCAGAGGTGCATGAGGAGGGCCGGTAGGGAGGGGTCCATTGATATTAGGGCTGACTCCTCCTGGATGGAGACCGGCTGTTTTCAGGCAGCGATGGCCATGGAAGATGTCTCGAAAAAGGCGTCCGCCAGGAATGTGGCAGTGGAGCGAAAAAACCTCATCACTGTTTGCAGGTAGGCTGTATTTTTGAACACACGCAGTGTTTGTGTATTTAAAGTGTCTGAGCTCTGATGGACGGCGAGATTTAAGTGGTCATGTTGTAGGTGTTTGCTTAATTTGTGTCTTATAAGAACAAGATGATGCTGGGCATGTAAATACGGCATATTTTAACATCCACGCTTACGTCATCCTCACAATAAGTCATTTTTCATAAACTCTGTGGGCCTGTATGGATACGAAGCCTGCATGTGCACTAACAATCTTTAACTATAAATATAATACATAGATACCTCTAACCGACTGCACACAGACAGGCAGTGTGAGTTTAGCCATGTCATCTTTGTCCCTGCGATTCATTTTATCCCCGCTGATGGCATGGTTGCTATGACGACAACCTTCCTGGGGCAAGGACTAACTGGCACCCCAGGGACCCGGGGCAGGGAGGCACTATAAGGCCTGTACATCACGTCCTGATTGGACTTTGTGTGCTTAAGAGGGTTGAGGTTAAATGGTGTTTGCCAGACATATATGAATGCACTCAGGCTATAAACTGCACAGTGTACGCACAGCTTTAGTTAGTAGCAGCACATTTAAACAAGCATTGTGAATGCCTCATGCAATGTGTGCCAATCACTTTTCCAAACTTCTAAATCAAATGTAAAGAGATTTTATATTAAACTAAAATCAAAAACTATACTGCAGTTGAAATGAGATTTAGACTCAAATAGCTTACTAAATATAAGGAAATCTGCCTCTTTTCTCTCCATCACTCTCTTCTTACAGACAGATACCTAAACTATATCCTGACTAGAACTTAAAATTGTTAACAAAAAAGTGTGTCAAAAGTATGGACTTTTAGAAATCTATAGTTTGAACCCTGGCTTCATGTCCACTCTGCAGCAATGCTGCTTGTGCTGCAAAGATTCGAGTCATCGATGTTAACATCAAAGTCTAAAGTCATGGAATCACGCAAGCCTGTTTCACGGGTCCATTTCAAGCCCAAGTCATGTGACTGGAGTGCACAGAGTGAATATGTCACATGTCACACCGTCACATGTTGAGTTGTACAATATGTTCTATGTACGTTGCACTTATTAAATACATACATTAAACATTAAATACAAATTCAGACAGCTGGACAGGTGAACTAGACAGGACTGCACCTCTGCTGAGCCACTGACAAGCTTATCTGGGTCATGACACGGCCCTGCTGTGTGTAATACAGTGAAAACACAGGCGATTGTGCTCGTTTTGATGCGGAGGATAGTCAGCCAATTATTGTCCAGTATCTGGCCCAGCTGAATGAGACATTGTTGTGTTTGGAACAATGGGGAGTGAAATCACTTGCTTCACTGGCTCGTGTTAGGATAAGCATTGTCTTGTGGACATGCAAACTGAAAGTGTGTGTATTAGTATGTTTTACTAATAACACATCCAATAAAAACAGTTTAAAAGTAGCCACTGAGGCACAAACTTGGTGATTCCAGACCCAGCAAAATATGAGCAATATCTATATCTGAAGTACTTTCTCTCCATCTAAAAGCCACTAAATTGTCGACATATCTGACTTTGCACATGACTGTTTTTCATGGTCACAGCAGGATAATGTCTAGTAGGGTTTAATTAACCCGTATGGCCCCCCTCGGCATATCCCCTTGTGTATGGACAAATAGCATTTGGCAGATATTCTTGCAGCAAATAGACCTGCTGAATTATTTAGTCTCCAGGAAAATATTTAGGAGCAGTCATTTCAGGGGAAGGATGATGTGGCCTGGAAAAAATATTATTTCTGTTACCAAAGGCACATGGGTTTATTGTTGTGGCAGGAAATGACATGAAAGCCCTTATTATGTAGGTACATAAATTATTTCTAAATATGTTTTTCCTACAGTTTACCAGCTACTGTAAATCCCCAGAAACAATAGCAATGAAATTATCACATGCTCATTGGAAGAAAAACTACAAAATTGAGCTCATGTTTGCATGGATAGCAGGATGACTGGATGACTCAGTGTCTTGGATCTGATCTAGAGCTCTTTCAATTATTGATTAATCTGCTGATTTATTTGCATTAATAGTTTTACCTCTAAATTGTTGGAAAATGGCCACCATGTTTTCCCAGAGCCCAGGTTGGCATATTCAAATGGCTTATTTTTAATAGTAAAGAGTCCAAAACCCAAAGATGTTCAGTTTACTATCATGTACAGCAGACAAAGACAAACATCAAATCATCACATTTAAGAGGCCAAATCCAACTGATGTTTGGCATTCTTGTCTGAAAAATCATTGAAGTAATTTGACAAGTAGTTGTCAAATTTTCTGTTAGACAACTAATCATTTAACTGTGTCAACTCTGCCTCAAATAACACTAATTGTACATTTTCTTAGAGTCCCTACCATCTCAAATATCTTTCTCCTGGATGCAGCTGTGCCTTAAACTGTTTATGTCAAGTGTTTTGCTGAAGTGTATTTGCTAAATATATTGATATATGTCAAAAAAGTACATGGTAATCTACAGCATGGTGCATCACAAACAGGCTTCCTTACAAGTGTGAATATATGATATCAAAGCAGAGTCATAAATCCAAGCTGTCCAGTAAAAGGTGATTGAGTAGTTGGAGCTTCCTGAAAGCTCTGCATAAACGTCTTCCTCCCAGTAAATGAGTGACATCAGGCTAAAGTGTGGAGATGAGAGTCAGCATCAAATGGATTGTATGATGTGACTGTGGTAGAAATCTATAGTCATATAGGATGCACATTATTTGACCACAGTGTATTTAATGCATTTCACAGATTCCATTCGATTTCACTAAATATACTAGAAAGATACTAACATAGATGTATTTAATCAGATTCCAAAAAGTTGAAATATAGTTTGATCTGTGATTATTTCCACTAACAGTAAACTGAAACTAAGCTGAACCTTTATCATTAAAATTTCTAAAAATGACTAGACCTATGTTATATATTTTGTTCAGTTGTGTACTTAAATTATTCCAAATGTCTTCACCGATGTTCAATTCCAGAGAAATCTGTCATTTCCATCAAGGTAACATTATGTTTTATTTGGTCAGCAGTCAATGGCATCATATCCCCGTGGTGCATGCATTAGTGTTGTGGTTGTCCACCAGCAGCTTCATAATTTACTTTTTATCCAGTTTTAAGCCACATTTCTACAATACACTTTTTAGATATTGGTCATTTTTAATTATATCTTTTAACCAGATGGAGGATTTTCATAATCAGATGTCAGGATCTTAAGAGGACATCCCTTCTGGATGCCCTATGGCCGCTGAACAGCATAGGATAAACCCTGATTTTTAACGTGAAACTGCTTTATTCAGTGTTTTTACCAGTTTTAATCACCAGGTCAGTTTATTTTGGAGAGAGAAGAAGACCTCTGTGGATTATTTGGCTCCCTGGTAAAAACGTCCTGAACAATGAAGGTCTCCAAACTGGGAGAAGCTGACTGCAATGACGGCAATGGTGGTTGTTTAACAATGAAGACAACGACTCCCATGATCCCATGCTACTTCACGACATCATCAAACTCTGTCTTTTGTTTTTGTTTTGATTGAGAGACCTCTAGTGGCAGAAAATTACATATTGTGAATCTAATCTGTGACTAGTCTAATCTCATGATGACCATTACTGGCAAACTCCCTGTATGAATACTCTCTCTCCCTCCCTCTCTCTCTCTCTCTCTCTCTCTCTCTCTCTCTCTCTCAAATAGGTTTTCGGTAAAGACTCTATTAGAGAAATACACAGCTGAGCCCATTGATGATTCATCGGAAGAGTTCATCAATTTTGCAGCCATCCTCGAGCACATCCTCAGCCACCGCTTTAAGGGTAATGAATCCATGAGGAATTTGTCTGTTACATACTGCATATTATTTAAGATAAAAAATAAAAAATACTGCAATCAATCAATCAACATAAATGGAATCATGGAATGGAGTTATATTGAATATGTCCAAATGCTGTTATAGTCCAGGTGATATGTGAAAATTATGTTCACTTTTTCATAAAAGCATGAAACTTAGCACGCTTGTACAGTTTGGGACCCTGAACATGTTCAGATATGGAGCCATCGCAAAAGCACCTTGTGGTGGCCATGGCAACCAATTTACTTTCCGCCATAATCTAGCTTGTACTTGGATCACAACGCACTCCGTATCATAGTGTGACTTCGTTCTCTGCTCAGGACGCCATCATTCCATTATATCTTTATATAGCAAATACTTCTTTGCTTCTATATTGATGTTCAAATTGTCATATTTTGGACATTAAAGCTTTTAAAACTTTACACAACATGCATGCAACAGACATAATATTATAAAGTCTAGCCTAAGTATTCTAATACTGTGAAATCACAATATCAATGAATTCACCATTAACTATTCCCTTGAACAGTTTTGTTTGTGTTTTAGCTGCATGCTAAATAAGCACATTTCCAGAAACTAGAAGATGTCACCTGTCAAATGAAGCCTAATACATGCCTCATGGCCTTACAGTCCGTCTGTCATAAGCTTTTCCATTTGGGTATGCCAAATAGGCGAAGATTCTATAAAAAAAAGGGTGGATGTTAAGGGGTTAACTTTTCACCTGAACAGTTTATGATGTTGCACATGGTATCATTGTAATGCTTGGCCATCAGACCATGGGGGTAGACATCACTTTTTCTGTGTTATCATGTTTGGTTCAGGAGATATGATGCAATATATACTATACTATAACTAGATTATGGAGGAAAGTAAATTGGCAAGTTTAATGCTTTTATGAAAAAGTGAACATATCACCTCAAATTTGGCACATATCACCTGGACTATTACTGATAATGGATTTTTAGAGAACAATACACAACTTTAAAACAAGGAATAAATGTTCATTTGTTATTAATACACCTAAACATTAAGAGGAATCAATTTAATGATGCTATTAATAATGAAATTACTGTATAATATTTTTATAATGTCTGTATGGAAATGTTGTAGTGAGTTTTTAAACAAAATGCAGTTGAGCCTTAAAGGCTTCAGTTTCGGATGCATTTACAAAGTGATAAATTAGTAATTCCTTGTGTCTGTGTAGTAAAATACGTACATATAAAATGAATAAACATTATACACAGTATACTGACATGTTATATGTTTTTAGAGCAACATAGAGACAATTTTAATATTGCATTGTGTTTCTAGGCTCCAGCAGCTGGTTTGATGGCCAGAGGAGTTTCTGGGACTTCATCCGGCTGGCCTGCGCTAAAGTGCCCAACAGCTGCATTAGCAGCATCGAGAGCATGGAAAACATCAGCACCTCACGAGCAAAGGCAAGTCCTACAAAAAATTATGGTGGAGGTCAAGATTGTTAAAAAATATACTATGATAAAAGAAATGGTAAACAAAAATATAAAACATGAAATCACTTTGTGATATATGGTAAAATGGGCTATGTTATGTTATATAGGATAAAATAGTATAGTTAAGAAGTCATTTTTTATTTGACGTGACTATTTAAGTTAATTTTTTAACCCCTCAGGGCCGAGCCTGGATTAGAGTAGCCCTGATGGAGAAGAGACTGTCCGAATACATAGCAACTGCTCTGAGGGACAGTAGAACAACCAGGTTAGAGGCTTCAGCACGTGTTTTATATAGTAGTATTATCTAATCCCAGCTAGAACCATGTTCCCACCTGGTTGTACCTGTGTCTGTGCTTCAGGAGACTCTATGCAGAAGGAGCCGTCATGTTAAGAGAAGAAGCCACAGTGCTAACAGGGATGCTCATCGGTCTCGGAGCCATAGACTTCAGGTGAGGAATCTTGCCCTTCATTTTTATGCATCCAAATGATTGTTGATGAGACTTTTTTCTTTTTTGTCTTATTTCTACGTGGCTTCTATTCCACAGTTTCTGTCTGAAAGGAGAAGCCTTGGATGGTAAATCCTCTGCTGTGATTGACTACACGCCATATTTGAAATTCACACAAAGGTATATCTTTGACACAGTTAATGATATTTCCAGTGCCTAACCTAAATACTCAACAATACATCTGAATACACAACAAATGTTTAAACTTTTATGCACTTGAAAAAGAAATGGTTCCATTTTTTAATCATGAAAATACTCTTGATATCTTAACATATTTTTCTTTGGTTTGTGCAAACATATTTTTAATACAGTAACATGTCAGAAAGTTTTCCATGGAATAGGTCAATTACAAAACATCTAACAGAAATGAAAATACGTTTAAGCAGTATCAGTTCAGTCAGTACTTCATTGTCCAGTTTTTGGGGGAGTTCTGCAATCTTCAAACATATTGCAAAAAAAGATATAATTTAACTTACATTCCCGTTTGAAATGTTATAAACTGTACATGCAAAGTCAGTATGGGCACTTAAAAACAACCAAATCGACTGCTTCTGTCATAGCTATGATTACATGAGTGATGATGACGATCGGCGGAGTGTTGACAGCAGCACAAGTGACGACAGTGTCCCTGAACATCCCTACATCCCTCTGGTCACTGATGAGGAGAGCTGGAGCTCAAAGTGTCGCAAGATGGAGCAGAGGTTCAAGATCGTCAATGCTCAGAAGGTGCCATCTTTTCGTGTTTGAACATACACAAGACAGGATTGTGAAGTTTGATACCACTCTCATGTCTGTGTGCTGAAGCTATAACTAGCAGCCCTTTAGCTTAGCTTAGCACAAAGACTGGAAACAAGGGGAGCAGTTAGCCTGGCTCTGTTCAAGGATTACACAATCACAGTCTGCCTACCAGCACCTCTAAAGCTCACAAATTAACATGTTATATTTCATTCATCTTATATAAAAGTGGTGTTTATTTTCTCATCTAACTTTCAGCAAGAAAACGAATAGACACATTATTCAAAACTATTCCAGCTGACACTGGTTTAGCTCTGTATAAATGTTAACTGTAAATGTTTAGTGTTCACAGTATTGTTGAGCTACATGGGCACATCCTACATGATAACATCACAAAATAAATTCTGTAATATCACAGATGATGATCACAGATGGATATAAGTATGCAGGGGTGTAATTTCCTCTTACTCAGTGTGGCTGTGCGTTGTCAGGGTTACCTGGAGGAGCTTGTGCGTTTGCGTGAATCCCAGCTGAAGAACACAGAGACAGAGAACAAGAGGCTAAAGGCCCGGCTGGAAGAGCTACAGAGCCAGAGCCAACAGGAAAAGAAGGAACTGGAGGCCATAGTCCTGGAGCTTCAGGAGCAGCTGTGAGTACAATAGCCAGATGGTAGTGCTCAGATTTCAGATTGTTTTAGTTATATCATCAAAGATGTTGAATTTGTTTCTAATAATGTACTGTATGTTCTTGTTTGTCAGGACAAGCTTGATTCCATGTGACTCCAACCACTTGGCCAAAAACCTTTCAATCCCCCTTGTCAACCAGTGGCCAACGCTTCAGCCGTACAACAACGAAGAGGACGTTAAGCTGTTCCGCAGGTTTGACTGAGTGTCCCCTCTTCTGGTATAATTAAACTTAAATGCAACACAAGGAATTTAACAGTTGGTTGGTGTTACAGATGCCTGACATGCTCACACTTCAGCAAATGTCAACAACTAGCAAATGTCATTTGAGAGAATAATTTTGTTCAAAGATGTGGTGTGCAATACTGTTATTTAAACTGCTTCCTTCAGTTAATACTTAAATGTCATATATGTATATACAGTACGTACATTGTATACATGTACAGTACATGACATCACACATGTTCTACTCATTCATACATACTGTATATTAAGTTGCACATATAGTTACACATGTGTTTGCTACATATGTCTATATACAATATGTTTGCATACTTTTTAATACAATATTTGTTTTACTGTTTATGCACAAACAGTCAAGATGTGAAGCCTGGAGTTTGACTTTTAGAGCTGCAACAATTAGACGATTAATTGATTAGGTGCTAACTATTAAATTAATCTCCAACTATTTTGATTAGTCATTTTTAAGAAGAAAAAGTCAAATGTGAATATTTTCTAGTTACTTTAGTCGTCTATCATAGTAAACTAAAGATCTTCAGGTTGTGGACAGTTGTTGGGTCAAAACAAGACATTTGAAGACATCAGGTACAAAAGTGTTGGTGCTGGTCCTGCTGGACAGCAGGCTGAGGGCTCTGCAACAGTGCATCCTCAGAAGGTAATATCTTGATGTGGGTACCAGTTTGATGTTACCAATTATGACTTGGCAGATCAATATCAATATTTTTTTTTTTACCATTTTATGGACTAAACAATATAATATAATAATCGTTAGTTGCAGCCCTAGTGATTTTTACCAGTGACTTTTTAATTATAATCAACTGATAAATTGATCAATTTTAAAATATGCTATTATAATGCTTTGTGTTGGCAGGAGTCTGGCCAATCAGAGCTACCTTTGCTCCTCTGTTGGCTGGATTCCATGTAATTTTTTGGTGGTGCACCACTCACATGTCTTTAATTAAAGAGAACTGTCTTTAATGAAGCTGTATGTTAAAGCTGGAAACAAATGAACTGTGAGGTGAAATATGATTAACAGGCACATTAGTAAATATAATAACAAAAAAATGTATTTAAAAGCCTTTGTATTACTATTCGGTGATTCCTTTTTTTAAAAAAAAAACTACTTTTTTTATTTTATAATGAATAATTTAAATTTGATTATGAGATATTACTGTATAATAGCTTTTTCAAAATGTATCCATTTGTTATGATTGGTTATGATTAAACACTGAATGAGTCTGAAATTAGTCAGGTGGCACACTCCATGGTTCAAGGACAAAGCAAAGCAAACAGAAAAATATATTTGTATACTTTAGATTTAACAATGCTTTTTGGAGATTTTGCAGATACATGCCCAGTTTTGATTTTGTTTTTTCAACTCTAACAAATAAAAAAAAACCTTAATTTTCAGACCTGCTTGCCTTCTATTATATTGTTGATCTTTGTTGACCTTTAGGAGAAGTTTCCCCAGCACTGAGCTGCTGTCAGTGGAGATTAGCCTGGATTCAGACTCCCAGAGGATTGAGGGGAAACAGAATGGAGGAGCCTGGTGCACAGGTGACATTTTAGAAAGTCACACACTTTACCATACTGTGTTCTTGTAATATGATAACTACATAAACACACACACACACACACACTCACACGCACATATTTGACTTCACTCCTCTGTCCCACCCCTCCAGGAAAGGACTACACCCCCTCCATGATGGGCCTGTGTGGGTCCTTAGCCTCCATTCCGAGCTGCAAGTCTCTGGCAAGCCTCAAATCCAGCGAGTGCCTGGTCAACATCAGCACAGAGAACAGTCCTGCCCTCTCTCCCAGCTAGGGGGCGCCAAAGAAACACTGCCAACCATTGAACAGACACTGAGACAATTCAACATGAAAACAAAATGACTTCTTTTGGTAGGCGGACAAATGCTCGCTCTTTTGTGGCCCTTACGTGAGTCCCTTTACTTTTAGGCTCTGAGCCCAGTTCTCTATCAACTTACACCTTTTTGTGAAAGAGTAGCCTCCCTGTGTGGGACTGTCCAACAAAGACGCAGGAATAGCTGCTGTACTGCCCGACGGCCTCCATCAGTTTCACTGTCTTTCATAATCTCTACATGATTAAGCCTCATGCAGTGCAAACAGACGATTCAAGTTTGACGTCTCTTACGTCATGACGCTTGATTTTGTGAAATTGCAGTCATGTATCTGTACTGGTCACCTTCATCCAAACTCACTGTAGTGTTATGTATGTACTTGTCCATTGGTCTGTGTCTTATCAGTCTGTCACTGTATCTTCTGCCTGTTGCATAACATTGGCAGTGCAGGACGGATGAGCTGTTATAACCCTTTAGGGAACAGAAACAATGTTTTGCCATACACTTATAAGAAGACTGGTTAAATGATTACAGAGATGAAAGAGGGGCTTATAATGTGTGAGTTAAAAATGTGGCTAAAGGGTTTTATGAAAAATTATTTAAATTTAACAGAAGCAGCTTTATGATATTCAGTTGAATGACAGTTTAGGCCTTATTCAATCATACTTTAGTTACAGATTTTAGGATGCAACATGAAAGACCTGTCAGCTTAACAAGGTTTGCAGAGCCGCTACAATGTGAACATAAAAAAAAACAGACATACTATCTATTGCATACAAATGCAAAGTGCATTGAGACTATGCATAATGAATGTTTTCATTGTCTTTCTCTACAAACCTGGCTTGATAACAGCAGGAGAGAAATAGTGAATGTGCAATGTGCCTGTGTGTGTATCATTTGATTTTTGTTCATTTTTTCCTGTGATCTGTTCTTCTTCTATTATCATTTATTTTATGACATACTTACTTCATTTGCCATTATGTAAATTGCAATCTCATGCAGTGTTGTTGAGAGTCGGGATAAATTGTGTTATTTAAAACTGCAATAAAACTGCCTTTTTTTGAAACGATAAACACTAGTATGCATTGGATCTGTAGTTTTTTTTTAGCCACACTGGCGGCATGGCGTCTGTTGGCTGGTCAGTCAGTCCACCACTTTGCTCCAGACTGAAATATCTCAACAACTATCAGATGGATTGCTATGAAATTTTGTGCAAACATTCATGGCCCTGAGAAGATGAATCCTACTGACATTTGTGATGCTTTGACTTTACCTCTAGTTCTACCATGAGGTTCGCATTTGTGGTTTTGAGTGAAATGTCTTGACAACTATTTTCTGGTTTGAAACCTACTGAACACAGACATTCATGTCCGCCACAGCATGAGCTGTAATAACTGTGGTGATCCTCTGACCTTTCATTTTACACCATCATAACGCTAAGATTTCAACTTGTCCAATACTTTGTTTATGATCTGCAAAATTGGCAACATCCACATTAACTTTAGATGAGCATTGTAATTAGTGCTAATTTGCAAACATTAACATGCTAACATGCTAAATGAAGATAGTGAATATGGTAAACATTAAACCTTACAAAGCAGGTTAGCATGATCATTAAGCTCATAGCTCTGCTGTACATAGGCTCACACAATGTTGCTCATGCACATATTGTTCATGAATTGCCTCCACATTCACATTCAACAATATATTTTTCTGCAAGTCATGTTGTTTGCATTTTTTACTACTTCCTTACTACTAACTTGGCAGCTGTTTAATGTCACGATTCACAATAAAACAAGATACAAAAATGACAGACTGGGGAGAAAAATAAAATGCATTCTCAATGCTGATGTCATAGCTAAGTCATTTACTGTAGGTTTAAGACACTCAACACATGATCTTCCCCCTGTGCCTCGGTCACTCTTTGTGCTCACGTCTCCCTTTTTTAGCTTAACTTTGTGAAGCATGAAGCATTTGTGTTTCTCCTAAAATGGGTTCCAAACAGCCGAGGCCAAACGCGGGGTCATAGGTTAGAATCATTCATTCATTAACACAGACAAATACACAGAGCTAAACAAACAGCAGCTGAAGGTCCTTTGGTAAACATTGGAAATGCATTATGTAGGAGACACATTCCAGATCGACATACTGTCCAATTAACTCCCTGGCTGTAAATGAATGGATACCAAAAAGGTTGTGAAAAGTTGGCTTTAGTTATTTGGCTTTGTCTTTGGCTGTTTTGTGTCAGTGACATCAATTGTTGGGTGCAGTTTCACTAGATAGATGAGCAGGCTGCTGGACACATGGTTTAGCACTTCGCCCTTCTGTGATAAAGCACATTCACTCCCATTTTGTTGTGCCACACACAAACATGTTATCTAAGAAAGGGCTGAGGTGAATACGTTCAAATGTTACGCCAGTTTGGTTTGGGTGAGGGCATACTGGAGCCACTGGTCTAGGATCTGCTTAAGTGCACGTCATGTTATCTCTGCCTCCTTTCCCTGACCCACCATTGGCACTCCCTTTTACACAGAACATTTATCTCCCACAATGCACAGTCTCACACATACATGCATATACACCACCCCAAACCACCTCACAGTCCACCCAGATGGTGCACACACACACCCAGCTTGGATGATTTCATCAGCCTACAAATGAATGAATGAATGAATGAATGAATGAATGAATGTGTTGAGAAAGATATGCTTTAGTACACTAAATAGTGGTGGAAAAAGCACTCAGATCCTTCACTTAAGTAAAAGCACTGATACAGAAATGTAAAAAATAGTAAAAGTCCTGCATGAAAAATCCTACTTAAGTGAAAGTACATAAGTATTAGCAGAAAAATGTACTTAAGGTATTAAAGTAAAAGTACTCATTCATTCATAATCATTAGATTATTAATACTGGAACAGCAATCAATACAAAGAGCAGCATTTATCAGTTGTAGCTGCTGGAGGTGCAGCTAGTTTGAACTACAGTACTTCATGCTTAAGTTAAGCTAGTTTAGCCCAGTGGTTCCAAACCTTTGGTTCGGGCTCCTCCAAAAGGTTCACCAGATAAATCTGATACACAAATCTGATTTCAGACTTTTTCTCTAATCTTTGATTTTTGGTGAAATATTGCATCATTTGAACATTTATTGAAATGAAATTGGAAAAATCACTATTTAGTGGAGCTGTTAACAAATCATAGACACCTGAAACGTGACCTCAACTACACACTACCTTTCGTAAGATGCCAAAAACCAAAAAGGTTGGAAAACATTGGTTTAAACTTTAACAATGTGTTGTATTTTAAAAGCTTGTTATATTATCCATTGTGTCAAATCTTCAGTAACTAAAGCTGTCAAATAAATGTAGTGGAGAAGAAAGTACAATACTTCCCTCTGAAATGTAGTGGAGTGGAAGTATAAAGCAGCATGAAATGGAAATGCTTAAGTAAAGTACAAGTACCTCAAAAATGTGCTGAACTACAGCACTTGAGTCAATGTATTTTCCTCCACTGCTAAAAATGGTAAACTACATTAGCTTGTTTTAAAAAATGTATGTATGTCTGTATTTTTACAACTTTAAATGTGACTGTTTAAAGTTGCTACTGCTGATTTCCAGGATTTAAGAGTTCAATAAGGCATTTCAACAAGAAAGGTGAAAACCAGTTAATATGAAATATGAATCGGGGGCGGGGACAACACATTTCATTGTCCGAGTTTGACGGATTTATGGCAAACTGTCCAATAGGATCGAAATTTGACATTGCACCGACCAATCAAAAGTGAAATCCAGAGCTGGTCCCGCCCCCCGACATAATTAAACCCACACCAGCGTGGAGGAGGTGGTGGCAGTGTTTGGAGTTGAAACAAGAACGCGGAGGGCAGAAATCTTCTGACCACCTCTCAACTTTTTTTGGGCCACCAAAACTCGCTCCGGCCCGAAAAATTATAATGAAATATACACCCAGATTTGCTCAGAAGACGTAGGAGTTGACGTTAAAGTGACTTTTTAAAGCTGGAGCCGCTTCCTTGTTCGACAACGGGGTGAAATATCTCAACATCCTCACAAAGAAACTTTTGCTTGCTAGGCAGCTAACTCGCACTCAAGCCAGAAAAAAGTATGATCACCGCTGAAGACTTGATCACAAGCCATAAATAACGACTCATCTGTCGAGCTAAGTGTTCCTGATAGTTGTATAAAGTTGAAAATGGTGTCTGTATGACTCAAGACTGAGTTTTGTAACGGTTTTTGAGTAGTCATCATCACCAGGAGGAGGAAGAGTTGCAGCTGGTAGCCAGCACACCACCAGTGTTTCCACCAGAGCGCCCCCAGATCTCCATCAGGCAGGACATACATTGCTCATTTCAGCTAGTTGAGAGCCAGGCTGTCACAGATTTGTTACTGGAAAGATGTCAGGCCGAAGTGGAGCTGGACAGACCCGGGGAGCTGCGGTAGGTCCGCAGCCCCTCAAGGCGACCATTCCCTACCAGCTGGCCAGCAAACCTCGACCCGGCCGGAGAGATGGAAAGTCAGGTATGAGCTACACCTGTCACACGATATGGATCACATAGGCATGAAGAAATTATGATTGAAAATGCAAAAAAAAAAAAAAAATGAAAATGTAATAAAAAGAAAACCTTGCACAGATTGCAAGTAAAACTCATAACTATAGTTAGTTTCATACGTGAAATTGACTGATCTACCTCAGAAAAGCCTGATCCAGTAAAGCCCCAGTGACTAGAAAACATCTGTAGCAACATCGCATCATATAATAATCAATAATGTCAACACTGAAGTCACTACAGCTTCTATCTGCAATTTCCTTAACAAGTTGTTCAACAGACAACCACTAATCAGCTGTTAACCTTTATTGTTACATGTGAATCGTTTGATATAAATTCAGTTGTGTTCAGATTAAAGTGTTAATAGATTTGTCTATCATACTATACTTTGAGTTTTATAATAAAACAGTAACATTGACTTCATACATATAACATATTAATATTACAGCAGTATACAGCAAATGGTTGTCACTATATAGATCCTATATAGATCTGTTAAGGGCCACTACGTAAGATTATTATAGTAATTATTGATTAAAGATGAATACCTGTTAAAAATATCAAATACTGAAAAATGCTCATCACGGGTCTTCAAAGTGTTCTTGCTTTGTCTGAACAACAGTTCTCAACCCAAAATATTAAGTTTATTATCATAGCAGATAAAGAAAAACAGGAAATATGAACATTTAAGAGGCTGGAACCAACCATTTAGTAATTTTTCCTTAAATCATTAATCATGTATCAAAAAAGCACGTGATCAACTACATGATTAACTAATAATTTCAGTTCTGTGTGATTAGTGTTAACATGAAGTAGCCTTAAAGCTCTATTACACTTTTCAGACACTTGAATTAGAACTGCAACAATTAATCGACCGACAAAAAATGAATCTCCAACTATTTTTTGATAATCGATTAATCATTTTGAGTCATTTAACCTCATTCCATCTTCTTATATGTTAATATTTTCTGCTTTCTTTAGGCCTCTATGATAGTAAAATGAATATATTTGGATTTTGAACTGTTGATTGGGAAGAAATGAGGCATTTTAGGTTGCGTCTTGGGCTTTGGGAAATAGCGATCAACCATTCTCTAAATGACTAATTGATTAATCAAGAAAATAATCAACAGATTAATCAATTACATTGGTTGCAGGGCTACAGCAGCACAAACCATATAAATCTCAAAAGTCTGTGACCAATTGATGCAAACATAAAAAATACGAGTCTGTTGCCACATGTAAAATAAAAAGTTGTTATCCTACTGACAGCTGGGAAGACCAAACCACAGCAACTGAGCCCTGGCATGAGGCGGACCATGTCTCTTGATGCCATCATCGGTCCGTACCTGCAAGGACACTGGCCCAAAGAACCAGAGGGCCAGGGCAGCCTGTCTTGCAAGGACAAATCCACTCAGGTCAGCTCCGGATGAAGAATGTTCCTCTGTGTTAACATATTTAGGGTGTCGAGTTTGAATCGAAGCCGTTTTGTCAGAAAGAAATGCATGGAATGCAACTTTACCACTCATGTTTCCACAGTCAGACTGTAAGCCTGACTTTTATATTTTAAATCTTTGAATGCGTCTGTGTAACTGTGGTTTTATTTTTGGAGCTGGGTTATGTGTTAAAAGATTAGTTAGCACTTTTTACTTAGAAAGAAGTTGCTAGGATACAGAGGGAAGGAGGGAGAGGGTGTGCTTGCACAGTTATTACAGAGTGAGAACCACAGCCATGAGAACAGTCCCTGAAGTCAGCTGACGAGGCCGTTTTGGCTGCACCCATCCTCTCTGCTCTGTGTGCAGGCACTCGCCATTGCTTTTTGGTTGCCCACATCCTCCCCCCCCCCCTTTGTTTTTTCGGTTTCCCCTGCTCTTTCGTTCTTCTAAGGGTGCGAAGACAGAGACTCTGTGGGTGTGGATGGTGTGATTTTGGCTACAGATCAACCTTTAGGCATGAGAAGCTGATCTGTGCTAAGTGTGCAACAAATTAGTAAAATATGTGTGAAGTCCTGATGTAATGTGCAACTCGAACGTAACAGTTTCCAGTCAGGCCGAAACTTTAAATATTTATAATCGCACTGAATGTTATTTGAAGGGTGTGAGTCACCATATTGTTTTCTTTCTCCTCAGACCCCAGACTCATGGACAGACAAAACGCATAGCAGGAGAGGCAGCAGCAGCAGTCACAAACGGTCGGCATCATGGGGCAGCGCTGAACATCTCCGGGAGGTGAATCTTTGCCTGTATTGCTCAACTTGTGTGTTTGTGGGAATTTTTTTTTTTTTTTTTTGTATCAAGGAAAGTTCTTGAAAAAGACCTAACTCGATTATTTTGACAGCATTAAGCAACACAAGACAAATGACCTCATCTCTCAAGAAACTTCCCTTTCTGACACTTTTTCCTTGAACCTCACTCCTCATTACTCTACTACTAAAATAATGCAAAGTGCTTCTGAAGAATTCTTGTTGTAAAATGTGGTATTTCAGTTTGAAGGGCTTCCTGCGAGCTGATTGACTGACAATAACCTCTGTTCATTGCAGATTGCTAAATTAAAACAACAGCTGCAGCAGCGCAGCAAACCTGCAGTCTCAGGGGGACATGACAAAGACCGCCAGTGTGGGTATCCCCAGGGGAGCTGTAGCCTAGGAACTACTCAGGTACTTTACCTTCTCATCACCACACATAAACATACAGCACAGCCTCCTTCATACATGTATGTGTGTACGCTTCTAAAAAGTACATCTGACAATATTTTTATATTGGTGCAACCTCTCTGGCTTCATGCCATGTTTGTATCTTTTAATAGTGTTAAATACAACTATGTGAAGAGTCACTCATTACATTCATCATCAAAGTGAATAAACGGTGCTGCTCATCAGCAGGAAGTGAACAAAATCAAACACTGAAGCAACAGGAAGGCCACTACATCATGTTGCTTCTCCTTTTTAGAACGAAATTCGTTGTTCTGCTTTTCAGCACAGCTGTTCTGCGCTGTTTTGTCAGTGGTGCCACCCTCCACTGGGCCGAAGAGCTTTCAGATTTGTGCGTTGCAACATGATAAACCGACAAGGAAGTTTACGAACCTGATTCATGCCAGAAAGTGTTTATAAGTTTTCATGAGCTCCATCATTTTAGGGCTTGGTGAATTTCTGTGATCTCTCCAGCACATGCTGCTTCAATATTTAACTCATGAAGAATGCGCTTTGTTGTTTGTGCTCTCAGACTCAGCCAATTCCCATCCCTCTCGCTCCCCTGTCTACACTGGTCCCTCGGCTGCGCTGCAGCGTGGAGGGCCTCAACCAAGAGCTGGAAGGCATGTTCATCTGCCAGCCAACACATCAGCAGCACAGGGTACCTCTCACCTCCCCTCCACACAACAAACGCATGTGCAAAAGGATCAGAAAGTATTTAATTCGTATAAAGACTTGGAGATTTCTGAAAAGGTCTCTTCTGATGTTAATCAAGCAACGTAAACATTGTTGTTTCCTTTCTTGGCACAGCTCCTTGAGGTTCCAGACGGGCACCGGGCTCCGGTCCCTCCACAGAGCTGCAGCAGCGGATCTCAGAGTGACCCCGCCACCACCACGCCTCTCTCCTCATCTCCCACCTCTTCCTCACCCTGTTCCTCTCCCACCTACATCTCCAGCTCCCTGCCCAATTGTGAAGACACACTTCTTGACTCGCACCAAGGTTAGTTTCTAAGTACAAAGTGTCATTCAGTCTTTCGGTCACGACAAACGGGATAATGTTTCTCTTACAAATGTATACAAAGATGAATGATGGATGAATAGAAAAAGACGCGTGTAGATATGAAACAACAGACAATTCATACAAATTCCACAGTGGTTAAAAGTTCAGTCCAACACATCTTTTATAGCACATTTGTGCTATAAAAAGCTTTTCCACTACTTGGAAAGGCTGAATGAGAGAATTTTGAGTGATTTTGCTTTTGTTTTTAATCACCACAAAAATCTTTTTCTTTGTTTTTGGAATTGACTACATTGACAATACCTGTAGTTGCCATCTAGTATGTTCTGTACATAAAGTGCCTTTTTTTTTTTTAAAGCATTACAGTAAACCAACAACTGTTTATCATGTCAATTGTAGAGCATCTTCAAATGTCAGGCCTAGAGGTCTGAGGAAATATTTTGCCTTCAAACATGTACGTGGGAGTTGATGCTTTACAACAAAAACAAGACATTAGTTTTAAAATGCAGAAATGTTAGAAAACAAAAGGGAAAGTGAACTGCTACGTGACATTTGCACCTGTTGCAGATACTCAAGACACAGTCTAAAATCAGAAAACCGATCTGCACATGCATGCACATTCTGACAGCCAGCTGTCAAACAGAAACAAACACTAGCATTCAAAACAAGGGTTTGGGGAAAAGAGTGTGCATATTTTTCCCTTTTTTTCTTTTCTTTTCTTTTTTTTTAATATAAATCACAATTAACTTCAAAATGTGTGCATGTGGTCCAACTTCATATCCCACCGCTTTCACTCATACAGTTAACTATAAATGGTCAATGCAAAAAAGACCACAGGAATATTGACGTACATGTTGTTCCTGTGGAGAATGGCAACAGTATTAAAAACAGAAGAAAGTTTGAGAGGCTGACTGCTGCAGCAGTAATGCAGTCGGTGCAACAAACAAAACGATTCACGACATTAAACAAAGTGGTCAGACGTGGAGGTGCCAAGAAGCATATTGCTGCACACTGTCTGTGTATAGACTCATGAGACCTCGCATTCAATATCTAAAATACAATAATCGCTGTACTCATTTATATTTACTCCAAGATCCAACATACAAATGAATTTACACATATGATTTACTCATCATGAGTAAATCAAGTGAAGCAGTTAAAGTCATTGTCTTCAGTGCTCTGTGGGCCTGACAGCACAATCATGTGTTCACTGCTGTGACTTTGAACACATCTATGCACAGTATTAGAAGATATTATCAAAAAGCGATTAGTGATCTGTTCTGTAGATGTTGTTTAAAGTTATTTGATGTAATCTTGGATTTCTACAACCGATAATAATGATAATTGCATCAGTTAACGCATCAGTTATTTATGCTTGATATCAAGGGGGGAAAGACAAACCAGACTTCCTAGAATCCTGCCACATCCTGACATCATCCTGGTATTTCAGCAGTGCCGTGCTGCTCCACAGCTGACCACGAGTGTGAGCACCGCACAGCCCGACCCTCTCCTCTGTGCTCTGGGGGCTAGGAATGTGATTGTGAGAAAGCACATTAAGCTCAGTGTTTCAGTAATGTTCAATAATAAATTACAGATGTAATTGGGTAAGATTTGAGTTGGCTTGTATCTTTTTAACACTGAAAGGTTCTTATGTAATAATTACGGCTCACTAGCACAAGCAGAAGTAACACTGCTGGCTTGAATGTTTATAATAAAGTGGATCTATAATTAACATTTGATATGAAATGTGTGAGAGGAATCATTATACAATCTGGCTTTAATTCACCACCTCACCATCTGCGTCACCAGTTTCCCCTGTCTCTAAGATGTTTGTATGCATGGGTCAGAGTTTCCGTAAAAGTGCACACATTCTCCCATCAAGTTTGTTTTTATAAATCCCAGCTTTTTCGTGGGATGTGACGTATGTACCTATCAAACCTTGTTTTGTGCGCACGCAACAGCTATAAATGAGGCCCCTTTACTTGTCCTCATATTGCTTTTGTCTTGACACAGAGCTACTATGAATTGTACAACTTTTATCATTTTACCCTGTTGTAACACATGGTACTAAATCCATTTGACACATTCAGCTGGAACAAAATAAACTCAGAATAAACTTTTCTGAGGCTTATTTTGGTCAAAGAGAAATGACAGATCAATGCTTGCTTTAAAGCCATCCATTTACTGCAGTGTGTCATCTTTCAGATATTTAGTTGTTTTTCTATCTTTTTTGCACATTTTAATTGACTTCAGTTAAAGGTCTCTATCCCATAACTCCCATAATGACCAGTACTCAGGTTTTCTATGGTGCAGTATGTTAAGTGTCCTACTTGTGCGCCCACTGCCATTTAATTTTAGCCGTGAGGAGATCTACTGACTACGATCATGCTAGTTTTTGTTGCCTACAATGTGTAAATCTAAAAAGTTAAATGTAATAGTTGGAAACCAATTGATTAATCGAAAAATCGTTGCAGCTCTACATAATTATATGGTGTGTGTGTATGTATTGAGAACAATTAGTCGTAACTAACTAATATCATTCAATAAGTAGTGTGTATATTGCCTCAAATCTTGGTGTAAACTTAAAACTGTCTTCAGAAATGTCACTTGTAGAATCTTTGAATATATTGACACTTTTTTGCTTTCCATTTTCAGGGTTGATAGACGGTGCAGAAATGTGCCTCCTGTCTCCGTTCGCCTCCCAGAGCGAGGCTGACCTCTCCCTGCCTCTGCTGATCTCCTCCTCACCAGGGCCCAACAAAAGCTGCTGCTTCCAGAGAGAGCCTCCAGAAGGCTGTGAAAAGATCAGAGTCTGGGAGGAGACCAGGTACATTTTTAAAATTATTTTGCATCTGAACATAATCAGACTCATGAATCATCAGACTTCTTCATTTTTACTCTGAACCACACCTAAAGTAGTCGGCAGCTTGAAGGAGCAATTTAGAAAAAAGAAGAACCAAGATCTATGCAGCACAACTAGAGATATCATCTTATTCATTGTATTTTGTTCCTTGTCAAAATTTTGTTTTATGCTGGTAGCAGCAAATGTAACTTTGAGCCTCTAGCCTCAAGCAGAGATAAAGAGCACTCCTCAGAGGTCTGGTAACCACACCTCTCTCTAACTCCACACCCCCCAGATTTTTTAGTTGTTTTAAAATTTTATATTCTTCAGCCTTTTAGCAGACTTCACACAACTTTTTCACGTGTGCTGTAGTGTTCCCCAAGACCTGTAGCCTTTGATGTGTAAAATAAGAGCAATTACCTAGTCTATTATTGTTACTTGGATGTTTTTGTTCCCTTTTGTATACAGAAATATCCAATAAAAGGCTATTTGGAATGAAGTAAGAGCTCTAAACCAGTTTAATTGGACTAATTGTAGCATCTCAGTTCAGACTGAGCCAGTGTGTGGGTGCCCTCTGGTGGTGACCAGTTTTATTTCAGTGTGCCTTCACACATTGACGGTGAATGGATATTTATATATAGACCTAACAGTTTAATCAAAATGCCTTGAACAAGTTTGGTTAAAGTTTTTTTTTTTTTTTTTTTTTTTTTTTTTTAAAGTTTCATCAATAACATGTTGAAGATGTAAAACTGTTTGCCTAAAGTTTCATTACGGTTTTAGTCCAGATAAAGTCCAAACTTGTGATTACCTACTAATAGAATTGGAGGAAATGTAGAGGAAAGTGTGTACGTACCCTTCTTTTGCCTCCACCCTTTGCCCTACTGCCTTAAGTTCCTCCTCTTACTCAACATGTGTTCTCATGTGAAACTGAAGTGCAATACTTCTTGTAACTGCAGCTATAGTTGCGATATACCTCTGGTGGTTGTTATTGTTATGATTTTAGTGGGAGCTTTTTTTCCCCTCTTGTGTCTATAACTTGTATCATGTTACACTTTTGGGTAGGATAAAACTGAGTACACTAAGTGAGGTTTTAGGCACAAGGACTGACCACTTTTATTTAATTTGTGAGGGAAAAGCATATTTATTGCAACACTGATAACAATATCTGAGGTGCTGAACATGTGTATGTTACAACCAAACTGAATTTCTACCAATTTTACTAGTTCCTCCTCATGTTTTTTTTTTTTTTTTAAGCACTCCATGCGAGCAGAAGCCAGCAGTCATCTCCTCCTGCCCAGACCCCAACAAGGTCAACTTTACCCCCCATGGGGGCTCGGCCTTCTGCCCCGTCAGCCTCCTCAAGCCGTTGCTCCCTTCCATGGACCTGTTGTTCCGCAGCCTCGCAGTCTCTCCAGCAGGCAGTTGCTTAAACCAGGGAACAAGCTCCTGCCAGGCAACTTCCTCTGGCAACCGGGCCGCTCATCCAGATCCTCCCGCCCCTGCCGTCATGGGAGAAAGCTCTGGGGAGGGCCTTGCTTTCTGATCACAGTGGAAGATCTCTTCTGGGGAAACGACAAAGCGTAATGCAAATATTTCAGATTTATTGCTGTTGCTTTGTTTTAGGAAGGGACCATTCCTTTTTCTAAACAGGTATAAAATGTTAAAAAAAAAGATAATATTGAAAAAATAATATCATACGCAATCCAAAGGATATGCTTTATAAGCTAATTGTTTTAGGTGTCCATGCATTTCTAAATTAAGACCTTTTTTTATGTTCTTTCATTTCATAATCCAAAGACATAATTTTTGGCCAAACATGAGCATGTGAGAGATGAGACTAACTCACTCGCTGCAGATTTTTTTTTTTTTCCCCCCAAAGAAGCAAACACACACACACACTTGTTGATACTGATTTTTAATCTCTGACTGCAGTGTGTCACCTCTTTCCAAAATGTTACAAATCCTGAACAGAAGCAAAAAAACCCTTCTTGGATGAATTTGGTTGTTTTTAAGTATTCAAATATATTTTTCTGCATTTCACCTCAATATTTTTTTATTTTTTACCTAACTTGACCTTGCACCGTTGGTGGTGCACAAAGCACGACAAATCAGTTGGGTTTTATTTACCTGATGAAAACATTTCACAATGAAATCACATTTTGATTATTGTAGACTGAAGGGAATTTTTCCAGCTGTTGGACTCTGGTAGCATCAGTACCTAAAAGACTTCAGCTCCTGCATTCCTGCTTTAAAAAGTTGTACAGTATGTTATTTTTGTTAATTGTTTACTTGCAAAAAAAAGTAACTTGTGCACGTGTTGATGGATAAAACCTGTTTATTCCTTGATGTTCTAGATGTGTGCTTGATGGTATGTTTATAGTTTTGAGGTTTCACAGCCTAGTAGACTACCTAACCAGTTTTAGTGGTGTAGTATTGTGATCCTTCATGTTTAGCATTTCTCTTGAGATGTTTTTGTTGTTGTTTTCCTCTGCCAAGCTGACAAGTTCACGTTCAAATAGTTTTTATTTCTGGTAGACATGTTTGCACAAATTGAACTGCTACTCTTGAGTCGCAATTCTTATTTTTATATTCACTTTTGTACTTGGTAAATGTAAGAGTAGTAATGTGTATTTTCTACATAATTTTCAGTTACCTGCAACATAAGCTAAAAAAAAAAAAACCCTGTTACTTTTAGTTTTGTTCTGTCAGTATAATCGAGGCAGGTGTTACATGAGATATTGTATCGGGTGGATTTTTATGCACTTCCAGGAGAGGGGTTTTTATGTGGAGGAGATGTTTTTCTTCCATACGTTAGTCCTGGGTTTATTGTGTCTGACAGGATATTTTGTTTTTGTGTGTGCATGTGGATGGAAAGTTCACTAGTCTGATCGTTTGATTAACTTCTCCTAGTTTTAGTATCCTGGTGAAATGCTGATGGATTGAAACATTGTCTTTTTCCCAAATAAGCCTAAATTTCAATGTTTTATACATCAGTGTGAATGCTGGGGACATACTGTTATCTCAGGTTCTGTGTTCTGTCCACATAAATATATGATTGATAACATGTTGTCTCTGTGATTTATTAGAGTAAGTCATAACTTTCAATACTCTGGTTTTTCCCACATATGCAGTGAGGTGTAGTACCTGGAGTCTGATATTGGTGTGATTTGGTCATCATGAAATTAGAACATGAGCAAAAAATATGTAAACATGTGATTTATACACTGTTTCCTCCCTGCATGGTTAAACTCCTGAAATTTAAGGCTGAACCTGCTGTTTATAATTTTAAATATCTTTAAATGTCTAATTCAGATGTTCAACTGAATTACTTCAATGTGCCATTGTGACTATTTCCCCCCCTGTCCCATGTCAGATCTCTCATGTCCTTTAGAACTTTGTATTTTCTACATATTGTAGTTCTTTTCATCAATGTCTACAAGCCTCTTTAAAGTGTGGGGGAAACAGTCAAATCAGTCCAGTAAACTTCCAACAAATTGTTAACTTTTTCTCGGCTATTTTTGAAATCAGTTGAGTCACTTTTTTAAAAATGCTAAACGTTTGCTAGCTCCAGCTTTTCTCTGTGGAACCGTTGGATGAAGAAAATAATGATCAAATTTCTCAAGCTTTAGTGAAGTCCATCTTAATTGATTAATTTAGACAAGGATTAATTCTTCTTCTGGGGAATCGGAATAATTGAGCATGTCACTTCATGTTTCAGGTTTAAAAGGCTTTAAATGATCCCTTTCCATGTGTTTAAAATACAGAAGGTGCTGCTTTAGATTTATTTTCACCATCTCTGGTGTGTATGTTAATAAAGATCTTTAACATGAGGCAAGGTGACCTTTCAACAACAAGGCAAATCAAATGATTTTACATTAAACATAAATACATTTTGACAAAATGTAAAAAACCACAAGACATAACAATTTAAAAGAGTTAAATAGAATAGAAAATTGCTGACTAATAATGGCTGCAGGTGACGTCATGTTTGACACAAACTCTCCCCCTTTTGCCTGATCACATGACACAAAAGTGAAATCTGAAAACTACTGTAAATGCCCTCACTTTCGACTTAAATTGCTCCAAAAGTACAAAAGATCTCACAACATGGAATACAACTTTGAAAAGTTTTGTGAATGTTTAAAAGTTTGAATGGGGTCTGTAGGATAAGATACTGTATGTCAAAGAGTTGAGTTTCAAAATGACAAAGGTTCCAAATTCTCTCATAGACTGCTATTACAAAATTTGCTGTTCCAAAAAAAAACAATATAAAATGGAATATGCTAGAAAACAGAAAAATAATAGCTCACATCTGCTGAATGGGCTGCACAGTTAAACATTTTAATGGTATCCAGCAGTTGAAAAGGTCCAAAAAACCTTATGGAAGAAGTAGCCAAATAATAAAGAGTGACAAAAACAAGCTAAAATAGAATCAGACAGCTAAAACAGGCAGCCTGGACTATGATGGTGCCCTAGGCAAGATTTTAGATTGAAGTCCAAAATATTTAGATTGGAGCCCCCCAAAAAGTCCAACCTGCAGGCCAAGAACTTCAGATATGAATTCACACTAATGTCAGCTGCCACATTGATTCCTCCAGCCCAGACAAAGTCCCCCAGTCTTCCAGACAAAAATGCAAGTGGGGGTCAAGGTGCATTCAAGAGTGTGTGGTGGCATGGCCTGAGTTAGCACATGAACTTTGGAGGCTGTTGTGTGAAAACTGACTGAACAGTAAGGCTTTGAAAATTCAAACCAGATAAAAAAAAAATCCATGTAAGTTAATGGGGGAAACGGACGGTAAAAACGTTAAGAGGGGAGAACATGTGACATGTTTTCTTTACGATGTACACTTGGCTGGCCCACACATGGCATACGGTACAGACACATACAGCTGTTGTCGTTGCATTGTGGGATTGGTTGACAGCAGAAGAGGCGGTGTACAGTTCATTTTGCATCAGGCCTGCAGGAGACTGTAACAGATCCACCGCAGCCCCCGGGAGAAGCGCGCCTTTTGCCCGCATACATTCGCTTTATCGAACCCTGTCATTGGGAGGATTATCCACCATGTTGGGGGTCGTCGCCAAACAACTAAAGAGCCACCCTGCTGTAAGTATAAACCATATTTTTTAAAATTTAAATGGTGAAGGACCCGATGACATTGACATGTGTCTTGAAAGGACGCTCGCTCCCGTTTCACTGAATCACTCTGTGTGATCGCCCATTAATGCGCTCCAGTGGCATTTACTAAACATATACTTCCGTAATTAATGCGACAATTAGTATTTCAGACAATGCAATATATATATATCTATATATATATATCTATATCTATATATATATATATATATATATATATATATATATATATCATCCAAATTTCGGATGAAATGGATGATAAAGGTAATTTTACACATATACAAACACAAATAATAAAGCCCGCATTTATTTTTACTATGCTCCTGTAATTATTCTTCCTCCTGCAGAGGCTTTTGTCTTTGCTCTACCACCCTCTTCAGCTCCATGACAAGATTATTTTTCTTGCTCTTTATTGGACAGCTTTAAAAATGAAAGTCACCTGGTCTAATGCGGTATGATCCATTCAAACAGAAATTAATATTGTAATTGAATCTTTATAATAATGATCTAAGGACACGATGTAAGTGGTAAAACACGCGTGCTCCAGAGGAATAGCTCCACAGCCATTTCTGTAGGTCGCTGCAGCACGTATGGTTTCCATACTGGCATGACTGAAGGCCAGGTCAGTGCATGCAAGAGAGTCACACTGTTTATCCAAGGACGACGGGGTGAAAGCGTCCATATTAATAGACCATGGGTGATGTGTGTTTGTCCCCTGTTAAACAGTGACTACAGCCACAATGGTTCCTTTAATGTGATCCATTCTTGTCCTAATACTTAAATACTAAAACAAAAACATGACATATATAAAAAATGGAAATCGTATGTATTTTGTAGTATGGAGTCATGTGAAAGACTGTTAATGTTTCTAAGTCACATTCTGTTTTCACAATCAGCCTATGATTGTTTTATACATACACATCTATATACTGATAAGCAGTATACACATTTTGCTGCTGGAATTGAATAAAACTATTCTAAATAAATAGAGCAGTACAAGTACTTATTTTTTTAGACTTTCTTTTAATCTTTATAAAATACTGTACCTCATAAAAATAGAACAAAGGGGGGAAGTCAAGCCAAAAGTTTCAGAGGCACTGGCGTAAAGGATAGTAATATGAACAACAGCAGATCTTTGTTGCTGTTTTATCTTGTATCCTTGTAATACAAATAATGTTAAGTGATTTTGTCCTTTGCCCACCAGCTGATCCCTCTCTTCATCTTCATCGGTGGCGGGGCAACCATGAGCATGTTGTACCTGGGTCGGTTGGCCTTGAAAAACCCTGATGTCTCGTAAGTTCCAGAGACATCTGAGGATAAATCCGTCTTTGTCTTCAGCCCTCAGTTGGCTTTTTGTTCATTAATGTTTTTCTTAAACCTGTTATGTATTAAGGTTTTTTTGTGTGGAACACCAATAAGCTCAGGGATATTTTGTATTGCTGACATGTTTTCTTCTTCTCTCGTCCCCAGATGGGATCGCAAGAACAACCCGGAACCCTGGAACCACTTGGGGCCTAATGATCAGTACAAAGTATGAGCATTTCTGCACATTATCCTTAAATTCACTCCTCCAATTCTGATACATGTTGATGATTTTGTTATTTTTCATACTTCTTTATATGGCATGCTGGTTAGATTTTAAAGCACAGGCCTATTTCTGTAGAGGATAAGCCATATCTTTTCTGTTATCTTGCCTCAAAGTTCATATCGCCTCCCTCATACTGATTGTGTACATTTGTTTTCCTATTTGTGTGTGTCTGTGTGTGTGTTTCCAGATGTTCACAATTAACATGGACTACTCCAAGCTGAAGAAGGACAGGCCTGATTTCTAAGTCACAGTGTCTTTACACCTCAGCCTCTGATTGTCGTCAGCATGAGGAGCCTTTGCACTTTTTTGCCAAATATAAATAAACCTTTGGCACTGAATGAAGTTTGAATCACACTGTGTGCTTAACTCATTCTGTCAGTTCCTTTCCGGTACGAAGGGTTGGGGGTGGGATCATGCATTTATCAATGACTGTATCAATAAAACAGACAACCACCTGTTTTACTAATTGATGAATTTATTTTTTGACTTTGCTGTGTTGTAAATTATTAAAACCATTTCAATCACCCCTGTCACTGGCATTTGTGATTTTTGCACAAATCCAAGAACATTATGGTCACATAGCATCTTTCATTCAATATGTTTAGCATTTCCCTTGAAAGTAACACTTGTTTTAGCTGTAAACTGAGTTAAAGTACATTTGTCTATATCATCCATGATCTACTTTTCATATGGTGATTATTCTTTAAATTATACTCTTCCACTTGTAATAGTTTCCTTTCATCTCTTTTTGGCAACAACTATAATATTTGTAATAGTTAAGATCCTAGTATGTTCCATACTGCTTTAAGAGTTTGGACTTTAGCCACCCATCTTGCTTGGTTTACTATAATAAATCATCTCAACCCAGTAATGGATTGAATTTCCATAAACTGTTATTCCTTTTTTTGACCAAAGGAGGGCGCTGTTTTACACACACACACACACACACACACACACACACACACACACACACAGACACATATATCTATATATCTATATCTATATCTATATATCTATCTATATATCTATATTTATATCTATCTATCTATCTATCTATCTATCTATCTATATATATATATATATATATATATATATATATATATATAATAATTATTATTATTATTATCATTATCATTATCATTATTATTTTTGATTGACTATAGGGATAGATAAGGCGCAACATAGTGGGTGGCGGTAATGCACCTTTACGTTGATTGCCACCCGCCATAAAACGGAAAAGAGAAGAAGAAGAAGTATTCTCGCGTGATTTCAATTAAAAATAACGCGGGACCGCGAGACTGTGAAGAATGAATCCGTTGACTTGAATCAGACACGAAACAGCGACCTGACGGTAAACAATGCAGAAGTAACTCAAACTTGTAAAACATGATACTGTCGTCATTTGATCTCCGTTTGTTTGAAACAGTTTCCGTCTGATTTATCAAAAGCTGCAGCTTACAACAGTGAACATCACTGTTTTACGTTTGCAAACGTTTGCTAGCTCACATCAGCTAAACAGCTGAGATGGATACAACGGAGGACTTGTCTGCTCGGGTCCTGCTGAAACATATTCTCACTACCGAGACACCCAGGACTCCCATCACCCGCAGGTATTTCAGCATTTTAGTGGCTTATTCTGCAGACGAGCGGAATTAGTTCAAAGTAACAAACAACAAACTAACGCCAGCAGAGGTAGCTCAAGTGTTAACTTAGCTAACGTTAAGTTGGCTGAACCTTTAGTCAAACCTTTAAGTTAACATTTACTTAAAGCTTTTACTTAATTAACTACTGCTCTGTTTGATAGTGCAAACGTGTACTGTGCTTTTCTCAAGGACTTTTCCACATTTTGTCATGTTACAAATAAACATCTGAAAAGTGTTGAGTGCATATGTATTCACCCTCTTTGCTGTGAACCCACTAAGATCGAGTGCAACCAATTGCCTTCAGAAGTCACATAATTGGTCCACCTGTGTGCAGTTTAATCTCAGTATAAATGCACATGTTCCTGAAGGCCTCAGAGTTTGTTAGAGAATATCACTAAACAAACAGCATCATGAAGACCAAGAAAGTGTTGTGGAGAAGTAAAAAGCAAGGTTAGATCATAAAAAGAAAATGTTCTAAACTTTGAATATCTACTGAAATATCTATCCATCAGTCGACTGGACAACTATTAGTTGTGCCATAAGAAATCCTGTTTGAAGTTTGCCACAAGCCATGTGGGAGACGAATCAAATGTGAAAAAAGGTACTTTGGTCAGTTGAGACCAAAATTTAACTTTTTGATCCTGGGGCAAAACGCAATGTGTGGCGGAAACCCGACACTGCACAACATCCCCACAATGAAACATGGTGATGACAGCATCATGCTGTGGGGATGCTATTCAGCAGCAGGTACTGGGAAACCCGTCAAGATTGAGGGCAAGTTGGATGGAGCCAAACACAGGGCAGTTCTTCAAGAAAACCTGTTTCAGTCTGCAAGAGACTTGAGACCAAGGAGGCGCAGGTCCACTTTCCAGCAGGACAATGACCCTAAACATGCATCCAGAGCTACACTGGAATGATTTATGGCAGCATATTTTCATGTATTAATATGGCCTAGACCTCAATCCAGTTGAGAATCTGTGCTTAGACTTGAGAATTGCTGTTCATAGACAGACTTCGTTCAGTCTGCCTGAGCCTGAGCTTGAGCTATTTTGCAGAGAAGAACAGGCAAAGATGGCAGTCTCAAGGTGTGCAAAGCTGGTAGAGACATACCCCAGAAGACTTGCTGTAATTGCAGTGAAAGGTGGTTCTATCAAGTATTGACCTGAGTGGGGTTTGAATAGTTGTGCATCCAACAGATGTCTGCTCTTTTATCTTAGTTATTGTTTGTGTCATAACAAAAAGTATTTTGCACCTTGAAATCACTGTGCATGTTGTGTTAATCAAATGGTAAAGAACCCAATAAAATCAATTTGAATTCCAGGTTGTAACACTGCAAAATGTGGGAAAAATACAAGGGGGTTAATACTTATGCAAGACACTGTATTTCTCCATCCAAGAAAAGTCTATAACTTATAATACTTATATTAATCCTGATAAAGGACATGAGGTGGCTTTATGTCAAGTTGCCATAACCCAGATTTTCAAATTGTTACAAATGAGTCTTGTATCCAGTATTGAACTAAACTCATCTGTCATCTTAGCCAAGTATGCAAGCACACAAAGAATATGTCTTGGTATTTGCTCCCACAAGCAACATAGAAGGATAAAAATATAATGAAAGTAAGATAATAGTGATTTAATAATAGTTTTGAAATGGGATATAAAAAAGAAAAATTGATTGTATTGTTTTGATTGTAGAAAGGAAATATGAACTGCACTACGCACAAAGAAATGTATTTAAATATATCAGTGTGACAAGTGCAAAAATTAAATATGACATGTGAAATAAATAATGTGCTCTAACAGTTGAGGTTGACGACAATGTACAATGTTAAGTCCAGTTTGATGAAATATATGAAAGTAATCAGTTCAGGGATTAAACAAGAGAAGTTAAATGTAAAGTCTGGTTTAATAACAGAACAGTCCAGTTGTTTTATAGGTTTTATAAGCTGTTCCTGTGTCTGCTGGTGGAGTTTTTTTTATGGATTTCAGTCTTTTTCCCTGAGTGAAGAAGCTCAGAGAGTTTGTCCAGGGTCGGATGGATCGTAGATGATCTTGCATGCATGTCGCCTGGCCCTGGAGGAGTGCAGCTGATCAATAGTAAATGTCTTTTCTTTAGCACCTCAAAAACTCAGATTGACAAAAAGGCAGCCTCCAGCGGGACCCGGCGCAGTGCCAGATTAAGCAAGAAAGATGCCGGTGGCCAAACCCCACAGGACATCTTACGGCGCAGCCTGAAACATAAGATACGCGAGGTGAGGAAGATGAGCAGAATATTTGCACATCATGTACTATATTGTTGAATCTCTTAAACTTGACATATCTACCTTCCTTTCCAGAGTATATCCATAAAATCTCCGCTGCCTGTTAAAAGGAGAACCACTGTGTTCAGAAATACAATTGTTGAGTCTGCCCCGGCCTCAGAGCTGTTCGATGAGGGAGACACACCAAGGCACATACTGATGAACATCCTGCGGACAGGTATGCATGAGACGGCCTTTATTCTCACATCATGTTGCAGCTGTTTGTTTGTCCCTTTTCGATTATTGTCTTTTTCATGTGTTTCAGAGCCTGTGAAGTCACCTGTGGTACATGAGAAAGCTGCATCAGAAGAGCCACAGCTGCCTTCAGCCAACTCCAGCATTACCGGCAAGGATCCTAGGTGAGCTGTGTGTGTAACAGGAATGACATGTTGCAGACATTTGGGAGGTCCATCCAACAGTATTTTAAGTAACTGCGATAATATTAGTTGTGAGGCTTTTTGTGCCATTGTTGGTCTTTAACAACATCCACCTATCCTACAGTCTCTACTAATACTTGTATACTAATTTGTATACAACTTTTTCTAAATAATGTTGCATGTGTGTGTATAATGAGTTTATATTTACTTGACTTTCAGTATTGAGCTGTCAGGGTTGGAGCTGTCTGATGTAACTATTGGCGGTGCAGCAAGCACTGCAAAGGGACTGAGCAAAAAGAGACCACGTCGCAGCCTTAATGTAACTGCTTTTGAAAAGCGGCTTCAATGTGGGGATGGTAAGTTTAAAGCCACTACTGATTGGCCTCATTGCTTTAATGGGATTGTATGAGATCCTGAGACTTTGTTATAAATTCGTACTTTTAAGGGATGAATCTTTCTTTGTTTATTTCTGCTGCAGAGATGTTTCTATGTGTCCCACATAGGGACACATAGAAAAGGCTTTTGTACATGATGGTGTTTACAGCTGTATTAGTGAATCATTATCATGAATTGTGTGCTTTGTTGACAAGCTGTCGGATGCTTGTGCTTACAGATGTTGAAGGTGAAGAATCAATTGATAACCATTCATCACTTTCTTTGTCGAGGTAAATTCCATTTTTAAAAAATCATGTCTATTTTTTTTTTTTTTTTTTTTTTTTTTTTTACATGTAAACAATTGGCTCCAATAAGACTATTTGGCTGCTTACAATGTCAATGAATGAATATTGTAGATAAGTTTTTTTGGCCTGTGCAATCTGTCTTACAGTTCCACTTCACTGAGTCTAAAAACACCATTTGTGGATATTCATACTGAGAAGAGGGGCCTGCAGAGAAGGGTTCCTAACCGTCACAAAATCACAGCGGAAGAATTTGACGCTAAGATGCGAAAGGAAGGTGATAACTGTGATTAAAATACTCTTCTTAAGCTAGTATATTTTTCATGTTTTTTCCGTGTGTGATCATATGTTTAACAAATCAAGCAGAGCACATATTAACAATCTGTCATGTAGCTTTTCTATTAAATATTTAGTGTCAAGTATCAAAGGTAATAAAAAATACACATCAGTAAAAATCAAATTGTATATAACAAAGAAAATATAGCTTATACAGGTATAGATGTAACCAGCATTTTTTTTGTTTTTTACTTAAAATAAAATAAATATTGTTGAAATTATTATAATTTTTTTTTGCTAATTGGCATTTTTTCCCTCCAATTGACTAATCAGCAAATGTACCTTTGCTGATGTGTTATCTGATACACTGTGAATGTAAATTTAACATCCCAGCCCAGTTTAATGAACAAGCAGGTGGAAGAAAGCTTGTTACTTTTTTGAAGGAAGGTGCAAAATATTTTAGTATGTATGGAATGAATTTTGAGCTGTTTTGAACTACTGTCCTCAGTGTCACTGCTAATACTTTTTTTTTCTGCATGGTTTGCCCTCTTTCATCCTGTCACCCAGGTGTGAGCAGCGTTGTGCCGGCGGAGCAGGGTCTTGCTGAGACCACCCACTTTGAGGGCTTCACTTTAGGCCTGACCAAGCTCAGTGAACCTGATATCACAACTGACATCATCAACTGTGACACAGCTAACTACGCTCAGACTGATGTCATGACATCCAACTTCTCCATTGTTGCAACGCAGGACAAGCCCACCGTCATGGCGTCTCAGCTTCAGAGAGAAATGGGAGAGATGGAGCAAGAGGAGCAGTTGGAAGTGGAACAGAGCCAGCTGAAAAAGGAGAAATCTGCTTATGCATTTCCAACTGAAGAGGCTGTGGCAGAAATTGAGGATGAAGACTGTCACTTTAAGTCAGAGAAAGAGGAAGCTGACGCTCAGAACGAGGAAGGGAAGCATACAGCTGATTGTCAACCTGAAGATGCTGTAGCCATATCTGAGTCCGAAGATGTAGCTGAATCTCAAATTAGTGTAAGGGATGATACAGCTGAGTCTGAGGAAGACAGACTGCAATCTCAAACAGAGGAGGATGGAGCAGCTGATTCTCAAACTGAAGAGGTTGTTGCATCCAGGTCTCAGTCTGAGGAAGAGGAGGATGCTGAAGAATGTCAAAGTGATCAGCAGGATCCTGTGAGAAATTCTCAGTCTGAGGAAGAAGATGTAGTAGCTGATTCCCAGACTCAAGATGAGAATGATGGGGAGCAAAAGGATGAACACGTCAGCCGAAGGGCTTATCGCTCCGAGGGTGGACTCATTATGCCTGCTACAGAGGCAGAGGGGGATTTACCAGACTCCACAGAGGCAGGTAAGGATGTCAGCTGTTACTGTGTTTAGTTTGGCTGCAACTAAGCATTATTTTCTAATTTCAGAGCTATCTTTTTATATTAATGGTGTACAAAATATATTTGTCATAGCAAGACAGAAAAAACACAAAATGCTCACACTTGAAATGTTGGAACCAGGAAGTGTCTGGCATCTCTCTACTAAAGGAAGGAATCTCTGTATGTATGTATGTCCTTCATATATCTTGAGAACCGTTCATCTGATCAACTCCACATTTGGCTGGTATATGGCTGGGGACCCAAGAGAGTGCAGTCTTGAATTTGATGCAGTTTGGACACGCGATACTTAATACAATATTTATAAACTTTGAATAAACCAGGGATCAGCAAGCTGCTCCTCTTTGTGCAAGGGCGGAGCTTCAGGACTCTGATGACTGACTCCAGCACTTCAGGGAGAGACCAGAGACGAGGCATGACAAAAGTGCTCTAAAGAGAAAAAAGTAGATTGCGAAAACAAAGCTGTTAATGAAGAACGGACATTCTTACCCCATGTCTTGACAGAATGTGAAGCATTAGCAGCATGTTTAGCAGATCAACAGCAAGTGACTACACAGGTTCAGGTAAATTGTTGAGTGTAGGTTACCCGTGTTTTGGAAGCACTCAGAGCCCAATACACAATGACTGTAGTTACATGTGTAAAACAAAGGAAATACTTTCAACAGACAGTTCAAAACCAGTTGGTCTCATATGTTCCAAAACTGTGGTGATTGTGAAGCACCACTACAAACAAAGCACAAATCTTTGGAGCAAACATACCCACTTAAATCTGAATGAAGCACAGAAAATAAGAACAATCTAATAGCCCAATATGATCGAAAAAAAAAACATTTTATAGACTAAATTATTCAATTATTTGATAAAATTATCAGCAGATTAACCAATATTAAAAATTGATAATTGCAGCCCTAATTAATTGCCTAGTTAATTGCCCTAGGCCAAACAAACAAACAAACAAACAAACCCTATCCCAAATACATGTCAAGGTCTTTTAAGTGACATTTATCACTTAATAACTAAATGATGTTTATTTGTAGGATGGTCTGAAGGCAAGTCCAAAGCACACAGTGGCAGTGATCTACACAGCGGCCTGGAACTGGGAGGCCGTGAAAGCAGTTGGCCTCATACTGATCAAAGACTTGGCCAGAATGATGTCTCTAGCACAGAAACAGAACTTGATGCTGATAAAGAAAACTCCTTTCATCTTCCGGACCTGACGCAGGATATTGAAGACAGCGGCCACTTGAGTGACGCTTCACCTGAAGAAGCTGCAGCCTCAGATCCTGCTGAACAGGAGGAGGAGTGGGAGGATGAAGATGATGAGGAGGAGATTGAAGGTCAGTCTCTTTTTTTATGTGTTTGTTCTTTTTTTCTATTTCATAAAGTTTTTTAGTTTAATAAAATAAGATTATAAGTAAAGACGCTTTTGTTTTTTTAACATCTTTAGAGGTCCCTATGAAGACTCCAGCATTTGTCAAAGAGAAAAGGAACTTTTTCCTCTCTGATGTTCTGGCCTCACCTACCACTATTAAGAGTATTCAAGCCAGGCAAGTTGAACTTCCTCTTTCCTGGCAACATCTATTCCCCTTTTCAGAAAAATATTGTAAAATTGGTGAAGAATGTCAGATGTAAAATAAGTTTCAATTCTGTTTCAATAGTTAATGCAGTCTCAATAGAAGTCTGTTTTTAATTATGCAGATTGCATGTATCATATTTTAACTGACAAGCTCTTCTAATGTCTGTTATGCCACCAGTGATGAAGGTTTACCTCCAGGTAAAACTAAGCAGGTGAGACAGAGGAAAACCGGAGCAGCCAAGAAGGAAATGGGCCTTCCCAAGAGCTACCTTATGAACGTTTTTAAGCACTTTGCCAAAACAAAAGTGTCTGCGGATGTTTACCCTGTCCTGAAAGATATGTAAGTAACTGTGACTTATAGAGGTTTTGGATCCACATAAGCAAAAAGTGTTTGGAACCTCATAATTGAAAAGTACTGAAATTCTATCAAAGCTAGGTAGCAAGTTTTTTTCTGAACTGCAGTGTGGAGACAATGTCATAGATTCACTACCCATATACACCTGCTTCATTGTATTTTACTCTCTTTAACAGAACGGACAAATTCTTTGACCGTCTGGCGGATGACTTGGAGACATACGCTGTTCATGCCAAGAGAAAAACCATAGAGGTTGAAGATGCTGAACTTCTCTTGAGAAGGTGGGTGTGCTGGCTGTCTGCATGCTGTTTTTTGACAACTTTTCGTGATCAAATCTTTTACATGTGATAATAAAATAAAATGAAGGGGGATAAACTGTATTTTAAAAGTAAAACAAGATTAGATGAATGCTTTTCTGGTCTCCAACTCTAAATGTGTTCATGGTTACTGTTTTTTTTCCCCCTCGCTATTCCTGGATAATTGATATAACATTCATTTCAAATTTTATGAAAATTAATTATATGACTTCTGCATGTAACATTTTTAAATAAAACATCATGTGTATTTATATAAAACACTTTCCAGCTTTCTACATAATGGACTTTCAGCTCTATCTGCCAATTACAGTTGGATGAAGTTAATTAAATCCACAATAATTAAACCTGTGTTAATGGATTTTTTTGGCCACTTGTAGGCTGTAAACACATTATCACCTTTATAAACATGTTCTGACAAATTTGATAAGCAAACAGTTTGGGAGTAGTGTTTCTAGCAACTTGACAAATGAGTCCAATATTCACTCTTCCTTTCAGCTCTCTTTTGCTCTCTACCAACTCCTCAGAAAAATATTTTCCTCTTAAGCTGCTAAAAAACTTCACTATGTTCACCAGCTAGAGCAGCTTTAACAAAGTACAAATTTAAAGCCTTTTTAAAAACGCAAATCCAGCAATCTCCAAAAGATTCGCTTAAAATGCTTATTAGATCCTAAACCCAGACCTGACAGGCAACACACAGATCACGTCAACACAATGAAGAACCAGAAATGTAGAAATGGCTGTAATGTTGTCTGCTATTAAGCAGCACGTAGGAGTACAATATACTAAACATATACATTATCTGATACTATTAGTTTTCTCACATTTAACCTCACTGATGTGTTTTTGCACTCTTCAGGCAGGGATATGTGAACGACAAAGTGCCGGTGGAAGTGCTTATCGAAAAATATCTTCGCATGGATCAGCGCAAGCTCCTGATCCCCATCGCAACCAGCGGAAATGTTGTTATCCCTAAAAGGCGGAAATGAAAGCCTTGTTATACAGCTGTTGATGTCTGGTCATCTCTTGGACTGCTTCACATTTTAATTACACTGCATTTGAGTTGGAAAAGTGACGTCTCCACTTTTAACTAGAATAAAGTATTTCTTTGTGATGTTTGTATAGCCTTTTCTTTGTCATATTATCAACTAAAACAGAGCACACTTTTGCCCTTTTTATATTGAGTGGGGGACAAGTGTGTGTTAACTTTATTCATTTATCATTACATGTATATACTTTCTTTAATGTGTGAAACAAATAAGGATATGTAGATGATTACAACGAACAAATATTCAAATAAAGCTTCCTGGTGTTTCACATGTCTGTGCTTTATTAGTTGTCATTAAAGAGCTGATACCTGAATTGTAAAACTGGTCAAGAATTAAATTTCAAGTTTAAACAGCCTCCCTCAATCCAGACTTTCCCCTCATCCTTTTTGAGGCCTGTTATGATGAAGATCAATGCCGTGTGTATATATATGTATATAGTGCCAATTGATTGAGTAATTATTTCTGCACTAGCTGTGTAGTTTTTCTTTAATGAACATGTCTGTAAAGAAAGAAACATGCTTTTGCTGAATATACTGTGTATATACAGTATACTGTACATATACTACACATACACTGTATATGGTTTCTTCTTTATATCCCGATGGATCACTGCTTGGGCCAAGATGTGCACTAGATGGTGCAAATTCATTAAAAATAACCCGACCCTCACCACAACCAGTCATACCGTATGGTCCATACTAACAATATTAACATGAATGAAGTACAGTAGCTGTAAAAAACACTTGAAATGTTTATCGACATTGGAAGTTTGTTCACACAGTTTATCACTCACTTCACAGACATCAGGTCGTGAACATTAGAGGTTGAAGAGGTATTTATTAAAGCTGCCTTCAAGGTGAGCTGATGAGTCCAGAGATTAATTCACTCCACACCTTAATTAAAGTCAATCTTTTAACAGTCGATATCTGTTAATCTTCGCAGACTGTGTTAATAACCTTGGCACAAAGCAATAGCTCATCTGCTCTGCTGATTAAATTATGATAAAGTCGTTTTCAGTGGTGGTAAAATTAAACCCTGCATATTAACTATGTGGACGACCTGTAGACACAACAGAGCTGTAATTCAGTTTCACCCTTTACAAACAGCCAATGAAGAGTTCTTTAAGTTAAGAATTAATTATATAAGCTACACCATACTACACAGCTATATAATTAATTACACTGCGTAGCATATTTTTACATGTTCTTTAGTAGTGTTGTAGTATTCTTTCCTTATTGCATATGCCTAAAAAGTAAAGGAAATGGCTTCACACTTTGTTTGTAACAAGGGCAGTGATATTTTGTAATTAACCTATTTCCAATGAGAAGATGGGTGAATTTGCACATTTTCATTTACATAAGGAAGAAAAAACGATGATGGGAGATTGTATTTGGGGGCTGATTGGTGAAAGTGATTTACAGTATACTACTCACTACTCACTTCTAAATATTTTGTGTCACTTTTGTATAAATTTACTTTAAATACATGTTAATTTTGCTTCATATGTTGTTATTTTTTCATAAAAGAAAAGTGTGAAGGCAATAATAGCCACTTTCTATACTTTTAGGCATAAGCAATTAGGAAATAACACTATTTATTGAACACACATTAAAGAACATACAAGAACTCATAGAGAATACATACATATAATATAATACAATATAAACATTATCAGACTAAATGAATAGAGGAGAAAAACAAACAAAATAAGATATGGGTGATTCATGAACAAAAAAATGCACATGTATACTGTATATCCAGTTAACATGCAATACAAGATCAAGGACAAAAATCCAGTTATGATGCATAAACAGGTCCAATTTTTAAAAATGGTTTCTTAAAAAATTTAGGAGCAATCACATTTACCAAGAGTACTATTTTCCAGATCCTTTAAAACTGACTTAAATTCCCTCAGAGTAATCAGCTCTGACAATTTCAGGTCCTTCTGTACGTTATCCTAGAAGGAAGGGGCAGTGTATTTAAAAGTGTTTTTTAAATGCATTTATTTATTTTTATTTTGCCTAATTCTGTTCTAACTCTGGGAACCAACATCTGTAGATAAGTAAACAAACAGTAAGTCAATAAACAATAAATAAACAGTCATTTCTTAATCACTAGGCACAGATTAGAACAAAAGAGAACAAAGAGGAACAAGGACATCAGAAATAAGGGTAAATAAAATAAATAAATAAATAAAAACAACAAGAGATGAGATATATATCGCCACAAATCTTTCTTTCTTATTCTAGTACATTTTTTACGTTATGAAAAAAAAAGTTAAATTCATTTAAAGTCATTTATATGCCAAACAAAGAAGGGCTTACTATTTCTCCACTTCCTCTAATGAATATATTTGTAAGTAACACCTAACTACCCCAGAAGAAGTCGTTGTGTGAAGTGTTAATTGGTAACAGACCTCCAGTACAGCAGGAGGCGCTGTTGGTGAGACAACACTGTTCATGTCTGCCACTTTCCACAGACAGCTAGCCTGCTAGCTAACAACAACAGAAGATCCCGGACAACTAGCGTTATAATTAAACCCAACACAGAGGTAAGACCGCCGTAAAATAAAATAAAAACCAGCAATAGAAGAACTAAACACTTCAAAATCAACCCGGTAAAGGATGTTATTGGGTATCTTTAGTCGCAACTGTTTCGGCAATTTACGACCCCTTTTTGTTTGGCTTAGCTAGTAGCAGATATGTGGCTATCAACTTAGCTGCTGGCGTGCTAGCGTTAGATTGGATTATTTACAGATTGTGTATTTATAAAGGACTCAGATTTGATCAACACTATGACTTTCTCTTTAAGTAGACTCGTCTCAACGGGTGGATAAAGTATATTGTTGTTACATTGCTGCATTGTTAGCAGGTTAACTACCTGCTACTGTCACTGCCTACATTAACTGCAAAGTGAGTGAGTTTCAGCTCCCAACATTGTCTGTTTATATTCTAATATTAGTCTATTACCTCAATGGAAACATGTTAGGATACGAGGCTAGGATACGTTTAAACATTGGTTCAATCGTATAAATTTTATATGTAGTGGTTTATAGATTCAGAAATGACAAAGAAATATGTATGAAATGAATGTTTAAGGCGGCCCGTCATCATAAGTTTTTTTTTTTATTTATTTATTTTTTAATCAGAACCAGCATTATAATGTGTAATTAAATTTGGTTAAGTGCTTCGGTTTTCTGTTGTGTTATGGTTTGTTTTCCCAAGTAATGGTTATCCAAGCTGCTCACAAACAGTTGATAAGAACAGAAGTAACTGAGGCAACACCAACAGACCAGGCTCAGTCAGATGGACTATTAGGTCAATGCACCAGCTGTCATTTATAATTATTTGGATAAGAAAAGATGAGTAAAAGTCAAGTGTTACCCTGAAGGAGTGAACAGTGTCATCATATTCTCTGAATATCGGTGCGTCAGTACATAAACAGAGGTTTGAATGACTCAGTTCCACTGGAAACAGACCAAACACCACTGCAGTGATGTCAGATATGTTGTCTTATTGAAAGGAGGTGGTGTGTATCTCTCATGCAACCATACTCAGTAACATAAACATTAATATAATCTAACTACAGTAATGTGTGCCAGAAATACAAACATGAAGATTATGTGATTTATGACTTTTTTTTGTTGAACCTTAGTCTGTGTTGCTTTAACCAATTACAGTATATTAAGTAGGTGACTATGGTGTCTACTGTCTTAGTCTTGGAGAAAATTGGGTATAACCAAGTAGCTGAGAACTCTTGAACTATATTTCAAAGGCATGAACAGTATTTTAAATGATCAAACCTAAATGGAACAATAATTTCCATTGTGATGATGTTGAACAGTAGTGTTCCCCGCAAGTCAAGGCCCTCTCGTAGTAGCAGCAGTTAAATTAAATATCATAAAGCTGCCACACAGCAGATTTGAAATGGCTTTTAATTTAAGTTTTCCCTGAGTCTGTCTTTTTGCCTTCTACATACACCGGAAAATACACAACACTTTTTAGCTGAGTTCACCTTTTGTATGATGACCCTAAGGAAAATGCTGTACTATTAAGCTTTCCAGTTTTCAAACTGTGTTCAAAAGAAAAAGAAGAAATGCAGTTTGGAAGATGACAAACTATGAATTAAGTCTCTTTCAGCCTAATACAAATCATCCAGTCTTTGTATCAAGAAAGAGTCAAGAGTCACAAACTATTGTTTCACTCCTGCTAAGTTAAGTATTTTAACACTGAATGGCAAATTCTAGACTTATCTACCTCAGTTAGATAAATTTTGCAACTTTAAATAACAGAAATCAAATACCCTGGCTGTTTCTCAGCAGTCATGAGGCTTTTATTTTATTAGCTGTCATGATGGCACTAACAGTATCAAGAGATCTGGTAATTGCAGGCATGTGCATTCCAGTGGTGGGGCTGCCAGCAGTAGAGCTCAGTGGTGTCAACATAATCACATTTTGATATAGATTTAGTCATAAAAGAAGTGGCCAAAAGAAAGAAGTTATAAATAGGAAGCTTGATTTAAAACAAAACAAAAAAAAGACTTAAAATGTAACACTTGTTATTACAGTTCATAAGTGTATCTTGTTGATTTCGGGTGGCTTTTTTTGTTGATATAAAGTTAAATGTGTTGAAGTTTTTTTGTGGTGTGGACACAGATATAGTCCACTCACACTCCTCTTAAATTATAAATAGAACCAGTTAGCCTGTCTGTGATTTTTAGATATTTAATTATGTGCCTTTTTCAAACAGCTGGATAATATGTTACACTAACATATGAGCATGGATGCCTTGCAAATTTAGATGAACCAAATCACTTTCTGACATTATGCAAAGTAAAACTTTTCAAAGGAAATTTTATTGTTTTTAATCACTCTGTTAATTACAACACATGTAGACATGATTGTTCCAGTAATTCTTATAAAGAAGCAAAAACTAAAGTATTGTAATTACTGTAAATCTGTGAAGTTTTAGTTCCACTCTTTCTCTTGACTGGACTATTTGCTGTGTTTTTCAGCCTGCAGTAGTGTCTGCCCTTGTAGGTCAACACATCAAGAGTAACTGCTAGTAACAGTATGTACCAGGTGACTTGAGACATTAGATATGCATTGAGGTCCCTCCTCCCTTTAACCTCCCGTGCCTGGTGAAGTGAGCAGGGTTTTAGTGAGGAAGTACAGGCAAGAGGTGAAGCCAGACTGCTAATGCTTTTTTTTTTTTTTTTTTTTGCCCTGTCAAATCCCCCCTCAATGTAATTGTGGGTCCGCACAAAGTCAGGGATGAGAGCGAGGCGAGCTGATCGCTGTAGCAAAATCAATAGTTCATACCTCTCTGAGATTGAGTTTTTAGGAAAGGAGGAGCACTGTGACCAAGGGCAGAATATGAAATCACTCCCATAGAGGCCCAACACGCGCTGTGCAATCGATCCCCGGTTCCTGTACCAATTATAGTTTTAAGGTTTGTCTGTGGCTTACCGCAGTCATCAAAGACCAAAGCTTTGGAAATAGACATTGTGTTCACTGACACTTTGACAAGGGTTGCAATCTCCCCCCCCCCCTTGGAAATTGCCGTCTGAAATACCTCCATTCCTCCAGTTTCTAATTTAGAGTACAGATTGATTTTTTTTTTTCTTTTTGGTCAAGGGAGTGAAATTTCAGGAAAAAAAGCTTTGTGGTCATAACTTCCACCTTATATATTATATCTCTACAGATGTACATACATTTGACCTACAGTTTTAATTCTGTTTTCCTCTTTTCTGGCATGTCTTACTTTGGTACTGTGTTTCTCAAATTCATGAAAATTTAGTTCAGATGAGTCTAATTAGAGCTCATTCTCTGCGCAGTAAGAGCAGTCATTATAGTTTATAGTTTCCACCGTATGGATTTTGTTCCAATTGTTAGATACAGATGAGGCATAGATACAGATATTGGTGATAAGTGTATCGATTGTCTGGTGAAAGTTCAGCGGACAACCAGAATTTATCACCCTGCCTTTGACCTCTGCTGTGGGGATTTTTTTTCTGTGTGTTTTTTGTTTTTGGAAAGCGTCATCGATCGATAAACCTTTTCAGAGTTTTGGTTGCAGGTCATGTGAGAGAAGCTCTCTGGCTGATATGTGTTTTAGCTGTTTCACTATAACTGGATTAACTGTCATTTAAATCTGTGTTCTCAGTTCATGGGTGAGCTGAGAAGGAAACTGGAGAGGGTAAACTGTGTCTTTTTTTTTTTTTTTTTTTTTTAAAGGTGCTGGGAATAACATTTCAATGCAGCACGCATCTTCATCACAGCCCACCTGTCCATGAATCCCTATTTGATTTCTTTCTCACACCTTTTGATTTTCTTTTGTCTCCGTCTAACCTGTTTTTGTGGCAATTTATCTCCTCGAACGGTTCCACAGACATTGGCCCATCTGTCATTTGCCACCTGTTTTTTTCCATTTGGCTTTCTCTATCACTTTACTATTCATTTTCTTTCTTTCTCTACCCCCTTCCTTTATGTTCATCGTCTCACTCCATCTTACCGGTCGCCATTGTTAAAGAATCAAGAAGATTGGTTGGTTCTTCGCTCACTGGAGTTTTTTTTTTAAAGACAGTCCTTGGAGCTAGACTGAAGCAAGCTCCTGATATGGATTACTTTATGTTGGCTATGGTCAGTAATGCATTTGGAGCGGTGAATAACATGACAAGTACTCCTCGGTTCATTGGGGTCTCATTAGGCTAAACATCTTGAATCAGCACAGAGATATACCTACTGACAGTGACACTCTTCTGATATACTTTATTAGTTGCACTCACATTTTCCCTCTAGAATAATCCTTTTTTTTCCCTCCTCCACCTGGATCTTGGTCCACTTTGACTGTGACTTTGACGCATCACTCAGTTCATGTAAAGTTTTATGCATGATATTTACTCTATGAAAATCTTGTCCCATCAAAAAAAGTGTTCTGTTGGCTACTGCATTTTAACTGTGTCCTTATTCTATATACCATACGTTCGACATTCAATTATTTGTGATTTTTTTTTATTTGTCAAAAATGAATTTCATACCAGCAGATGAGATGCTTTGTACCAAATTTAGTTACTAACTACTTTTCATCTGCAGTTTCTGGACAGGCAGACATTTATAGTTCATTTTTATATGTAATATATGTATTGAAATGATTTAGTGCTCTTGTAGACAAACTGTAACTTTTGAACACTACTGCCAAGCAAATATAATGAGGAAAATGCAAGATGTTTTTCCAAAGATTTAATTTCTTATGTTTTCTTATATTTTCCTGAAGCCACCACTCTCCCCATTTTGAATTTGTTCTATTTTTTTTCTTTTTCCATCCATTTTCTTTGAATATCGAATTGTGCGATGTCTATGTATGTACTGCTTTTGTTACCTTGCCAGAAATTGTGTTTGCTCTGCTGTGTTGGTATTTAGACAATAAGGTGGCATCTTGTTCGAATTTTTCCAAAGGATACAATGTGATTTTTCAAGTGGTGTGTTTGGTCTATAACAGCGTTAAACTCAGACAGATGTTTTCAGTTACTCTGCTGATTACACCTCTGCTCAGGTTGAAGCTTAGAATAGCTATGCTGTGAGTTATACTGAATTTCATAAGAATCAAAATGGTTAAAGCTGTTCTGCTTTGTCATGTACACTAAAACTGACAGGAAAGTGAAGGAAAGGTCAGTCATGCATAGTCTAATCACACAGAACTGGTACCTTGGATTTGTAGTGGCTTTAAGTGTGCCGTAGCATACAGTAGCTGTAGCTAAGCAGATTCAAACAAAACAGTTTACACCATTAGACCGTGCAATACACATTCTGCTCAAATTTGACAGTTTACACAGCCTTTAGACAGCATCACTGTCATTGTAGCACCAAACGTAATCATCAGGAGCAGAAAGCTCAGCTCCCAGCCATCACAAATTGAATTTATGGATGAAGGTGTAAAGACATTAAAGCCTGGGTGAGTGAGAGATAGGTACAGATGGAAGGAGGGTTAGAGGACTGGTGAAATAGAAAATGATATTGAACAGTGGCCACAGATCAACTGTGCGAGGCCCCAGAAAGACACCCACTTACTTGTATTATATCGGAGTGATCGGGTGAAATACGGTGCATTGTTCAGCCACTGACCTTGCAGCAAGATGAAAAAGGCTTATGAATCTGGCATTGTGTCAATATGGTATCCAGCAGTGGGCCTTTATCCTCTACCAAAGGTGTAGAAATAGGGCAATAGAGTATCTGTATATCTTTATCAGATAATTAAGCAGTGACACTGACTTGTGTGTGTCTGGTAAACAACCAGGTTTGTCTTTATTTTCTCAATCAGCATCTTTCTGCGAGTGATGACGTCCTACACAAACACACAGTTTTCTGTAAAAGTTGGAGGAGTTTTTCCTCTTGGTGCTATTTTTGTCTCTTAGTGGTGTGACTCAGTTGGAAAACTGTGATGTCACGAATTTCCATGCACCAATCAGAATTTTTTCAGTTTTGAATCAGAAAGTTTTGATATGTTTGTGTGGAGTTGTCAATCAAAATCTCATCAAACCACAGCTATACAGTCCTGATGAGTTTTTGAGTATAAAATTCTCCATAAATAATGACTAAGGATGTTGCTTTTACAATGTTTGACTTTGTAGCTTATTTAGTGAATATTTAATGTTTTAAAAATGTGTAAAATATTTTAAACTAATATTTCAAAGACTTTAAGAATAGTTTGTGGGGAAAAAATTGTGAAATAATTAATTTAATTGTGAGGTCCAACAAAATATATTTCCCACTCTTGCTAATTGAAATATGTCAGAATGCTGCTTATGAATGTTTATGTTGATTTCTGTTTGTCAGTGTTTTATGCAATTTGTTGTTGCAGTTATAAACAATTAAAATGTGTATAGATAGACCTGTTTCAAGACTTTATTTTACAGTTTTTCATAGTTACGTCTCACTACATCACAGCAGGATCCAGAATTTTCACTCAGTAAGCTGCATATCCAAGAAAATTAGATGAAAAATGTTAGAATTTTATCGAGAGAATTAAAACTGATCTAGCATTAAATGGTCTCTGCTGACCCGTTTAAGCTCTTGCAGAGATGTGTGCATCACAGTTAAACAGTCTGTGTATAGAGGCATGTCTGTGTGTATTCGGAGGAGGGAAGTGTGTGTATAACAAATCTGCATGTCCTGTTTGTGTGATTTGAAGGTAATTTGGGAGCCTTGAATTTGGCCAGTGGCTGCAAATATCACCATTACTGTCCTGGGAGACAGTTTGCCACCTTGTTTATTTACAGTTCATTTTTGAGACTTAATTGCAATTTCAGAGGCTATTGATCTTAGAACAGGCATGAGCCATCGATCTCCTGCTGTCCCCCTGTGGGTCAGGGACAATCCATCTAGCCCCAACACAACGATCTTCAATCGCAGGCAGTGTGGCCACATGAATTAAATGATATAAAGTCTAAACTGGATTAATGAAAGACACAGTGCTGAGGTGTGAACTGTGGGTTTTTGTTTGTTTAAAGAATGTGTGCTATGTGATCGCCTGCCTGTGCGTTAGAAGAATGCGTTCCAGACTAAACTGAATTTTCAAGGAACTTCAAGGAGATTTCTTTCAAACTCTTGTCTGATCAGTTAATCACGCTCACGTTGTGTGTTTTCTAGGGGGCAAGCTGCTTCCATCTGGCGTGTACTGATGCAGATGGACGTTAGGGCTGAACATTGACGAGTGGAAGTGACGGATCCTCCTCCTCCTCTTCCTCCTCCTTCTCCTCCTCCTCCTCCTCCTCCTCCTCCTCCTCACCCTCTTGCCCCCCAACACCTTCTGTCACACTGGCAATGTCAAGGGTCCCGAGTCCCCCTCCCCCTGCGGAAATGTCCAGCGGGCCTGTGGCTGAGAGCTGGTGCTATACACAGGTAAAAATACTTCCAACAGGTTAACTGTTCATCAGCCAGCCCACATTCTGTAACACCGTTAAATAAATCTGCTACTCTGAGCTTTACTGAATCATTTTTTTCCCCCTTTTGCCAGATCAAAGTGGTGAAGTTCTCTTACATGTGGACCATCAACAACTTCAGCTTCTGTCGCGAGGAGATGGGCGAGGTCATCAAGAGCTCCACCTTCTCCTCTGGGGCCAATGATAAACTCAAATGGTGTGTGTGAGCGAGAGAGCTGCTTTGTTTCGTCATATTCAAAGCAGCGCAGCAGTCTGTCGTGACACCTGATGTTGTCATACTTATTGCAAATTGTGGCATGTGAAACAAAAACATAAACACAGTTGTACGCATCATTATGTGGTCAGGTGGTGGTCAGGTGTATACCCTGTATTAATTCCCTTTGAGGTCATTTACACTCAGTCACTTCATGTGTCTTGGGTAGATCAGATAGCTATTCGGTCTCAAAAAAGCAGGCAAGCAAGACTAGATACATCTAAGAAGAATTTGAGATGGATCCAGTTTCATTTGAAAATGATTCTTGGCAGATGTTAGAAAGGTGTAAACCAAGATAGATTGAAATTTGATTCATGATCTGGCAAATGGAGATGTGTACATGTAGCAAAGTGTAAATGAAAGTCTTGAATCTCATCTGGATTTTATTACATACTTGAAATGGCAAGTGCACATACGGCCTTAGCCACATATAAAATGAGTGAAATGAGGAGTTTTTACAGTCATAATAAATTGTTTATACTGTACTTTGTTATCACTTCAGCTTTTCACAATCCCCTCTAACTGCTCCACCCTCCACCACCACCTTCAGGTGTTTGCGAGTGAATCCGAAGGGCCTGGATGAGGAGAGCAAAGACTACCTGTCTCTGTACCTGCTGCTGGTCAGCTGTCCGAAAGCCGAGGTGCGCGCCAAGTTCAAGTTCTCCATCCTCAATGCCAAGGGAGAGGAGACCAAAGCCATGGGTGAGTCAGCTGAGTAACATAAAAGTAAAGTAAAATTTTCACCTTACAGAGGCTTTGTGGGAATCATATTCCAGTTGTAAAAAAACATTTTGTGTAATGGGAAAATCCTAGAACACAAGCACTTTTTTCACATCTTTACTTTACTTGGACTGACCACTTTGCGACTTCTCTGTGTCCTGGCTGTTTGCAGAAAGCCAGAGGGCATATCGCTTTGTCCAGGGGAAAGACTGGGGGTTTAAAAAGTTCATCCGGAGAGACTTCCTCCTAGATGAGGCCAACGGTCTTCTACCTGACGACAAGCTCACGCTTTTCTGTGAGGTATGCCGCCTTACCCTGTTTGGGCTGCAACAATGGCTATGAATTTCCTTAATCTGAAATAATGTTTTTTTCTGGACATTCAGCATTTTGGAATAAAGGATTTAATTTCCTTCCTTCAGGTGAGTGTGGTGCAGGACTCTGTCAACATATCTGGGCAAAACACCATGAACATGGTGAAGGTGCCTGACTGCCGGCTAGCAGATGAGTTAGGGGGCTTGTGGGAGAATTCCCGCTTCACTGACTGTTCCCTGTGTGTGGCTGGCCAGGAGTTTCAGGCCCATAAAGCCATCTTGGCAGGTATAGACATGAGTCAGACACACCCCATGTATTTTCTTTTTGTTCCTCCAGTTTGAAATGCTTGGCTGTGTGTATGTGTGTAAACACTTATGCATGTATTGTATTTAACTGTTGCTCAGACATTAACTCTTTGCATAAACATCTCTCCATATCACTGCTTTCAGCACGTTCACCTGTATTCAGTGCCATGTTTGAACACGAGATGGAAGAGAGCAAAAAGGTGAGCCCAAGGTCTCAAAGATTGAAATAAATTTGTTTTTTTCCTCAGCGGCTCTAATGCTCAGATGTTCGCTGCTGTGTTGAGGGGTTAAGTGAGTGAAGGATTGTGTGCTGTCAAATGGCTGCAGCACAGAGCTGTTTGGTGAAACTGAAAGATAGCACACCTGAAATGAAATTGTCCTGCCGTACTTGGGGGTCAGGATTCATCCTTCACTGACAAAGCTGTAGAAGCAGAGAATTGCCTTTTTTTTCGATTGTGAGAAATGAAATTGCAGGAGAAGCTGGCCAAATGTTTTTAAAAATGAAGGCCATTTTAGAAATCTTTTTGCAGATTTAAGCTTTTCATTCAGTAATTAACACTTAAAATGTGGAGCACATTTTGCCAGCAAACAAAAGGTAGAATAAAGGGCAAGATAATGATTGGTTTTGAAGTATTGGACAAGGTTTGGGGCTTTCAGAAGATGTTTTTACAAAGAATAATGGTTTAAGTAAAGTAAAAATCAGAATATCAAGGAATCCTGTTATTCCAAAATCCAGCTAAATAGAGACTGTTATTTGTCTTAATTATGCGATGAACACACAAATGAAGCTGTGTCATATTGAAGCACATTAATCTAACGTCCTTCTTCTCCGTCTGTTTTTGTCAGAACCGGGTTGAGATCAACGATGTAGAGCCCGAGGTATTCAAAGAGATGATGTGCTTCATTTACACAGACAAGGCTCCCAACCTGGACAAGATGGCCGACGACTTGCTGGCAGCAGCTGATAAGGTAATATAAAATTTAAAAAGTACAACATCAGTATATTTTGACATATTGAGATTATACACTGCCCTTGCCTAAAAAGTGTGTTTTAATTCTACTGACAATAAAGCTTAATTTTACTGCATCATTCACACCATACATTACTAGAGGTGTTACTATTGCAGTCTGTATTTACAGTGATCGTTTTGTTGGTATACAGTGTGAGTTAAAGGTAACAAGAATGATTATGACCTGAGATGATACAAGTACATAATATCTACTAAACCTTCACCCAGTAAGCCAGCAGAGTTTCAGGAAACATTTGATCTCAGTCCTCCATGACACCAAATGGAAGTTTGAGACACAGCTTCTCTTAGATCTTGAGCATCTAAATACTCATTCTATAGTAGTAATGTCACATTTGAGCTTGCATTTCTGTTTCCATTTTTATCCTAAAACCTTTATTAAATTTATTAAAGGACCATCAATTTCACTTATTATTAGTTCTTCTTTTCTGGTGTGACATCACAGACAATGGGATCAGACTGACCTTTCATTGTCATTTTTGAAGTTAGACATATTTGCAAAATACCACTTGAACTGTCACAGCAAATACCACATGCATACTGATGAAGAAGGAAAAGTAAATTCACCCTCTTGTATCTCCTCTCCCTCAGTATGCTCTAGAGAGACTGAAGGTCATGTGCGAGGACGCGCTGTGTACCAGTCTGTCTGTGGAAAATGCAGCCGAGATTCTCATCCTGGCCGACCTGCACAGCGCCGACCAGCTCAAAACCCAGGCTGTTGATTTCATCAACTAGTGAGTTCACACACACACACACACAAAAAGCCGGAGATCATGTATAATTATGTCTCCAGCACCTCACAGATGCACAGCATCCGCCTCACGTGTTGTCTCTGTAGCTTGTGTTGATTTGTCACATCTCTTTTCTTCTGTATCTTCATTACTGATTATGCCAGGACTCAGTCTCACCCTCTCATCTCATCTCTTGGTGTCACAGTCACATTTAATAGTTTAATTTCACATGTCTCCTCATCGAGTGGCCCGTCTGATATTATTAAACCCTATCCAGGCTTTCAGAGGGATCAGGGCAACCTGACTCCTCACTAGGTCTGCTGTCACCTCCTCTGTTGACTCGGATGAATGTGTGATAATAACTGTGAACATGTGTCTGCACTGATGTTGAGCTCACACATATTCCTTCAGATTGTTTCCTACCCTCAACTACATGATTCATTGTGTATATTTACAGAGCTGAAATGTTTGGTACATTAATCGTTTGACAGAAAAACAAAAGGCAACTCTAATTAATGTTAAAGTATTTTTAAAACTTCAAAACTTCTTCTCCATTGTGTTGTTGTTTGCCGTTTCTTGATTTATGTCAGGGACCCCTTCAGCAGGTCACAGGATAAATCTAAGGGGTTCACGAGATGCTTAATGTGATAGGTTAAGAACAAAATGACTATGTCCTACACATCTGGAATTCTTATCTCCAAGCTTTTTTTGTGAAATACTGGGAAGTTTTAACATTTTAACTTTTAATAAATGTATTAAAATTAGATTATATGAGAAGTTTATGGGTCAAAATTTGTCACTTAAAGACTGACACATGCAGAGGGGTCATGCTTTATCTAAATAAGTCAAACTGCAGTCACATATATCCATTTATGCTTTTGTTTAGGATTTTTATTAACTGGATATTTTGTTTCTGTCTTTGTTTTCTTTTTCTTGCGACCTGTCCTCCAGCCATGCTGCAGAGGTGATGGAGACAGCCGGTTGGAAGTCCATGGTAGCATCTCATCCTCACCTGGTGGCTGAAGCGTACCGCTCCCTGGCTTCAGCCCAGTGCCCTTTCCTCGGACCCCCACGCAAGCGCCTCAAACAGTCCTAACAGCCTCACAGTGAGGCGTCTACACACACTTATATATGCACACACACATAAATACACAAAGACACACAAACACCCCCGCCCTCAAACACACAGGGACAAACTTTCCCCTTGCTGTTACCTACTACACTACCTACAGCCTCCCCCTGATCCCCACCTTCTGCCCCATCCAGAACCTGCTGTATTTAGTCTCTTCTAAAGATGGAGGGAAGAAGAAGAAGAAGAAGGAGGAGGAGGAGATGGAAAAAAGAGGGACAGGTGGGCTCTTGAAGTGGATGTTAGTCGTTTACAAAAAAACCCCTTTCCTCCTCAGCTCTGGCTTAGTGAGGTCCGACATTGTGCTCTTTTCCACGTGTGAAGACTCAACCTAACATCCTGCTAGTTCCTACTTTGGAATCTGTTTGGGAGAAAGATATGGACACAGAAACTCAGTAAGAGCCAACTGTCTGGAAATGTGGAGGCGTAAAGGACAAGCCCAGATAAATAAAGTCTTTAGCTGTCTATTTCATCATAAGGCTTCTTTTTGCTCTGTTCTTAGTGTAGAGTGGTTGGAGAAGCCCCTTACCTAAAGAACTCATGGGCCTATGAGGGACTGAAGAAGACAAAGAAGAAGTGGGCCTGTTATTTACAAACCAGAAGACCCCCGAGAAAGACAACCAAGGGCTAGTCAAAAAAGCAGATGTGGGACAAAATCATCAAAATAATTTTTTCCTAAAGAACTTTGGGAAACATTGCACTAAAGTCACAGGTCACCCCTTGTCAACCCTTACCAGCAGTAAAGTAGAAATACTGTAGGCAAGCACACATTGAAGCAAGCTTCATGGACTAAAGACCCAGCTGGACCACCAAGAACAAGTACCCTTTAAGATGATTTATCAGCAAGTGACAAAAAACAAACACATGTACTCCCATATAGAACTCTGCTTCATCTGCGTCCGTTTTCATTTTTCAAATAGCAGGGAGAAAAAAAACAGTATATAGCGAGGATACAGAAAATAGCAACGCACAACTGGATGTCATTCTTGGGGAAATTGTATTCTGTGTGTGGATCTGTCCTTGTAGCCCTTGAGAGAAAATACAATCCAAGGTGTCAGCAAAGCAAATAAACCAATGGAGACAACAAATGGAGGGAAAAGAAAATGTCAAGAAATGGTTACAAAATAACATTAGGATTCAATCAGGCATGTTCATGTTCTTTTATAATGGATTTCTTATTTGTCTTTCCTCAGAACTGTCATTTCTATTTTTTTCATAGGAATTTGTACAGACACTAGTGTTTTTGAAGTTGTGTAAACAAAATCATTTTCAACCGTGAAATTGAAAAAAAAAAAAAAAAAAAGTGGACAGACGTTTTCTTTGCAGGCATGAAGACTGAGGGGAAATGAAATTGAAATGAACACGTTTTAATGTTCAGTATAGACAGAATGTGAAAAAAAAATGCACACCAAGGCAAACCACATGTAATACATTTTTGAAGTTATCATTTGAAGCTGGTAGAAAATGGTAATTGATAGAAGGAACCATTGTTGTTTCTTTCCTGTAGATATCGCTGGTTATGAGAAGTGACACTTAGTTGTTGCCATTTTTTGTTCCCGAAAGAATAAACCACAACTATTTTGTATTGAATGCAACGCAAGCTTTGTCTGGGTATTTTTCTATGAATTATGTGTTTTAGCTGTCACACAAAAGTACAGAATCTTTTAGAAATTAGAATTATGAGACTGCAAAGAAATAGATGAAAATTCCAAAATTCCAGTTCCTGGGCCGGTTTATGAAACCTGTTCCAATTCCCAGTAGCATTAAGGTGCACCCAAGGTGGTATGGCTGTATGCCATTGTGAGAGTATCAGGAAAGTCCACTCCACAGAATGGCTCTCATTGATTAAAGAGAAGTAGCCAGTGCAGCGTATCAGATTGTAAGCTGAAGCAAAAATTTATGTTGACTTCAGTCGTAGATGTTAATTGGAGCTTTCTGTTTGCCGTTTCAAAGGTTCCCAATCTGTGTCTGAGCACAGCTGTAATGCAGAGGGTGTGCATGACTGTGAGGGTGTAGCGAGGGTTTGTCGGGGCATCACCTCTGTCACCTACATAATTGAGTTAGCAGTGTGTGCCTGGTTCATTACACATCCTTTCACCCAGTAGAAAAGGTTACTTGCTAGTGCGGTGAGTGTAGTGACAGAAACAAATATCTCTAATCCCCAGCATGTTACAAGGCCCCTGTCGAGCTCTGGGCCCTCTGAACCATTCAGCACTCAAAACCCGACCTGCTCAGACACACTAGCAGTCTAGTCAAGACACACATACACATTACTGTTTGCAAGGCCAAATCATGGCCAAAGAAAAAAACACAACAGTTTTACATTGCCGTAACAGATTAGCTGCATGTTAATTTAAGTACAATAAACAACATTGTCTCAAAATTGGCTGGAATAAAAGTTTTTACCATCTTAACTTATAATGTTAATGACCTGTTAAGTCTTCAAGCTGTACATTGTGATGTTTATAGACAACATGAAGTCCAAACTTCTCAAAGCGGGTTTGTCATATTCATATGACATATTCCTCTTTCACACTGAAAGACAGTACTGTCTCATCACAAATGCTTGTTTGTGAAGCTAAATCTTCCCCAGATGGTTTTAAGGACTTTCATGGTCACTCTGTGGTCTTTTGATATTTATTTTTTTATTGGGCAAAATACAGTGTGTCCAGTGTGTCAGGAAATACATGAGAGAGAGAGAGAGGACTGTACCCAATGACACAAGAATAATACATCAATATGACAAAGATCATCCATGTAACATTACATCCTTCCTTTCGAACCATACCACTCCCCACTTCTATATAGTGTTACTAAACAGTCCAGAGAGTCTTAATCATAATATACTTTGTAAAATGTTGGAATGAAAAATTGTACTCATCTCATTTTAGCGATATATATTATGGTAGGAATTGTATGTGTTTCATAAAAACAGGCCAATATAATCATTGTAGCCTACAACAAGCAAGATATTGCACTACAAAACATATGCATTGAAGTATTTGGTATACCATCATACTTGGGGAAAAAAAGCTACACCTAAAAACTTCCACGTACAGTCTCAAAGACTGACTCGTTACTTCTCAAACTGGATTTCTCTTTGTAGATTAATTGAAACTTTATTTCCCCGAGGCTGAACCTCTGGTTAACCTGTTGGCAGGTAAGCTCCTGGACTCTGGTAGCTGTAGTCTGGACAGACTTTTTGAACCAGCCTGTAGTCCGTGCTGTAGAAAGACACGTAGATACAGATGACCTGGAAAGGTTTGGAGCACATCCAAGTGACGTGGCTCTGGGTCTGCTCCTGAGCACACGTCTTGGATGGGTCGTAGTTGCACAGCATCACCTTCTTGTTGCGTTCTGTTTTCTCGTAGTCCACCCTGCAGTTGAACGTCTTGGAGTCTTTGGGGTTGACCACGCTTTGGCGCTCCAGGTCGAACTCCACCTCTTTCATTGGTGGGACAAGACTGACTGACACGTTGCCCACACCTGTGGAGTTGTGGCGGAAGTAAACCCCAAGAGAGCCATTCCTGTGATCCACAATCTTACCCATGATCAGCAAATTTAGTCTAACTGTCTTGATGTTGGAATAAAAGTCCCCCCAGCTGAACATCCTGGAAAACTTTGAAGCTCCATGAACTTTCATGATTGGGCGAAGCTTTATCTTTAAGTTGGAGCGTGTTTGGGAGTTTCCTCCAACTATTTCCCAAAGTCCCTGCTTTGAAAGAGGGATAAAGGGACTGAAGGGTAGTTTGGTGTTCTCAGTCAAACTCCTGGTTTGGAGCAAGTTCTGTGAAGAAAAGTCTTCAGTTGATGTTCCCTTACCAAAGGTGAAGTTACTGTGTGGCTGGTTTTGCCCAAGAACCAACTAGAAAATCAAACGAGGAGAGAAATTGGATATCAAATACAACTGGAAGTTAATAAATGAAGTCTAAGTCCCTGAAAAATGTCTAATTTATGTCAAAGCCCTCACAGAACGTGATGGTGATAGTAAGCATAAAATATAATCTTGTGTGTGATCTAACCACACTGCATACCAAACTCCAAAAATGCATCATATTCAATGAGCATGTATTGTTATTTGGCATGTAAAACTGTAATATACTGTAATAATTTTATATATGAATGAGTAAGAAGTACAATCATTCTATGTAAAATATAACAAAAATTACAAAAACTCACTTAAAATGGAAACTTCTTGTGTAAATACACTTACTTTTCACCTGCTTGCTCAATTTCTTCTAATTTGACATCTAATTTTTTTTGTTCTATGCTCCTGTTTAGTTTACTTACCAAACAAAAGGTCCCTTTCACAAGTATCCAAATAAAGCACTGCCTGGAAAACATCTCCATGGTGCATCAGTTGTCGTCTGAATGTCCATCCATTCTCACCTAAGGTACATTCAGGCCAAGATGACTTTTGGAAGTGAATACAAGTTGTGCTCAAGCCTCTTTCAAATCCATGTTGGAATAACTAAATCCACATTAAATGTTAGAAACACACCAGCTGGAAAACCCTCTGCGAGCTGCTGCTGGTTTCGCTCACAGCACACAGACTGGGGAAGCTTCCTCAGATCTCAAGATTTTTAACACCCAGTTTTGCTGTGACTGCGCTCTCTCTCTCTCTCTCTCTCTCTCTCTCTCTCTCTCTCTCTCTCTCTCTCAAACACATATACTCTCCCACCCCCCTTTTCTATCACTCATCTAATCACAGGCACACACACATACAAGCACATATACACTTTTGTTTACGGATATACAGTGTCCACTCTGCCTCCTCGTTTATTCCTGTCACTGGAAAAAAAGCAAAAATAAATAAAAAAATAAAATAAAATAAGAACCAAAACATCTTGCATTACGTTTTGGATGGATCAATTAACACCTTAAATGAGAGTTTACTTACTCTCGCGAGTTTTGTTGTTCTTTCACGTGCGCGTTTATTTGTCTTTGTAAAAAATAATGATGTTTTATGGTGTGCCAATGCTGGTTGAGGTCTGGTTAGGTTTAGGCACAAAAAACACTTGGTTAGTATAAGGGAAGATCATAGTTTGGGTTAAAATGATCACTCGCGAGATCTCTCGCAAATCTAGGGTTACCCTCTAGACACAACAAAGGTAATACAAGGTTATATGATACTGCCATCTTGTGGACACATCGTATAGTACAGGCTGAGCTGGAGTCATCACGGCAGCCACATTTTAGAGGTGACTCCCATACATTATCATTAAGATATCACATTAGGAATAATGACTCAGACACTCTGGATAATTGGATCAAAACATATTTACAAGCATTTTATATTCAGAGAACTTCAGTACAAAGTGAGACATCAATTATTAAAAATAACACTCACTCATGTGTGACGCTCAATATGAAATGTATGCAAATTAGAGGGTTTTTTTTTTTTTTTTTTTTTTTTTAAAGAAAGGGCCTCTCTCATCTATAGATATCTCACCTGCATTCACACTTTCTAATTATACAAGATCATCCAGATGGAGTGCTGGTAAATGGAAGTCTTGTTAACACCAGAAATGCAAAATATTGCCTTTTGATTTGCATTTTCTCATACAGTATATACTGTTCAAATTCACTTTATGAGGCCAATCGATGACTTATTTATAGGTCAAAGGCTGTAGTTCACAAGTTATCATATAGATATAAAGCAATTCTACGTGGTAATTTGCTAATACTAGTGGTATTATTGTATGTGTCATGGTGATGGATTTGTTCATGTCCACCATTACAAGATATAAATCTAAATTTTCTTGTCCAGGATAATATTCCATAGTGACTTGAGTGATGTATATGTGACTGCCATCTTGCACAGAGCCAATTCACATATTTACTTCTATATAATACTGGCTTCATAGGGACTAAACATGACTTTTCTCTGCACAGTTTAAATTAGTGTTTTTTGTGACAGCTTGCTTTACTGTTGTTAAATCTTTACTGCTGAGGCTTCATTCTATGGTTTATACTAGTGTGATATTCAGCACCACATACCGACAACCTGCTATGTGCCTGCTGCTGCATATCAAGTGGATTATGGAGTTCAGATGTATCAATCCCACATCACTACATACTTTATTAGGAGATGGAAAAATGTTCCATTGTATGTGCGTGTGCAGTTCCTGCTGTACAAGCCCACAGGTGACACCAGGTTTCCCCCTCACTGACTATTGCATGATGAAGTACACCTGCTCAGTGCCACTTCAACATCCACCTGTGAATGCTATGCTCTTGTGAGATGCCTGCAGTGACATCAAAAAAACTCTGAGGCTTTATCATCTTATCACATCTTTTCACCTTAAGACATATTGTCGAGTGTTTGTGTTATGTGGGTAAAGAAGACAGAAATTCCAAAGAATAAGTGACTGTAAAAGTCATTGCATGAAAGTAAACAGTCCCACATTTTATCTTCAAAGCGTGTTTTCATGCATGATAGATTCTTAGGTAAAAGAGATGCGATTAACATGTTATGAATTTCCTAGCAACAGCACTACCAAGAAGTCATGCTTCATGCACAAGAGCAACTGAAAAGAACTTACATAATAGTTACTGCCAATCTTTTCAAGTGAAATAAAGCAGAATAAAAATACCCAACACCTTTGTTTTGTGTGAGAGATTTTAAGATGATTAACTTTCACATGCAAAGCCTCCTGACTTCCCTAGTTTGCTTTTGCTTATGGCTCAGCTCAAATTGAGTTTTTTTCATATTCAATTTCTAAGGCCCAATTTACAGTAAGGAAGAAGATCAAATGATCATCAAATGTCAATATATTTTTTATTAATGTTCCTGGTGTGTCCTGCTAAAAACTGACCAATGGTAAATTTAACTGTGTAAAAAATGTGTTTCCTTTGTCCTGATTGTCACAACATTTCGGGACATCCAAACATATCAGTTAAACACAAAGTTAATTATTACCATTCAGTAATCAGTACAGTAACCTGTAGCACAGAGTAACGAAGTGAAACACAGACAAAACACAGTGCAGAATTGAACTGCATTTAACTGTATTCTACGACTGGATTGAACATGTAGAAAGTTAACTGAGGCGACTTGTTTTAAACTACAAACATTTTAGGGATTTAAATAAAGTATATTTACAAAATGAAGTCTTTATGAATAAGTTCATATCATCAGGGTTGACCAGAAGCACAACTGTATGTAATATGTAGTGTCACAAGTTAATCGTAGTAAAACCTCTAATTCGCCTTTGAATATTGGTCAAACATGAATTTAGTTGAGTAGAAATTCACATTCCTACAGATTAATAGGCTGACAGTGTTATTTATCTTTACAGACAATAAGGTTAAACAGTCTGATAGTGCTCTGATAAAACCATCAGAAACAACACAGTATAACAATAACTGGCTGAAATTTGAGGAAGATAGGTGTCCCTCCAAAAAGACACTAGAGATGCTAATAAGTCAGTGGGTAACCAAATATTATTGTGATTTGTTAGAAGCTGATACATGCGGATACATGCAGTCCATAATTCATTAGGCAGTGAACAGTTCAGATTTAGATATTTTCTAGGGCATCACTGTTCCAGCCGTGCCTAGGGCAGCATGAAGAACATGGAGATCCCTTGAAAATTACCTTTCAGACCTTTTCAGGTTAAAAAACAAAACAAAAAAACACTGTCAAGAATCTCCGAGGATGCAGGATATGTTTACTTTACATGTGAAAGATAGCAGGTGGACAGGAAAACAGTTGAGTAGGCAGGTGGAAATATTGAACAACAGATAAATGACAGATGAGAATGCAATTCGCTGTTATGGTTGACATGCATTGTTGCAGTATCTGACTTGCCACTAAATAATAATGAAAGCAGAATATACAGTGAAAAAGCAGAACATAAAATATACCTTTATTTGTTAAATCTGCAGATTTAACCAATAAACTTTGACAGGAAACCTGGACAGGCTGCAAGGAAATTAATCTTTTTATTTAGAGTACAAGTTAGTTTGTGGTTTAACCACAATAGTGATATTAAATGTTACCTTTTTGAAATCAATATCTTGACACTTTATAACACTACACCGTCTATCTAAAGCCTTTGGTAGAGTATTACATCTCATTTTTTTGTCCTGAACACAATTAGATGATCTTTATAATACCCAAGAGACAATGATGTGTGGTTACAGTTTACCAGGAAGCAAGATTCATTTTATACTGACCTATTTGAAACTGATCAAAAAACAGGTTTATGGTACAGTGCCAGCTTGTACTGTATAAAACCTGATTCCAGCAGTCTCAAATGAGGAAAAGGACAGTTTATATCACCAGGTAATTATTTAATTTTCTTTTTAATGGATATACCTGTTTCTAATTCCAATTATTCTACTGTCTTGTAATTTAGCATTCAATTATAGTTTATAATAAAATGAAAACCATTATGTTTGGTCTGAATTGCCTAGGACAATGGCATCTAACATCACATTGTCTGTACTGCTTTTGGGGATGATAAGTAAGTCATTTTCATAAAATGTAATTTCATTTTATTTATTGAAATATGTATGTTATCTCAATGTCCAGTATTTAGTGGTGTTTTTTTTTTTAAATTGCTTTATTTAAATACTTGAATGTTAGTGATATCCCTTTTAAATTTTTCTGGTCATATCTATTTACATGTGTGTCTTTGCTTCATTTTTGTGTAATTTATAGGTGCAGTGATTCCCCAGAGTACAGGTATGTTGAAGTCTAGATAAATCTTAATTTTCATTGGTCCTTTGTATTATCATGCCAGTCACACAATCATGCCAAATTCATTAAGTCATAGAGGCTATTACATCAGAAGGATTATACTTGATACAAATGCTGTATGGTAATTCGTGTGATTGTTAGCCAGCATGACTTCCTTAGAATAGCAGTTGTTATCTATACCTTATCTCAAAGTCATATTTCAATGTAATTGCAATTTTGATGAATCATTATGTATATTAAGGCATATGATTGCTAATTAACTAACCAATTCATTTTTACATCTTAATATCACCTTTAGCCAGCTGTATAAGGATGTGTAATAACTGGATATTGGATAATTTTAGTGAAATTCAAATTGTTTCAAGTTTCCCTATACTCAGAAATGTGTTTTGACTATTATTTCTTCAGTTGGATGTTTGAGCTTCACTGTGCAGAATTATGTATGTGCAGAGTTTGACACTACAAGACTATTTCCAAATTAAACTGCTGAAGGGGGAAGTTTTCTCTGTGCTCACTTTCAATCTGAGTTCATGATGTGTATCTATGAGCATTATTTATATTGTGACATTAAAACAAATTTGGAGCCAGTTGTTGTCAAGTATGAAACAATCATGTTATGTGAAAACTTGAAGCCTCCAGCGTACAAACACTGAAAACAGACTGTTCAGGGATTAACAGGGATGAAATAAAGGAGAAGGAGGAAATGTCATTTTAAGAATTTAGTTAAATGTGTTTATATAAAATTCATATAAGACAGATTATTATTCAAAGCAGAGTATTTGTAAATATCTTAACACATGTCTGGAGGGGATCTTTAAAATATGTTATACTTACAAAATCGCTTTGGATCTCAGTGGAGAATTTTGTAATGCAGAGCCTTTTCATATTTCCAAGTTTCAGTTATGTTCATATGTTTCTGGTTTTGGTCTGTGAAATAATATGATGTATATTAGGATTAGAAGAAACTTCAAGACATGCTCTGCACTCTACAAAAAATAAGTCAAACATGAATTTGAAATAAATAATTTTGATGCATACTCTTGAACAAAGAACATATTTTGCAGGTCAATGAATGATGAAAATGTAAGCAAAGTTTTTTTGTGTTCTTCCTAGGACTCCTCTATCCAATATCAGGAACTACAGACTCACGAACAGATGATGGAAGTTCTCCTTTAATAACCTTGCGGCAATCTTTTGTCTTTTTTGGGAGCATGTATAACAAGATTTATGTATGTACAATTATGTTGTCTAAATACAACATTCATATACAAGTATGTGTGCAGACTATGAACACCATTTCTTAACCACAGAAAACAACTTTTTTCCTGAAACTTTATGTGAAACCTGAATTTAAATTAAACCTTACTTAACAAAAACTGAGTTGTAGTAATCATTAACATTTGTTTTTACAACATACTCTAAAAAAATCTTTGATAAGATGTAGTAGACTATAGACTATAGTCTGCATCTTGTGATTTCTTGTTAGTAAGAATTGGTTTACCCAAATATTTGTTTTCAGGTCAACCACAATGGACACTTGACATTTCAAGCTCCATGGTCAAGTTACATACCAGAGAGTTTTCCAATGCATGGGTCCAGAGACATCATAGCTCCATTCTGGACAGATTTGGACAACAGAAAAACTGGTCAGGTTTACTACAAACAATACACATATGGCAGTGTTCTCCGACAAGCTACATGGGACATAAATAAGTATTTCCCAAGACTGAACTTCAATGCCAAATGGGTCTTTGTTGCAACATGGTATGAGGTGGCATACTTTCCAAATTCAGGAACAGTAAGTCAGTGTGTTTGCAGTGGTAAAATACACACATATCATATTATCAAATGTGATAAAACTTTTGTTTTTTTCAGCACACAACTGCCCAAGCAGTCTTGATCTCTAGTGGTCAGTATTCATTTGTTCTTCTAAACTATGGGTTAATAGCCTCAACAGCTCGTCGTGTACAGGTTAGAACCTTTTGCATTGTATGTAATTAACTACCAAATAAAGTGTTTAAAGTTGCTGTAATTAAAATGAAAACAGTGTAGTATATACCATAAAGTACATATTTTTTAATTTGCAGTATAATAAAAAACAAAAACACATCTGAAATTGAATTAATTCATTCTATATAATGTGTGTTGTATATTCCAGGCTGGCTATGACACAATCAATTCAACTCACCATTTCACCATCCCTGGATCATTCTCTTACACTGCAACAGGCAGTAACTCAAATTTCCGCCTGAGCAGCAATGTCAATTTACCGGGTCGCTGGGCCTTCCGGACAGACCATAGAGCTAGAGGCTGTACTTTCAATGGTAAGACCACCCACAAGTGGCACTTTGTGCTTTATGGACTTATATCTACAGTGATGACTCATGAAATGTATGTGCCAGGTTAATGATAAATCTACACTTTTTGAATAAATTCATGTTTTAAATGTTTGTAGATGAGATTATTGTACACTGAACTTTAGTGATGTTAGGTTTAAGTGTATGATTGTCTTAGTTGTAAAGAAGTAAATCTGCAGTTTCTTGTCCATTATTGAGTAAAATGTATAGTTGCTTGCATTGGGAAGTATAGATGTTTTTTTATCAGACATTAGTTGGTTTCTATGGTAGTGTTATTTCTGAGTTGGTTTAAAGAAAATGTTTTGAGTGATTATTTCCTTTTATTCTTTTCAAGGTGAACCTGTGCAGCTGGGTGACTCATTCTGGAGTGACAGTACCTGTGCACAGATTTGCACCTGCACCTCAGCAGGTCTGCAGTGTCATTACCAACCCTGCTCCTTTTCCCAAATATGCCGTCATGCTGCCTTTCAATTCTCCTGCCAGACTGTGCAGAGACAGACTTGCACCATTGCGGGTGATCCACACTACTATACCTTCGATGGGACTCTGTTCCACTTCCAGGGCACCTGCACTTATGTTCTCTCTGAACAATGTGGTCTTGTACTGCCCTACTATAGAGTAGAAGGTGCTAATGAGCACCGAGGCAGCACTCAAGTTTCTTGGACACGACTGGTCAAAGTGTTTGTGTATAACGAAACTATTGAGCTTGTCAAAGGACGTCGTGGTGAGGCCAAGGTGATTCTGACAGGTTATACTGAGTACTTCAATCCTTATGTATTGAAACAACTATGTCTTTATTGCTCTTGACATACTTCCTGGTGTGTTTACAGGTCAATGGAAACTTTGCAGCCACTCCATTCTACCTCAGTAATGGCACTGTCCAGGTTTATGAGTCAGGTTTCTCTATGATTGTCAGCACTGACTTTGGCTTGGTGGTATCCTATGACGTCAACCACTATGTTAGAATCAGTGTGCCCTATGCTTACCAGAATGCAACATGTGGCCTGTGTGGAAACTTCAACAACGATCACAGGGATGACTTTCGAACCCGTCAAGGTGAGGTTGTGAGCTCCGATGTGGTTTTTGCCAACAGCTGGCAAGCATCAGGGGATGATGAGCCTGGTTGTGAGGCACTATGTGGAGGACAGGATTGTGCTGTCTGCACTGAGGCTCAGAACACTTTATACAGCAACACTGCCCATTGTGGTATCCTTCAGAGCCACTCTGGACCCTTTGCTGTTTGCCATGAACGACTTCCCCCACAGCCCTTTGTGGAGAGTTGTGTGTATGATCTGTGTGTAGGAGGAGGGTACCAGCCCATTCTGTGCCAAGCACTAAATGTGTATGCAAGTCAGTGCCAGCAGAATGGCATACAGCTCCCAAGCTGGAGGAGACAAGGCTTCTGTGGTATGTCAATCAATTACTCAACATTTTTTTCATATAATCATTTGGGTTAAATGTCAATGTTCAGTGTTATTTTCTTTTTCTCAGAAATCTCCTGCCCAGCCAACAGCCACTATGAGTCCAATGGCACAGGATGTCCTGCTACTTGTGTCAATCCCAATTCTACCTACAACTGCCCTCTCCCTGCCCAGGAGAGCTGCATCTGTGATTTAGACCACATCCTCAGTGGTGGGGTCTGTGTCCCTCATGCGGAATGTGGCTGTAACTTTGAGGGTCGCTACTACCGCTCTGGAGAGACTGTAATACTAGACCAGGACTGTGGGAGACATTGTAGCTGCAGTTTTGGCTCCATGACTTGCCAACGCTATGGTTGTGGCCTGCTTGAATCATGCAGTTTGGAGGAGGGTGAAAGAGGATGCAGACCTAACAACTATGGAACATGCTGGATTATGGGCAAAGGGTCATATCATACATTTGATGGTCTGTCATATCAGTATCCTGGGGCATGTCGATTGACCCTTGCCAAAGTAGTGGCAATGTCTAGGCACCCCCACTTTGCAGTGACAATAGAAAAGGTGCCCAGAGGCCAGCAGGGCTTTGCCAGGATGCTGAAATTTGATGCAGATGGCACACATGTGTCCATCGAGATAGCAAGAGGCATTAGAGTACAGGTAAGGCATGACAAATGTGACAAATTGAGTTGAACATGAATATCATTTATAGTATGCTGCAGTAACCTTGCACTCATGTTAATTGATTTCATTTATTATCCTGTTGGAAATCTTGTAAACTGTGAAATGAAAAGATGATGATTTAAATGACCTTTTAGGTTGATGGTCAGGTCATCAGACTACCATTCAGCTCAGCGTCCAACCGAATCCGCATCTACTACAGCAGCATTGACAGTATCATCCTTTACACCTCCTTTGGTATAACTGTGCAGACAGTCTGGCCTCACTTTGTTCGACTAACTGCACCTGGAATCTATAATGGTTCACTTGGTGGACTCTGTGGTGATTACAATGGTCATCCAAATGATGATTTCCGGACACCTAATGGCATCTTGGTTAACAGCTCTCAGGTCTTTGGGGACAGTTGGCGAGATGGTTCCCTTACTGCACATTGCGTAGAGAGTAGAAATTACAACTCAACAACAAATTACAACTCTAGTGAGTACTGTGGCATCCTTGGATTGCCACATGGGCCATTTGCCCAATGTTGGGCCACAGTGGACCCATGGCAGAATTTTCACATCTGGAATGAGACTGTTAGGTCTTCTAGAGATCCAGGAGTGGTGCTTTGTGAGATTCTGCAAGGTTATGCTCTAATGTGCCAACAGAAAGGTATTGCCATAGGATACTGGAGGAATACAACTGGCTGCAGTAAGCACTTTTTCCCTTTTAGATCAAAATTAACTTTCACACTGATTTAAAAAGGTTTTAATCTATCTTTTTGTTTTTCTATAGAGCATACATGCCCTCCAAACAGCCATTATGAACTCTGTGGAACAACTTGTCCATCCGCCTGTCCCAGCCTTTCCTTCCCCTTCTCCTGTGACACTCTGTGCCAGGAGGGTTGCCAGTGTGATGATGGTTTTGTCCTCAATGGCAACCAGTGCGTGCCACCAACAGGCTGTGGGTGCCATCACCAGGGACGCTATTGGCAAAGTGGTGAACAGTTCTGGGATGGTAAGGAATGTCAGAGCTTGTGTACCTGTAATGGCACAACTGGAGCAGTCCATTGTATCCCAAACACTTGTGGTCTCCAGGAGTCCTGTCGTGTGGTAGAGGGTAATTTTGGCTGCCATCCCAACCCTCATGGCACCTGCTCTGCCTCTGGGGACCCTCACTACTTCACCTTTGATGGCAAGGCCAATGACTTCCAGGGAAACTGTCTCTATGTTCTGGCAACCCTGTGCAACACCACTGATGGCCTGCATAAATTTTCTGTGGAAGCTAAGAATGAGCCGTGGAATGGATTGCCAGTTTCAATTACAGCTGAAGTTTATGTGAACGTGTGGGACTATCGCGTGCATATTTCAAGGGAGAGAAATGGTATGGTAGAGGTGAGTTTAATAATTTTTGAACCATTGCAATCATTATTAATCAAATCTTATCTACACCTGGATAAGACATCATTTGAAAAACACCACATAGTGGCAACGCACATGATTATTCTTCCAATCTTGATTTTTCAATCTTTTAGGTGAATGGGTTAAATAAAAAGTTACCTATTCTCTTGAATGGAGGTCAAGTGTCTATCTATGCAAGTGGATCTTCCACATTTGTCAGTGCTGATTTTGGCTTAAGTGTCACCTATGATGGATATAGTACAGTGTTTATCTCTGTACCTTCAAATTACAGGTACCTACATGCTTAAAAATATATTTTCAAATATATGTAAGACATTTAATAACCATCTATCTCTTGATTTGCTTCTTTTCATAAATACAGTGGGCAAACATGTGGACTTTGTGGAAACTTCAACAGAAATCCAAATGATGAGTTTCGCACCCCATCTGGAATGATGGTCACCACTCCAACTCAGTTTGGGACAGCTTGGAAAATGGTGGGCAACTACACCTGTAGTGATGGGTGTGGCTCCTCCTGTCCACAGTGTACCAATGAGCTTCCTGCTAGAGCTCAGTGTGATGTGATTCAAGCAGCTGATGGACCATTAAGCTTCTGCCATGAGCAGGTGGACCCAAGACCATTTTTTAATGACTGTGTGTTTGATGTGTGTGTGTCGGGAAATGAGGGCCGAGATCTCCTGTGCAGGGCCATTCAGTCATATGTCAGTGCCTGTCAGTCCATTAATGTTCGAATCTACCCTTGGAGACAGAACACCACTTGCAGTGAGTTAATCAATAATTGATCAAAACTACAGATAAATAAATAAATAAATAAGTAATGCCAGCAATCTACATTTTCTCAACATATCTTCTGAGTGACCTTTTATTCATAAGTTTATGTGATTAACAACTTATTATAATAGTACCCATTTCTGTCCTCATTTATTCCTCACTATTATTATAGGACTCGACTGTCCAGCCAACAGCCATTATGAGCTGTGTGGTACTGATTGTGGACACACATGTGCCAGCAGTGTTGGTGGCAGTTGCAAGCATGTTTGCTCTGAGGGATGCTTCTGTGATGAGGGATTTGTCAGGAGTGGGACAAGGTGTGTCCCTGTGGAAAACTGTGGCTGCCAATATAATGGCTTCTACTATGAAGTAAGTTGCATTTCAGTTAATGCTTTCTATGTTTACAATAAGCCATATTTTCATGAAAAACATGTTCTTTTCTCTTTCTTACGCTAAAGGCTGGTGAATTGTTCTGGACAGATGGATGCTCCCAGAGATGTGAATGCCATGCTCCCAATGACCTGCGCTGTTCTGCTGCATCTTGCACCCCTGCACAAGAGTGCACCATCAAAAACAGCCAGCTGGGCTGTTTTGATGCAATGTCTACTTGCACTGTGTGGGGGGACCCACACTACATCACTTTCGATGGGGCACTGACTCATTTCCAGGGCACATGCTCTTACATAATCACTGAGAGTGTGGAGCACGGCACCAATGAAACACAGTTTCAGGTAGTAGCCACCAATAATCACCATGGCAACAACCATGTATCATTTGTGTCAGCAGTGGATATATACCTCTCAAATCCACCAAAGAGAGCATACGTCAGGATCGGCGCTAACAAAAGAGTGAAGGTACAGTAAACTATATTTACTTTATTTTATACTGTACAACTTTTGTGGTGTAAACTTAAGTGTAAACATGACTGAAAAAAAGTACCTCCCCACCTATTCTCCATCTCTCTTTAATCTTTCATCCTCACAGGTAAATGACATTGAGGTGTCTCTTCCAACCACTGCAGGGACTTTAGCTAGGGTGGTAACGCAGGGAAGCTACATAGTGGTCGATGCCAGTGACCTGATAGTCCAGTTTGACGGTCAGAGTACTTTACTGGTCAGAATTGGCCAAAACCGTGAAAATAGAGTCACAGGGATGTGTGGTAATTTCAACAGTGATCCTGCAGATGACAAAGTCTTGCCAAATGGTACATTGGCACAAAATGACAATGACTTTGGACACAGCTGGAAGGCACCCACAAGTCAACCGAGGTGAGTTGTTAGGAAAAACAGTGAGGGGTAATTTTGAAGTTAATGTAATAGTAGAGTGTAGAATAGAGTGTAATGGCAGCTATACCATGCTGAATATTCACACAAACTACAAAATATTGTCACTGTATTGTCAGTTAAATGCATTTCAGTACATGAACTTGTTTTCTACCTGACCACCCCACATTCTCATTTACCAGTTTTTCAACTTGGAAATAACCAAAATTGCATTAGTGATAGATCATTGAGTCAGCTGCAGTGATGACAAAAATATGTAAAGTCAGGTATTAGAAGTGTAAAACTATCTTTTCTAGTTGTGGATCCACAGATGATCAGAACAGTGATGGACTGAACGACTGTCCCTTCATGGAAAAATACTCTGAACTCTGTAGTGTCATCACCGACTCTAGTGGTCCATTCAGTGTCTGTCACCTGCACACAGACCCCAAGCCATTTTTCAGTTCCTGTGTCTACGATCTCTGCCTCTACACTCCAGCCAATGGCATGCTGTGTTCTGCTGTCTCAGCCTATGAAAGAACCTGCTCTGTCTTGGGGTTGAATATCTCCAAGTGGCGCTCTGCTTTGCTGTGTGGTATGTTTACCACATGTAAGGCTAATAGATTTAGTAAAAATTAGGACATAATAGATCATGCAAAATTTTTAAAGCTGCAGGTGATTTGTGGCAATCCTTCTGTTTGATCAGTCCTTGTCTCATTGCTTCTCCGTTATTTTTCTAGCTGAGTCAGACCCTTGTGAAGAATTGAGCTGCACAGAGTATGAGTGGTGTGGTGAGAAGGATGGTTTTCACGGCTGCTTCTGTAATGAGCATCATCCTCGGCCCAACAATGAGAGCTACGGTGAGGGAAGCTCCTGTTGAAAGACTGCTTTATTACCTCAGATAACAGTAATAACAATGTTGCGTGTGAGCAATGATGAAGAGTGTATATTGAAAGTGAATTATTAGCCCTGCTAGCTGCATCGCTGAAGGGTTGGCAATGTTGGTCTGTCAGTTGGATGGTTCACAACTCTGGTCCATACTGAAACATGTCAATAATGTGAAATATTCATATGTCTATTTGATAAATTTTCTACATCTACCCATTGAGATGCATGTTCACAGACTTTTCCTCTAGTGCCAAGGTGAAATTCACATTAACAACTGTTGAATGGACTGCCATCAAATTTGGCACATTCATATCTTCCCCAGGATGAATTTCAATAACTTTGCTGAACCTCTGAGTCTTCATCTTCTTTGATATATAACCAAACACCTGAAACACTAATGACACCATCAGCTTCAAATGTACTGCTAATTATCAAATGATAGTAAATATGGTAAACATTATATCTGCTTAGTACCACCATGTTAGCATTGTCATTGTGAGCATTTTAGCATGCTGAAGTTAACATTTGGCTGAAAGCACAACTGTGCATAAATACAGCTTCACAGAGATGCTAGCATGGCTCTCAACTCTTAGTCTTCTTATTGTTATTTATATGGAGACTCTGGAGCGAATGATAAATAATATTCATTTATGGCAGTATAAAGCATATTCACTCACTTTTCTATGTTCCGGTTGGGGCATTTGGTAAACAAAAAATGCATTGTTATCTTTTTTCTAGACTCATCCATCACATGTGTCAGTAGTTCAGGCACTATATCCCTGTCACGTTGCCAGCTGTTTGAAGCTGGATTTCATCCTCAGACCCTACATCTCCTAGATGATTCTTGTAAAGGGACTCTGCAGGGTGGTCGACTGGTGTTCCACTTTAATAATGACGACCTTCTGTGTGGGACAATTCTCAAGGTACAGTCCATAACTTCCAATAACGCACATTAGGAAAGGTTTTACATGTAAATGTGCTACACAGGCCAGACTGCACCTGGAATATACTATTCACCTGGAATATACTTTTTATATTAATTATACTTCTTTTTATCATCTCAATATTACAGAACAATGGAACCCACTTCAACTATGAGAACACCATCCAAGGCGATGAGACCTTAAACATTAGTTTGGTTTTCTCCTGTGAATACCCTCTGATCCAGGCCTTGTCTATGGATCAGGGTATCAACCTTGTAGAAAGGTGACAGTCACAATACCATTTCCTCTGTAATGTTTTATTTTCTTGATTGTTTTAGTTTTGGGTGTTAATGAGTAAATGACTTTTTTGTGTGTGCAAAAGCACAGTATATCAACATCTAAGTTCTTTTTATGGTACTTTTTCTGATCTGTATCAGAATATATGTAACACAACCAAGTTTTCAGTAATCTAATGTATCTTCATCAATATATTAGCTACACCATGCTAAATCTGAACATCTCAGGGGCACACTAAAATGTTAAGTCTGCACCTACAATAACATCTCTTCAAACAAGATTTTCAAACCAGGAAAGGGAGTCTAATCTCATCATTAACCCCCAAAACAACTGCATTAAAGTTTGTGATTTTTTACTTCTCACTTTTTTACTGCTGTATAAACTATATAAATGTATTAATAGGTCAAAAGACTTTTATGTGTGTTTAAATACTCTTTTAAGTCATATTTGGGCAATATCTCTTTGCCTATCTGTGCACATGCAGTGCATGCCCACATCCTTGGAGGAGACTGATCTACATAGGAAAAAGTGTTTTTCATCATGGGCATTTTGGATTATTGTCCACTATCTGCATCAATGTACATAGTGATGGTGATTTCATCCCTATTCTGTTAATGCAATCCTAGTTCCCTACAAGATTTATTCTCATCTCATTTTAGTCACATTGTGTTGTTTTTCTGTAGCATTGTGAAGAAGAAGCTTCCATCTGGCCATGGACAGTATCATTTGAGAATCATTCCCTATCAGGATGCTGGCTTCCAATTTCCCCTCACCAGTAACAGAAACATAAAAATGGAAATAAACCAGAGGTTGTATGTGGAAGTGCGGACAGAAGGAGTCGATGAACAGCAGATCTCTACCATTCTGGACTCCTGCTGGACTACACCAGTCAACATCACAAGCTACCCTGTCCGCCAGGATATCATTACTGCAATGTAAATAATCAAAAGCAATTTCACTTTCTGATAGAAAGAACTTTTGATTAATTTACCAGAATATGTTTGCAGCCAGTCTCTAGACTCTCTTCTACATATTAACTCTTTTTTTACCTGCTAAACTTGTTGATGCCATCAACTCACTGTCTTCCAGGTGTCCTAATACAGCAGATGGTACAGTTGAGTTGGTTAATGGCAGTTCCACTGTGGCCCGATTCTCCTTCAGGATTTTCACCTTTGCCAACTTTCCATCCATCTACCTGCACTGCCAGGTCCACTTGTGTCTTTTGAGCCACAACAACTGCACAACTGTATGTACCACTTTCCATCCATCCACACACTTTCTATAATTTTAAAATGACTATAGTGTCAGAGGCAGAGAGAGGTAGGGTTGCTAGTCTCACAAAAGGCTAACACTCAATACAGGACAGACACACATACAGGCAGATACATGTAGATACAGTCAGACAAAAAATCCGTTTTAGAATCACATACACATCTTTGCATATCTTTGGACCACAGATGCACACCATTGGAAAAAATTTAAAATTATCCTGTACTCCAAAAGTACCAGGGTTGATTTCTGAGCTGCTTTAGGTCAGTGTGAAGTGATCATTTCCTGTAAGTCACTTTGAATAAATGCTTATACTAAAGGTCTACAATGTTATTGTTCTGTAGCATTGCAACCCTGATCACCACAGAGTTCAAAGAGATGTATTGTATCATGACACAGTCATGCTCTCACTGGGACCTCTGGTCACCATGCCAGGTAAATACCAGGGTAGGTACATTTCTTTTTATCTTTTCATAACATTTGTATCCTTGTAGATGCTTTATAGATGATTATGGTTTATATATATTTTTTCTCTTGCAGACACAATGATGAGACCTCCACTATGATCTTGCTTGTCATTTTGCTGACTGCAACAACTCTGACCTGACAAGATGAACTCACATATGCTAAGGAGATTAATATAATATTTTAATTATCAGATGAATGTAATAATTTTTAATCAGAGAACAGTAGCCTAAGCATGCCAGTTGTTAGACTATTGTTATATTTTCTATCCTGTAATAGAGTGAAATATCTTTGCTGTTATTTAGAAATAAACAAAGTTTATAGTGATCTATAAAATCTATATTTTACAGAAACTTGAAAGACATTACTATAGCTTTGCTCTTGAATTGTATTTTCCTTTGCATAGAAATTACATATATAGAAATAAGTAAAACAAGAATCTACACTGTACACAATTGTTTGTCTGGGTTGTGACCCATCAATGGGTCATGGAGGGTTTTTAATGGGTTGAATGTAATTAAATCTGTATTGATTTTTCAGATCTGTAAAATATTTTTTTTACTATTACAGGAAAAGTTTCTTCATTTCAATCAAAGTACTATAGTCATTGAAATTCAACTGTAACTCTATTAAATGCGACTTCAAAATGCATGTGGGTAACCTTTTATATGCACTAAATAAAATAGCAAAATAGCATTTGCATTTTAAAGTATATTTTCTTGTTACCTTTACTTTTGGTTGCGTAAGAATAAAAAACACCTTAAAAGAATGCCTGAAGGTTGTCCTGTTGTAACCGTATATAAATATGGACATCATGACAGCTCCCCAAAAGTGAAGTCAAAACATGTGGATTTCCCCTGGTGCCTGGCTGCAGTATAATGATGGAGAGACAAATGTTGAAACTGTTGAGATTGATCTGGAAACATGGCAAGAATGCTAAAAGGAAGTCAGACAGGATAAAAACCAAAAACAGTCTGATCATATTGCAGGCTTGAAGTAAGGTTCACCAAACTTATTTGGATTTTTTCATCCAAATAAAAGAAGAATTAAAGGTGATTCTTGCTCTTGCACAATCCACTTTCAAAACAATCCCACTTTTGGTTCATAGGTGTATAATGTCTCCTGACAGTCCACATTCATATATACATTTTTTTTTATAACATTACTGAAAGAGAAAATATTTAAGACGTTTGTAAATGCTTTTAAAGATTTTTTTAAAGACCTGCAGATCCCTTGTAATTACCCCTCACTGCACAGAATAAACCATGTGCAGTGTCATTTTTGATTTTTCTTTATTGAAATCATATTTGGTATATATCATAATTTTAATTCAACTTGTTTCAATAGATCAAGATTGTAAAATACTGCATGTATAGACATTTTTCTCTTTCATAATGTAGACACAGCAGTTTAGTTTTGCTTTTTATTATTCAAGAATTATTGTTATTGTGAATAATTTCTCTCAAATGTATGTATAAAGTACCACAACCATGACCTTCATCACGTCACTGGGATTTATATTATATTTATATTAATATTGTTATTGTACTCCTTGACACCTCTCAGAAACCCTGGAGGGGTTATTTTCAGGTGATTATACACTAATTAAAACATACTTATGAATATTGTATTCCATTTCTGCCACGTATGTTCTGCTAGATGCCACAGCATCTTATACATTGGTCCTTTAACATTATAAATGACCATATTTGCTCCTTGGTCCTTCATTGCCAAATCACAGATTAAATGATTGATACTGTATGCTCAATTGAAACATGGTCTCCTCAGTTTATGTCACTCATTGTAAGTGTGTTGATGTGGTCATTATATGGCAAATGAATTGGAGGAGAGACACCACTTCCTTAAAAAATCTGCACACTATTAAATGACAACTTTAAAAAGCTTGACAATGTTAACATTGGGGAGTAAAACAGTGGGGAATAAAAGTGGTTCAGACAGACACAACAAAAAGACAGCTGGAAGCTTTGGATAGTGCTTGTAGCATACCTGTCTGTGTTTTTGTTACAGAAACTTGTTTGCTTTGTTAGTTTGTCATCAAATGTGTATGCACTTCTGTTGATTTCTATGCATCAGAGGTGTTAATAGATTCACTTTTGCAATCAATAAGATTTCAAATGTCTTAATGTTGACCATTCAATTTTGTGCTGTTTGAATTAGAATGATTACATTATTTTTTGGTAAAGATTTGTACAACTGAACAAATGTTTGTTCCAACTACCCACACTGGTTTTACTTGTCTCTACAGCCAGTAAATGGAAAGAACAACAGAGAACAACAGTATACGTGCCTGAAAGTCTCACCACCTTCATTATCTGTGTTCCATCATGTGCTTTTGCATTTCTTTATCAATTGTGCTGTTGTTTCACGTCATTTTATTGTCATCATTGACATGAGCTTTTTAAACAAATAATAAAACATGGATGAAAAAGTACTGTTACTTGTTTTCAATGTGTAAATTAACAGTAAGATATAGAGAAAATTCTGTCTTCATTGCAGGTCCTAATCATCAAATCTTTATCGGGATACATGTTATTAAGATGTAACAGATTTTTTCTTTCAGTTTTCTACAGGTTTCCAGCTGAAAATGATTTATGCTGAAAAAGCTTGGCACTGCCAGGATAATTATATTTTCTTGGCAGTCCATTGGTGCCAAGTAAGGTAGGCAAAGACAAGGAGACAGAGAAGTATTAGATATTGTCTTGTTGCTACACCACTCCTTTATCTGTTGCATAATTTACAACAACTGTCCCATTGTTCTTTTGAGTGTCTTTATTTACTTAAACATTTTACACATTGTTTCTTTGCACGGCATGTTTTTTCAGTTTAGGCCAGTTTCATTTTCAGAGTGTCATTGGAAACACGCCTACTTCAAATATTTTCATGATATACCAGTTGGGATTTTACTGTCATTGTTCCAAATGAACAGAAACTTAAACTGAGTAACTATTAATAAACAACCTGGAAGTTAACAAGTAATTAAACAAGTATGATAACTCTTGCAAGTCTTTTTTTCTCACTACAGGAGAAATGTTGTGTATACATATTGTATATTATATTTATACCCATATTTTTGTTTAAATTCATTCCATGAAAAACTTTCCCATTGTCTCAAATATTTTAACAATCACTCTGATGTAAATTCTTCTAACTTTAATTCATTTTTAAGTTAATCTTATGTACCTGTACTGTAGCACTGCACCAAATATGCATTTACTTGTTAAATTTTTGATATCATCTAGATCTTCTTCCTATCAATTTTGAACATGCTAAATGTTTCACCTCATGAATTTTGTTATATACATGAATTTGCATTGCATCAATTCATACTTACATATGTATAATTACAAATAACAATGCACATTTAGCAGTCAGTAACTTAGAGCATTGATGACTTGACAACTTTTCCACAATAACTTAAAAGATCCAGATATGCACAGTTGCTCCTCTTTGCCAGTCGTCAATTTGTCACTGTACTGACATTGAAGCAGAAACAAAACAGAAACAAAACTAGCTAAAGCAAATAGACTATATCAACCACACATTCCTTGTGGGTGGAGTATGGGTATGGGTATGGGTATGTATGGGTAAGTTGATTATTTAAAAATTGCACTCACCCACTTTGTACGAGGATGGAGACAGAAAACTGAGATAATATTGCAAAGCATGGGCAAATAAAATCAGAACTAACTGGTTATATAGCACCAGACGCAAGTGAGAAAAAAAGTGAACCAGTCCTTTGAGTAGTTTTTGAGATACCTTGCTAACTAACATATTGGACTGAAACCAGAACCTTCTTGACAGAGGTAATAACTCGCCACAAAGAGCAGATTTCACATTCTCAGCAGTTAACACTGAAAGAATAGTATACAGTTCCCTTATCCACTTATGAATGCCCACAGAAGGAGTTACGGTTGTTAACCAATATATTTCTAAACACTTATAAAGAAAAACAATTATAGTGTGTTATAAACAGTTTATTAAATGTTTGTATACTACTTGTAAATGCTAAATATGGTGGGTTTTAAGTACAGTAAATAGTTACAGAATATCACTTGAAAGTTTTCTCAGAAGAAGACATTAGTTCATGCTTTACAACAGTAGTGACCAATATCGTTTTGTGATATAAAATCTTGTTAAATACCCCTTTACAGCAAGTATTTATATGTATGACACTTAAATATCTTTATTTAATTAATCAAGCCTTGCATAGAACATTCCACTTCTTTTATGTTGAGTCTGATTATCTTAATTTCCTCAACACCCAATCGAATGTTTCATTGACTTGTTATGAGGAAGTAATCAATACACCTGTAACTGGTTGAACAACAAATTTATGGGACTGTGCCAATTTTAATAGTATAAACCTCAGTTGCAACCCTTCAGTCTCACACAAATCAGAGGTAAAAGATCAAAAGAAGCATGCAAACAGGTAATCAATTTATTTTATGGAACGGAAAAATTACTTTGAAATTGTTGTGCTGCATTATAAGATTTCATAAACTGAATTACTGGAAATACTATTTCCAACTGAATTATAAAACTAATGTATAATAGAGTCAAATAACAAGTTGTTTTTGGTGCATAAATGGATTCAGCTGCAGATCAGGGTTTCTAAACAATGTAAGATTTGACTCTTTGTGCCATTTAGTCATAACTATTGCACGTCCATGAATATGATGTTGCACATATACTGTATGTGATAGAGTGCTTATAGAAAACCACCAAACTAGAGGCCCATCATTTGCATTTTAAAGAGAAGGTTCTGTCCTGGGTCCTATGTTGTTCTCTTTATATATTCTGCCTCTTGGAATCTTATAGCGGCATCTCTTAACATTTTTATGCTGATGATCAAGGTTTCTAGACAATGTAAGATTTGCCTCTTTTACTGTATTAATACAGTATAAATAATTTACAGGAATGTTCAGCCTTAGTAAAGTGTGCTTTTTGAGTGCTTTGTAGTTTTTTTCTGAATTCTAATTGATTATATTTGGTCTGCAGATTTGACTTTTAAGCTTTGGAGAATGGCAGGTCAAATCATGTTGCCTGTGCTGCTTTTGGGGATGATAAGTAAGTATTAAATAAAAGCAAATTTGATTAAATTCAGCTTTATTTTCATTGATGCTCTCAAGTTCATTAACTGACCTTTGTTTATTGATGTTAGCATTCTCAGATACATGTCAAATTATATTTATGTGTTTGTTTACATAGGTACGGTGACTCCTCAGAGTTCAGGTAAGCTGAAGCTTAGATTTGTTTCTACTTTTAACGGAACGGTCAAACAAAGTTACAAAATCAGAAGCTCAAAGCAGCTATTACTTCAGAATTATACCTAATGCCACTGGAGTACAACTACTACCACAGCTCTATGCAGAGATGGAGTGGGAATAAAAATAAGTCCAGAACTCTTGACTCTAACTGGCCTGCCAAAACCCTCATGGAGACATACCATCACACATAACAGCCCATGTCGCACTTCACAAAAAATATACAGAAATCAGAAATCGCTTTGACTGTCTGTCAGAGACTTCCTCTCATTTGAACTTAATATGACTTAAGTTGATCTGTTGAAGTCTTTCTATTGGATTTTAATTTACAGTCCCCCTGACCCATCTGGCCCTTTCCTGTCTAATTTCACTGAGTTCTTATCTTGAGTTATAAAATTGGACAAAGTTTTAATTATTGCTGATTTTAACTTTCACATTGATAATGTTACCCTGGTGTCCTGTTAATCTGTAATGATTAAGACCTCGACCCAGTTATTTAATGAACAATGCTCCTCTGTATTTTTATTCCAAACATCAAGCAGCATATGAGGTTGTTGTGTTTGGGTTCAGCATAACCTTCGAAATTTAGGTGTCATCTTTGACCAATCTCTGTCCTTTGACATGTCAGCCAGCTTATGCGCTCTTGTTATTTCCAACTGAGGAACATTGCTAAATTAAGATCTGTGGTGACGGGGTTGGTTGAGATGATTATTCATGCTTTATTTATATACAGCTGCTTGACTTTTAACTAGAAATGACAAGAGATCACATATCACACTTATTTTACCCTCTGTGAACTGGCTCCCAGTTGTCTTGGATCCATCCTGCTGCTCTGTTCCTCCTCGCTGGCTGTTGTTTGATGAGTCACTGCTGTTAAATGCAGAACTATCTGAAGCATTTGGATGCTTTCATTTTCACACATTGTCATGTCACAAACTGGGTCAAACTCACATCCATCACTGCTGCAAAGATAATAAATCTCCTCACACTCAACCTCTCAGAGCTCAATTGTAAGGCCATCACATGCATTACAAATACAATAGCAAGGACATCACACACCCACTCAATCGCCACTTCACTGTTAAGCCCTCTGGGTGCTTATACAGGTCACTGAGGTGCAGAAGGGCTCACTTTGACAAAAGCCTGGTATCCGCAGCCATAGCAGGCCTAAATAGGGTGACTCACTGAGGGAGCTAAGATTCTTGTTTCATGTTGTTTTGCCTGTCGGTGTTGTGTGCTGTTGTGTTGCACTTCATGTATTTCTGTATGTCATTGTTGTGTGATGATATGTGTAAATGTTGATTTTTCCCTGTGATGTACGGTGCTGTGAAAAAGAATTTCTCCTTGGGGACAATAACTTATAACTAACTAACTAATGAACTAACTGATTGACTGGCTGACTTTTCTCTGAGCTTTCAGCCTAGCTTTACTTAAAAAAAAAATGTTAGTAGTTATTCATGTACAGTGAGTCAGCAATAGATCTCTGTTAGCTGGGAGTGCATTTAAACAATGTTAAAAGATACTTTCACAGAGACAAGGGCCGGCAGAGCTGCAGGGAGAGGGTGGCAGACTTTAGGTATTCGAAAGCCAAGCCACAAATCATTACATCAGAAACAGAGTATCTTTGAACTATCTGCAGTTTATGTCAAATTTTTATTTATTGTCCCTTTCAAATTTTTAAAGTATATATGGTACATGGAAATTTCACACAAACTAACAATTGGACAGTAACCAGGTACAATTACTATAAAATGACAGTACACATCCTAAAGGATTATACATGCTTTCTGGTAAAATGGGATGATTCCTTTGTATACAATTTACATCCAGTGCCAACATTTAGTGTGACTTAAAGTAATAGTGTCTTGACTTATGACAGATACTATTCAACATATCCTCTATACAAGACTGTACTATACCATTTTGTCACACTGCAGTTGGGCAGTCAGATTTCTCTGTGAAAGCCACAACCCAGTGGAGTGTCCTACCTGATGATATGAAGAACTGCAGCTCAATCAATACATTCAAGGCCAAATTAAAAAAATCTAGTTAAGACCAATCAGCTGTGTGACCACTCAGTCTAAACTCCATCTATGGTCTTTTCATTAGTGCAGGTAGTCTTGCTTTTAATTTCACAAGTTTACATTATTAATTTCTAATTGACATTGTGGGTGTATGTGATGTGTGTGCTGTGTACATTGTAAGGTGTATTCTGTGTGTGTGTGTGTTTTTTTTGTTTCTTTTTGCTTTGTACTGTTTGTTGTTGTGCTGTTGTATGTTTTTTGTCGGGGACTACGGATGCAAATTAGCTTCAAGGTAACTCTGGTGCAGTGCATCTTTAATGTTTAAAAATGTCCTAATGTCCTGTCCCAGTCAATAAATAAATCAATCAAAAATCAATTAGCAGGATACTGTACAAGGCCAACATAGATGTTCATTCATTTTTTAAAATCTTTTAATGTGATGTCCTTTGTTCTTTGTAGGACCACTCTACCCATTTGCTGGAACAACAAGCTCTCGATCAGATGATGGAAGTTCTCCTGAAATTGCCCTGCAACAACCTTTTCATTATTTTGGACACTCATATGATCAGATTTATGTATGCAATAATTATTTTGGCAATATAACACATCTATCTTTGTAAGCTTTGAACAATTCTAGTATATTTTGTGAAAAGATAATATTTTCATCCAGTATAACTTTCAAAACAAGAACTGTATTGGGCACATGCAAAAACAAATAAATAATTTTAAAGAATGCAGCAGAAATCACAGTATTTTGTGAAACTAATAATACTCCACATTAACCTTCAAATTTTACTCAGTATTGGATTTAGTTATAGTCAATATATTGTGATATCTTATAATATGGTTATAAATCACTGTAGCAAAAATATGTTATTTGAGACTGTAGTCGATACCTACTAATCCTTTGCTAGTAAGAACTGGTTATGTGTTTACAGGTCAACCACAATGGACACTTGACCTTTAACACATCATGGTATGTTTACGTACCTCGGAGGTTCCCAATGCATGGACCCAGAGACATCATAGCTCCATTCTGGACAGATTTAGACAACAGAGCAAATGGCCAGGTTTACTACAACCAACACACCAGTGGCAATGTTCTCCAACAAGCTACACAAGACATTAATAGGTATTTCCCAGGGTTGAACTTCAATGCCAACTGGGTCTTTGTTGCAACATGGTATGAGGTGGCGTACTATCCAACAACTGGAACAGTAAGTCAACTTATTCTAAATGGTGAAATAAATATGATGTGTAATATATTTTATCTACAGTATTATCATTACTATACTACCATAAAACTCATACCAAAATTCATTTAAAAATAATCAGTATTTTTTTTCAGCAAACAACTGCCCAAGCAGTCTTGATCTCTGGTGGCCATTACTCATTTGTGCTGATGAACTATGGGATAATAGCCTCAACCAATCACAGCGTACAGGTCAGAACCATTAAAATTATAGGCATTGTTCTACAAAATAAGTATTTTTAAGTTTCCATGCCTTATTTAACAGTAATGTACAAATTCAAAACATACAATTTGTTTTATCTATGTGACATGCATTTCCAGGCTGGATATGACACAATAAACTCCACCCACCATTTCACCATCCCTGGATCATTCTCTAACACTGCAACAGGAAGTAACTCAAATTTCCGCCTGAGCAGCAATGTCAATGTACCAGGCCGCTGGGCCTTCCGGACAGACCATGGATCAAGAGGCTGCACTTTCAATGGTACGGTAAGACCATAGGACATGGAGGGTGATCACCTTCTACACTTCTAAGGTGATCTCACACACATCTGTGCTGGTTGTTGAAATAATGAATCAAGTTTTATATGCAGCATATATAAAGGGCATTACATTAAAATATGATAACATAGTGATAATAATAAGTTGCAAGTAAAGTTGAAAATAAATGTGTAATTTGTATTGATATGCCAAAGTAGTTCTCAAAAGTCAAATAGTTGGGGGCATCTTTGTGTCCTACAAGTTCAAGATGCTGACCATGACCATGCAACGTCCCTGGTTTAAGGCAACTGGGAATCGTTCTTGCCTGCCATCCTCTTCTCTCTGAAGGCAGTGAAGACAAAAATGTCCCCCAAAACTTAAAAAGTCAAATAGTTAAAATTGTAATGGTGTTTGCATGTTGACTGACTTTTTTCTTCCGTTCTCTTCAAAGGTGAACCTGTCCAGCTGGGTGACTCATTCTGGAGTGACAATACCTGTGCACAGAGGTGCACCTGCACCTCAGCAGGCCTACAGTGTCATTACCAATCCTGCTCTTTTTCCCAAATATGCCGTCGTGATACCTTCCAGTTTTCCTGCCAGACAGTGCAGAGGGGCACCTGTACCATAAGTGGTGATCCACACTACTACACCTTCGATAACACGGTGTTTCATTTCCAGGGCACCTGCACTTATGTTCTCTCTGAACAATGTGGTCGTGGGCTGCCCTATTATAGAGTAGAGGGCAAGAATGAGCATCGGGGCAGCACTCGAGTTTCTTGGACACGACTGGTCAAAGTGTTTGTCTATAATGAAACTATTGAGCTTGTCAAAGGACATCGTGGTGAGGCTAAGGTTAGTAATTGAGATTGCATTGGTCAGCAATTAGTGTAATATTTTTAGCTTGTTCATAATTTTATAACTGTCTTTGCTTACTGTTGTGCTTGCAGGTTAATGGAAACTTTGCAGCCACTCCATTCTTCCTCAATAATGGCACTGTCCAGGTTTATGAGTCAGGTTTTTCTGTGATCGTCAGTACTGACTTTGGCTTGGTGGTATCCTATGATGTCAACCACTATGTCAGAATCAGTGTGCCCTACACTTACCAGAATGCAACATGTGGGCTGTGTGGAAACTTCAACAATGATCACAGGGATGACTTTCGAACCCGTCAAGGTGAGGTTGTGAGCTCTGATGTGGATTTTGCCAACAGCTGGCAAGCATCAGGGGATGATGAGCCTGGTTGTGGTGCCAGATGTGGAGGCCTGGGCTGCGCTTCCTGTACTGTAGCTCAGACAACTTTATACAGCAACGCTGCCCATTGTGGTATTCTTCAGAGTAGCTCTGGACCCTTTTCTGCTTGCCATCAACAACTTCCCCCACAGTCCTTTGTGGAGAGTTGTGTGTATGATCTGTGTGTAGGAGGAGGGTACCAGCCCATTCTGTGCCAAGCACTAAATGTGTATGCAAGTCAGTGCCAACATAATGACATACAGCTCCCAAGCTGGAGGAGACAAGGCTTCTGTGGTATGTCAGTCAATTATTCAACATTTTTTTGTATAATCATTTGGGTTAAATGTCAATGTTCAGTGTTATTTTCTTTTTCTCAGAAATCTCCTGCCCAGCCAACAGCCACTTTGAGTCCAATGGCACAGGATGTCCTGCTACTTGTGTCAGTCCCAATTCTACCTACAACTGCCCTCTCCCTTCCCAGGAGAGCTGCATCTGTGATTCAGGCTACATCCTCAGTGGTGGGGTCTGTGTCTCTCATGCGGAATGTGGCTGTAACTTTGAGGGTCGCTACTACCGCTCTGGAGAGACTGTAATACTAGACCAGGACTGTGGGAGACGTTGTAGCTGTAGTTATGGCTCCATGACTTGCCAACCCTATGGCTGTGGCCCACTTGAATCATGCAGTGTAGATGAGGGTGAAAGAGGATGCAGACCTAACAGCTATGGAATATGCTGGACAAGGGGCCCAGGGTCATATCATACATTTGATGGTCTGTCATATCAGTATCCTGGGGCATGTCGATTGACCCTTGCCAAGGTGACAGAATCATCTAGTCACCCCAACTTTGTGGTGACAGCAGAAAAGGTGCCCAGAGGCCAACAGGGCTTTGCCAAGATGCTGGAATTTGAGGCAGAGGGCACACATGTGTCCATTGAGATGGCAAGAAGGAGTAGAGTACAGGTTAGTTACTGATATACTTCAAGAGCTCATGAAGACTAATGTGATATATTATTATTTCTACCTTGCATGCTCCTTTGTTTTAGTTTTGTTTTGAACAACAATTGGTTATAAAATATCAAACTCACTGTTTAAATTACCCTTTAGGTTGATGGTCAGGTCATCAGACTACCATTCAGCTCAGCATCAAACCAAATCCGCATCTACCACAGCAGCATTGACAGTATCATCCTTCGCACCTCCTTTGGTGTAACTGTGCAAACAGTCTGGCCTCACTTTGTACAAGTCACTGCACCTGGAATCTATAATGGTTCACTTGGTGGACTCTGTGGTGATTACAATGGTCATGTAAATGATGATTTCCGGATACCCAGTGGCATCTTGGTTAACAGCTCTCAGGTCTTTGGGGACAGTTGGCGGGAAGGTTCCCTTACTGCACATTGTGTGGAGAGTAGAAATTACAACTCTACAACAAATTACAACTCTAGTGAGTACTGTGGTATTCTTGGAATGCCACATGGGCCATTTGCCCAATGTTGGGCCACGGTGGACCCATGGCAGCATGTTGAAGCATGTTTGGACATCATTAGTGCCTCCAGAGATCCAGCATCATCACTATGTGAGGTCCTTCAAGATTATGCACTAATGTGTCAGCAATTGGGTGTTGCCCTAGGACAATGGAGAAATACAACTGGTTGTGGTAAGCATTTTCCCAGCTTTTAGTTGAGGTGGCTTTCATTCAAATATACAGTAGATAAATTAATTGATGTAAATTCATCTGTTTTCGTCTCTAGTTCAAACCTGCCCCCGAAACAGCCATTATGAACTCTGTGGAACAACTTGTCCATCCGCCTGTCCCAGCCTTTCCTTCCCCTTCTCCTGTGACACTCTGTGCCAGGAAGGTTGCCAGTGTGATGATGGTTTTGTCCTCAATGGCAACCAGTGTGTGCCACCGACAGACTGTGGGTGCCATCACCAAGGACGCTATCGGCAAAGTGGTGAACAGTTCTGGGATGGTGAGGAATGTCAGAGCTTGTGTACCTGTAATGGCACAACTGGAGCAGTCCACTGTATCCCAAACACCTGTGGTCACCAGGAGTCCTGTCGTGTGGTGGAGGGTGAGTTTGGCTGCCATCCCAACCCTCATGGCACCTGCTCTGCCTCTGGGGACCCCCACTACTTCACTTTTGATGGCAAAGCCTATGACTTCCAGGGAACCTGCCGCTATGTTCTGGCAACCCTGTGCAACACCACTGATGGCCTGCATCAATTTTCTGTGGAAGCTAAGAATGAGCCGTGGAATGGATTGCCAGTTTCAATTACAGCTGAAGTTTATGTGAACGTGTGGGACTATCGAGTGCATATTTCAAGGGAAAGAAATGGTATGGTGGAGGTGAGTTGAACAATTTAAGATTTGTTAAAGTCTTACATATCAACATTGATATTAGTTGTAAAAGTATTGCTCAGGTTATAATACAAGTATAAACATCATTTCAACATTTTCATTCTTTTTCAATTGTATAGGTGAATGGAATAATAAGAAATTTGCCAGTTCTTCTGAATGGAGGTCATGTGTCTATCTATGCAAGTGGATCTTACACGTTTGTCAGGTCTGAGTTTGGCCTGAGTGTAACATATGATGGATGGAGTACAGTGTCTATATCTGTACCTTCCAATTACAGGTATTGGCTGTTCACCAATACTCAAAGTGGAATGCATTACTGTGATCATTACACACATATTTTACGCAATTAGTAACAACCTATTATTGAATTTATGGCACTTATTTTTTAATTTAATTATTATCTCCAACAGTGGACAGACATGTGGACTTTGCGGAAACTTCAATGGAAATCCAAATGATGAGTTCCGCACCCCGTCTGGTATGATGGTCACCACTCCATCTCAGTTTGGGACAGCTTGGAAAGTGGCAGGCAACTACACCTGCAGTGATGGGTGTGGCTCCTCTTGTCCGCAGTGTGCCAATGAGCTTCCTGCTAGAGCTCAGTGTGATGTGATTCAGGCAGCTGATGGACCATTAAGCTTCTGCCATGAGCAGGTGGATCCGAGACCATTTTTCAATGACTGTGTGTTTGATGTGTGTGTGTCGGGAAATGAGCGCCAGGATCTTCTGTGCAGGGCCATTCAGTCATATGTGAGTGCCTGTCAGTCTGCTAATGTTCGAATCTACCCTTGGAGACAGAACACCAACTGCGGCAAGTCATTGCATTGTTTATGTAATATACAAATATCAAACAGCAAAGAAGTCTCTTGACCTATTGTATCTATATACAGGCTTAGTTACTCGACACCTGACATTGATCACTATTTGTTTCTTCACTTATTTAGGACTCGACTGTCCAGCCAACAGCCATTATGAGCTGTGTGGTACTGACTGTGGACATACTTGTGGGAGCAGTATTAATGCCACCTGTGAGCAGGCGTGCTCTGAGGGATGCTTCTGTGATGAGGGTTTTGTTAGAAGTGGGACAAGGTGTGTCCCTGTGGAAAGCTGTGGCTGCCAATATAATGGCTTCTACTATGAAGTAAGTTACATCCCTGTAAATATACCTATTGTTGTAACTGCGTTATTTTCTTATTCATACTGTAACTTTTTAAGAGCTTAGTAGTATCGTATTGTTTGGAGTGCCACACTTATGGCTTAGTGGCAGGTTAACAACAACTCTGCAACAAATCACACTATACTCAAATAGCTCATCTAACAGTCGATTTTTGCTTTGTGTTTTTGAACATATAAAAATTTCTTTTTAATTAATTGCCTTTAAGAGCCCTAACTCATCATGATAGATGTCAGCACCCCAATGTCCCCTTCACTTTCCTGCTTTTGTCCACCATCAACATGACTTTGCTTCATGAAAGAACATACTCCTTATTTCACTAACATTACAGGGTTTCCCCTACCATTATAAGACTTAGGCACAGCCTTTTTGTGCTTGAATTAGATCCTGTTCTAAATTTCAAAAACCAGATATATTTTTAAAATTTCTTAGTACCAAAGAGTGAGATTAACTGGGGGGAAATCTGCTTCTCCACCTCATAACATATACACAGCCCACAATTTATACAGATGTGTGTTCCAATATAGCATATGTATATGTACATCTATAATACATTTCATTACTCCATTCTCTTTTGCCACCAACAACCTTTTTATCTTGTTAATGTCACACATGCTTTATTTTATTATTTTTCATGCTTCTCTTTTTCTCACATGCTACAGGCTGGTGAATCATTCTGGACAGACGGATGCTCCCAGCGATGTGAATGCCATGCTCCCAATGATCTGCACTGTTCTGCTGCATCTTGCACCCCTGCACAAGAGTGCACCATCAAAAATGGCCATCTGGGCTGTTTTGATGCAATGTCTACTTGCACTGTGTGGGGGGACCCACACTACATCACCTTCGATGGGGCATTAGTACATTTCCAGGGCACATGCTCTTACATCATCACCGAGAGTGTGAACCACGGCACCAATGAAACACAGTTTCAGGTAGTAGCCACCAATAATCACCGTGGCAACAACCATGTGTCATTTGTGTCAGCAGTGGATATATACCTCTCAAATCCACCAGAGAGTGTATATGTTAGGATTGGGCCCAACAAAAGAGTGAAGGTACAGTAAACTATATTTACTTAATTTTATACAACTTTCTATATCTATATATTAAGTGTAAATATGACTGACAACAAGTACCTCCCTACCTATTCTCCATCTCTCTTTAATCTTTCATCCTCACAGGTAAATGACACTGAGGTGTCTCTTCCAACCACTGCAGGAACCTTAGCTCGTGTGTTAAGGCAGGGAGGCTACATAGTGGTTGATGCCAGTGACTTAATAGTTCAGTTTGACGGCCAGAGTACTTTACTGGTCAGAATTGGTCAACACTGTGAAAACAGAGTCACTGGGATGTGTGGTAATTTCAACAATGATCCTGCAGATGACAAAGTCTTGCCCAATGGTACACTGGCACAAAACGACAATGATTTTGGACACAGCTGGAAGGCACCCACAAGTCAACCAGGGTAAGTTGTTATTCCACACACAAAGTGGCATCAAAATATTGTTAGAAAAAAAGTCTTTTCGCAAACCATACCTTGTCCTTCATTTCAAGTCATGTATAATGGCTTTTCTACTGTAGATGTGGATCCACCGATGATAGGGGTGATGGACTGAATCACTGTCCCTTCATGGAAGAATACTCTGAACTCTGTAGTGTCATCACCAACTCTAGTGGTCCATTCAGTGCCTGTCACCTGCACTCAGACCCCCAGCCATTTTTCAGTTCCTGTGTCTATGATCTCTGCCTCTACACTCCAGCCAATGGCATGCTGTGTTCTGCTGTCTCAGCCTATGAAAGAACCTGTTCTGTCTTGGGTTTGAACATCCCTGAGTGGCGCTCTACATTGCTGTGTGGTATGTTTGCACTGTGTTAGTTATGTGTATCATCTGTCATTTTTTTCAGTTTCATCACTCTTTGTCTTATTCTTTCCTCACTATTTCTCCTCACTATTTCTCCAGCTGAGTCAGACCCCTGTGAACATCTGGACTGCACAGAGCATGAGTGGTGTGGTGAGAAGGACGGTGTGTATGGCTGCTTCTGTGATGAGCACCACCATCGACCCAACAATGAGAGTTATGGTGAGGGCAACTCCTATTAAAGCACTGTTTTGTTTTTCAGATCTCTTGCATGTAAGCCAAGATGAAGACTTTGAAAACACTGCATGTGTTCACTTGTTTAAATTGTTAAATATGACCCGAGTTTGCAAATTATAATAGATCAGACTTTCTATATTAGATTACTGTATCTGTCAAACCATTTAACTATGACTTAACTACCAGACATCAGCAATCATGGCTATCAGCCAATGATTTGTTCTACTGTACCACAAGTTCTTAGCTATGAATAAAAACTTAAAAAGTCACTTAAAACAAACAACTGTTTGCCTCTACAAGCTTAAACACATTATGTTGCACATAATTTTTTATTTCTATTTTTCTTTCATAGACTCATCCATCACTTGTGTCAGTAGTTCAGGTACCATGTCCCTGTCCCGCTGCCAGCTGTTTGAAGCTGGTTTCCATTCCAGTGCCCTACACCTCCGAGAACACTCCTGCAATGGGACTGTCCAGGACGGACGACTGGTGTTCCACTTTAACAATGATGACCAGCTGTGTGGAACAGTACTGAGGGTACAGGCCATACATTTTATACAAACAGTCTAAAGAGCATTTTAGACGTAAACTTCATATGGATCAGTTAAAAGCATATTGCATGTATAAAATTAATTGTCTTACATGCAAATCTTTTCCATAAGATGTATTAAGTCTACAGTATAATCAACTTATACCACTTTGTTAATTAAATTTAAGAGCAATGGAACCCATTTCATCTATGAGAACACCATTCAGGGTGATGTGGACCCTCATGAAGGTCTGATCAGCCGCCAGAGGAACATCCACTTGCGTTTCTGCTGTGAATACCCTCTGACCGAGACCCTGTCTATGGCTGTGGAAATCAACCCTGTAGAGAGGTGACAGTAAACACTACTGTAGCTAAATAAAAATTTCTGTGTATTTTTTCAAGAACACAGTGATAATTGCAGTGATAAAGACTGATGGAAATAGATGCCCTTTGTTATCAGTTCAGTGTATTTGGCCACTACTCACATTCTGCACTTTCACTAATCAAGCTACAATATGAAAAAGGGCAGTCTGTCTCTTATATCTTAATTAATAAGTAATAGTCACATTATGTGTTGTTTTTTTGTAGCATTGTGCAGAAGAAGCTTCCATCTGGTCATGGACGGTATCATATGAGAATGATCCCCTATCAGGATGCAGGCTTCCACTTCCCCCTCACCAGTAGCCATAACATAGAAATGGAAATAGACCAGAGGTTGTACATCGAGGTGCGAACGGAAGGAATTGACGGACGGCAGATCTCCACCATTTTGGACTCTTGCTGGGCCTCACCTGTCAACATTGCCAACTATCCTGTCCGCTGGGATCTCATTACAGAAGAGTAAAGGAGCTATTGCAATTTCACCCTGTCTCTGCACACTGGTTTCTTGTACTTGATTAGCAAAGTCTGAAAAATTAATAGCCCCTACAAGGGTCTCCCTTCACTTGCTCTGCCCATCTTCTTTTTAACAACTTAACTTTTTTGCTTTACTTTGAGTATTGTAACATCTTCCATCTTCCCTGTTTTCCAGGTGTCCGAACTCAGCAGATGGTACAGTAGAGCTGGTTCAGAATGGCATCTCCACCATGGCCCGTTTCTCTTTCAGGATGTTCACCTTCACCAACTTTTCATCCATCTACCTGCACTGCCAGGTCCACCTGTGTCTTTTGAGCCAGAACAACTGCACAGCTGTAAGTACAACTCTGTGTATTTGTAGTGAGATGAGATGTATTATCAACATGTGCAATACTCTGTGTAAAAGAATCAGCAGAAACCTCTACTCTAATGCTGTTTTCCTGCAGCCCTGTTACCCGGGTTACCACAGGAGAGTCCAGAGGGATGTATCCTACCATGACACTGAAACCATATCACTAGGACCACTAGCCCTGATGCCAGATAGCAAAGGTAAAGCTCCCTTATGCTTTCATAACTTTAGCATGCTTTTAGATGACATCTCATTCGATATACTTTTTGTAAACTTTGATTCTTCTCTTGCAGGCAAAATGAGGGAAGCAAGCAGTGCCTCAGGCCAGTTAACTTCCCTGGTGACCCTGATGGTCAGTCTGCTGATTGCCAAAACTCTGATCTAGGGAAATAAATGTTGATACAACGTAAATGTGTGCATACATACCCCACTACCCCACTAGAGTCCTTTTGTCAATGAGCAGTAGCTAAATTGTTGAATATAGACATAAGAACTGCAAGTTACTTTTCATCCTCAAAAGAATGAACGCTCGATATTTGAACAGGGCTCAGTCATGCCAACTAATTTGGTATTGTAAATATTATAGAATACTTGTTTGATGTAGTTTCTTTAACAGCCTTTTTCCCTTTAGCTGTGTTTTGTACTTGTGTAATTGTACTTGTCATCAGGGGGAAAGTAGAAGTAATTTTGCTTTACATCAGTAGGGGGCTGCAATGCACAGCATACTGAAGTTGCAACCACTTCCTGTATTCACTCTGTATCATGTCAATCAATTGTATCCTCAGTTCCTTTGTGGTGATACCTATAATGAAATATCTGTCATAAAATCATGTCTAATGAAGGTTAACGGTATAAATAAAGACATTTTTGAATGGAGTGTGAATCTTATTTTTGCCTTAGAATTTCTATACATAATCCCAGCCTAGTGGACATTTTAAAGTTGATAAGGATGAACCATTTTCTATCTTACATACATGTGTAACCCAGGTACAACAAATGGTTAACTATTAATAATGTATTATTATAATGTTACTGTTTATTTCGAATGAGTGTAGAAATAATCAGCCACTCAGAATGCATAATTCACTAAGTACCGCCCCTAGCTGAACATGATTGACAGATCACAACGCACCTGCGTAATCGGGTTGTGTGTGTGAGACAGAAGTATAATGGCGACGGAGTGAAAGAAAACTGATGAGTAACATTTAAAAAAGTTAACAATAGTTAAGCTTAAACGGCTACAAGCTTACACAGAAGAAAGCAGAAGTATTAGCGAGCAGGAGTTGGGAAGCCACGTTTTTCTTTTCCATCTATCTCGGTAAGCTAGCTAACAGTGCTAATGTTGCCAATTTCATGTGCAGTGCTGCGTTGCTGTGGTGCTGCGTTGCCTGTATGTTGAGTTTGATAGAAAAGTTTGTGGTGTAGCACCAAAATTGTTAATTGTTGAAGTGAGTTGAAGTAATAATGCTAATGCTACTGGTATAGTAACAATTTAACAGTACTGTATGTGAGAAGGATGTTGAAATATGATGTTGTTGTTTATTACTATATTACTACTGTTTTCAAGATGTAATTGTTGAGCCATAGTATTTACATTTTACTGTGGGGAATGTGAGAGTTATGCTAATGTTATTGGTACTTTCATTAGAGAGTTGGCATTGCAAATATTAGCAGAGCCATGTGTAACATATATATACTGCCTACAATATTTACTAATATTAGATTTAAGCAAAACTCAATGCTATTGGCAAAATGTTTCTTAGTTCTTGTTTAAATTGTATTATAGTACACAATATTGTATGCTGGTATTATAGTACATTGATTCAGATATTGATATTGAGATTTAACTTTTGAACTAGAGCGTAATGCAAGGCCTGAACATATTATCACTGAGTCTTACACTACATGGAATGCTTAGTGTTACATTGTTGTTATGCTTTAGTATTAGTGTTGTACAACAAATAGATAGAGCAAAGTCTTAAAGTCCTGTTTGCTAAACCAAACAGGTCAGGTCTTATGGACAGCGAAAGAGCCACTTCTGAAGATCTATTCGATGGCAAGCCTCCCAGCCTGATTCTACTTGGAGTGCAGGATCAATTCATCGAACACTCCACCTGGTGGTAGGGTGGTGTTAGTCGCCAGGACTGCACACACATCCACAAGAAGATAACTATATCCAGGACTGTCACAGGAATAGTCACAAACAAGGAAACTATAGTCAGAGAATTGACCAGACAAATATTGACAGTGATCACAGGATACAGACTCTATTGACTATCAACAAACTAAAGACTTTCATTTTCAAGGGCGATTTTTATTTTTTCATTTATTTGTTATTAACATGTTGTGAATTATCACTTAAAGATTCAACTACTAAAGTTACATGTTGCAACGTACCCTGTGTTTGTGCTTCATTTATGGTTATCGCAGTCTATGTCCCTTAGCTCCTTACAAACCTAGAGTAGCAGTGTAATTTCCAAGCATGGGTTACACATGCAAGAAGGTTCTAAAATAGGCTTATATTTGAGGCTTTCTCTGCTGCCTTCTCTGCTGCCTTTTCCCTGCTGGCCTGACTCCAAGTTATAATGTAGTCACTGTTCTCCTCAGTACTTCTCTAAATATGACAGTTGATGTGGTTACTGCAAGCTGCAAGGAACCACAGCATTAATCAGCAACAAGTATCAGGTTTTGGCTAAATACCCACATGGTAATAGAATAAACTGCAAAGTACTGTTGAAATAGTAAGCAAGTTAAGAATCAGGACATGAAGCACATCTATGAACCTTTACCCCTCTTCATCCTCTTATACACACACACATAATTGTGCATAACACGCATTAAAATCACTGCAAAAGTTTTTGAACCATTTCTGCGCTATTTAGTGTTTTTTATTCAAATAGTTTTTTTGTTTTTTTCAGGGCTAATATTGACTGTTGCTTATGGGAACAGTGGAATGTTAAAGACATTAAGTGGGATGAGAATGTGACAATGCTTGGCTTTTTATAACACTATCTATAAAATCTCTTATCTCTTTTTATCTACTCCAGTTGGCACATTTTCTCCCTAACTCATAAAGTACTGTTTGTAGCAGAGAATTCAGGTCACATCAAGTTTTAATATGGTTACTGACAACCACATCAAACATCTTGCAATCAGTCTATTTGAGTAGTGTAAAAAGTAAGAGTTGCATAATAAAGATGACCATAAAAACAATGAGAGACAATAAGATGACGAAAAACCAAACAGTAAAGAAATTAAACATACTATAAAAAAGGTAATATAGCACATGGAAGCAAGAGACAAGACAAAATAAAAAATTTTATACAGGGTACACAGTGTACCAGGGTGTCACACAACAAAATGTGGTGTGTAAATGTTTAACCTTGTACTTCCACAGTATCATTATGGTAAGTGTGAGCCATATTATATAATTCTAATAATAGTCACTGAAACAAGAAAATCTTGTTTCTCCCTTTAACATGACTGACAATCATGCTCAATGTAATGGTTTATCAACTGAATCTCAGTTCAGTTTTACATCTCTAAAGGTTGATCTTTGTAATAAAAGTTTAACGCTATAGTGAAAAGAAACACTTATGTGATTAGATTACTTTCAAAAACATGCAAATAAAAGTTCAACATGACCTTTACTTCATAATATAAAAGCACTCAATGTGACTATTAAATAATACTACTACTAATAATAATACGTAGAAGAAGAAGAAAATAATAGAAAAGAAAGAAAACTTCAAACTAAAATCCTTCAAACATTATATCGTTACTTTCCTATTACTTCAGAAAATTCACTCTTTCAATACAACTGCATATCTAATTTAACTACTAAAATAGGATTGTCTATGAGGTTAATAGATAAAAACTTAAACACTTAGGTGACTTTAAAATACATATTGACCAAACATTCATCAGAAGTCCTCAGGAATGTGCGTTTGGTCTGACGAGATAAGAGAGTCTGTGACCCATTTAAGGTGGGATTTTGTTTGGTCTTTCTCCAAGTGGCCTTAGAGTCAGCTTATGCTTTTAGTTCAGGCCATAAATCAAATTATTGATCAGAAATGGTTTCTCAGAAGATCTGTTTAATCTCCATTTTGTCACAGTGTTTAAGTTCTGAGTACTGTCCTGCTAACAGACCCACTGAGCAAAGAGGAGGACATTTGTTTTGCAGCCAGAGTTTTAATATGGTTACAGCCAAACACATCAAACATCTTACAAAAGTCAATTCAAGAAGCTTATTGTAAAAAGTAAGTAATATTATATAATTCTAGTAATAGCCAAGAAAATCTTGTTTCTTACTTTAACAAGACTGGCAATCATGCCTGATGTAATGGTTTACAAACTGTATCTCAGTCCAGTTTCACATCTCTACAAGTTGATCTTAATACATTATTAAAATAAATGTATTTCCTGCTTGTAACATGGGAACATGTTATTTTGAATGTAGGGGTATTAATACTTTATTATTTGATAACATTGTTAATGGGAGCACCGCTTCCTTTTTGGTTAAGATTTGTAAGTGCCAAGAGGAAGCACTAACCCTTGTTCAATTTAATCAATGAGTCACTCTTATAACTGTAAATTCTTGTCCCAAACAGTGACCTCTGTTTACAGCAGCACAAAGAAACAAACAGCCACTTTTAGGATAAGTGAAGACATTTATTAATAGCTAGATATCTTGAGGATACATGATGATAATATAAAGAAAAAAATAAAAATAGAATAAATAAATAAGAAGGCCTAAAAATGTTAATAAAAATAATAAAGAAAATTATTCAGCAGGAGTGGCTTGAAGTGTGTGACTCAAGGCTTATCATATTGCAACAGGGAATACTAACAGAAAGCTAATTAAACTTCTCTATAAGAAATTATCTTATAATATTAATGTCATTCAACATCAACCCTTGAAAATAAAAATATGCTATTTTTACACAGGATACACGGTGTATCACAGTGTCACACTACAAAGATAATTGTAGTGTGACACTACTACCATAGTATCATTATGGTCACTGTCACAAGGTTAAACTTGATCCTTTATTGGTTTACCAACTGCATCTCAGTCCAGTTTCATTTCTCTACAGGTTGATCTGTAGCGATGTATTTCCTGCTTGTAAAATGGGAAAAACATTTTGAAATTTACAGAATATTATATTAAAACAAGAACAAAGAGTCCACAGCCATGCTACCAGCCTTGTGAGGCTAACTACAGCAGCGCTTTGAGCTAAATGCTTAAAGTTGGCATTGTGGTAATGCTCACAATAAAAATGCTAACATAATGATGTTAAGTAGTTGCAATGTTTAACATGTTTATCATCTTAGTTTAGCATGTTCGCATGCTAACATTTTCTAATTAGCGCAAAGCACAAAGTTAATGGGAATGGCATTATATTTACAGGAAATTGGTCATAAACCAAAATATTATTTAAATTTGAAATTTTGACCGGATGGAAAGTCACCACAGTTAAGTCAATTCATCCTGAGGGGCAAATAAATGTGTGTACAATTGCTGAGGCATTTCAACATAAACCACAAATGTGACCCTTATGGTGGCAATAGAGGAAATGTCAGTGGATCAACCAAGTCATTACAATACAGCGTCTGGGTACCATGACTCTCTGTACCAAAGTTGCGCCAATCCATCTATTAGATGTTGATCACTATTTTAATCACCATGTTCACCATTAGCAGTACTCATGTAATATAAACATGATAGTAATGTAAACATTATTTGTAAACGTGTAGAAACACTGCCATGGAGTTGCATTACTGAAATGCAAAATATGTGATTTTCTACAAGGAAGAACAATTTAGCCTCTAGTCTTATCAGTGTGGGTATTTCCCATGATTAATATTTAAAGAATGAGCAGTAAATCAGTTATTGCATGGTTGTTTGCCACAAAAGTGACTGACGTCCTTCTGTAAATCAGTATTGAGAAATGCCTTTCTTACACCATCATGTTAAAGGCTCAAGCCTTAAAGGTAAAGTATTAGATTACATCATGCTATGTTTACTCTAAACATTGTTCAATAGTTTTCCATTATTATATAAGCACAGTAGAGTGTTTGGGTAATGGGTTGGGAGAAAAAAGTGTACCTTTCTTATTTAAACAAATTCAAAGAACTTAATAATACAATAAATGAGTAAATCTTTAACTAGCAAAACAGGTTTATGGTACTGGGTTATCTTTTTCAGTATAAAGCCTTATTCCAGCCCTGCAGTCTCAGATGGATGAGAGGGAAACAGACAGCATTTATTAACAGGTGATTTTAACAGGTGACTACTTTAAAATAGTCCAAATTTAATGTAATTTTTTTATGTAGCATTCATTTCCTACTTAATTTACACTGATATCTACATTTAACTCAATACTTTATGTACATTATGGTATAATGCAAATATGATTTTATTGAAGTATTATTTTTTATGACCAGATTTGAATCACTAGCCTGGCCGAATGGCAGGTCAAATTATGTTATTTGTGCTGCTTTTGGGGATGTTAAGTAAGTAATTTAATTATTTTATCATATTTTATTTATGTTCAATTCTATCTTACTAATAACCTAATTTGTTTTGTTTATATAATCTGGCATGGATTTGGAAAAATAATGTACATTTCTACTCGTGCATTTTATTAATTGGCCTTCTTTTTTTCCTTTGAAGGTGTGGTGATTCCTCAGGTTGTGAGTAAGTTCATATTTAAACTTCTATGACATTTAATTTTCATTTGTTCATATATCTGTTGTCATATAATCTTTCATATTGCACTTATTCTGTATAAAGATTGAGCATTTACAGTTGATTATAATTTCATATGGGTTTAAAGAACAGGAGGTAGAGTCTAAACACAAAATAACTGGAAGTACATAGATGAGCACAAGTAATATACTTTAAAACTAATGCAGTCTTATTTATCAACCCTGCAATAAATCCCACCTTTGTGAATTTTATAATTTTTTAGTGAGATGTTGATTCAACTGTTTTGTGGTATTAGTAAATTTTACTACATGATGCTGAGAGACGTCTCTAATTTACAGAATATCAATGTTTTTCCTTTTCCTTATGCTGGAAATTAGATACAGTATGTGGATACATGGTTTACAGAATATTTATTATTATTATTATTGGTTTTAAAATACAGTATATTAGTAAATTATTAATAAAATATCAGTAAATTATTTGTGAATTACACTTGCTTTCTAGGGCCCCTCTACCCCATATCTGGAACTGCAAGCTCTCAATCAGATGATGGAAGTTCACCACGGATTACCTTGCAACGACCTTTTGTCTATTTTGGACGAATGTATAATCAAATTTATGTATGTAAAATTAATTTTGACAAAATATTTTACACATTTTATGTAGACTGTAATTTTGGAGTCTAATCGAATTTGCCATTACTGATAACTTACTTCTGAAAAATTAAGAAATAATCCATTTTGGAAACTCGAAAATGTAATATTTTGATTAATTATTTTTTATTAATTTGTATGCAAAAGGACCGATGACTATAGATGGTTGTTGTCTGTGTTTTGCAACATCAAACAATATTGTTGTAGAATAATTTTGCTCTGGGCCTGTGAATGCAGAAATTGTAGATGAGAAGTACTTCTGTGTTATCTATACATTTATTTTCCAGGTCAACCACAATGGACACTTGACATTTAACAATCCAATGAATACACATTCACCTCAAAGGTTCCCAATACGTGGATCCAAAGACATCATAGCTCCATTCTGGACAGATTTGGACAACAGGCAAATGGGCCAGGTCTACTACAACCAATACACCAGTGGCAGTGTTCTTCAACAAGCTACCCAAGACATTAATACCTACTTCCCGAGCATAAACTTTAATGCCAACTGGGTCTTTGTTGCAACATGGTATGAGGTGGCGTACTATCCAAATTCAGGAACAGTAAGTCAACTTAACCCAGTATCACCCAAAAGGAGGACAAATACTCCTGAATTGTGGAAATACAATTTAAATTATGAAGACATAAAACATTCCTGACACAGATTTGATACAAAAGTATTTTGTAATGGCATCATTAAAGTGGATTTATATGTGGTATTTATATGAGTGTCACAAATGTTTGAGGTGATGATATTGCATTAATTCGAAAGTGACACCTGCTGCCCCGAGGTACATTTTCTATACCTTATATGTTTCATAGCATAAAATATACATATTCTAACACAAAATGCAGCATTTGTCACATGGTGGCTCATACTCAACTTGTTAAATTGTAGGCAATATAATTTAATTGTGAATATGATTAACTGAAAAGGAACATAGTGACAAAAGTAAAAACAAATTAAAAACGGATTGTCAGTTTTTTTGTGTGTGTTCTTGATATGGAGTATTGTACAAACAATACATATGATGATGGATTCATATTTTCCAGCGCACAACTGTCCAAGCGGTGTTGATCTCTGGGGGCCAGTATTCTTTCATTTTGATGAACTATGGGATAATAGCCTCAACAAGTTTGAATGTACAGGTCAGATCCACTACAATTATGATGTTTATATTTACTTGCTTTGACTATCATATCTCAACAATATTTCATGTATACATAATGCATACTGGTATTTCTTCTCCTTTTTTATTTATTTTTATTTCATGTTCATATGCAGGCTGGCTATGACACAATAAACTCCAATTACTATATCAGCATCCCTGGATCATTCTCTAGCACTGCATCAGGCAGTAACTCAAATTTCCGCCTGAGCAGCAATGTCAATGTACCTGGATGCTGGGCCTTCCGGACAGACCATGGATCAAGAGGCTGCACTTTCAATGGTAAGACCAGATATATAGGGTAATCACTATTGTGTGCCATATGTAAGTAATGTGTACCTGTACCTACAATAAATCCTGACTTGTTGAATAAATTAGGCACTAAATTGTCATTAGATTGTACTATAGTAACTGAGACTATCTGATTTTTGTATGAGTAAGTTTGTAGTGTCTGTTACTAAAGACGGGAGACAAATTAAAGGTAAAACTGGTACAGGTCTGGATGACCCCTACAGTGAGGTGAGGCAATCAAGTGGCTCTGTTTTGAAATGGGGGGCATTTTGCTGGCATGGTTTGGGTCCACTTGTCCCCTGAGAGGGAAGGGTCACTGCAAATCAATCCAAAGTTGGTTTGAGTCATCACCTTTATCCTATGATGAAACATTAATATCCTGATGGTAGTGGTCTCTTCCACAATGCCCCAATTCACAGTGCACTAGAGATCACTGAATGGCTTGATGAGTATGAAAATGATGTGAATCATATGCTATGGCCTTCGCACTCACCAGATCTCAACCCAGTTGATCATCTATGGGAGATTCATTTGTCACTTGTTTGTATGGACAAACAACTCAAATGGTTTAAATGTGAATGGTTTCAATACATGTAAGTTTATGCCTTTGAATTTTTTAAAGGTCAAGCTCTGCAGCTGGGAGACTCATTCTGGAGCGACAGTACCTGTGCACAAAAGTGCACCTGCACCTCAGCAGGCCTGCAGTGCCACAACCAACCCTGCTCCTTTTCCCAAATCTGCCGGCCTAGCAACAATCAATTTTCGTGCCAGACAGTGCAGAGGGGCACCTGCACCATAAGTGGTGATCCACACTACTACACCTTCGATAACACAGTGTTTCACTTCCAGGGCACCTGCACTTATGTTCTCTCTGAACAATGTGATCATGGGCTGCCCTACTATAGAGTTGAGGGCAAGAATGAGCATCGGGGCAGCACTCGAGTTTCTTGGACACGACTGGTCAAAGTGTTTGTCTATAATGAAACTATTGAGCTCGTCAAAGGACGTCGTGGTGAGGCCAAGGTGATTCTGACGGGTTATACTGAGTACTTCAATCCTATTGTAACAACTATGTCTTTGTTGCTATTGACATGACTTCCGTGTGTCTTTACAGGTCAATGGAAACTTTGCAGCCACTCCATTATACCTCAATAATGGCACTGTCCAGGTTTATGAGTCAGGTTTTTCTGTGATCGTCAGTACTGACTTTGGCTTGGAGGTATCCTATGACGTCAACCACTATGTTAGAATCAGTGTGCCCTACACTTACCAGAATGCAACATGTGGCCTGTGTGGAAACTTCAACAACAATCACAGGGATGACTTTCGAACCCGTCAAGGTGAGGTTGTGAGCTCCGATGTGGTTTTTGCCAATAGCTGGCAAGCATCAGGGGACGATGAGCTTGGTTGTGAGGCACCATGTGGTGGTCAGGATTGTGCTGTCTGCACTGAGGCTCAGAAAGCTTTATACAGCAACACTGCCCATTGTGGTATCCTTCAGAGCAGATCTGGACCCTTTGCTGCTTGCCATGAACGACTTCCCCCTCAGCCCTTTGTGGAGAGTTGTGTGTATGATCTGTGTGTGGGAGGAGGGTACCAGCCCATTCTGTGCCAAGCACTAAATGTGTATGCAAGTCAGTGCCAACAGAATGGCATACAGCTCCCAAGCTGGAGGAGACAAGGCTTTTGTGGTATGTCTGTCAGTCATTTAACATTATTTCAAAAATGTTCTTCCAGTGAAATGTCTATGATGTGAAGATCACTTTTTTTTTTTTAGAAATCCCCTGTCCAGCCAACAGCCACTTTGAATCCAATGGCACAGGATGTCCTGCTACTTGTGTCAATCCCAATTCTACCTACAACTGCCCTCTCCCTGCCCAGGAGAGCTGCATCTGTGATTCAGGCTACATCCTCAGTGGTGGGATCTGTGTCCCTCATGCTGAATGTGGCTGTAGCTTTGAGGGCCGCTACTACCGCTCTGGAGAGTCTGTAATACTAGACCAGGATTGTGGGAGACGTTGTAGCTGCAGTTATGGCTTCATGACTTGCCACGCCCATGGCTGTGACCCACTTGAATCATGCAGTGTGGAGGAGGGTGAAAGAGGATGCAGACCTAACAGCTATGGAACATGCTGGACAAGGGGCCCAGGTTCATATCATACATTTGATGGTCTGTCATATCGGTATCCCGGGGCATGTCGATTGACCCTTACCAACGTAATGGGATTGTCTAGTCACCCCCACTTTGCAGTAACAGTAGAAAAGGTGCCCAGAGGCCAGCAGGGCTTTGCCAGGGTGCTGAAATTTGAGGCAGAGGGCACACATGTGTCCATTGAGATGGCAAGACGCAGTAGAGTACAAGTAAGTTACTGGAACACTTTTGAAAAGATTGTTAATGTGATATATCCATCAATTTACACATGAGGCATCTGAAAAATATAAATATTATCACTGCTTTCTTTCCTCACAAGATAACACCATAGTATTTAAAAGCATATACCTTTGTTTAAATCCTGTTGACTATGAGAATGTAAAACTGACTGTTTAAATGACCCTTTAGGTTGATGGTCAGGTCATCAGACTACCATTCAGCTCATCCACCAACCGAATCCGCATCTACCACAGCAGCATTCACAGTATCATTCTTCGCACCTCCTTTGGTGTAACTGTGCAGACAGTCTGGCCTCAAGTTGTGCAAGTCACTGCACCTGGAATCTACAATGGTTCACTTGGTGGACTCTGTGGTGATTACAATAGTCAACCACGGGATGACTTCCGCACACCCAATGGCATCCTGGTTAACAGCTCTCAGGTCTTTGGGGACAGTTGGCGAGATGGCTCTCTCGCTGCACATTGTGTGGAAAGTGTAAATCATAATTCTACAACAAATTATAATTCTAGTGAGTACTGTGGCATTCTTGTCTCATCACATGGGCCATTTACCCAATGTTGGGCCACGGTGGACCCATTACAGCATGTGGAAGCATGTGTGGACATCATTAGTGCCTCCAGAGATCCAGCATCAGCTCTATGTGAGGTTCTACGTGATTATGCACTAATGTGTCAGCAGAAGGGCCTTGCCCTAGGACAGTGGAGGAATGCAACTGGGTGTGGTAAGCACTTTCCATGTTTTGATTAAGTTTGGAATTGTTATAAAAAATATGTAATGACCAATGACCCAATGTCTTTTTCTAGAGCAAACCTGCCCTTTAAATAGCCATTATGAACTGTGTGGAACAACTTGTCCATCCGCCTGTCCCAGCCTTTCCTTCCCCTTCTCCTGTAACACTCTGTGCCAGGAGGGTTGCCAATGTGATGATGGTTTTGTCCTCAATGGCAACCAGTGCGTGCCACCAACAGACTGTGGGTGCCATCACCAAGGGCGCTATCGGCAAGGTGGTGAACAGTTCTGGGATGGTGAGGAATGTCAAAGCTTGTGTACCTGTAATGGCACAACTGGAGCAGTCCACTGTATCCCAAACACGTGTGGTCCTCAAGAGTCCTGTCGTGTGGTGGAGGGTAATTTTGGCTGCCATCCCAACCCTCACAGCACCTGTTCTGCCTCTGGGGACCCCCACTACCTGACGTTTGATGGCAAAGCCTATGACTTCCAGGGAACCTGCCGCTATGTTCTGGCAACCCTGTGCAACACCACTGATGGCCTGCATCAATTTTCTGTGGAAGCTAAGAATGAGCCGTGGAATGGGTTGCCAGTTTCAATTACAGCTGAAGTTTATGTGAACGTGAGGGGCTATCGAGTCCATATTTCCAGGGAGAGAAATGGTGTGGTACAAGTAAGTTGTTAAAATTATATCAAATATTCCTCATGAGATGATTGCCACACATTATTTAGATTTTGATTTAATCTAATTGGCAAAAATAATTGAGAACCAAACCCATTCCTCTGATAAGTTGAATAATATAGTAGGAAAATTAAAACTGTAAGTATATGTTATCTTAATTAAAAGATAATATTTTTTTTCTTGAGAAGAGGCTGTCAGAGGTGTGTAATAAATAAAACCTGATCTTTCTTCCAATGTCTTTTTTAGGTGAATGGAGTGACTAGAAATGTACCGATTCTCTTGAATGGAGGTCAAGTGTCTATCTATGCAAGCGGACCACGTGCATTTGTCAGTGCTGATTTTGGCTTGACTGTCACCTATGATGGATATAGTACAGTATTTATCTCTGTACCTTCAAATTACAGGTCTCTGCCATTCACCAAAGCTCAAACTGGGATAGTTTGACATGCTTAAAAATATATTTTCAAATGTATTTAAGACATTTAATAGCCATCTATCTTTTGATTAATGACAAAGAATGTATTTACTTCTTTTCATCAATACAGTGGGAAAATGTGTGGACTTTGTGGGAACTTCAATGGAAATCCAAATGATGAGTTCCACACCCCGTCTGGAATGATGGTCACCACTCCAACTCAGTTCGGGACAGCTTGGAAAGTGGCAGGCAACTACACCTGTAGTGATGGGTGTGGCTCCTCCTGTCCACAGTGTACCAATGAGCTTCCTGCTAGAGCTCAGTGTGATGTGATTCAAGCAGCTGATGGACCATTAAGCTTCTGCCATGAGCAGGTGGACCCAAGACCATTTTTCACCGACTGTGTGTTTGATGTGTGTGTGTCGGGAAATGAGGGCCAAGATCTCCTGTGCAGGGCCATTCAGGCATATGTGAGTGCCTGTCAGGCTGCTAATGTTCGCATCTACCCTTGGAGACAAAACACCACCTGCAGTGAGTCAACCAGTTGATGTTGAATAAAACTAAATAAATACTAGAAATCTATTCACCATAAACTGTATTGATTATTGTATCATATGTTTTAATGGATAAATCTCATAAGTTCATAACCATCTAGTGTCAATCTTTTTTTCCCCCTTACTTCTAAAGGGCTCGAATGTCCAGCCAATAGCCATTATGTACTGTGCGGTACTGATTGTGGACACACTTGCGCCAGCAGCATTGATGGCACCTGTGAGGAGGTTTGCTCTGAGGGATGCTTCTGTGATGAGGGCTTCGTTAGGAGTGGGACAAGGTGTGTCCCTGTGGAAAGCTGTGGCTGCCAATATAATGGCTTCTACTATGAAGTAAGTCCCATACCATAAACTACTGTATTGCCATGTGACATAAGAGGATTGCCACTGATAACTTTCCAGACCAGTAAAATACTTCCTTTATAATCTTATAAACTACTGTGCAGTGTTTAGGCATCTGATAAGCCCTCAAACTCGTTGATATATTAAACAGAAGTGAAGGTGATTGGGTCCAAGACAGCAGTGTTTCAAATTTCAAAAGGCACGCACCGCGTCTGTGCACCAGTCCCATTTATATTTACCTAATTGCCGAGGTTTGCAGGTGAACACACAAGTATGTAGAGCTTTGATGCATGCTGATGAATGCAAGAAGCATTCAACGGTCTCAACGCTAGTGATGTTACGCTGGACACAGTCTACCTCTTGACACAGTATCAACCTTCTTCAAGCAAAAGTATCGCAGCAAGATGTTTTGACGCCTCACTTCACCATGCCAAAAATCATATGACCACCTCAAATGATGCCTTTTTACTTCACACTCGTATCAGGAGGTTGTCTGCCACAGTATTTGAAAAGAGCTCTAAACTCAGTTTAAAATTTTTAATAATATAAGCTTTATTAAACAAAATGACAATAACAAAAGCAGTAAAATCACTTTTATTCTGTTTTATCACAGTCACAGATTTAATTCATCCATACATTTGCAATGCTAATAGTTGCCCAGCTGATGTCGCCTTTTGAGTTTATCAAATGCTTCGAAGTAGTGAACCATTTTCAATACAGCTGTGTAATGTTGATTCATTGCTTCAGAAAGCTTTGTTTCCCGATGACTACTCAATGCCCACTTGAAGCAATCTTAATTAGAAGAATGGACAAACAGTAGAGACACTTTACAACATGTTAATCAAATGATAATAAATAATAACAATAGTTTTTTGTTTTTTTTTCCCCACACTCAACACGAGAATACAGGTCCCCAAAGGCAGAAAGTTAAAGCCTAATTAACACAGCGGGTGCAGGCGCAGAACACTGGCACACACAGCACAGAGAAAAAGAGGGAGCAAGAAAGAGATTGACAGTTTAAAGATGGAAATGAAAATGACTGACGTCTTTTCTTGAAAACATCCTTTTATGTATGCACACTTCTCACTGATTCTACATGTCCACTGGTCTGGTAATGAATTCCTTCTCCATTGACAACATAACAAGGGAGTTCATCCTCATCTGCAATGTGTTGGATGAAAAGGAAACGTTATCTCTTTTCTGGTCTCATGTTGAACAGTGATCAGTGTCACAGCAGGATATTGTCATTTATTGGCCTTGAAGGCAGTGCTCAGCTCTGTGTACAGACATAGGAAATTACTTAATTAACTGGGTAAGGAGGCACACTCAACTTTGCTGCGATCATGTAAGCTAGTCACTTTGGTCAAACTTTTACATGTAGGAGTGATCTTTTTTATCAGTGTTGGTTACATTCTTCCTATGATGATCCTGTCAAGTTAGCATCAGTAATGGTTACCAGGATGGAGTCCTAAATGTTTTATTTCTAACTTTTAGAGACATTTCAAAGTTATAAAATGCATTTTTATCAAAATGTGTAATTCTTCTTTTCAGCTTTATTTACTGACATCAATTAGTTTAATTATAATGCAATGCAAACATTTGGATAGGCTTTGGAGAGATACATATTTGTTTGATGGCAGTTTGACATGAGCAGTGAGGATTTTCAGTTATAATGTATCACAAGGACCCTTGGGGTCAGACCTGACTCTCTTTTCCACCATAGGAGTGCATATTTTACCTCCACAGTAAGACATAGACACACAATTTTTATACTGTGTTAGTCTTAAAATAGGGAGATAATAGCTGAATTCATGAATTTGAATCATTTGAAGCTACATTATTTGACCTATTATGTGGTATGTCTCTGTTTTTCTCACATGCTACAGGCTGGTGAATTGTTCTGGACAGATGGATGCTCCCAGAGATGTGAATGCAATGCTCCCCATGACCTGCGCTGTTCTGCTGCATCTTGCACCCCTGCACAAGAGTGCACCATCAAAAACGGCCAGCTGGGCTGTTTTGATGCAATGTCTACTTGCACTGTGTGGGGGGACCCACACTACATCACCTTCGATGAGGCACTGGCACATTTCCAGGGCACATGCTCTTACATCATCACTGAGAGTGTGAACCACAGCACCAATGAAACACAGTTTCAGGTAGTAGCCACCAATAATCACCGTGGCAACAACCATGTGTCATTTGTGTCGGCAGTAGATATATACCTCTCAAATCCAAAAGAGAGTGCATACATCAGGATCGGCCCTAACAAACGAGTGAAGGTACAGTAAACTATATTTACTTTACTTTACTGCTTTCTTTGTATTAGGTGTAAACATGACTGAAAACAAGTACCTCCCCACCTCTTCTCCATCTCTCTTTAATCTTTGATCCTCACAGATAAATGACATTGAGGTGTCTCTTCCAACCACTGCAGGAACCTTAGCTCGGGTGTTGCGGCAGGGAGGCTATATAATGGTTGATGCCAGTGACCTGATAGTCCAGTATGATGGTCAGAGTACTTTACTGGTCAGAATTGACCAAAACCGAGAAAATAGAGTCACAGGGATGTGTGGTAATTTCAACAGTGATCCTGCAGATGACAAAGTCTTGCCAAATGGTACACTGGCACAAAATGACAATGACTTTGGACACAGCTGGAAGGCACCTACAAGTCAACCAAGGTGAGTTGTTAGGAAAACAGTGAAGAATAATTTTGACATTAATGTAACAGACTATAATAGCAACTATAGTATGCTGAATATTCACACAAAGTACAAACTATTGTTACTGTCAGTTAAATGCATTTCAGTACGTGAACTTAAAGGTATAATATGTAATTATTCCACATTAAAATGTTTAAAAATAACTAGACCTATGTTATATATGTTGTTGAGTTTTGTACTTACATTATCCCAAATGTTTCCAACAGTTTTCAAACCTAGAGAAATTTATAATTTAATAGAAGTAACGGACCGTTTCAGATAAACAAATGTTAGCAACAGCTCGGATAACAGCCCCTCCAGGAAACAAACAACTGCAGAAATTAAAAAGTATTTTTTTTAACTATTTTAATCTGCGTGAACGTTTGATTTTGGAGAAGAGGAGACTTCTGTGGATAATTCGGCTCCCAGCAGAAACCGGACAAACATCTGGAACTTATGTTATATGAGAAAAAGCCATAGGAAAAAGTCCAACAAGTGTTAGCAGCAGCTCGGCTAACAGCCGTCTGGTGGTCACCAAACATTGTTGGATAAACACTGGGTTTTAAGGTAAAACAGCTTTAATTAATATTTGAACGATTTTATTCTGTGTGTACGTTTGTTTTTGGAGAAGAGGAGACTTTTGCGGATAATTCGGCTGCCGGGAGAAACTGGACGAACGTCTGAATGAAAAGTTATAAGAGATATAAACCGCTAAAGTGTTAGCAGTGGCTCAGCCAACAGCCTGTATCTGACGTTAGTGAGTCGCCGTACATCGTCGGAGAAACACCGACCTCTTAGATAAAACTGCTTTATTCAGTGTTTTTACCTGTAACCAGCGGGTCTGTTAGTTCTGGAGAGGAGGAGACCTCTGCGGATAATTCGGCTCCTGGTAAAAACACCCTGAACCATGAATTTCGGAGTAATCGTATCCCGGTGAAGCTGATTATTTAACAACGAAGACAACAACTCCCATGATCCCTTGCTACTTCACACCGTCATCACACGCTGTCTTTTGTTATTGTTTTGATTGAGAGACCCCTAGCGGCTGAAATTACATATTGTGCGTTTAACAGTCTTGTTTTGCTGCTTGACCACCCCACGTTTCTCATTTACCATTTTGTCAACTTCCTTTTGAAAGCTAGTGCATTAGAACTTTATCAACCCATAGCTATTATTTTTTTATTTGGAAATCACCAAAGTTACATTACAGATATATCATTGAGCCAACTGCAGTGATGATGAAAAATATGTAAGAACAAAGTTTCTTTTTAAAAAGGTCAGATATTAGTAATGTAACACTCTGTCTTTTCTAGTTGTGGCTCCACAGATGATCAGAATGGTGATGGACTGAACAACTGTCCCTTCATGGATGAATACTCTGAACTCTGTAGTGTCATCACCAACTCTAGTGGTCCATTCAGTGCCTGTCACCTGCACTCAGACCCCCGGCCATTTTTCAGTTCCTGTGTCTATGATCTCTGCCTCTACAGTCCAGCCAATGGCATGCTGTGTTCTGCTGTCTCAGCCTATGAAAGAACCTGCTTTGTCTTGGGTTTGACCATCCCTGAGTGGCGCTCTGCTTTGCTGTGTGGTATGTTTGCACTGTGTTAGTTATATGTATCATCTGTCATTTTTTTCAGTTTCATCACTCTTTGTCGTATTCTTTCCCCACTATTTTACCAGCTGAGTCAGACCCCTGTGAACATCTGGACTGTGCAGAGCATGAGTGGTGTGGTGAGAAGGACGGTGTGTATGGCTGCTTCTGTGATGAGCACCACCATCGACCCAACAATGAGAGTTATGGTGAGGGCAACTCCTATTAAAGCACTGCTTTGCTAAAACACTACATGTGTTCAGTTTAGCTTGTTTTAATTGTTGAAATATAATTTTGTTCAAGTGGCTTGAAAATAGAAAAAAAATCTCTCAGCTAATGATTTGGTCTACTGTATCACAGGTTCATGACTGTGAATACAAACTTAAAAACTCATTTAAAACAAATGACTGTTTGCCTCAACAAGCTTAAATACTTTATGTTGCACATCATTTTTTATTTCTATTTCTCTTTCATAGACTCATCCATCACTTGTGTCAGTAGTTCAGGTACCATGTCCCTGTCCCGATGCCAGCTGTTTGAAGCTGGTTTCCACTCCAGTACCCTACACCTCCGAGATGACTCCTGCAATGGGACTGTCCAGGACGGACGACTGGTGTTCCACTTTAACAATGATGTCCAGCTGTGTGGGACAGTATTGAGGGTACAGGCCATACATTTTATACAAACAGTCTAAAGAGCATCTTAGTAGTAACCTTCTCCACAGCAGAGTATTATATGGATCAGTTAAAAGCATTTTGCATCTAAAATATAATTCATCTTTATCATCTTACTCTCACAGAGCAACGGGACCCATTTCATCTATGAGAACACCATCCAAGGCGATGTGGACCCCCATGAGGGCCTCATCAGCCGTGAGAAGAGCATCCACCTGCACTTTTCCTGTGAATACCCTCTGGCCCAGGCCCTGTCTATGGATGTAGGCATCAACCCTGTTGAGAGGTGATGTGTCTTATGAAGGGCATCTTACTTTTTTGCAAGACCACATACAACAACAGTGCTGATTATTTTAACATTCAATAGTATAGATGTGTTGTATCTCGTCGTTTAGCTGGTCCAGAGCTGTGTAAGAGCTACACTACACTACATCATCATTATGAACTAACAACTTTGTGACTGAACAATCTGTGTTTTACATCCCCACATTTTTTTTAACATATGCACCAGTAATTTGGTCAGTTGTCAGTTGCCACATGTTGTTGAAATGAAAATGGAACATCCCGCATAACTGTAAAGGCTGCAGTTAGATTCCAGCAGAGGACTTTTGTTGCATGTTGTTCCCCATCTCTTTCTCTCTCCTTTCGTTCGACAAAATGCTTCTACTTCTCTTCTACTACTCTTTGTAGCAGTGTTTGTAATACATTGACTAAGTCCTTATCAATTAGTTATTTAGAATGCATTTTCTATTCTCTGTATATTACTCATTTTAGACATTATATTTATGAATATGAAATGTACCCACATTAACAAAGTTATTCTTCTATATCTTCTCTGTTTTTTTTTTCTTTTCTGTAGCATTGTGAACAAGAGGCTTCCATCTGGCCAGGGTCGCTATCATTTAAGGATGATCCCCTATGAAGATTCTGGCTTCCGTATCCCCCTAACCAGAAGCAGGAACCTAGAAATGGAAATAGACCAGAGACTGTACATTGAGGTGCAGACAGAAGGTGTTGATGGACGACAGATCTCCACCATTCTGGACTCATGCTGGGCAACACCTTTCAATGATGCCAGCTACCCTGTCCGCTGGGATCTCATTACCACAGAGTAAGAAATTAGTTTGATCTTGTGCTAGAACACCGATTCTCAAATTCAAAAGGCAAATTCCCCTGACTGATTCTGAAAAAGCCACAGATGAAGTACTCGCTTCAACCATCTTCTCTAGTTTACTTTATCATCTGCTTGCTAACATTGGAACTAATACAATCTTCTCTGTCTCCCAGGTGTCCTGACCCAGCAGATGGTACAGTAGAGCTGGTTCAAAATGGCATCTCCACTGTGGCACGTTTCTCTTTCAGGATGTTCACCTTCACTAACTTTTCATCAATCTTCCTGCACTGCAAAGTCCACCTGTGTCTTTTGACCCACAACAACTGCACAGCTGTAAGTAACACTTTGATTGTGTGTATTTGTGGTAAGATTGGAGGATTTCTGCAGCCAAGGCAATTAACTTTGGCTAAAATCTTCTGCTGAAAACCTGTCATATTTTCCTGCAGCATTGCTATCCTGGTTACCACACAAGAGTGGCGAGAGATACATCCCATCATGACACTGCAGCCATCTCCCTAGGACCTCTATTGCTGAAATCAGGTAACTCTCACATTTTCAAAACTGCCATATTCTTGTGGATGACATTATTTATTTACTGACTTTTTAAAAATTTTCCATTTGAAATGAGTAAATATGTGTCTTAAGTGACATCAACACTGTGTCAGTTATTCTAAAAACATACCATTTGTCTGTATTTAACGGGTGAAGTTAGACTTTGGTTGTTCTCTTGCAGATAAAAAGATGACACAGAGCAGTGCTTCAGTTCAGCTGACCTCCCTGGTGACTCTGCTTCTGAGTTTACTGATAGCCAAAATTCTGACCTAGAATAATTAAATATGGGCACACAAACAATAAACAGATAAATGAATACATACTACACTGCACTGATTAGCAGTGGCTTAATCAATGAGCATAGATTTATTGGATTTTCTTTGTGATACAGTTACAGATTTATTGTGATACAGTTGAGTAAGATGTTTTTTACAAACAGGAGCAGAGATGATGGAACCTTGATAAAGTTGTAAATGTTACAGAATATTTAGAAATACATTCCACACATTTATGTTCCTCTTTTCTAAGAGGTCTGATCTAAAGTTGTGGTAGTTTTTCTTTGCAACATTAGAGGGCAGCATAAGATCAAATACACTTAGCTGTTTTCATTGAGTGATAATGAGTGTTATGATATAGAGTGTATCCTTAGGCCTTTTGCAGTGATTTTTTAAAATCATTAAATCAATATTACATTAATTACAATCAATTCTAATGAAGATAAATGAAGAGATTTATGTGTGAAATGTTAATCCATTTTAAACTAAAAATGTAGCCTGTCCTGCGGCTGTAGATTACCTGAGGACTCAAGTGCTGATTAAAAATTGATGTGTAAACTTTTTACATTTTTTAAAAATAAAGATGGCATTTACTATAAGTTTGATGTTATTTCTTGTAATTGCATAGAGGCATCCACTGTAGAAATACTTTAATTAAAGGGCAACTTCTAGATTTTTAGACAGGACCAAGCAAAAAGTAAAGAAAAACGTTTTATTTCTCTGTATAGTCCTTTACATGACACTTTCAGACACTTATAATAACAATCTGAGCCTGTCAGTGGCAAAAACAAACACTTTTAGTGGATACACATTGACTTAATTGCAGCCAGGGATTGCACTGCAGCCTGTTTCCTGTCATCACTTATACACAAAATGATGGGAAAATAAGTTTCCCTTTGATAAAACTCCACCACACCATCTGTACTAGAAATGCAAATGCACCAACAACCACAATCCAAACCATTAATACAGTATGGTTCTCACTTGACATGAAAAAGCTGTCAGTGATACAAGAGGTTTCTCAGGTTTCTCTCTTTTGTGCTGAACCTCCTTTGTTGGGCCAAGTGTGGAGATTGACAGAGCTGGCATCTCCTGTGTCTTCTCATTTGGGGTAAAATTCATCATTGTCAGTTAATGTGTCCACAGTATGGGATGAGACCTACATAACAATACTTACCACACACCCACAACATGTAATTTGTCACTGGGGGAACAGTTCAGACTTCAAGGAGACACAATATGTCCAATACCACATGGCCCAATACATCAGCTGTAAAATCCACCACCTACATATCACATAAGTTATGTGTAGGTTTCTTTACAGATCAGATTTCCTTTTAAAACAAAGGTACACTTATAATCTTGTTAATCAAAATATACATCATTTTTGTACCCAAAATAAATCCATGTCCACCAACTTCCTCTACTACTTGGAGCAGCAGTCATTGTTTGATTGCTCCGTGTTTCTCATGTACTAGCTTAGCTCCTCTAACAATGTGCCATTGGAAGGTTAAGCCTGTGGTTTATGCAGCATTTGAAAGCTTTTAAAGTCAATGTGTTAACATGACTGAGAGGGATAAACGGAGACCCACTCGCAAGAAATAAAATATAGTTCACACAGGAACTGATATCTGCTAGTCATTATGTAGCAGACGTCTTTTGTTGAGAAAATACCTCTCTACAAATCTAACACCATGCCCAGGCTTTGCAGGAGAACATGTGCCTGAGCTCCACATAACCTTTTAATAGAATGACAAGGCAGTTAATAGTGTGAAAGGCTATTTGAAATTAATTAATTACTCTGCAGGTATGCCACAATTCCTGACTGATATTCAGTTTAAAGGAAACATTGGCTCAGTTGCATTTTTAAAATAATTTGTAGGTGTACACACAGTTTGGAGAATAACATAAGATACTTTAGATGACATCAAAGCACAATTCTATAGGGAAAGCCCTGGGCTGGACCAAGGTAATGTGTTTGAGTGAGACCATTAGTAATTAAAATGAGCATCGTGCTAACATGCTCACATCATTCACAATGCCATCAAATACATGTCACATATCTTTATGAACCCAGTACACCATGCTTTATTTCACCAAATGTTTTTAGTTGTCTTGTCTTCATCAGGATGGTGCTAATAGGGACAATGTGTCAGTGCTGATGTTTAAATGTTTACTGTGTTCACTGTTTTAGTTTAGTGTATTAGCATGCAAAACATTTGCTAATTAGCGCTAAACACAAAGTACAGCTGAGGTTTGGATTCTCATTAGTTTTGCAGGTATTTGGTCATATAGCCTACCGAAGTAAAATCAGTTAATCACCAGTGCTATTGCAAGCCTATGGGGTACATGAATATTTCTACCAAATTCCATGGCAATCAATGCTTAAAATCACATATCAACCTCTTGGTGGCGCAGGGATCATCAGTCCACTAGCGTGTCTAAAAATCATGGATGTATTACAAGAGTTGGATACTGGACCAAAAATGACCAAAAAAAAAAAAGTTTCTACCTTCCAGGTTTTCTTCTGGGGATATCTGGCCCATTGAATATGCGCAGTAGTGTTCCTCCCATAGCTCCACCCATAAGCTCCTGCTTGGCTCATAAACTTTACATTGTTGTGACGTCATGGATTTTTAAGATAATAAGTTAAATCACTTTTCTCGGCTAATATAAAAACTCCATGGATCAAAAATTCATAATAGAAAGAGTCATAATTGACCTTGATAACAGTTTGAGATGTGCTCAATGGGGAACTTGCTTTTTGGGCCACATGGGTATTTTTTGCTAAAATATCATGAGTGACCACTGTGAAAAAATGGCTGCAAGGCTGAGGGGTGGCACTGTATCCAGCTTCTATAATATGCTAAAAATGCTGTGCAGAATTGCTAACAATGGCTAATATTTGCTAATATTTGGGAAATATATCCTCAAACTCAAAGGCAGACTGTAATGTATCATCCTGAAAATATATGTGGTAAAAATACATCTAAGATGAGTGATCTTCTTTTCATTCCCTTTTATTTTGTCCTTTTTTGTCTTTCATTCACCTATCATGTTCCTAATCCAGTTAACTAAATGCAGTTCTTGAAACTTCAGGTTCAGATTTTGTCTCACCTTCTTGAACCCAACCACATATGTCAAACTTAATAACATCCATATGTGGTGAGTCATATCTTATCTTTCATTTGTAAACTGCTGCCGTACAATTACTTTAACATGCTCTCCTTAAAGTAGAGACCTCCTGAGTGAAATGCCTTGATGGCTTAAAGAAAAAAGAACATACTGGTAAACTGCATACATTTTTTTTTATTAAGTTACTTGTAGTTTTATGTATACATAAATTTTTTCATTGATAGTTGTATTGATACATCTCAACATCCATCATTAGAGGTTCAGTATCCCAAATACTATTTAATTAATATACTATTAATATTTAATAATTCATCTGGCATCTGGTCTTAGCGCACATCTCCTTAGAGTTTACTTCTGTTTTGGTTGAAATCTATCAACCAAAATGTCAACCATGCATTTTCCAGCTCTGAGCCATGAAACCATCTTGAACACTATTTCCTCAAGTTCATATCTGAGCTGTTTTTAGAAGCAGCCTTGTACCGCAGCAGGGGAGTTTGTAGCCCCAGGAAGAAGGGAGGGAGACAGAATAAGTGGGAAGATGGTGAAAGGGAAGGAGAAGTGGTGGATACGGAAAGGAGGGAAATGTGAGTGACAGCTTGTTGACTTTTACAAGATGCTAAGGGCTTAGCTGGCTAAATTGGATTCCATCATAAAGTCCCCTGTGTGGTGTGTTTGAGGGGTCAGTGATGGTCCCATCTGATGTTTGACCTTTTCTCTTCCCCACACACTGCTCCTTATGTCAGCACCATTGACCACTATGCACAGTGGCTCACAGCATAATTACATCTGAACTTGAGTCAATTTGTGCAAGAATCCAGCCTCTGTGATTCTTTATGAAGAGATCGATGTGAAACAAGTTTTAATGAATAGAAGCTCTGCTTTGTGGTTATCAAAAAGGCCATTTTGACCACTGATATTTAACTAATTTTATTTCTCACACAGAATTCCCCACAAATCCCAGCTGCATTTCGGGGTATTGCATTCCACCATGTTCAGGGTCTCTTATGAAGACATCATGAAAAACAAGTGAATGAAATTGCTAACAATCAGAATCAGCTTTATTGGCCAAGTATCTTTTAACACATACATAATATTTACCATAAAATACACAAACACAAATCATATAGCTAAAAAAGTACAGCAGGCTAACAGATTTAAGCAGACATAAACATATAATTATTCACAGGCAATTAGGTGGATTTGTGGTAATATTACAGTGAATATATTATTTTGGTATTTTACATACATTAAATTTTTTTGTTGAATAGGTTTCATGAATGTATTTTGTTATATTATTTTTGTATATTACATTAAAGATTTAATAAGTCTGAAGGTATTGCAACATGATGATATGAAAGGTGCAATACGCAATGCATCCAATTCATTTTATTTGATTTTCTCATATTTATGTTTTGCAGTTCCTGAAATGCTTGCAACAGACCTATATACCTCATACCTCATATACCTCAACTCAATACTCATGACTTTTTCATATTGGGTACATTTCTCATTATTGTTTGGCTATCCCTCTATGTATCTCTGCCAACTGATGTGAGCTAAATATAGCTAATCATGGTGAAGATGAACTGGAAAATAATAATTTTGGATAATTCCGTGTCAATCTATTTTTTTTTCTTTTACAGAATATGAAATCAAAAGTAATACATTTATGTTGATCAGGAACATGTGAAAAAAGATACCATATGGTATTTTATGTCTAAAGATAGAAAAGGAAGTTGTAATTCTTAGTAATGTGTCAAATTCCTATCAGCAGGAAGCACGACACACCTGTCTTTTCAAGCTCATGAGAGCTGAATTTCATGGGAAAAGGTTTTGTAGCTTGTTTTTCTTGTTGTTCACAAGGTCTTTTGTTTTGTTGGGACCTTCCTCGATCAAGACGTATCCGTCCATCTACTGTTTCTGTTGAGAGTAATTAGATTTCCCTGGTGAATTCTATACTCCTGAGAAGGCTGGACAGTCAGGGAACTGTAGCTGCAATCCTAGAAGTCATGAAATTGACTCAGCAAACCATGTGTGAAAATCAGCACTGTGTAAAGTGAAATATACGTACCGTGACTTCATCCATGTTGTACTCTTCCTGGATTTACTGTGACATCTTTACTGTCCAGAAAATTATATCTCACAGGAGTGAAATCCATGTTTTTTATTACTATTGTTTATCTATTGTCCTGGTGTGTTTCTTTATTGTAACACTATTATGTCCCATCCAAAGTGAAATAAAACCAAAAATCAAATCAGTCCTTTCCTACTGTAGGTATAATAACTATTACGTTGTCTGTGGTCATGCTTTAATTTAATACATTAATTGATTCCGTAAAAATCCATTATGATAAAATGCTATAATTATGAATTATGTTGTCTGTGACATATTGTTTCCATCAGCCTTCCATTTGAAATATTAGATCAGAGGTTTACCAGAGGGCTTCCTCTTGCCATCTGGTTCTGCCGTCAACCCATGACTGCTTTCCCTGGTGCTTAGACCTACAATACATCTTTGTGACTCACTAAAGACTCATGAATCTTAAAAACCATGAACCACATGTTTGTCTAGTACAGGGAATTTTGCCTTTTTGAATTTCTTTCCACATCAAAAAATATTGTCATCAAATCAAATAGCACCAAAGAGTAACAAGTGATACTAAGCAAATTGTTGAGCACTGCATGTTTTTACTTTTTTGGTGTTCCCCTTAACAGGATAGTTTCACATTGCATGCTTATTTGCTTAATTGTCAAAAGTAAGATGAGAAGATCAGTGTCACTTTCATTTCTGTGCTACAAATACAGTATGAAGCTACTGCCAGCAGCAGGTTAGCTTGGCATACAGACTAGAAACAGAGAGAAAGCTAACAAAATCCAACTACCACCAAGACCTCTAAAGCTCACCAATTAACACTCTATATATAACTTTTACCCCATGCTTTAAGTCTTTGTGCTAAGCTAATTACCTGCTAGCTGTAGCTTCATATTTACCATACAGACATGAGATTGGTATCAAAAGGTACTAAGAGTATTCTTCAAAATGTGGTACTATTCATTTAAATGTCCACAGGCCATAGACATGAATTAGCATAAACATAATTTAACAAGGACACACATGAAGTGAGCGAAACTGAAATCTCATTCCCAGTTTTCCAGTCAAACTAGACTACATGCCGTTTTCTGGGGATTTTCAATTTACTTAAAATGCTTTTAGCTAATTTGCCTACAAAATCCAATTAAGTTTAACACCGTAATTAGAAGGCCAGAGGTTGATGGAGTGATTGATGGACTGAATGATGGATAATGACAACCCTCCTGCTTTCCTTTTCCACTGTGTCACCATATTTTCTTTCCTTGGCCCCTGCCCCACCCCACCACCACCACTTCACTTCCTCCAACAGTGACCATGGGCTGTTTATCGACTAGCTTCTTCTTCCTGTTTGTGGTACTAAGAGGCTGAAATTAGATCTGCATCGGCGAGGATTTGAGATAAATTGGGCAGCGGATCAGTCCTAACTCAATTAGCTCCTGGTTTCTGAAGGGGAGGAGGAAGATAGTTCATGATGTAGCAGACAAGAACAACACCAGACTGACACAAACAAGGATGGGGTGAATTTTTCAAATTAGAAAATATGTATTGTGATGAGCAAGTACTTCTGTTTACTTTAAGTGACTAGGACTTGCATTTTCAAGATTCTTTGCCTCTTCTTTTATGAGATTGTGATGCTCTTTCTAAACCAGAAGTTGAGTGCTCTGACAACCATTCTAGTGCTTCTGCCACCTTTATCCATCAACATGCTATGAAAGGCCTCATCGCAGGTTGCATGCTCTCCTCCACTGTAGCTCCTTTGGGCTGCCCCAAATGGCTGTGGTACACAGGGGTAATCGGCCGCTCCCATTACAACTCCCAGGGGAGGGGGGTTTACTCCTTAGCGTCTTTGTACGGTTAGGAGTCAGGGTGTGGATCTCACTCTTTTCACCGTCCCACTTTGATCTGACTCCAATCCCTGACAGCTGATACTGTAGCTAAACCCGACACTCTGCACTGCCTCTGTAGAAATCTGGAATGGGAAGAGGAGAATGGGATTGAGAAGAGCGGCAGTGAATGCCAGAGTATCTGTTTTGTGTGCCAGACAGACATGATGACCCTCTTGGTTAAACTCTGCCCAAGAGGTCACGGCCCATACGGAAGAGGAATATATACCCTGAGGTTAAACAAGTGTCTCTTGATGTTTTTGTTATTTTCATTTGTTCATATAGATACATAAAATATAACTTGATATGACATGATATAGGATTGTGTCTCAGTGTCTGAATAAGCAAAGGAGTGTACAATTATTATGGATGATATACAGACAAAGCCAGCCTTTACCAATCACTGCAATTACAAATAACTAACAAGCATTGTTTTCTGGAAATTCCTCAGAATCTAATGAGAAGATTCAGAGATATTATATGTGATGGACGTACATGTTTAGCTTGACAGTTGAATCTGTGTCATGACATATTCTGGTCAGTTGGTTTGTAAATGTGGCAGTAGTCACATTATGGGATTTTGGTTCTAAATTTCTGACAGACAAGGTTTTGCTATAGCCTGTCTTTGGTTGTCAAAGCTTAGCTCTGATCCAGGATCATACACATAAACGTTATGGGAAAAAATGTCAAAAATACAGACTCATCGGTTAATGTTCAGTGACAAAATAAGTGATTTTTCAGATGGAAAAATCTCTCCAATTAAGGCAATACAAACCATGTAAATATGGTGCAGGACTGCTTCCTTGCTAACTGACTCAACCACAGTTTTTGATTGATGAGCAAAGATTTCACCGTTTTTCTCCTGTCCGTCAACTTTGTCTTCCCAGAATAGTTCAGTGTAAGGGGCCTTGAGTTTGCCTGTCGGTTTAGTCCACTGTATTTGTTGTTAAATGTAAGCAAACTAAAGTAGGGAAAAGGTCAGATGACATTTGACTGACATGAAAAGAGCTTAACTTTCTCAGAACTTCGTCCACGATCTTATTTCTACAGTCTTGACAGCTGTATTTTCCTGAAGAGATGTTTCACAATGAATCTGCAGTCTGTGTGGTCGATGTTCCACAGGTGCTACGGGCCCCACCAACATTAGCTGCAAAGCTCTGCTGTTGGCTGAATGGCATAAAGCAATCAGCAATCTGAGCCTCCCTGAATTAAATTGGGATAAAAACGTTTTAAAAAGTGGCTACCCAAGGGATACACGGGGGCGTTCAAAGACATTTGTTCCCTGTATTTTCGTGTGATGAAACAGTTGTCTTATGGTGAGTCACAGAACAAAGGGTGTGTGTGTATATGCTTCACTGAGGTGTTTGAGGTTTGGCTTACGCTTTCTTAGAAATGCTTAAAAGCAGGCCTCCCACTCTCAATTCACAAGATCCCCAATGTGCTTTGAACACATCACGAACAGACAAGCTGCAACATATTCTGCCTCAGGTCAACGCTAAAACTGATGTTGACCAATTGGGCCCCTGTCTGTCATCACAAATGATGGAACATACCTGAACAATACAGTGGAAACAACCTGACATGTACATTGGTTGTGTTCTTCACTATGTGGGGTCACATATTTGGATTTTCTTACCATCAGATTTATGAGTGTTTTCATATTTTATTGAATATATTTACAGAATAAAGGTTTCAAGTGATTTTGGCATCCTTTGGTTTCTTCATTTACAGGATGCTATTGGGAAAACTCAACCTTACCATGGTATCAGTGTCTTCATTACATTAAAAAAAAACACAGGCATGAAGTACCAAAACCCACAGGCTCTTACTCTTTCTTGGATATTTAGATGGATGTGGGAAAGGACCATGTTATACTAGAGAGCTGTATTTTCTTTTGTCCTCTTCCACATCCACAGTGCAACATTACATCACTCCTTTATTTAGAGGCCATATCAATGTGACATCATCACCATCACTCTATACCTGCATTCACCACAGAGATGGGTGGCTGGGATTGAAACTCAAGCCTGTGTATTAGATGAGATGCAGAACATCGGCACTTATCCTTAGCTATTCTGAAGGCTAATCAGATTTCATGAAGGAGAATATGAGGAGAGAGTTCCAGTTTCCTGTACGCTCTGTGCAGAAAACACAGTCCAGATACCAGATACACCATAGTAGATGTTTCACATGTCATCCTATTGGTTTTCTTGCTTTTGCCAAGCCTGGATCACCAACAGGACTTGTCACACAGCCTTACACCTCCTGGTTCACCATGTGGCAATTAGTGTCCAATATATTGATATGGGCCTTAAGGTACCTTCTGCATTATTACCCAGTTATAGAACAACCCTGTGTCAAAATGTACTTCTGATTCTTTTATCATTTCAGTTGATATTATCATTCATTTGTACATATTTGATTGATATTTGAAAAAGTGCATTGTTCCTGATGGGTATTTAAAGGCTATAGGGGGTATAAAGGAGCCCATGGATCTTCTTCTTTCTTTTTTTTGTGCCTCAGACAGGGCCTTCAATTGGGTTAATCTGGCCCTCATTTTAGACCAAACAAACTGTCAATCTTGCATGACTGCTGATCATTTCTGGAAGAATAAAAAGAGGGAAGAGAGAATATTTTCTACTTTTCTGACTTTTTCTAAGTAAGCCACTGGTTTCCATTGATTCAGTTGGCCATTAAAGTCAACTTTACAATGATTAGATAGATTAATCTATCCAATGTTTCTGGCTAATCATGTATAGCTGTAATTTCGTGAAAAAAGTCAATTTAAAACCTTTAGTTAACAACAAAAGATTTATTTCATTTTTGCATCATTTTCAAATGAGTTCCACGACAGGAGGGTCATTTATTAAAGTTTCCATAAGAGATTTTGCCATCCTTAGCACAGTGGTTTCTTTCATCACAGGATGCTATTGGAAAAACTCTACCTTACTGTGGAATCAATGTCTTCATTACATAAAAAAACACAGATATCAACCCACAGGCACATTCTCTTTCTTGAATGAGTATGCCAGATTAATTTCCCAAGATTCTCTTGAGTCATTTAAAAAAGAAATGGCTCTGCACACATAATCCCACAGATTCATGTTGGCAACATGTACAGGTAACTTTTTTCACACAATACACATATTGTGTGGAAAAAGGCTCTTTCTGCTCAATACTAGCTTGTATGTCTGCTTGTATTTGATACAGTAAACCAGAATTGTGTGGCTTCTTCTCAAAATGATATAATATGCAAGACCTACGGTATATTTCAGTTGATCTGGTTGTGGTAACAGTGGTAAAGCCCAATCTAAAAAATGGAATACTGGCTGAGCAGAGCCCTAGTTTGTGCCTTTCATGTAGCAACTGGAGATGTTAGCAAACTTTCACAAGCACTGGTGGGGGACTATGTCATGAACAAGAGTAATACTACTGTTGCAGTAAACACAACACATTTAGAGCTTAACAAGATGTTTAGGGTTGACTAACAAAATACTAATGTTAACTTAGCCACCATAAATATGTACTGGCACTTCACACACAGAGAGAACCTCTCGTGGTAGAGTCACTAGCCCAGCTATGACACAGTTACCCACACATAAGCTTTTTCAAAGGGTCATAAATGTGCTTGTTATCTCTTACATGTTTATCTGTATTCATAAATAAATGTAACAGTAGCACAAATAGAGAATTGTCATAAAGTTGCCACCATAAGCTACAGTTTATACCAGACCAAGTAAGACCGTAACAACAAAATCCCATTTACTACATTGTGCATTGAATTAAAGAAGCATGCATTTTATTAGCCTACTTATAAACTCAACTTTTCATTTGTAAGAGAAAAAAAAATATTGCATCATTTATATTTTAATAATGCTAATTCTCATTTTTTGTTAAAGTTACTTCTATCATCTCATGATAATGTAGTTATGAGCAAAGACTTATTTGCAAGCTCTGAGTATTGGTACCATCAGTACCTCAGATTCAGATATTTTCATGAAATTCCTTGTGAACACAATTTTCCCACTACTTTCACTTTCAGTACAGTACAGTATCAGCAGCTACTCATATTCTCAGCATATGATTTTCAAATGACATCCCCAGAACATAAACAATTTTATATAAAGCATTTCATGTTAAGTGGTTACAAGGTTTCAAAGCTGGTTTTCTTTGACATGAGTTTGAAATACACAGCTGGCTCAGAGTATCCAGTGTCACTCAAGCAGGGGGTTTGTACCTTTAGGAGCAGATCAGGCTTTGGAAGTATCTTGGTACAATTGTTACTGTAGTTAGGGTCCTTCTTCTGTTATGACATAGAGGCTCTGTTGGTTCAGTGACTCACTTGTTAGGACGAGGTAACAAAAGCATGAAAGGGAGGACATGAACGTGTGATGAAGTCAGTCACCACTTTGAACAATGTGTACTGCCTATGGTGGATGTTTGTTTTTGTAGTGACGAATAGATAGATTTTCTCTTGCAAAACAGTGTTCTGGATGAGACTCAAACATGACAAGTGACAAAATTTAAACTAATATCAGCCTTCTAATGGTGGCTGAGTACTTTCTAATGGTCCTGCACCTGGTGAGCAGACGGGAGACATAAATAGAAACAGGGAACATATGTGGCTTTACATAAAGTGCAATTAAACCTATAAAGTTTTAATGGCATTTCCACCAAACCAACATATGACTAACAAATAAATCCTTTCCTGTTCTCCACAAAACCACTGGAGGGAATGCCTCACAATTATGAGCTTATGAATGACACTGTGCGGATTGTGTTAGTGTTCCTCATTTTATCACTTCCTGCTGAACACATTAAAACTTCATCATCACTGAAAATGGAATGACTGCGGACAATAAATGCCACGTCTCTCCAGAGCACATTCCCGTCATTAAGCTTTAATCACCTACCGCAGACGTTTTATAACCTTTCAGTCAAGAAAGATGTTGCTTCTAAAGAATATCAACTATTGGATCGATTTGATTCATCAAAAGTTGACTGGATGTGAAAGTACTTGATATTTTTTGATGTTTTAAAAGATTTTTGATCTGTCTGAGGCTACGGTAAGGCATTTTCTGTCTCATTTACATCACATGACAGTGTAAAAAAGGAGAAAGACTGTTATTGAGAAGAGACTGACAGGGTACATTGCAGAGAAACAGAAATAGCAATCATAGGAAAAGAGAAGTGTTTTCCAGGAGAGAGGAGCAGCAGACATTTACATGATGTTGTACCATCTTTAAAAAGGAAGGAGGAGAGAGGAAAGGACAAGGGGAGGGATTGTATAATAGACTCATGTGGAAGGAGGTGAAAAATGGCTCTATTACAGGCCTAATAGAATTTCCCTTGGCCCCAGAGGGGAAAAGAATGGACTCTCCCTCCTTCCCACTTTGCCTCTCCATCCCCTCATCCCTCCATTTGCCCTGGCCAGAGATATAATTTCATCACTCTTCACTTAATTGTGCGCGTTGCTGGCAGAGCCTCACTCTCTGTTCCAGCAAACAGAGGCAGGTGGCAGAGGAGGAAGAAGAGCAGAATAATAGAACAGAGTGGGAAACCACATCACTTCATTTTTATAGATGGACAGCTTGTAAAAGCGATGGGTTACGTGGTCCCCCCTGAGTAGCCAAGTGTAAACACAGCAGAACACTGAGTGGGATCTCAGAGAAAAGCTGTGTCATAGAGGATATGTTGCAGGCTAGATTTATAGTAAGTTTGAATTTTTATCAATTTTTTTTGTTTTGTTTATGACATATCATCACTGCTTTTGCTTACATGTGATGAGTTCCCTGAACAGGTAATTAAAAACATTAAAAGTATTTTCACAGTATATGAATGAATGTACAACCTGGTCAAGAAGGACATTTGAAAGTTTACAACATATATTTGTATTTTAGTCAGAGTTAACAGTAGCGTATCTCACTCTAGTATAACATTTTCTACTATTGTGGATTCATTTGTGTTTGTAATCTGACTTCTTGTGTGCATGTAAATTTATTATATGTGTTCACACATGATAGAGACATTAGTGAATATTGCATATAGGGATACGGCAATGACTAATATAATCATGTCTTGGTAACAGTTATGAGTACATGAGTTCCCCCCATGCAGTGAAATTTTGGACTGGCAATCAAAAATAGTCTGTTTACAGGTCTTGAGTACTGCTGCACATGTGAACAAAGTTGTATAAAGCCTTTTATGGCTCTAGAGGGTGCTGCATGAAGTGTCGGTTGTGGCTAAAGACTTTGAAAATGTAAAAAATCTAAGGGTGTGTCGTTAGAAAGAAGTAAGATTAGCAGACCTCTGTAGTCTACTCCTCATCTCTGCTCACTCAAGACGAATTGAGGGTAATGTAAATACCAGGTTTTGACAAGGAAGAAGAATGCATGCATTGATTCTTATCCTTTTGTTTTTCAAACTGGCCATTGGGAGTCTAACAATGCTAAATTGTTGGAATACTCTTTGTCTCCCCACAATGCTGCTGTTTCAAAGAGTCCACACACAACTCAAGGAAGGAATAAATAAAGCTCAGAATCAGCTTTAAAAACACCACATGTGTAATTCATTTGTGTGTCATTGTAAAATCGAAATTCCTTTTCACATAATTGAAAAACCCATAATCCTAGAAACAACACTGAACATAAAATGAGGACATTTTTATGGTCATCGTTTTTATGACAAGTAACATTAAACACAACATAAAACTTGGGAGATGTACATTTATCATTACAGAAGTTGAAAAAGGAAAAAGAGAGACAGAGAAAAGATGGGCACCAAAAAACATAAGATTTGTTCTTTTCAAGATGTTTGGTGAGTGGGAAAGTGAGTTTTTTGTTCATTCAGAGACCCATTCACACTTCTTAGTTCAGTAACAGTCATGATAATACTGTATACCAAGGTTTTGGCTAAGACAATCCAATATACCTACTAGGGGTGTAAAGATAATCCGTTTTTGATCGGTTATTGGTCTGTGACCTATGCGATTCGAGTGCACCGGTCCATGGAGCCCCAAACGGTTCAAATGCACTATGAACGGTTCGATGGCCCGGCACGGAGTGTGATGATGTGTGAAGTAGCAAGGGATCATGGGAGTTGTTGTCTTCGTTGTTAAATAATCAGCTTCACCGGGATGCGATTACTCCGCTGTTCATGGTTCTGGATGTTTTCACTGGGAGCCGAATTATCCGCAGGGGTCTCCTCCTCTCCAGAACAAACGGACCCGGTGATTACAGGTAAAAACATTGAATGAAGCAGTTTCACCTAAAAGATCAGTGTTTCTCCGACGATGTACAGCGACCCACAGACGTCAGATACAGGCTGTTAGCGGAGCTGCTGCTAACACTAACACTTAAAATCATTAAAATATTAATTAAAGCTGTTTTACCCTAAGCACCAATAATTCTGATTTTTGCATTTACTATTCCTCCAGGTGAGCAAATTGTAAAGGTTATGTTGCCTGAAGTTATATTTTCTCTGTTGGATAATAAACACTTTATCTATTTTGAAATGTCATTTCTGTTTTTCTCTTTCCTCTCAGTAACAAAGCTTGGGAGATAAGTTGTCAATTTGTATCAAATCGAACCGAACCGGACTGGATCGAATCGAATCGTACTGAATCGTTTAGTATTTTTTATCAATCGTCCCTGAATCGGATCATAGGCTGTGAATCGAATCGGACCGTTTTTTGAGTAAAAGGTTCACACCCCTAATACCTACTATAGCTCTAACAACACTCTGGTGGAGATGCTACATCAACATAAGGTGATAAACATACTATTGTTTGGCGAGAGAGAAGACTGCATGGTTGGTTCAGTGCATGTTGTCATGTTGCCTTGTCTCTTAAAGTACCCCGTAACTCAAAAATGTGTTTTGCTTGTTTTTATTTCACTGCAATGTTTGAACTTCACTGTGAAGAATGATGTATGTGCAGAGTTTGACACTAAAAGGTTGTTTTCACATCCATCTGCAGCAACGGGGAAAGTTTCTTTGAACTCACTGAAAATCTGAGTTTAAGATGCATACCTACTCGTATGATTTATGACTTCACAACCAGTTTGGAAGCCAGTCAAACATAAGTATTTGAACAGATCATATCTGATTATAATTGGCCTTTCTCTCTCTCTCTGTTATAAGGAGTTGACTTAATACACGTGGGCTTCAGTAAGCGTACTCACACACTCATGCATACACCAAAACACATACTCTTATTACATTATTTTATTTATGTTATGTCTTTGCTTGATTTATGCTCCCTCCTTTATGTTCTCTTTTTGATTCTGTGGTTGCTTGTTTGCTTATTTTGTGAATCACATGACTTTAGTATTTGCTTATAATACATATTGATGTGAGATTACTTCCATAAGCCTCTAGCGGTTTTCTAAATCTCACTTGCACCATTTGTTTCTTCTCTTTTGTTGTTGTGTTTCATGCTGCTTTGTTTTACCTTGCAAATAAATTAATAAATAAATAAATCAGGCTCCAGTATGCAACTTACACAAGTGTGACGTAGAAACTTGAAGTCTACATTGCACATACTACATTGTAGTAGGACACATCTTGCACCAAGCAGTTAAATTTTTAAAATGAAAAACATTTGCATAGTCATAGAATTAAAGAAGCCATAGAAAATTTGATTTTTTTTTGATGTAGGAGAGGGAGTAGATGTAATTTTAAGGATGTCTAACCAGATAATTGAAGTTTTTAATGGAAAATATATATCAGAGTATTTTTGAAATATCTTAAATCATGTCTGGAGGGCAGCTTTAAAGTTTCTAAACCTTGAATTTTGTCCAGTCAAGAATCAAAAACACATGTGAACACTTTCTCATACAACATGTTAACTCTCAGGAATTTTTACTCAAGCGCTCATTGATTATTACATCCCTCAGTCTAAAATCCATTTTATGTTTTGTCTCATTGTGTGTATGGATGTTCCTGTACAGTTAGAGAACAGAAAAAAATGTTTCTCAATTAATTTTCTGTATTAGGTTAGATTTCACAATGCATTGTAATGTATTGTGGGTATACAAAACAGGATACAAATTGAAAGTGACCATCAAATTCACACCTATTTGTATATTAGAGAGAGAAAAAAAACCTGTTACCTTGTCAGACGGTGACCTTCGACTTCAGAGGAGATCAGTCACATCTTCCCCACTGTCCAACCCAGGAACACCATTTTGCTACTTTTAAAGGTTGCGCCTGCTGTTTGATCTCCTGTTACAGTCCACTGTGACCAAAGAGAACACGTGTGGCCTCATTTGGAACGATCTGCAGACTTAGATACAGTCAGTCATACATCATCATAAGCATCTGCTGAGATCTTCACAGAGATGTTCTTCATTTAGTCGTAAAGATGAAGATTCTTCTGACCTTTGACCTCATCTCAGTGATTGCCTTTTTAAAGAACACTGTGCTAACTTGTATGGTATGAAGCAGAAAAGCCATGGAGTTTGGAAGATTGTGGTCAATTATTTTTGACTGTTTTTTGCAGTTTCGGGACTGGTTCTTTATACAGTCAGTTTCTAGTCTTTGTATACAGTTTATACAAAGACTAGAAACAGCAGAAAACAGCAAGCCCTGCTCTGTCCAACAAAATGCACCTACCAGCACCTCTAAACCTTACTAATTAGAACATTATATTATTTAATATGAACAAAAATTCAAGTATGTTCAAAATGATACTCACTTTCTTGACACACAAAATCTTGACAGAAAGTAAAAAGATGTATTTCCCAAAATGTCTATTCTTTTAATATCTTAAATATATTGAAGGATCTGCTGTTTGGACTGGATCAAAGTTTCACCCTTGGTTCCTACTTCAACTCCAACTTTAGGAAACCAGCGCTTTGGGTTTCCTTTGAATTCCTCTGGATGCACCTTCAGAGATTATGATGCGATGTTATTTTGTGCATGACCTGTGGAAAGGTCTTTTCATGGCAAAGGTTTCACAACCTCACATTTCTAGACTCCTGGGGGAGTCTTGTTTCCACCTCCTCACTTTATCCCAGTGGTGATCAGTAGAGTAAATAAGCATGTTATTCTGAGACCACACTGAGGCTGAATCATAAAACTGACCATAACATGTTGTAATTTAGTAAAGTTAACTGTGCAACAGGGAGAAATATTACATTAATATCACCACTTCTTATTTCTAAAAATAATGGATCCACTTAGACAATCTTGTTTCAGCCAAGTACATAATTTAGCCTTATGTGCCTTTTTAAAAGTAATGTATAATAGTCAAATTTTCTGCATTCATCATTATATTTTGCAAGAAACATTTCTTTTCCCATTCATTTACTTCAGTCTCAGCAGACTAAAGTGATTAAACCCATTAAAATTGTATTTCTTAAATTGTAGTGTTTTTAAACATCAATTGTTGCATTGTTTCAACATTTTTGGGATTTTCAGATTTTTTCGTTTAAGTATGAGCCACATTAGAAAGTAATTACTAAAACAAAACTTCAGTTTTCATCACTGCTCAAGATCCTTTAACACACTGATTGTAAGTGATGTGGCTCTGCAGAGTTGACGACTGGAGTCACTCAGTGAAAACAGCGTCTCCTCGCTTTGCTCAATATGCAGCCAGGAATCGACTGGTCACCCAAAATTAACATGGACTATCCTCTTTCACCACCACATGTCACTCCCGCACACATGGTTCCCTTCACACATCAAACATTCCTCACTAACGGCTCACTGGAGGTTAGCAGCAGTTAGCAGGGGAATGTGTTTTCCATTTGGACCATGGTTCACTTAGAAACTGATCCTGGGCCCTGGGACTGGGTCAGAACCTGCTGATGCCATTTCTGATGTGAAAAGACAGATAATGGGTCTGGCTGGAGTGAGCAAGTAGGCAGGGGTATATTGGAATAGTTTTTCTTAGAGACAGTTTGGGTGCATTTAAGTGGCACAAATGAAGGTACATGTTTTACATAAACATACATTTTTATGGTGTATGTTATATTCTATACATATTATATGTGATATATACTATATTCTACGTGTTTTATGTGCTTGCATTATTTAATTTATATCATACATTTTCATGTGTTTACATAGTTTTCATATATATGAATTTTTACATGTTTTTGATTTTAATTTGATTTGCTTTCATAGTTATTTCATTGCCTTCATATTGGTGTTTTTATTTGATCATTTCAAATTTTTCTTGATGCAATATTATTTTATTTTATGTAAAGCATTTTGAAGTGCCCAGGGTATGAAAATGTTCTATTTAAATAAAATTGCCTTGCCTATGCTGCATATATGTAACATTGCTATATATTTGATATATTTAGTATTTACTAACCTATGTATAACTTATAACTTCTTTGCCTACTTTGACAGCTATTTGCGCGCACACACACACACACACATATGTATATATATATATATATAACAATTTAACACTACATTTGAGCCCACAGTGACATAAAAATATGAAACCAGTGGGAACAAGTGTGCTAGCATGTGTCATTTCATGCATCATTACCTGGCCATATCACTCACCACACACAGTCTAATTGTGCTGACAAGCTGTTTATGTCTATTATCATAGTATTATGTTGCCATTGCTAAAATGACCACACGCGATGCCATAATTCATGCAGTCAAAGTTTAAAGGAACCAAAGCGGAACTGCTACTTTGCCCCTTTTTCAGGCCACCCTTCCTCTTCCATCCTTCCAAGTGCTGCAACTGTTAAAGCCTCCAATAATCAGTCTGTCTCATTTGGCTTGGATTACATGTCAGAAAGACTTTAGTGGTTCTTCAGGAAAATGTACAGGCCTTCTTCATCCCGAAGGCAGGGCACAAAAAGAACTGAAACCAAACCAAACCATACTGTGATTGTGTGACAGTTAATATTCTTGTGATTAAGTGCATACACTCTTGGGTTTGTGTTGTACACTCTCAGATCAATAGAGAGCAGGAGTGGATGTAAAAGCTTTATTATTGGTTTTACTGCTTGTCTAATGCAGGAATTTTGCAAATTCACATTACTTATAGTACAGTATATGTATTAGTATACAAGGAACATTCAGTATTTCTCACATCTGTACAATTCAGTCCTGGTACACTATCAGTCTTGTCACTATGAACTACATTACTAGGGGCTTTCTGTAAGACGTAAACCTCCAAAGGCAGTCTTAAGTGTTTTAGTCCCCCGCCCCCCACCCTCATTTGCATTTATTACTCTCAAGTGCAAAATCATGACATGTTTAGTGGGGTTTACTGTACAAGCAATTAAATGTCAGTTCAACTAAATCTTGCGTCTTTGTCGAACTAAACAAATACTGTCAAAAAGAAAAGCGGCCATCTTCAGTCACAGTTTTTGACATGAGGACAAATTTTGAAGATGTAGTGTTGTGTGAAGTGTATAGTACAATGAACAAAATGCTTTCAGGGAAGGTCACTCTATGGTAAAGGTGAGTATTGAGAGCATCAATCAAACCAAAAAATTTTTTTATGAAGTGTAAGACGCACTAAGTCCCTTCTATCCTGCTTCTTGCAGCAGCCAAGAAGAGATACACTTATTAATTTACCAAAACAAAGTCATATTTAAATTGAAAGTTTGTATAACTTGTCACTTAATCTGTCAGTTTGCGGACACAAAAATAGCTCAGGTCCAATCCAAAGAGCAAGATTAGTGACTTAACATCTTGCTGGTGCAAATTCATTCAGGGCAACTGAGAACTTTATCTTTCAACTTATTACTCAAAATGCAACATGTTCCTTGACTTCAAGTCTCTGGGAGAAAAACATTATGACGTATGTTGTATGCTATGGACAGATCTACTGTATGTCTATATCTACTGTATGTGATAGAGTATCTATGAATACTAAGTGGCATATCAACTGTTGTAAATGACTATCAAATGTACAAACATGATTATATGGGGTGCTTTTCATTTACTGTAAAGCAATTGTTTAACATTTTGCAAAGTGATCTTTCTTGCTTTCTTGCTGCGACTTACAATCAGCTCTGTCGAACGGTAACAGATAAAATGGTCCAGTACATTACACCAACTTTTTGTTTTTACACTTACGATTAAACAAACAAGATATAATGTGTTCATAAGTGAACTTTAAAGGTGCTTGTAAGAAGACTTCATCATCTTTAGACAGAGCTAAACTAGCTTATACCCCTGTTTTCAGTCTTCATGCTAACCTAAGCCTGTTGTCTTAGGTTAGCATAAAGGTTAGTTTTGGGTAGGTTAGCTGGCTATTGTACAATGATGATGAAGTATCATTCTTCTAACCTATCTCACAGCAAGAAAGCAAATAACAGCATTTTTCAAGATGTCAAATTAATCTTTAATACTGCAAATCACAGTGGATTATAATATTAGATGTCTGAGTCGAGTGGCTACTCAGGTTATGTTTTTCCAACTAGGAGATAAGAGCCTTCCCAGTTCTGAGCGCCATTAAAGGCATTTTAAATTTGTGTTCCCAGTTCATGTCCAGTCTCCTTAACAACAGACTACATCAATACACTTGACACCGCAGTGAATTATTTTGTTAATTGCACCAAGTACCTCACAAAGGCACGTCCCTTCCCTTTACTCTTCTTACCCTTTTAAACCAGGACAGTGTTGATACTGTAACAAAGTCCCATTCACATAGATGTTGTACACCTTCCAAGCTTTAACTAAAAAAAAAGACTAGCAAAAATTATTTACAAGTAAAAAAAAACAACTATAAAGAAGATTTACTAACAGCTAAAAAACAAAAATGGAGACCTGAAATAGTTCCCAGGCACTTGTGATGCAAAACAGACATACATACATTAAGTGCTACAATCTACAAGAAATGGAACATAATACCATTTACAATTGTTATTTGGGAATCAAAATACAAAAACCCTTTAGAGAGTAGAGTGAGAATACCTTCATTTGAAATAACACTACAGTATGAAGCTCAGTACACTAGTGGTTAGTAATAATGTACAATCTGTACTCAAGACTAGCACATAAACTCAAAGATATAGGTGAGTTTAACATAATAAACTATTTGCTCCTTCAAATATTTTCCCCAGACAGTAAAAAAAGAAAATCTAAAAAAAGTGGGTGCTCAGGATCCTCTCTTGGCAGCATAATAATATCAATATAATTACAAAGTTGACGTATGCTTTGAGAAATTCAAACCGAATTCATGCAGCACAATACAATGTAAAAAAAAGCACATACAGTACTGCATGCTTACACTTAAACAAGCTAATGAATGCAAATGCAGATTCCTGGGTTTCACCTTTACATTTAAGTAATCCAAAACTTAACATTTCAGATCCACTCTTTTCCATTCTTCCTTGGTCTGAATTAATCCCACATCCTTTGACTTATGTCTCTATTGACTTTGCTTTTTATCCAAAGGTCTTTGTTGCAAACAATGAGGAAACAGGACACCCAATACCTTTTCACTCTGGCCTGTTTCCCTCTCTTATTCGTCTTTTTGAAGGATTGTCAGTCGCAAAGAAGCACTGATTTGGATAAACACAGCATCTCTGTTTCAACAACTATAGGCTGCTCGATTATTTAGAGGGTGCAAGTGTTGTATTGATGTAGTAACACAATCATTCAAGATACCCTGAGAAATTAAGCAAAAAAGATAGAAAACCCTGGATTTTTGTTTTGCATCCTGATTATATTGAACTGTACAGTACGTGCATTTGTTTTGTTTTGGAATTTGGGCACCAGCTGACAATGTGTTGCTAGTTTCTGCCTGTTGTTTCCTGCTAATGCATCATTTCTCCTTGCAAATCGTATGGTTTTTATAGACATACAGTATTTTTTAAGACACAGATTTACCTTATATTGGCTAATAATAAGATATAACAGTATATGGTCCCCTCATGAGAGTGTGCCATACAATATATGACGAGATCTGAAGTTTTCAGTGTCTCCTACAATGTACGAGAATGTAAATGTATAATAACCTGTGTGTGTGTTTGTATTGAACATACATGCATGATTACATACTGTAGGCATGTGTGTGTGTATGTACAGTATGTGTATGTGTCTAGTTGGTATGTGCACATGTCTGCCTATGTACATATTGTATACATGATTGTTACATAAATTTCAAATTCCACGTCTTTCCCTTTGTGAGTCAATATGGAGGAGTCTGTGGGAACTCCTGTGTTATGCAGATAGGCCTGAACACATAGAATGGAGTCATGTTGCCTTGGTCAGCGACCTGTCCCACAGACCACCTAGTTGGCAAACTCCAGTCAGCGGTGCTTATACATAGCACTTGTCAGGAAAAAGGAGGAGCCTGCAAAAATCACTTAAGACAAAGCCAAAGAGCCAAAGTTAAGGTTAATCCTGCATGTACCGCAGCTCAATGTCTTACATGTAATACAAGTATTTAAAACAATAGTTTACCTTTGTTTTTGCTAAAGAGAAACTGGTTCATTTGAAACACGTCCAAGCATCCTTCCTCAGGTTGTCATACTTGCAGATCCAGATACCTTATGGTACGCAGGTCTCATCCAGTAGGTAGCAATAACTGACACAAGCCATTTGTCAACTTAAATTCAAAGTCTTACATGGCATGTAAATAATGTCACTTGTCAGGTATGTTCTGGAGACTTAAGCTCCTCTTTGGTAATGTAGTTTGGAAAAGTAACATTTAGAGCTACAACACTGGCTTATGAATGCTATGAGTAAGGACTATGCATGTTCAAGAATCACAGTGCAGGGGATCTTGTAGTTGTAGTAGTTGTAGTTGTCTTGACGTCGTAGGAATGAAAGAGCCAGGTATCCACGATAACTTCAGTTCAATCCCACAGCTGCTCCATATTTAGTGAAGTCAGGAGATGGATGTTGAATAGCGCAGGAAAGGCAGGTGGATATCCAGGTTCACAATGGAATGAGTATAGACATCAAGAGTGGAGTTGGTAAAAATAATTTCCTTCCACATGGGCTTTACATTGTGTGGATTTTAAAATATGAGAAGGAATGATTACATTCTGATAGAAAGGTGAAGGGCTTCATTTGGGTTTTTGTGTAATATCTGGCATGTCCCTGTGTTATTATTTGATAAACATTAAATAATTCGACAGGACACATGCAGTTTGATCATCACAGTGACTGCTGGCTTTGGGAGGGAATAGCTTGAAGCGGCTGCAGCATGAAATATCTGGAGTGAGGGAGGCCATGGAAGAATACTAAGATTAAGGTTCAGGTGGTTTGCTCACTTGTGATCTTAAATCACACTACAGAAGTGGCGGTGGGCTTTGTGGCACTTGGGCTGAGCATCAGACTCTGGGCGATGTCGTCGCGGTTGATCTTGCGCAGTGCCGTGCACAGCGTGTCGATGCTGGCGCAGTCCTTGCTCGCCCAGTCGGACAAAAGCGCACGGACAGGATGCTCATCCTGCCTGAAGGTCGCAATACGCTCCTCTTCGTATCCCAGGAGGCCCGCCAGGTTGCACCAGTCGCTGTCCTCCATGTGGTTGCAGTCATCTCCTTCGCTGCCCCTGAATAGCAGCTTCTCCACTTTCTCTCTGGTGTGGAGAGGAAGCAGCAAACAAGGCTCCTCATCCATGGTCACAACTGCACAAAGAAGGAAATGTTCATGTTATTTTATTATTTGGATTAACAGTACATTTAGTTTGACATGATGAAATTATCTAAATTTATTTATTTATTTATTTTTAATAAACAAAATTCAAAATAAGTGACTTGCATTATTCAAATAATGGAATAAACTGAGAAATACCCACGTTTTTACTTCTCCTCATGACTGACTAATGCAATACAATAAGGATTTATCCTACATTCTGTTCATGAGCTTTTAAATTTGCTGTAAACACTGTAAAAAGGAAGTGATGGAGTATACATTTTGTGTAGCAGCAACAGTGGCTTAATTGGAGTAAATAAATGAAACACTGGGTAGTTGCACTGCATGAGCAGTAATAGCCTCTCTGGCTGACTAGTTCCATTAAAACATCAAAGAAAATATGTTTCATCTGTGGTCGTGCTGTTAGACTGTTAGGCGTCCTTTATGAAGTGCATGAACACAGCTGTTTAGTGCCAAAAATCTCTCCACACTGTCCACAAACCTAGACAGAGAACTGCTGTCTGAACACTATTTTCTCCTGCTTGCACTACCTCGTTTTCCTTCTTTACCATTATCTGGGCAAGCATGTTGTGTAAAAAGCCCTAAATTTTCTCAAACTGGTTTGTCAGGGTAGGCCTGGAAACTGCCAGGAGCACGTGCTGCCACAAAAACACGCATACACACACTGTAACTCTGTCAGTGTTGTAATTTGCTGATGTGCTACAGTTCGTTTGAAAGGTGGTTTTCAAGGTAGAGTTGATGAAGCCATCAAACAACTTATTCCTGAAGGGGAATTCTTTTCTTTCAACTGGTGTGGTGGGACAGGTCAGAGTGCAGCTTGTGTGTACATTCAGACTAACCCAAAAATTCAGGTTTGCTATCCATCAGCCTTATCCAAGGATTAGTGAAAACTCATTATCACAGGAATTAAGCTCCAGAGAAACCCTGACTTATAAATGTGCTTATATCCAATTTAAGTAAACAGTTTGATAAATGAGGGCTATTACATGTATTGATATTAAGGGAGTGGCCTCTGTGCAGGTACAGGTGTTACAGGTGTGTGTTAGTGTTACCTGTCTGTGCCTGAGTCTGGCCCTGCTGCTCCTGCAGACTTTGGCTGTCCACAGAAATGCCGCTGTCACTGTGCAGCTTCTCCCCTTCGGGTGAAGGTGTCTGGTTCTGATTGGCTGTGCAGTTGTTGGCTCCTTGTTTATTCTGTTTACAGCTGTTCCATCTGAATGAAAACGATTTGGAAGAGCAGAGAAATTTAACTGAGCAAAAAAGAAAAAAAGCAGGAAAATTGTATATATGTGTGCAGAAATCTGATGATAAAATGACAATAATTATTGGATGTTTGATGACTCATCTGTATCAACCTGCTTGTGTTTGCCTACTTGTGTTCTGATCTATCTTCAAGTCCCTGTGTTTAAAGTTGCAGACTTGCAACACTTGCCGTGCCAGAAAACACAGCTGGATGAACATATTGTACATTCAAAATGTAACAGTCAACAGTTGGCTGTTCGTTTAGGCATTAAAACAGACCATATTGTGACCCAACAGTGTGCTCTCATAATGAAAAGCAGCAGATGATTTCATTAAATATGAAACAGCGGAAATTAAAAATCTGGTTGGATTTTGTTGTCCATGTGCGTATCAAATACCCTTTTTTTCTTCCCTTCAGCTTCTGCATTTAAAAAAAATTACACAGACGTTTTTTCCATGACTTTTCTCTTTTCTGCTTTTTCTTTTGAAACACATATATGATATTTTCACTTCTTCAGTCCTCTTAAATCGTTAAAGTAAAAAACACTGTTTGGTTGAACTGCCTGCAAAGCCATAATCTGTGAGTGGCAATTACGCATTGTTTTTTTTAAGGAGTCATAAGTGAAAAAAGTTGGACCACTAGACTGCCTGTACATCTTTCACAATCCTCCAGACCAAAAGATCCCATTTTCTACAACTAAAATCATTTTAAAAACATCTTTTAGCAGGGGAAGAGTTCTGACTACATACAGTCATGCTTGATTTTGTAATCTTACCATCAGGTAACATGATGAACATTAAGTTTACTGTGTACTTTAAATTTCATTTAGTACTTAGCCTCTTTTCTGTCCTTACCTCTTGAAGATGATGAAGGCCACAAAGCCGACTACGACGGCTGCCAGGATGGAGCAGTAGATGGGGATAAGTTTGTCATTCAGACCCTGGTAGATCCGCTCACGGGAATCACCATCAGTGGTGGTGGTGGTGCTAGCTGTAGAGCCGTCTGGTGGGGGGCCGTCTGGTGGAAAGTCTTCATAGGTGGGCGTGGGGGAATTCATAAAGGATGTAGGAGATACTGACGGGTAGTGAACTGTGGAAGACAAGAAAAATTCCATATGGGCTTCCTGAATATGTGAGAAGGGAGCAAAATTGCAATTGCAGACATTTACTTTACATTTCAGATATTAAAGGGTCAGTTAAACCTGATTTAACTTATTCTTTTAACTACTTGGGGGCAGTGGAGACAAGCTGCCCCCATTGTTAGTTAACAGTTGCTATTTCAACTTCCAGCTGACACAGAGCAACATTAGCATTCATTTCTGGCAATGACTATTCACTTTCCTTTTACTCCGTTTTTGTCTCCATGAGTGGGATTATCCGTTTTTTCTAATAAAAACAGATGCCTGTGACAGCTGGATGAGAGCTGTGAGAGTGAACCAAAACAGTATTGCTAAGGTCCCTAAAACCAAAACAATCAGCTCTGAGGAGCTGAAGGGAACTGCAAAGTTGGGTGATAATTCTTTATGGATTAGTCACTACAAGTAACTCTTTTCACATCAAATGTTGCCATTTGATCCATTATTAGTATAAAAATATTGATCGGTGGAACTTTAATCTTTGCAGTTGTGTATTGTGTATTATATTTTGTGTCAAAGATCAAGTATTGGACTATGCATTCAGATTTTATTGAGTATACTTACTGGTTTGAAATCACTACATACTTAAAACCATCTTAGAATTAATATGTAGTAAGGAATTGGGATGCAGCATCAGTCTAACAATTTAATTTAAAGCAATAACTTCATATATAATTTAATCAGGGCATTTTTTGCCCAAAGCCTTTCAAAACCAATCATCATAGGAGATAAACTCCTCCAGGCCAAAGTTTGCTCGCTCCATGAGCAGATGGAGAGTCATACTGTTGATCTGGATATTTTCAGGTTCGAAGATATGTTTGAAAATAGATAGATAGACAGATTAACTACTCCTGTCCCTTTTTCTTGCTCTCTCTTCTATCCACCCTAGCCAGTGTAACCATGAATATCTTTCATGCTGCAAACACACACACATTACATCCCACATCACTTGGTCATTTCCCCTTGTCCTCCAGGGAGCCATTAACGAGGGTAAGAGCAACTTTGTCCATCAAGTCGTGCCCACTTTACCCAACCATTAAATGCTAAGCAGACATGTTGCTGGAAACCTATCCTTGCCTGTCACCTATTTACAGTTACTCACATCATCAACAGGGTATCATCCTGTTGGCTTCCAAGGGCTCTAAATACCTCAAGGGAGCCACTGAGTGCAAGGCAGCCATTTTTCACTTCCAATGAGGTGAAAACATTTAAAATGAGAGCCTATTTAGATGGATACAAGGAGGTGTTAGGGGGCTTTTAGCTGAAGGAATTTTGAGGGTGTGATAAGTACTTCAGGCAACACTAATATACTGAACATCCTATTTAAGCTCATCATTCTTAATCCTTCACCTGTAAAGCCGTTGATTTTTTTCAACATCACTAAAAATACTTTATCATATGATGAAGTTGGTGTCATATTATCCTGAAGCAGAACAGGAAATGCTGCCCTGCAGGGTTTTCTACTTCACAGTGCCAGCTTTATTTGGCATGTGACACATAAAAAGTAAATATGTTTTTTGTGCAGTGTGATAAAGGGCCTGTATCATGCAAATTGCCAGGTCTATATTTATATTCTGGGGCACTACTAGAATATCTTCATGATTTAGAGTTTAAAAATCTCCTTATTTATCTTATACTAGCTCTTTATGCAGCCCTTCAGTTCAGCCATTGTCTGAAACTGGCTGTTTTAGCTCCTGTTTCTTTGAGGCCCCCCTCTCGATGAGCCAAATTTGTTCTGATTGATTAGCTTTCAGCAGCTGCCCCTCAGCAGACTTCCAGCAGCTTTGGAGGCTACATAAACAAACAGTAGTAGGATTTTGCTTCTTTTTCTCAGTCATTACTCAAAATGTGCACTTCTCAAATACATCTATGCATGAGCCCAAATCTGATCTAAAATATGTGAGTGGACAACCCGAACAGCCTGTTGAACAACCTTAGCAACAAAGGCTACAGAATGGATGGCCATTTGTGGATATGCACAAAGAATCTGAAATGGAGCATTTAGAGCAATCTGAAGCATGAGCTTTTGACTTGAAGGTGGCATTTTTCATAAGTTCACCTCAAGTTTTGGAACTTTGACCATGTTTAACACAGACATCTGGCATCATAACAGTACAAAAATGACAGAAAATCACAAAAAGCATGTTATGTCCCCTTAAGGAGTTGAGTATTTATAACTGTCACAAAGGTTTTTCTTCTTGTTAATATGTTAGCATCAGTCTTTAGCCAGATTAATGTTTTTGCCAGGTTGGTGAAGCTAATGTTAAGTGACCTCCAGGTGCTTTCAGCTCACTCAGCAAAACACATCGTATATACAAGTGGCTAGCTGACGTAAAATGTCCCCTCTCTTCACACCTTCTTTCTCTTCTACATGTACTAACTCCAATTATTCATCTGAATCTGAAGTCAAATCACAAAGTATATGTGAATGAATTATCAAAAAAACACAAATTTTAAAAAAAGGCTTCTAGTGATGCAGTGCAACATGTCAAGTTCCTTCAGCTCTTCAATATCCCTCTATAGACGCCAACGCGCACGCACACACACACACACACACACATACACACACACACACGCACCATCATGACCATCATGACCATGGTTGGCCTGTCTCTCCCTCGAAACCAGACACCATTCATTGACAGAGATCTTCTTTGTCCAGCACAAACACCCCCTCCCCATCTTTTTATCCTTCAGTCCTGTCTCTCCCCATTTTACCGCTGGCTATGCTTTTTTTCTGGCTCCTATCAGGCATTTCCTTTTCTGTTAATCAGTCCTACAATCATTTGGACGCCACCTTTTTTTCTCTCCTTCCAACTTTTTCGATCCAGTTTTTTCTGTCTGCATCCCTTCTTTATTGTAAACAAAATTTCATATTTGTTTAACCTTCCTCCTGTCTTTTATTCTTTTTGTTGATTAATCACATTCCATCCATCCCTTTACTCTCTATGTCTCCACCTCATTACTTTGCTCTCCCTTCCTCCCTGCCCCCCTTGCTCCCTCTATGATTAACAGTTAAAGAAGCAGGCTTAAGTGCCTTTACTGAACCACTAGCTCAACCTCTCACATTGGATGGTCTGGGGATTGACCTTCCCCTGCTGAGCTCAGCTTGTTTCCACTGTGCAGAAACCTTAGTGGTAACTGGACCACTGCTCTCAGTCAGAGAAATTTTACTGATTGACTTTGCAATGATTTCCTAAGGAGTTGCATGTATAATCTTGTTTTTAGAGTATATTAACAAGTCTATCAGAAATTTCTGTTGATGTATCAATATTAAGCACCAAAATGAAGGTATATGATACATGATATAATTTATTTATGGTTAATAGACATGTTAAAGTGAACACTTATTTCCATCATGGTCCAAAGATGTTAAAAGACAAATGGTACATATAAAATTTGAGAAAATGATAAACACAAATATAGAAAATAAGGGAAGAAGAGACTTAGTGCAAGTAAATATGATAGAAGATATGCAGCTCAACACATAAAACCAATATTCTGAATATTGGTGAAATTTACACATGCACTTTTTCAGTTTTTTAAACTGATCAAGTGAAACAGAAAACATTGCAAGGGGTAGAACAATAGATTGTCTGATGTATGATTTAAGCTAAGTAAAAATACCTATGTACTAATAAGATGGAGGGTGTTTCATTATGTCAAAATTAGATGCCTAAAATCTAAAGCATATTGAAATGGCACTTAAAATAGGAAAGAATTATACTATTAACATCGCAATTTTGTTTCCATTTTCCCTCTTTTGTCCATTGAACATCTGTACTGTAGTTTTGATAATCATATTTATTAACACACAATATATTTCTCTAACCCCATATGCCAATGCAATATATGCTTTAACAGATTAAAAATAAACCATTTATTGTCTTAAATTTGTCCTCTATAATACTTAGTTAATCAATTAGTAATTTGACAGAAAATTAATATTTGAATACACATATTGAGAATAATCTAATATGTCATTTTTCATGCCTCTCAGTTATTTACATTCGCATTTACAGTACATTTATTCATTTTTTTCCAAATACAAATAGGTGCCTCGACATTGAATTCCACCTGACACAAGCACTACAAGGCTTTTTGGTACTTGAAGTTATGAGGGTTTGCTGCTTGTCTTTGGACTGTTGGTCAAACAAATTACGACATTTGGGGAATTGTAGCATTTTTCACAACTGTCTGATATTTTATAGGCCAAACTATTAATCAATGAATCATGAAGTTAATTACCAGATCAATCCAACAGTGTTTTCATGTGTATGATTGTATTCTAAAATTGTAAGAGTGAAGACTTAGAGGCATGTTAGAGTTCTTGCAGCAGTTTGTGTGTGCAGCAGTACTGCAGATTTGTCATTAAGATCATAAATACTGAAAAACACACAGCTGTCAAAAATAACAGGTTCAGTCAACTGATACCTGTCAACAGACCATTTATTGTATTTATTGTTAAGCATTGTTTGGTTGTTAGAGAAATCACTGGAATTTTCCTCCTGGCTTTGTGTTAACGATTAACTTTACGTTACTGGAAATCTGGGCACAGGTTTCCTTGCAAGCATTAGATGAGTAATTATATAGAAAGAACTTACACTTGACTGTGCCCTCACCACTTCTGAGTGTATGTGTATTCACTGAGTCTGTAATTTGTGTTCAAAATGAGTGTGTGTGTGTGGTACACTGCAGCAGCCACACCTGAGTTAAACTCCTCATTCCAACCTCTTGCAGACTCTTGAAAACAGGTGTTGCTGCTGTTTCAACACCATATACTTTAAAGCTGACTTTGGATTCAAACAAATGAAAAGGAGGGGTTTCTGACATAAGCAAGTTGCTTTTTTATTATATGTTATTACACCTGAGCACAACCGTGACTGCTGCCAGGACCTGCGCAACAAAATGCCTCCAACAATGAATGACATTTTTATAGTATGATGCAGTTACAACAAGGTGATCTGCTTTTGACATTTGTGATTTCTTTCATTTCACTATCTCCTCCTTCTTTCTCACACTTTCCATTTTCTCCTTAAAGTCTCTGGCTTGACTTCTACCTTACATGACCCATCTCATTTTTCTGCTCACGTGCTCCAGACTGAACACACCCCTGTACATGTAGGCATGTTTGCACGTTTGTACGGGATGCATGTGTGTGCAGGCTTGCCCTGTGTGTGTGAGTGTGAGTGTGTGTGTGTGTGTGTGTGTGTGTGTGTGTGTGTGTGTGTGTGTGTGTGTGTGTGTGTGTGTGCCTGCTCTGCGGCAGAATGTGATCAGCACTCGTAGAGGTCAACCAGAGAAATCTGAGAGTGCAGAGGAGTAACTCCATAGCTTTTATCGACCAGGCCTCATTCTCAGCATCTCGCCACTCTTTCATGCTTTCTCCATCTCTCTTCTCAGCTGCTCTCAATTCACAGTTCTCCTCCGCCTTTCCTCTTCCTGTGTACAGTTCTCATTGTCATTTATTTTCTGTTGGACATTTCACTATGGATTTGATTGTCATTATGGTCTTTTTAATTATTTTTTTTTGTTGAATCTGAGATTCTTTACTTTTCTGCACCATATGATTCTTCCTCCCTAAATGTATTGTCTATTTTGTTTCTCCTGTTTCTTAATTTTAAAGTTCAACTGAAATTAAACTGATTTTTTTGCTACTACAGCATACATAGTATTACTCTGTAAATGATTGTTTTGATCAAATGCTCCTGCTCCACCATGTGCTTACATAGCTGGAGACCTTATATCAATAGAGAGCAGAGCAGATGGTCACACTGAGCCTGATAGTATCCAGATACACAATACATTAGTCATAGACTCTGAGAAACAACTCACATTAGTATTCCTGATAAAGTCTCTTTCTTATCTATCTTAGCTTGTTGAACAAGCCACCAAACAAACAAATACATAAATATTCACATTAAAAAAACATTCATGTATTTTCAGTTGGACTTTAAGATGTTCACGACCAAATAAATAGACAAAGTGAAAGAATAAAAATCTAAATGTTGTTGTGGTCTGCCATCTAGATTTAACCCATATATTTGTTATATTAAGCACCAAATACAGAAAAAGGCAGCTCAATACAATATTGGCATGCATGCCACCACAAATACACAGTCTACCAATTTCTGGAATGTTATTATCTGTTGTTATCTACGAATTTTGCACCATACAAATAGTGGTAACAATTCAATGAAATTCCTGCTTCATGCCACATCCACTATGGCAGATATAAAAGATAAATATCACTGAGAAAGAGTCTTGGCTTGGCACAGACACAATCCTCCAATGCATTAATCCTGACAAGGACAAAACCTTGACTCCCCAAGCAGAACTTTTGGCAAGGAAGGAATGGCACGAGCGAAAGTGCAAGTGTTGTGGTCACCCTTGGACCCAAGTGGCTCACTCATGCCAAATCACCTCCAAAAATTTCTCGTAGAATGTCGAGGGCCACATTTCTGAGGGATGGCAGGCGACTTCAGGAGACTGAGTCATTGCCACAAGGGGACAATTCTTGTTTGGCAGCAGAGAGAGAGTGAGACATATGACATATAGTTCCTTCATCATTACAATGCTCATACTGTGTGGAGCAGGGAGCAAAAGGGTTAAGGAGAGAAGGTCATTTCTGGCCGTAGAGCCTGAGTCAATGGAGATGTAAGTCAGTAGATGTGTAGAGAGCAAGCTATAGCCACACAATGAGTGACTGTACCATACAAAGATAGTCAATTGTTTCGTTGGACTGGGATTAGGGATCCTTCACAGTTACTGATGTGGTAATGCTTTGGACGCAGGAAATCAGGAATGTCAATGGCATTTTGCTGTTTATAATTTCCCGCATTTGTCTCCCTCTCTCCATCTGTCTGTCAAAAGTTTACTGGCAGTGCACATGCACCAGCATGTTGACACAAACCAAGAAAAGGAAAACCCTCCTCCTCATTCATTCTCACCCCCCTCTCCACACACACACACACACACACACACACATTTCTGTCTTGATTTAGTTGAACTCGTCAGGTCCTGAGTGCTGTGCATGGGGCTGGTTAGCAGATTACGCTTTCTGATTTCTGGAGGGCAGCCTGTCAATTGTTAGGGTCAACCAAACTCAGGAAGGAAACAGCCTCCTCCACCTACTCACCTATCAATTCAATAACCCAATGCACTTGGTCCAATCACCACTCCTCCACCCGACCCAACCATTATTCTCCCATATGCTGCCTTAGATCTGTAATGTTCAGTAAGTCATCTTATTGATTTCAATCTATGTGGAGCGGGAGTATCAGTACCCGTCTACATACACATGGCTTTGTTAGTCAGTCAGTTTGTCAGATTCATGTTAGTCCTTTAAACTTTGTTTAGTGCATGCATGCACATGACAAAATTGCATGTGTGCTGCAAACCTCAACCTGTTGCCCTATACTGCCACATGATCAGAAACCCATGCTTTGGGTGGTAGGTCAGTCCACATATGTGCAGTCAATCCTTGGTACACTCTCAAGGAAGAACAGGGTCGTAGAGTGAGAGCCTATTTCACACTTTGCCTCAAGGACTTTTAACCAAAACCTTAGGCTGATAAGAACAGGCAGCAACTCCTCTGTCAAACTCAAGACTTCAACTTTAACCATTGTATGAAAGGGCCTTGACACAATGTGTTTGCATGGCTGGCCACTCCTTCTGATAACATATTTTCAAATAATCTCTCTCTTCTTGACAGTCATTACTTTGTTACCAATCCTATTACTGGCCATATTACATTCAAATTTCATACTGAATATGGCTTTGCAAAGCAAACCCTTCCATCTCTGATAGAATTTAGCCAACCCTACAGTATAATTGGATTGTCTTAGCTGATTTATGATAACAAGGTAAATGTCACTTTGATGAGCTGTCTCAAGTTTTAATCAACTTCATTTGTTCTGGTGTTGTTGTGACCTCTGAAAGGATTATGGGGATTATGCTATTTTGTCAGTGCACATCCTCAAGGGAATCTCATACTGCCTGATCTTCCCCTAAGACCCCCTCCACATACAAGCCTCCCATGACCTTCAACCTTTGACCTTGCTTGGTGGCCTGCAGTAGAATGGAAGTCATATCACACTTCTTTAGATAAGCATCTTACCTTCAGACCTCAACTCTGTGGGTCTAGCCTGACAATACCTGGAGGGTATTAACATGCTTTACCATAAGAGAGAAATGAAGAAAGTGAGTTTTCTTTTCCTCAGAAGACTCAAAACAAACCACTAATCCCTTTGGAAGTGTGGTAGGAAATTGAATTTTCACCCCATGTATAACAGGGCACTAAATTGTCACAAGGGAAAATTCACCAGTGACCTAAATTCAAATGTACTCAGTAACAACAGAAAATCCAGCTTTCTCTCTGAGGATACCCTACAGTTTAGTCAAAGTGATGTTCTTCTCCTTCAACCTTAAGTTAAACTATGCCTCCAGTGTCTCAAGTTACAACTTGTCTTTTCACAGCCAGTGGCCTTCTGTGTCTTCCTCTCTCTCCCTCCACCCTCCCGCTTGTGTTTAGCCTTCAGGCCCATGTTGCCTGACTCCACAACACTAATGCATATGGACGTCTGGCAGCATTACAGATTTGTGAGCACTGATAACGCTTGGGCTCTTGTAAAAAGATTACATTAGAAATAAAGAGCACATGATTAGAGTGGAGAATAACATATGATGATGAAGCCCATACACAATGGGCTTTGAGTCATCATGCCTGGAAACACAGCAAATTCACATTCATTATGAGGTAGACTGTACTAATTATCTAAAGGATGTTTTACAGTTGAGTTCTGGTTTCTGATATCTTGATCTTGGATGAATCATCTTTCCATCCTGCACCCTCCTCTCTCAGGCCACAAGTTGAATCAAGCTGCATTAACGGATCATTCTCAATGGAAGATGTCTCTTGCAGCAGATGGGCACTTGGTAGAAAAAAATCAATTCATGTTGTGTCCACTTTTGCTTATCAAATAACCTTTTCGGTCTGTGGTATTTTCCTTGGTTCTTACATTGTGCACAGTGCATTAATTCACACAACATGTTTTATTCACTCTATCTGCATGGCTAAAGCATATGACCTCTGTGTTTGTATTGTATAATTTGATTGACCAGTCATGATGTGTGTGCTCATCAGTGTTGGGCGAGTTACTTATAAAATGTAATCAATTATATATTCATTTATAATCAAAAAGTAAATACATTTTTTGAAATTACATTACTGCCCAAAACTGGCAACTTGGTTTTCCCCTAATCAAACCAGATGAATGGCAGATTTCTTGGTACAATTTTACTTTGAATGGGCAGCAAGAAGAAAAAAGTAATAAAATTATCCTGCAAATGGCTGGTAAGATGTAGACAGCATGGCCTGTCTGTTTGAAACAAGTTCATGGCAGTGAACAGATATTTTGGCAATAGCCATGTGGGAAGTTGGGTCACAGAACTGCTCAAACTGCAAGCCACCCTACCTAAACTTCTGGCACTATCATTGAAGTAATAAATTAGTCATCACAACCCTCTCAAACTTAACATCACAGAGCAGCTTGTTTAGCTGAAATTCAATCTGATCCTAAAATTTGTCTTGGGATGATTCATTTGAGATTAAAATCAGGGTTAATTTGAATAGTGTGTCCCCATCTTAAGCAGCCAACTTTAATTTATATCTACAACATGTTCACATTAAATCCTTTAAATAGTTCAAAACATCTAGTGTGAATTAAGTTGATAATTCAAGCCGAAAGCACAAATCATTTGACTTAAGAAAACAAGTAATTAGATCACTTTCAGAAGAGATAATCACAAAAAATATTAAGGATAAATCTACATTAGTTTCACTCTCTGTTTTACTTATTACCATCTCCTTCAAGGATCCCCATGGGCTAAACTGAAAGCACTGATAGGCCAAACAGGATCATGGGAGAGGCACAAAAGCCTCCCTTTAGCCTGAGACTCCCTCTGTCTTCACCACTGTGATAACAACATCCTTCAGACCGCTGCCCCAACAGACTGCATGGCTGATCAACAGACTCCCTTTATTGTCATTGCACAAAAGCGTTGATTTAATCTGTGAGGCATCAGGTCATTGGTATGAGCAGTGACTGCAGTCATAAGGAATCCGTGATTTTGAGTGTGATACCCACAGGGTGCAATGATATAAAAGAAATTCAGACCCTTGTTCGAAGATCTGACCTTCCTCTAAACCCTCAACACACAGTAGAAAGAGTGTGGTCTTTGTATCTTTGGATGGGATGAGTTGGTGAAGACAATGAGACAAGCTTCCGCGTGGCATTTAGGTTGATGGTTCAACAGTGTCTATAGTGTTGCACTGAGATGATCTGATTATGTGACTGACAATGCAGAGTTCCAGTGCTTCGTACTGTCCGTACAGTGATGAACCCTGAATATGCTCTCCCATTGATTCTATTCAGTCCATCGTGACCTTGGGCAATGTACCCTATCATTCAACTTCACTAGCTCTGCAAAAAAGTTCATGATAAACTTGCCCACTGTTTGGATAGGGTCATCCCACAGCCATTTGCTGAATAGCTGAAAAATAAATCACCTAACAAGTGGATTAATTGTCATATTAAATGAATAAATCACTTTGAGTATTTTCACAATTTGTTATTAACTAGACTAAGGCAATCTCATGAATGACTTATTTATCTCTCTGCTTGAAGTTTAACATTTTAATGCAACATTTTAACATTCAATGAGAATACACTGAACTTAATAGCCTTGTAAGGGCCAGTTCACTCAAATTACAAAAAAATGTCGATTTGTTGTTTTTATCTGTTGATGATTTATTCTTTAGATAACTGTCTTAGTTACTCAAACAAATTCTGAGCGGCATTGGCAGTTATGTTTATATGTTATATTTGTTTAATCTGTGCAAAATCCAAAGTGTAAAACCAAAGTTGTGGTTTTAGGGGGGAGTGGAGACTTTCTGGAGTCTTGCAACTGCACTGTGACAAAAGGGCTGAAGCTGAGATGCATATAGTATGCTAAGCTTTAGAGGTGCTGCTAGCCTGATTTTGTTACTTTTGGCATTTATTAGAACCTTAATAAGCTGGCATGTACACTGTGGCCTATAGCACACCTCACCAGGAGCCTCCATGAGCTAATTGTCTTACCTTGACAGACTGTATCACTGACAGAGGTGCAGACTTCTAACACTTCCCCTTCATCACAGGTGGTGCAAGGAATGCAGGGTTCCCGAGAACTTTCCTGGTCCGAGTATGTGTCCCCGCTGCACTCCTCACACATCGTGTCATGGTCAAGCTCACAGCTGAGCAGCATGCCCTGGCCTTCAGGACATTTGGTGCAGGGCTCACACTCCTCAGAAAGATGGTTCAGATAGTAGCCGTAGTTGCACACACAGGTGGCATCATTGGAGTCTGTGCAGGGCGTCTCCATACGGAATAGACCCGTGCATTGTGTGCAGGGCTGACATTCTTCTGTATGACTGAAGTTTTCTGAGAAGGTTTCACCTGAAAGAAGAGGGAATAAAATGATCAAAGACTGATTTCCATTGTTCATCCTTAACAAATCCACATTCATGCTGTGACATGTTTTGTTCCATTGTCAAAAACACACATCTAGAAATGAAGCAGTTCCTATGATATTACACATCTTTCAAGTGATTCACATTATTTGGGGGCATTTTGTGCTTCCATTTGATAGCAGACAGTAGTGAGATGACAGGAAAGTCTCAGTGTCCCCTGGTCAGAATCATGTGGTTTATTTACAGATCTCAAGATCATTTTACATACTTTTATCCCTTCCTCTGAATTTTTGTACCTCTCTTTACTGGGTGATCAGTCAGTCATCTTTACCTCACTGCAACCACAGCTCCTCTGCCATGAAGAAGAATCATATTCCCTATCTACTGATCTCTGTTTACTGGCTACCAGTCAAAAATGGAGCTGAGTTCATGCCTATTTTATTTGTTTTCAAAACCCTTCATGGTCTCATACCACAATATATTTTGGACCTCCACTGCTATTATTTCATCTTATGGTTGCTTCTATCTTTCCTGCCTGAATACTCCAGGTTTTTTTTTTCAAGTTTCACAGTTCCAAGTAGAATCAAAGACTGATTGTGTCTTTTGAATTATTGCTCAGGAATAACTCAAGAATAATACAGTTTATCTCAACCTAGTAGGTCCACACTTTTTACTGACATTTTAAAGACTCTCTTTCCTTTCACCTTAGAGTCTACACATATCTGAGTCTAAACACAGTTTATAATCTGTATTATAAATAGCATATATAGCATATATTATTAGATAATTTAATATTTGCTTCATATATACATTTTTTTATTGTCAACTTTACTAAAGCACCTTGGTTAAAATGTGTTATTTCAATGAATGTGTCTAATTTGTAAGCCTTCCTATTTCTTAATCTGTAAAGAGAAGATTTGTTTGTTTTAACAAATCTGGAGCTTTCTCTTGTTTGTGATCAAGATTTGGAGTTATTTCCTCTGGTTGATATGTAACTACATGGATGTCACTTTGGACAAGAAGATATCCTAAAATATATCTATAAGCAGCAGTTTTTACAAAATACGTTTTGATATGATGAGTTTTCAGGCAGTTTTTAATTAATTTATTTTTTACATGATGAATTTACATACATCATATATGTTTCATACATCGTTTTTATACCTGAAAGATTCCTTCGGACAGATATATCTGCAGAGGACACAATCAATATTGCATGTTTTATGGAATTGTATTTCAGCTGGATAGGGAAATGGGAAACACACTAAATTATGCAACAGACCCATTTGTAAGAGCAGGTTGTGTGTGTGTTTGTGAATCTGCGTGTGTGTGTGTGTGTGTGTGTGTGAGAGAGAGAAAGAGAGATAGGGAGATGGGGGATTAACTGTAAATGTACAACCTCAAAATCTCTATCATATGTCTAACCTGTTGACAAAGCATTATTTATTTTGAGATGAGGAGATGTAAATTAAACTAAACTAAACTGAGACTGCACCTGTCAAACTGCTAATATTTTCTCAAAGAACTGATTCATTGTTTTCTCTATAAAGTGTCAGATCATAATATTGGATGTACTAACACAGAAGACAATGAAAAGCAGCAAATATTCAAATGTGAAAAGCTGGAACTAAAGAATGTTTAGGATTTTGGCTGACATGTTTAATAAATTATCAAAATTGTTGCAGATTAATGTTTAATTCGACTCTAAACTAAACTAATCTAAATGATTGATCTGCTGATTATTTTCTCAACTAACTGATTCATTAATAAAAGTGTGAAAATAGTTCAAAATAGTGAAAAATAGCCTTCACAATTTTCCAGAGCCCAATTACTAAACTAAACTAAACTAAACTAAACTAAACTAAACTAAACTAAACTAAACTAAACTAAACTAAACTAAACTAAACTAAACTAAACTAAACTAAACTAAACTAAACTAAACTGTGTGTGGTAGCAGACAGGCTGGATTTGGCATGTTGAGGGTATGTAAAACCTTTACAGCTCAGTGTCTCAAAGAATATCAAATGTCTGCGTCACTAGCCCACCAACACAGCGAATGCTCTGATGACGCAGAGATTAAAAGAGAGATGAGGAGAGAGATACACTGAGACAGAGACAGATGGATAGACTGTCATTTGAGATCAAGATGAATACTGATTATGTGCAATTCTTCATATTAAATTGGTAATATGGGTTCCTCACATTTTTGTTTAATTATGTCTTAAGAAGTGGTCAAACCAATACCCCCCCCTTTTAAAAAAGACACACACACTCATACTACCCCCCCTCCCCCCTCCCACCATGAGTGCTCTCAGAGCCATTATCATAATGCCATGCATCAATAATGCAAGTCAATACATTAATAACGCTAGCCTGCAGCATGGGGTTGAATGAGGGGGAGTTGATAGAGGCAGAGGGAGCAGGGTACAGACAGTCTTTTCCTGGCTCAGCATATCATAACAGTGCTTTCGCCCCTAATCTAACACTCAATCCTTCACTTTGTTTTCAACATCCATAAAAGGACTCCTGACTGTCCACTCTGGCTACTGCGCAGCGTGAGGTGTGTGTGTGTTGGTGCTGCAGTGTGTGTGTATCTTAGTTGGTGTGTTTGTTTGTGAAGAGCATGTTGAATTTTCTGTCTGCCTTTATGTGGTTAAATATGTGTTTTCCAAGACATGTTCGTACATGTGTGTATGTGTGTTTGTGTGTAAGGATGAACCATTTGCTGCTGGCTGAGAAGTTCGCCTCTGCTCCAGCTGTACAGCTGTTCTTGCTCTGTTTCATCTCCACTCATCTGTTCATTCATCCAAACTCCTCCTTGTGTTTCAGCTGGCAGTTCTTTTTAGAACACCACCCAGGCCCCTGTTAACTATATGTACTAAATGAAGCCTGAACACTGTCTAGAAACTACAGTCTGTCTCTTGGATGGATGCTTGTGGATATCAGATGCTATCAAGTAGGGCAACATGCCTGAAATAACACATGTGAACATAACATGAGTGGGAGTTGATGCTAAAAGAAAATGAAGAAGAAGGATTGTGAGAAATAAAAAGCAGTACATAGTTTCTGTCAACAACAATGAATTATAATATATGATTTATAGAGCACTTTTAAAGATACGCATAGATGCTTAAAGATACTCAAAGCCACCTGAAATGACGACTGTCTCAATTGTTATCAGCTGTAGCCAGCTAGTTCATGCTAATACTCTGTCAGTTGGTTGAAAACTCTTATATCCAGCTGACTTTTTAATGCTCAAGATAATTAATAATGAAAAGGAGAACCTTAATTATGAACATGATGGCTACACCCATGATGTAATGCTAAAAAAAAAATTAGGCTAAAGCTACATGTCCCAACCAGCCTATTGCATGTGTGTAGCCTATTGCATGGTAGAGTTGCTAATCCCCAATAAAAAGCACAGTATTATAAATAGAAATTTAATATAAATCATTCTAACATGGTCCTTGGGTGCATACATTTATACCACAGTTTAAGAAAACATACATGGACAGGCAACACAGTGGTTTGATTTGTGCTTACTTTTACAAGTGAAGAGGGTTTGAGTATCACTGATGAGTTTGGCAAATGTAGGCTAATGTTACATTACACAAGTTTGAAGGAGTTGCTGTAGTGTTAACTTTCCTAAACCAAAATGAAGAAAAGGACAACACCACTATTGATACAAATGCCGGTATATTAGCATCTTAGATGCCAAACAAACTTGTATAGTTAGAATGAAAGCTATGTTACTACATTAGTTAGCCAGGCTTGCTGACATTTACATATTATATTAGAGCAGATAAACACACAGTTTAATCAGATTCTTACACTTTTGCAATTGTTTTTTTGGTTTTGTAAGGGCTAAAAAAAAAGGCCCCCAACTTTAAATGGTGAGGATCGCTCTCACTACAGCCCAATGCACACCATTTTGACATGTCAACATGACAACCCTGTCATGCCTAGTTATGAGTGCTAGGGTTTAGCAAACAGTCAATTGACAGCTAGAAGACTACATAACTTACTGATGACTGAGACTTCATTGTTGTTTTAAAAGGCTTTCTGCCCACACACAGTTCATCTCTCAACCTGCAGTACAGATATAATCAATATGTTGGATGTGTTCTTAGAATATCATTGCATTGTGATGTTATCTCATAGAGTGCTATCAGCTTTGTGTTTCTATTTTTCCATGAGTCAGTGCAGAGCCTGTCTAGCCTCATGACAGTTGTGAGAGCCTTACACTGTCTGTGTTTATTCATGTCTGAGTAGAACAAGCACCCAAGAGACTGAAAATTATCACCCTGAAAACCTTCAAGTTGTGCAAAGGACGCCAAAAAAAAGCCCCCAAAAAAACCCAAATGACAGAGCTGATGTTGTGAAAATCATTTTGAGCCTTGAATGTTGAGTTTTTAAACAAATAGAACAGAAGATAACTTAAGATAAGCTGCCCAGGGTTTAATGTTTTTTAAACAACGCAACAATGAATCTGTAAGCTGTAGCTCTCGGTCTAAGACACACTTACACATGTTTTCAAAGAAGCCCCACAAACATACAAATAAATAATTTTCTCCATGTCCACATTCTCTGTGACTTCTCTCATGACCTGTAGCCTGAATCATTTCTGACTGTGGGCCTCCTTTGCTCATAGTTTGCCATCCTTCACTGACCCAGGGAGGGTTACAACTGCTTCCAGGCGTGGACACAGGATAGCAAGAGAGCAGAGAAAATTATGGGAACAGCATTGGAACTGGCTCTTGACCAACTGTGGTCTCTATAGGCTCAAGCTGACCTTTGACTCCACATGCAATAAACCAGATAAAGATACAAACAACCTTTTATGCAAATGTGTTTTTCCTCCAGTATACTCAATCAAAAATGTACCCAGACCTTAAATATCCTTTTGAGCTCCTCACCAGCCAGGCAGCCACGTTTACTAAATCCACACTGCTTACCATGATAATCACTGTGACATAACAACTTGTCTGCTGCTCTAAATATCTTCCATTGCATTTTTTTCTGCAACAACATTTGGAAAGGTTCCCACTCTTGTATCCTCTCAACTTCACTGTCCTCATAAAGTGTTACTGTTCAACACAGCTTCTCTCCCTACATGGTAAGGGCCATGAGGAGGGCAGTAGTGCTGGAACACAGTCAGGTCTGGCATCTAGTTTACTTTTTAACATGTAGCCAAATACATCTAAGCTGAATATCTTTGCTAAATTCTGCATGTTTTCTGATGAGTTTATTATTTACACATGTAACACAGCATGTAAATTGCTTCAAATGCACTTCTAGGTACCTTTAGTTATTCTTCAAAAGAAACTTTCCTCTGATCCAGACAGATATTAAAGCCTATTATGTTGTGTAAACTGACAAAGAGTAGCCTTTCTTAAGCTGCACTACCGTGTCTCAAGGAAGGCAATATCAGCCCACGACTTTGGTCCAAACTGAAATACATCAACAGATAATAACTGGATTGCTATGATATTCTGATCAGAAATTTATGGTCTCCATCCTAAATTTCATCTAGCACAACCAGCAAGTCAACGTTTTAAAGTATCCAATCACAACATCAACAAGATGGAATGGCACAAAATATGGTACCGACATTCATCGTTCCTGGATGATGTATCCTAATGATAATGGTGAGCCTCTGAGTTTTCCTATAGTGCCACCTGCAGATTGACAACATTTTTGGTTTGGAGCAAAATGTCTCATCAACTATGGGATTATCAGAAAATCTGGTTCAGATTTCCCTGACTCCCTGATTTTTTATCTGGTGCCATCATCAGGTCAAACATCACAACTGTTACACAACAGTAAACATTGAAGCTACTAAACATCAGCATGTTAACATTGCTAGCTGGTGTTATCTCAGAAAACTGGAAGGGAGCCATGAAATTAATCATTAAGAATCAAGAATTTTTCAAGCTTGCCTTTATTTGTGCACATACTGAATGTTTTAAATTTCTCTCATTTTTGCATTTCATGGCTCTCTTCCCTTTTTCTGAGCATTTTCACTGACCCCTTTGGGAAGCTGTTTTCCATGCACAGCTGATGTTAATGTCACTGTGGTTAAGTACAGCCTTACAGAGTCGCTAGCATGGCTGTAGACTCTCCTAGTCTTGTTCCTGACTTACTTAAAATTTGAATTAATTTAGATTCTGTTATAGAAAATAAATCCAGGTGTGGGATTGACTGAGTGCTACTCTACCACTAATACTACTACTAGTGCTATGCAATACCATCTTAGGAAAGCTACTGATGTTATACTGAAAGAGGATTGTTTTACCAAGCCTCTTAAAGTCTCATTATGTCTAGAATTACTTAGTGTTGTATATACCAGCAACATCATTTTATTATTCAAACTTGGCAGAAAAGCTGCTGTGATCTGGATACTTTCTGTGATTTATATGGTCAAAAAAACTGCTTCTCCAGGGACAATAAGTACGGTAGAGTATTTGTATGAGGAGGACATAACTAACAGTCAGAATGTGACAGTATCAGCAGTTTTTGTGTCAAAAGAATCACAAAATCACCATCAGTGGTCAACAGAACTGCTGAACACATGACATGATGTACTCTATGTGTTGTGTGTGACTATCTCTGCATTCAGGCATATGACCAACACAGCGGGGGGGGGTTGCGCTACTCACTGTCAAGGCATGGAGCGCAGACAGTCTGTTTGACTCCACATGGCTTGAGGACGCCTTCACCAGGCTGGCACTGCTTGCAGCATTCACCGCTGGTTGTATACTGGCCTGAGAAACAGTCCTCCTTATTGGCCAAAGCCCCAACCTGAATTACCAGAGATCATTCAAGGTCAGAACATTGTTATTCAATAGCAAACATAAGATTAACAGAGCATTAACTGGAAATTGAAATAAGACAATAAACTAGGCTTATTAGTATTAATCAAAATAAACTTAGTTTATTGTCTTATGCAAAGCAATGTCTAGCATTATGCAATGTGAGCATTTCAGTGTTTTTCCTTCACTTTGAACATTTTAGGCCAGGCCTGAAGAGGTAAAAAGAAAAACACCCAGTATTTCACAAAAAAAGCAACGGAAGGAATGACAAAATAAACAATAGTCTCTGAAGGAGAAATGTTTTATTCCCTTTCCTATTGCTTTAATCATCTTGCATCCACATAGATTTATTTGGAACCACTAAATCAGCTATTCCCAGCCTGAGGTCAGGACCTTGTAAGGGGCCTCAGATAAATCCGAGGGGTTGTGAGATGATTAATAGGATTAGAAAGCAGAAAATGTAGATTTCAGCTACACAAAAATGTTCATTTTTTTCAGACTACTTTTTCAGACTACTACTCTGTTGTGAAATACTTGATTTTTCTAAAGTCTTCAGTTGAACTGCTTACAAAATAGAGACACATGGGACCTATAACATGAGTTCACATGGAGATATTGCTTTATTTTAAATGGTCACAAGCCAAAAAGATTGGGAACTACTGACAAAAACTTAAACCTGATTTTGCACCCATATAAGCCTCACCTTGGCTTTAAGGTCAACCTTAACCTAACCTTGAAACAGTAACACTTAACGGTACAGTACATAAAATTGCGAGTAATTACTAAAGAAAGTGAGGAACAAAGTGATAATCAGTTACTCTTTTTGTGCTCCCTTGTGTAAAGTTTTACATCACACTGAATAGTTACTATGTATTACCTCATCACTTCATGATTATCTTACAATTACTTACACTAACTCAGGAACAATTCATCAATTGCCAGTTGTTCCTGATTTGTTCCTTAGTAACAACTAACAATTTTGGGTACCATATTGTCAAGTGTTAGTACAGGCCACATCTTAAATGACAGTAACACACAGCTACAGTAACTAAACAAAATCACACACACAGAGCAAGTGGAGCTGTATTATGTCTTTTCTACATTCCTCAAACAAACCTGTTGCCAGTGACGGACTGAAATGTTTGTGCATGCAAGTGTACACACATGTGCCCCAAGCCTGGATGTGCCTGTGTGTCTGCGTTCATGTGAAACCTTTGAGTTTGCTTGGCCTTTTTACATTATATCATACTAAATCTGACCTTTCTCACAAATGGGTCTTTTTATTTTCAGTACTCCTTAATCTCCAAACCAAACCATGATAAAAGAAGCATTTGCCCTCTGACACAGAGTCTGTCTTTCATTCGCTCAAGAAATATAAGGAGTGATTAGGCTATTATTTATGAAGTTTGCATGTTCTTCTAGTGGGTCATTTATCTCTTACTGCGGATACCAGCTGACAGACAAGCCTCAGATGGTCTTCTTGTTTTGATCCCATATCTTAGAAAAACTGTTAGAAGTCAGATTTTAAAGTATGTCATAGTTTGTTCTTTATTGATTTGAAGATTTGAGGCACATATCTGAGTCCTGAACGTCATTTATACACTAATCAACACAAGTTTAGGATGTGTTTGCATGAGCATATGTGTGCGTGTATTGAGGGGCGAATTAGCATGAAGAAGGTACACTCATCATAAATCGTCAGGAGTCAGTCTCCAGGTGTGTGGAATGCTGCTGACAGGAGAGAGGAGCTCTACAAAACATCAAGTGTCCCCTCAGGCAGCTCTGAGTCAGCTGAACACATCAACTCCCTCTTGCCCTTGATGGTGTCACGGCCCCTTCACCTTCAAGTCTCTGGTGTTCAATTATCCATGTTGTGTTCAAGAATGTATATTTGGCTTTGTGGAGAAATTTTTGACGTGAAATGTTATGAGCAGCATGACTCAAAATATTTGAACATTTTGTGGTTTCCTGTAGCCTCCCTATTTTAAAACAGAAATACTTTTAGAAGATAGATAATTCATTTCAAGCTGATCATATGCTCAAAAATCATTGCTCCCGCACTGCAGAGACTGTAAAGTGCAGACTTGGTAATTTTCTGATTTAACTTTATGAATTCCTTTATGATGCTTTAGGATCTTTGGATCTTACCAAACTTAAAAAAATGCACTGATTATGCACAAAAATGGCTGATTTCCCTTGAAAAGTTGACATTTGAGATGTGACACTTTCACTGTGCATCGATTACAAACATTTGATCATGTTTGATCATATCTGCCTTCTTCAGAACTTCACTGACCTTTCTTGCTGTCCTAGGCACACCTTACATGAGCTATTTAGAGATGAATCAATGTGTCAGTCTGAGTTTGTCAACACACATGCTCATCCCTCTTCTGCTTCCCCTGAACTGCCCCCTCATACACTGTGCACACCCATTGACACGCATGTATTTGCACACACGCAACAACCTCACATGTGAACAAACCTGTTCCAAAATGTCTGACTGACACTTTTGAAACGACTCCAAGTTTTAGCATTTGGCTTTTGCTCTTTTCTTCTTTGACTCTGCTTCTTGCTGTGGGTGTGGGCATAACACCAAAGCATCTCAAAAACCAAAAGCTGAGACAAAGTGCATCACTAATGACTGCAGAGTTGCGCATACAGATGAATTAGAGAGTAATTAGATTTGAGCAAATAGCTCACAGAACGAAAGAAAAGGATGAGCAGCACTTAGCAAGTTGTATTTCAACTTGAACATTTCCTGTAGAAGAAGCAAGCTGATCATACTCTCACATCAAATGGCACACAAATGCATGTGCAGAAGCATCTGGACACATAACTTCGGAGCGGCGACCAATCCTACTAATGCTCCAGTCGGTTTTTAGTTGGAGGCACTTAACCTCTGGACTCAGCTGTCAGCGCTTGTTAAGCCATTATAGTTCCACTATACCAGCCTTCCAATAAACTGGAGTTAATATGAATCCATACATGGATCTTGATCTGCTGTGGGAACACTGGTAGCAATGACATTACAGCTAATGCCTTTCCAAACAACACTCAATCATCATCTCTTATGCGACAGGAAGAGACAAACAGACCGACCTCAGTGTGAGGTGAAAGGAGGAGAGGAGGAGCGAGGGGGATGGTTCAGGCTGTATCAATATTGTATGCGCTGAGCCAGCAGATGATGCATACCCATCAGTGGAAGCAGCTGTCATGTATCAGTGATGCAGCCTGTCCCAAAAAGCAGGACCTTGATGAGCCCGCTGCACTGTGCAGCCCTGACTGACCATGTATTGTCAAATATAAGACACTCGAAAAATACTTCTACTACTTCTAGGGCCTGCATGGCCTCAAAGGAGGATAAATCAGAGAGATTATGACCTGTGAACTCCCAGAGTTTCCATGTATTCTCTCAACATTTATGTCAGCTTGATGGTCTAAAGTCTTGAGAACTTCAAATCTGTAAATTTACTAAACATGCTGATGATTGCCCCATATCTGTTCACACACGGTTTATTGGTGAGCTCCTCCACAGAGGCCACTGCGACATTGTTATTGTCCTGCTATCTGGTAGGGCCACATGTAACTGAGATGGGTGGAACTACAGATCCAGCAACTGGAGCTATAGAGTATCAACCTGAATGGCTGCTGCATACATCCGCTCTACTTCACATGGTCAAGTCAGTATTGAAGATAGGACAGGTGCAAGGACACAGACTCTCAAAAAATCCTTTGAAAATTTTTTTTAAAACAAGAAGCATATCATACATGAAAGTTAAAGGATTGCAAAGTACGATGTCGTCATTAAACAAAAATAGATTTCTCTCAGGGAGATTTTTATCTGGTTAAATAAATAAAATGAAATCTCACAGACATGGACCATTAAGTGTGCAGGAAATAACTTGACAACTCTACATTACATTTTGGCAAGTTTCCATGCCAAAAGTGATCAGCACTTATTTTTGGAATTTGGGAAATCTGCAGCGCAAGGCAAGCTTTGTCACGTTTATCATCACTTAATAAAAAACCATCCCTTCATCAAGGTGCGCAGATGTTTCTGCGCAGTGTGTTTATTCAAGTTGAGTTCATGTCAAACATTTAACACACACTTTGGTTATGTAAGAAGCTACTCACCAGTAACACTGTTACGAAAGCAAAATACATTCTGTAACTCCTTTGCAGTTTCCCAGAAAGGCTCAACGATCGGATGCAACGCGGAAGGATGCGGGTCTCAGACACTTCGAAGTGATATAAACTCGGCTATCATCGCTGCGTTATGCACTCCTGTTTGGTTTACTTCTACGAAAGAAACTCTCCTGGTAAAACTCTTCGCTACCAAGTCTGTGTGGCAGCGGAAAATCACTCCATTTCATGAACACTGGCTGCAGACAGAATCCAATCAGAGAGTATGAACTCGCTGAGATTGGCACGTCCTGTCATATGAGCTGGGCTCATATGACAGGAGCGCTCAGCTCAACGGCTTCAGGGAAGGAGCCATCTCCCTCTCCACGCCCACTGCACACACACACACACACACACACACACAAACTTGCTCTCTCTTTAATAGCTTAAATTATGGTCTAAGATGCTGAGTCGGACAAACCAGCCAACTTAAATGTTTTATTACCAGACAAATTAAGTAAATCTTAGCAGAAGTAATCTCGGTGCAACAGATCAAACGAAAAATGTCTTCAACCTTTACTTCCTGAACCGTCCTTTACTCCCTTAACCAACGAATTAAACTTACCAGTAATCGATCAGCCGTCTGTCTATGTTTGCCTGATGACTTAATAATAAAAATACACTATCATTCTATCGCCAAATCAATTTCACTGGCTCACCAAGGAGGTTATGACTCATATACAGAGCCTTGACGTCTCCTATTAAGGTATCATATTCAGCATATTATGAAAAGGAAATCGTCTGTTTCCGATAAATAATGCCACTAATTCCAGTCCTTAGGGGGGTTCCAGGGGGTCCCCAGCAAAAAGGGGAATAATCTATTTTCACTACATTTCCATTCATAAGTAACACAATGACAGAATGTATGACTATTTTGGCCATGGGTTTCATACACTTTGTAATAAAACATCTAAAAGCAATAATCTAATAAGATGGGGGACCCTGAGACAAAGTCTTATCAAGTCTAGTAAAATAGTCTAATTTGTGTGAGTTTAGGGGTCCTTGACGTGAAAAAGTTGAGAACCACTGCTTTAGAAATCCTTGGGTAGCTGCTCAAACATTTCCAGCACATTTCACTGTGGAAATTCAGAATAAAGACCCTGAAAATACATGGTTCAACAACATGACTTGCCTGTTTGCCCAGGGCAAGTGAAACGCTACATCGGGCTAGTAAATCTAGCCCAATCGGGCAAGTGGTAAAAACAAAAAAGTAAAAAAAAAATGATTGAATCATTTTTTCAATCATCATCATATCATAAATTACGTTCTCGTTCTCTGGCACACAACATAGCCCCTTCCCCTTGCATACATTGGCCAATCAAGAATTGCATAGGCTAGTAGTGTGATGTGTGAAACAAACATTCCTCAAGATTATGTGAGCACTGTAAAATAGAGGAATCAGAGGAGTATGTAATTTTTCACTGCCACAAATACTCTTGAGAATGAGAAACATAAAAGAGGGAAATCAGGAAGCTTGAAGTGGAAGAAATTAGGCTAAAAAAGGATTTACCATCGAGTTAGGGAATCTATTCTATTAGGAAACTGGGCTGATCAAAAGAATTAAGTGATAAGTGAAATAGAGGATGGGTCATATCATTTTTGATATGCAAGAATGTTTGTTGCTTCACATCTATGATGCTCTGTGTTCTTGTTTTGTTTCATTTACTTAGATAAAGATTAAACATGAGAATTAATTTAAGTTTGTGTTGTTATTTGATAACTGCTAAAACAATTCATATAGGGACAAGTAAAATTGACAAGCAAACTTCAAACCCATTTGCCTGACCGAGCAAGTGAATAAAAACATCATTGTTGAACACTGAAATATGCTGCATACTAAAAGATGTTCTACTCACAACATTATTAAAAGGAAACAGTTTGTCCCACTTCTGGCGCATTGTGGAAAACATCAGGATGTTGCATTAACATTTTCAGACAAATGCAGGGTGGAATTTTAAAAAGCCCGTTAAATGTAACACTGGATGTCATAATCACAATTTTATGAAAAGTAAACTGTTTGTATTCAACCACTCATTCCAATTCATTTAAATTATTAAACATGCATGAGATGCTTTAAAATTTACCTGAGGTCAAATCACTGATTAGAAACAGACAGTTTCCTTTTTATGACATGCTGAATAATGCACTGCATATTTGTAAACCATGACATTGAATTTCTGCAATGTAAAGCTCTGGAAATGTTTGTGCAGCTCCCTGAGGTCCTCTATATGTCAGAAGTGAAATTAGTGATTGGAAACATCTTGTTAATGCATAATAACTGGCAGATAACTAGCTTATATATTGCATCAAGTACAAAAATACTTTACCTTTCATGAAGTCTGGATTCACTGATGAAATGGGTCCTTACTCACATGCAAGGCAGAAACAAAATGCAACACCAACAGTTACTTTAATTAGCCAACTACAAAAAATACTAGGCAGTTAATGTTGATATTATGTAGTGTTAATTGACTTAACAGTAGATGTAGCCTACTCAAAATGCAGTCAAATGAGAACACTTAAATTAGACCTGCCAAGGAGTATACCAAATTAACCTAGATTAAATCTAGCTCACAAATTGGGTAACTTAATTCACAAATGTAATTTTGATCTCTCAGTATGATGTTAATGACATTTTTGTTGGATTCAAGAAAGACAGATTATGACTATGATTGAAGGTGATTTGTTGCATGTGGCTCACCCCATAACTACTTTAAAATTGACAATACTGCATTGTATTGTCAAGTTTTACAGGAGCCTGCTGTTAACAGACATTTTTGTAAACCTCGCATTTTAATGTAGGGTATTGTAATAAAATTTACAGTAATTTTACAGGAAAATTTGTTACAGTGTTTGATTCACACAAGTATACACATATTTTCAGCACTGTGCATGCAACATCTGAAAAAGTACTATAGAAAAAGTATTATAGCACGTCTTCATTAATACTGTTAAACTAATCTGTTCCTTTTCCTTCCCATGTTGAACATTATCTATCTGTGAGGGTTGAGTGGAATCACTGGGTTGCTCTCATGAGAGACACTGCTGTCTTTATGCATAAAAAGAGGCAATCTACTGTTGGATAACACCTGAGGCATGCTATGCTCCACTCGGTTCAGATCATGACTATACATGCCACCCTGTTCAATATGTTGTGCACAGAAGAACAGGTAGATTTGAAAAGCTGAGTGAATGTGTTATAATATGTCATGTTTGTGTCTTCACAAACCAAATTTCCCGGCAGCAAAATTCTCTTCTTCTTTTAATGCAGTGTTCCTACAAATGTGGCATGCTAGAGAGCACTGAACCAGTTGGTTCTCATTCAAAATAATACCTAGCACAATAAAGAACCTCATTGTGAAATATTTCCAAGATCATTATCTATAACCTAACTTTATTTGAAAAGTTTTGCAGTCCTTGTAATATTTCATGTTTTTCTCTCAAGACACACTTTTTTGTCTGGATGACATGGAGCAAAGCAGTATTGTGAAAGAGGATAAAGAGATATAGTAAGGGAATGTTAAGTGAACCATGCATGGGTTTATAACTTCCCATGGCTGGAGCTGCTGTCATGTTGGGTTTTTTTTTCATGATTGGGGTTTTGGAAAGCACCTGAGTTTGATTTTTGGGATGTAAATCTCCTCATAATAAATAAAAGTAAATAAATTGAAGTTTGAATAAAAAGCAATATCATGCAAGTTTTATCCAGATCAGACATTTAGGTCCAAGCCTCACCAGCATAACCATTGCAGCCAAATTAAAAGCCAAAATTTACACTAAAAAGATCCTTACATTTACTCTGATAAGAGTTTAAACAGAAATTAAATTACTTTCATGAAGTATGAAGTGCCATACCCACTTTCAGAGAACAAACCTCTTCTTAATCTGAGCCTCTTTATCTGTATTAACATCAGCATTGAGGTGCAGACTGCCAGGGTTGTCAAGCAAACAGATAACAGCGCCTGTTCTTATTTGCAGTACTTAGTTGACTTTTTGGTTTATATGTGTGTCCAATTCATTGTCTGTACATTTGCATGTCCAGACATTTTTTAAAGAAGAGGCTCAACATTTAATCTAATTAGATGAAGCATCAATGTGCTCTTATTGATCCCCTATTCACTCTTGTTCTCTGTGCACTGGGTATGTATGGCTAGTACTTATCTGTTAATTAGCATTATGTACATGTAAAATATACACTTTTACATGTACATTTACTTTTACAGGATAAACATGATTTTAACTTACCCTCTACAAGATTAGATAATAATGCAGGTGTCACTGTAAGTGAACTGAAAGTAATTTCAGTTGTGTTTTTATGGTGTATACCAAAGAAATGAGCAAATTACCACAAATTAAGCGCCTCACTTTGAGCCTCTGATGATTTTTTCGAGCTCGTATTCAGCTTTATTCACTCTAAATCTATGCATATTTATTTCAAAATCAATCAAAATTACAATTCATTGTCTGTTATAGAAGCTTTAAGTGGTTTGTAGCAAAAATATTCTTATTATTGTCTGTCAGAAATGGTAGGCAGTGAATAGAGGGAAGGATGTACAGTAAAGAGACACAAAAAATGGGACAGATAGATCAGATCAATAACACACAGATGAGGCTGTCCCATGGGAAGAGGTAGGGCCTGCTGCCATCTGGCCTGTCCAAGGTTCACTTTGGCAAAACGAACCAGAGTTAAATCATTTCACCAACACAAATGGTGAAATGACTGTTTCAGTGTTGGTGCTCCTAGACCTCAGTGCAACATTTGACACGATTGATCACCACATTCTACTAGATCTCCTAGAACGTTATATTGGTCTTACTGACTGCTCTGTTCTGGTTTAGATCATGCTTATCTGACAGATCTAATTTTGTTTTACACAACTGTTCATCAGACCACATTAAGGTCAGTTATGGTGTGCCACAGGGACCTGTGCTCGGGCCTATTCTTTTTTCTATTTACAAGTTGCTCCTTGGTACAGTAATCAGTCATTACAAACTAGGTTTCCATTTCTATGCAGATGATACTCAGCTTTTACATCTCCATTAAGCCTGGCATCTGTCATCAGCTGGTGAAGCTGGAAGAATGCCTATGAGATATCAAATAATGGAGGTAATATAACGTCCTCCTTTTAAGTGCTGAGAAAACGGAAGTGCTAGTTCTCAATCCAAAGCAGATCAGAAACAAATTCAATTATCTCACTCTGAACTTAGCTGGTTCCAAAATTTCACAAAGCCCTTGTTTTAGAAATCTCAGTGTCCTATTTGACCCTAATCTCTCTTTTTGAGAAGATATCATTACACTGGTTCCCTGTACATGCTTGATCTGACTTCAAGGTTCTATTTTTAACTTATAAAATATTACACAGATTTGCACCATCCTACTTATCACATCTAGTCACTCCTCATATACATACTACACTGTCATTCAGTTATCTGTTTGCTTGACTACTTCACAATCACAAAATGCCGGTCTCCTGACTATTCCAAAAATAAATAAAACATCAGTAAGTGGGAGGGCCTTCTCTTACCAAGCCACTCTTGTTTGGAATTGCCTTCCTATCAAAATTCAAGAGGGTAGCTCAGTCAACTCATTCAAAAGCAAAATCAGAACACATATATTTGTATCAGCCTTCAATCTCACTTAGTCTGGTTATCCAGCTTAAATTCAGTTCTATGAGTGCATGGTTATGCACATGTACTGTATGTTACACATTTATGTATATGTGTGTTTTCATCTGCATCAAGGTATGAATATACAGGAGTTTTGTGTGCATGTTATGTATTATTGTATTTTACTTCACCTTTTTCTAAAATGTATATATATTTTTAAATTATATAGTGATTTTTTTCTTGACTTGACATAATTGCGATAAAATTCTGGTTATCTGCACTGGCTCACAAGCCCAAACCATTATTGCACATAATGATGTTGAACTTGTCTCTTACTGAGATACACTGTTGTTTTGCCAAATATAATACACATCAGGAATACATTGCTGACCCTGTAGAGCTCTAAAGGTTTTCTCCACACACAACATGATATCACTCTCAAGCTAGTTATTGGTGTGTGCTCTCAGAGTATTTTATGGGCTTCCTTGGCTCATCATATGATGCCTCTTTATCTATTACAGTACATTAGAAGGAAAGCTTGCAGGAAGACTGTGGATCACATTGCCAGTGTTGTTTGTGTAGCTCTGTTTCTGCTGTTGAATGAGTGACAAATGGTCCTCTCTTCCCAGGTCAGAAGAAAACCAGTGTAGAAGGTGCACAAATGTGCATGGTATATATAATCATAACCTGCAAACATGGAGAGCCTGTAGACTGACACACACACACTCACTCACTCACTCACTCACTCACTCACACACACACACACACACACACACACACGCACACACATGCACACACACGCACACATACACAAACACTGACCATCTGTCATCAGTGAGTGGACAGAGGATGGGTGGTCCAGGAGACGTTCACTGTCCCATCTCAAGTTCCAAGAAAAGGATTTGGTTCCACGTGGTCTGTCCTGTGGAAAAGTGGGTGTGTAAGTGTGTGTTCACATATCCGTATCTTCTTTGTGTCCATGTGTCTCCATCTCTATGTATGCATGTGACAAACTGGATGAGTTTTGTTTCACATAAAGATTGTTTTTTAGATGTACCTTCTCATATGTCTGCCTCTCTCCCTTGTTTTACTGTTCCACCAAATATAAACTGGTGATCGAGCCAAAGCTTCATATCAGTTTATTTATAATTTTATAATCCTGTTTACTGTAATTTTGCTATCTTGGTCTATTCTGTACACACATTGATTGCATGCTTGTCCTTCCTGGGAGGATGATCCCTCCTCTGTTGCTCTTTCTGACATTTCTTCTATTTTTTTCCCATTAAAGTTTTTTTGGGGGAGTTTTTCCTTATTCAAGTTGAGGGTCGAAGGACAGAGGATGTTGTACAGATTGTAAAGCCTCCTGAGGCACATTAGTGATTTGTGAAATTGGGCTATATAAATAAAAATCAACTCGACTTGAGCTTTGTTCTCCTTTTTCTGTGCAGAAAAGCTTGTCCAGGAAAAACTGAGCCTCCAACTTTTAGCTTGGTTTGCTATTTCAGTTCCTGTTTTCTTTTTATACCTACTCATTTCTACAAAATGTATTATGTTAGGCACTTGAAAAGGAAAGGAGGTTTTGCTGCTATGTTATTATGATCTGTATTGAGCCATGTCCTGTTTAAAAACAAAGAAAACTTTAAATGTTCAGAACACAGAAAATGGTTAAGACAAAAAAGTAATGAAACCATTTATGTCACATTTATGTATTAGCTATTTAAAGTCTCCTATTGAATTGATTATAACAGGATTATATTGTTTCTTTTATAGCCAAGATAAGACATTATTCTGTTCCTGGTAATGTGGTTTCTTGGTACATTCTTGTTCAGACTGTGCTGTTACTATGAGCAATCTTCAAAGCATTTTAATAAGTTTGTTTCATGTGATTCACTTCACTGACATACAGGGGAAACGCCAAAAATTTGAGTAATTCACTTTGGTTGATAATTGTAACTGAATGTGAAATTGATTTTCTTTCTGTTGCTCTCTCTCTCTCTCTCTTTCTCTCTCTCTCTCTCTCTCTCTCTCTCTCTCTCTCTCTCTCTCTCTCTCTCTGTCCCTCACTCTCTTTGCCTTCATGCATTATTTATCTGCCTGTAGTAACCCAGCTTCCTCTCTCTCCTCACCCGATGTCACCCACTGCCCTCAGTCCTTATTTGGTTTACATACTACATTAAAAGCTTACAAGGTGGAAACATCATTCTTTCAGCATAATATCTCAAGCACCAAAATCAATCAAGTCTTTAACAAAGTGACAGTTGAGATCGGTCTGCACAGTGGATTAAATACCTGCCATGTGTTTGAACAAGGAATTTGTTATGCAGAGAGTTAAATTTTGTTAGGGACTATCTGTAATTAAAAAAGGCCAACAATCTTCTCCATGTATTTAGCATCACATAATGTAGTTAAACGGAAAGAACTTTTACAAAAATATTTACAAAATACTTTACAAAATGCTTTCTTGAGAGAATGGCAAAGGGAATTTTCCCAACTGAAAAAGTGTCACAATGTTCAAGTCAACTCCACAGACTGTGGAGAGGGTTGGAGAACTAAATTATGTCAAAACTGGATACCATCATGAGCTTTACTCTCCAAAATTATGAATGAATGAATGAGTCTCTTCTCCAGAAAAACTTGCAATATGACCTTTCCACTGTGATCTGACGTGAACCCACAAAAAAAATTCTGCAATGTTGATGTCCTGGTAAAGGTGAGTGTGTATGTTTCTGTTCATAAATTGATATTCTCTATATGTATACAGTCTCATTGCCATTGGACCAATAATAAAAGTATTGATTTTAGAGTTATTTGTTTCCCTGTTCATACACTGAAGAGAGCAGACACTGAAGGGACTTTTTGGGGGGAGAACAGGCCTTTGTATTGATCAGATTTGAGCAGATATGGTTCGTTTTTTAACAAATATGAGCCTCGGGCTGCTGACTGTCAATGCAGTCCATTATGTATTCAAAGACACAGAGATATGGTTGATATGCAGCATATGCATGCACTCACATAAACAATTGCAACCTGACGAAGGCATATAAATCATAAATGCACAGGATACTATACCACTGTAAAAAAAAAAAAAAAGCTGACCCAGTGAAACTTTTTGCAGATTCACATTAAATACGTTGTTTCTGAGCTTTTAAATCAAAAATAAAATTGAAAATAAACAAGTTGAAGGGATTTAGTGAAACTAAACAGTAAAATCAATTATTTTTTCATGTTTCTCTGTCAGATCATTTCTTTTTCTTCTTAGTATCCAGTATGTAATTCACATTTCAATTTATAGAATGTAGTTTCCTCAAAAAATGCAGCATTTACTCAATATGATTTTATATAAGATGGTTTATGGTGACCAAATTGGCTTTGAAGAGAATATTGGTATGGTTAGAAAAAAAGAAATATGAAAACTATTGGTAAATATACAGCAATGGATTAATATAGACACAAAATATGACATGCTTACATCTGTCAAAAGTTTGAAACAGTCAAGTTTTAAAAATCTTTGATGTTTGTAATATTGTTCAATATAAATAATATCAGTTTTGTTCATGATCAAGAAACTGAAGCAGTCTAAGGGAAACTGACAAATCAAAGACACAATTCCATGTGCTTAAATTTCAAACCTCTGCACTGTTGACGATACTGCCCTAACTGATACAATGCTGCCCCCTGCTGTGCTGAAGACCATCATCCTGTAAGAGATTGCTATTGTTTAGAGGTAGATCAAGTTCTACTAACTTTTACAGATTTTGTCCTCTAAAAAGGTATTTATATCTGTATTTGTCTCTTGATGATTTTCCCCAAACAATAAAGCTCATGTTGTTGATTGTTTTCTAGAGAGTGGAGTATGTAGAGATTCAAATGTTGATGCCACTTTTTAAAAAGTTATACTTAATAAATGGTTATAAGTCACAGTCAATGTCTCTATTAATAGATAACTAAGGATTTACTCTTGCTTTCTGTATGAGTCCAATGAGTTTGTCAAGCAGCTTTTGAGTTGTCAGGTTGTAAAATAATAATAATAAAAAAAAGATATTTTCTTTAGTCTGTGTTTATTCTCCTCCAGCACATTTGTGTTTGTCTTTCTAGTAATGAAATTCTCACTTTCTCATCATCATGTTAAGAATGTTTGTAAGTTGTTGATAAAGGTTCATGAGTTATCAATTTACAACCATCAAGTCTGCAGTCAAGTGTTTGGGTGAATTGGAGGTTTGCCCCAGAATCAATCTATACTTAATCATAAATTAATCAATGACATGTTAACCAGAAATTAAGCCAATTTACAATTTATAAACCCCGTATAAAGCATTCCTAAAAAGTGACAGCAGCCTTTTTTTATCCCAAAACAAACACGACATTTCTTTGATGAGGGTTTGTGTAATGATCCAGTGAAGAAGGGAAGTTTGTTTGCAAGCAATTGATAAACAGCAGAGAACATAACTGTGTTACAACTGTGTTAACTACAATGTCCCTTCTATGGCTTTGTGAAGTCCAGATATCCTTTACTGTTACCCATTCATGCCTCACCTGCCCTCTAGGCACCCTCAGTACAGTACATTTCTCTCCTCTGTTGATCACCTAATATTTCCTGTTTTCTCTCTTGCCTGTACAGCTGCTGCTCGTCGACTCTTAAGCTCCTCAGTCTATAAACAGTAGAGGTGTCATGAATCCCATGAACTCTTAGTTATTTTCATGTTTTTTGTTCTCATGCCATGTCACTAAGTCTCCTGTCATTTCAGATCGTGCCACTCACGCTTTGCCATGCCTCATTACCTTCACCTGATTTTTCCCTGCCCATCTCTTCACCTACAGCCCATTCCCTCATCAATCCTTCAGCATAAATAACAATCCACATCCCTTTGTTTTGACTGATCTCCCGATCTTGACCTTGACTGTTGACTAAGTAAACTGAACACTCTTTGTAACAGGTTCTGTCCTGGACCTATCTCTGGCACTCACAGTAACTTCAGGAGAACAAGTGCCTGCACTGCAGCCAGGAGGAGGTAAAAGACATAGCTCACCAGTCATCCAGAGGGCGCTGGTGAGCCGAACCATGCATGAACCTTGAAATTCCTTCTCAACTTGTGCTTCATGCTTGACTGCTGTTCTTTAGAGATCGATGTGGTCAGGGTCCTCATTGACTCTGGCACTGATGCCAACCTGTTGGATATGGTTCTTGTCTCTCAGCTTGGGATAGGCTCCTAAAGAACCAGCTCTTCATAAGGGCCAAATATGTGAGTACCACACCTCAGAAGTGTCTTTCCTGGGATATGTCTTCAATGCTAGTAACATCCAGATGGATCCAGCCAAGATCAGGGTGGTCACGAAATAGCATACTCCCTCCACTCACAAGCAGTTTCAACCCTTTCTGGGCTTTGCTAACTTCTACCAGTGATTCATGTGGGAATACATTGCAATGGCAGCTCCTCATAGAATGTTCCATTCAAGTGGTCCCTTGCGGCTGAGATGGGTTTTGGTGAGTTAAATTCACATTTCACCTCTGCACCCATTTTCATCTTCCCAGATCCTTTCACCAGAATTGTGGAGGTGGACACTTCAGACACCAGAGTGGGGGTTGTCCTGGCTCAGCAGTCTGCTAAAGGTCAGATGTTTCCCATGTGCCTTCTTCTCTGGGAAGCTGTCCCCAGCTGAGAGGAATTATGAACCGGGAATTGTTGACAGTGAAGCTTGCACTGTAGGAATGGAGGCATGAGGACCACAATGAAAATAAGTTATTTTTTATCCTCAACATCTTAAATGAATATGTATTTGTTGCACTGTATGATATGTCAAATTAATCAAATCAAAAATTGGTTGGAGGAGGCAGAGCATCCATTTTTGGCTGAACGGACCACAAAAATCTGCAGGACATCCATTCAGCTAAATGGCTGAATTCACGTAAAGCCAGGTGGTCCCTCTTCTTTAACTGTTTTGATTTCTCTTTCTCTCTTACCAACCAGGCTCTATGAACATCAAACCCAACATCTTGTCCCATCAGTTCCATCCAGAAAACACTCCTCCACAATCTGAATGTATCCTTAGTCCAACATGCATCATCAGCATGGTAACTTGGGAGATGAGGGACAAGATAAATCACTCCCATGCAAAGCACCCTGTCCCAATGTCCTGTTTGTTTCTGACAGTCTCCACTCCCAGGTTTGCCAGTGGGGTCACTCCTCCTGCATGGCTTATCATCCCAGGGTGAGATGCACCTTGGCACTGCTACTACAGTGCTTCTGCTGGTCCTCCATGGAGAAGGACACCAAGGGATTCATCACCATCTGCCAGACCTGTTCACAACATAAGAGCACTCACCAAGCTCCCTCCAGCCTTCTTCATCCCCTACCTGTTCTTCATCGCCCTGGTCCCACATGTCTTTGAACTTCGACACTGGTCTGCTATCTTCTGATGGTAACACCGTTATCTTTACAGTAGTGGATCAATTAATCAATTTACTAAGATTGCCCAGTCGATTCCATTCCCCAAGTTACTCACTGTCAGAGGTACCACTGAAATTATATTGCAACATTTGTTCTGCCTGCATGGCATCCCCAGTGATGTTGTCTCTGACCAGGGAACACACTTTCCCCTGCATTTTTGGTCCTAGTTTTGCAGCCTTCTGGGGGCCACTGTCAGCCTGTCATCAGTATTCTTCCCCCAATCTATTGGTCAGGCCAAATGCATGAACCAGGAGATGGAGAAGGCTTTGTGCTGTCTTGCTCCTCGTAACCCTGCCTCCTCATCCATACAACTTCTCTGGTATGCCCATAACACTTTGCTGGCCAGTTCAGCCACTGGTCCCTCTCCCTTCCAGTGCTCCTGGGGTTACCAACCCTCCCTGAGTAGGAATGTAAGGCAATCATCCTCTCAGTCCAGGCATTCATAAGGCAGTGTCAGCGCATCATCATCCACCCTCATACATTTCTTTGTCTGTTACCACTGATCTGCCAACCAACATTGCATCCCTGCACCTGGCTACCCCCCTGGGCAGCACGTCTAGCTGTCTGAATGAAACCTTCCCCTCAGAGGGGAGTCAACCCTTTGGCTATCTGTCTCGCCTGCTGTGATCCATGAGGATTCATCTTATCTTCCATGTCTCCAAGATCAAAGCAGTTAATGAGAGTCCATTTGGGTTCAAACCTGCCTGTACCAGTGAACCTTACAAGAGGGCAGTTTGTCAGATGCTCTTTGCCAGATTGTCACCTGGCTGCCAGCGATCTCTACCTGGTTCCTCCTCAGACTGTTGCTGATTTTTTTTTTTTTTTGCCTGGTCCAACCTGCCTACCTGTGAACCTGCCTACCCGTGAAGTAAACTTCCTTTTAACCCTTTCTGTTGTGTCAAGTGTGTTCATTTGGGTCCAATTATGTGTCCTGTCACCAAAAAAAACTTACTTAATATGTGTAAGCAAAACAGAAATACTTAGGGTTTGGTCAACTCCTTCCTGTTAGCACCAAGATAATGGTCTGTGCAGTGAGCAACAGGTGGACACTACTGATACGCTGTGACCATTGATTGTGATACAATAGTCTTAGCATAAACCTCATTTGGATAAAATTTCTCACATTTTGAAGAATGCAGTCATGTGAAAGATTTCAACATTGTGAAGTATTTCTATATTATATAAACTACAAGGAAAATATAGATTTTTATTCTTGTGTGTGTGTTTTCTTTTTATTACATTTTTTTGTTTATTGCTCATCAACACCATAACCATGGCTTTATTAAGAAACTGAATGGTATTCAGCAGCAGCTCTACATTGTCAAAACACACGTTTTACTTGAATAAAAGTACAGACTCCTGCTAAACAACAATTTTTTAAAAAAAAGAATTCAAATGTTGCTTGAGGTGGAGCTGATTTGAATAACTTTACATACTGTTTGATTATTAAATCTGTACCATAAATTGCATTTTCTGCACTGATAGTAAATAAGTTGTAACTACTGCAGTTAAATGTTGTGGAGTAGAGGTATAAAGCAGCATAAAATGGAAAAACAAAATTGTACTGAAGTGCTGTATTTAATTAGTTTAGATGTAGCATAATCTACATGTATTTTTGTGGATGAAAGCTGCATGTTTTTTTTTCTCATTCCTGGCATGCTGCCATACTCTCAGTAGATTATGTCTCTCCTACTGTGGTGTTGTCAGTATATTCTTAAAACAAGGCTGTGCATTGTCATATCAGCATTGTGCACACAGAGCAACTACAGTGGTGCCATTTTTAGCTCATCTGGCTCAAATCTCAGTGCCAAATCCCTTCTATTGTTGGATTATTTCATTACTGTCTCATTGATCAGGAACATATGAGAAATCTGAACAAAGGCTAGGAGCAAAATACATTGTTTTATATCATGTAAAGCCTTACTATTGTCTGGTACCTCAAAAAGAAAATCCACACACATATTGTGTTTAATTTCTCTTTCTTCTCACCTCAGCATGGTGGCCTTTTGTTTTTCACATCATCTTACAGGCAAGACCATCTACCTGTGGCCCCTTGTTGGGTGTGGTGGGGGTTCAGGGAGGGGTCATCTTCAGCAGGATAGCCCCTTGTGTAAGCCAGATGTGGATGGCTGATAGCATCCCTGTGCCCCTGGACAGCTTTTATCTGCTGTTGCTGCTGCTGTTTATACGCTGCTGTCCGAGTCAAGGAGGGGTGGGTCACTGGTGTTGGAGCCTCTGAGTTCTGGCCCTTCAAACACTGTTCTGGGGTCAGTTTATAGTGAACAGTGTGTTAAATGACTCCTTAATGTGCTGATTGCTAATCAGTGGGTCACAGTGTTTTGACAAGGGGCACCTCAGAGTGGGCGGTTTCTACTGTTGTGCATGTGAGAACCCAGAAAACTGTTTCAATGTTATTTGGAAAAAACTCTCCACAGGTAAGACTTGGTTTATTGATTTCTCAGTTTGTCCAATTAACTTTAATCCAAACAGCAGCAGAAATTATTTCTAGTTTTACTGTCATTATCATGAGTAACAGGTTTATGCAAAGTTGGTTTCTTTTGGTGTCACATCGCATGTTGATCTTTAAATTTGGTACAATATTAAAACAAATCCAATACAAACATAATGATACATTTTAACACAATTCTGCTTTTCAAGATCATTTATCATATGTTGCTGATGTATGTGTATCCTTTGCTATATTTACAGTTTACAGTTTCAATATCTGTATGTCACACACTTCAATGGAAACAGCTGTTGAATGTGTTGCTGCACATATGGCACAAGCTTATCATTGAGGTCAGGTCAAATTATGTAGTTGTCTGGAATATTTGTCTAAATTTGAGATACTTGTACTTTGCTTAAGTATTTCCATTTCATGTCACATTATAGTTCTACTCCACTACAATTCATGAGGTAATATTGTGCTTTTTCCTCCACTGTATTTATTTGACAGCTTTAATTACTTTACAGGTTAAAATGTTACATACAACAAGAGCTTATAAAATATGGTGTGCTGTCTTTAACTACCCAATAGTTTATAAAACACAGTTAAAATTAGCTCCATCTCCATCAACTACATCAGTACAATGCTATTTCCACATGAATACATAAGTAACAATAACCCAATAGCAGAAAATGTATAAAACTCAAGGGGGACATTTTTCTGCACTGAGGGCTTTACTTTTGCTGCTTAAAGTATATATTGGTAATAAAACTATGTACTTTTGCTTGTAAACCTTGTGTTGCCACTGAACGCTTCTTTCACCACTGAATACAGACAATCTTGCTGGAAGAAAGGGGACATTTCAAAATCAGTATTTATCAAAATATACTAATATTAATACTACTAATAAACATTTGAAGGGTATCGTTTATTGAGCAACAACACTGACAATGACAGTTTGCTGATAACTCAAAGATACAGCTACAGTATATACTTTTCATCTTTTGTTAAATGTGTGTTAACTCAGCAAAGACCACTGCTGAAACATCACCGAAATCCTGAAGATGTAAAGACCAAGTTGTAACATATGTTGTAGATTGTACAAATAGATATCTGCAGGCATATGCAGAGAATATATGTGCACCTGGTTTGACTGTTATCAGCCTATTGAATATGCGTTATCATAACACATCTGTGTTACTAGATATGGGCTAGTAGGGGCCTACTAAATCTACTAGTAGGTTCAGGAGGCTGTTATCACCCATTTATTTCAGTGACCCAATGTTGGTGGAGCCCAATAGGCTCAGAAGGCCTGTTATCAGGCATGTGCTGTCAAGTTTCCCTATGTGAAAACAAAAAAGGCTGACATTCCTTTATTCTCAGTGAAAAATGTAATATGCATCTGATAACATTTCTGGTGAGAAATGTGCATTTTATGTTCATAATCATTAAATTTATTTGATGTTTAGTTTGTTAGTTATTATGAAGATTTTTTTACAGGTCTTCTATTGTTGCTATGGTGGTTGCTATGGACACTGCAATTGCTGAAATCATGTAGCTTACATGTTTGAATCATTGTTTTTGTAGTTATCAAAGCTCTGTTGTGTTATTTGTCTTATTTTATGTAACTGTTTGATGGTTTCAGCAATGGCAGTGTCCATAGTGACCACCATAGCAACAATAGAAAGACCTGAAAAAATCTTCATAATAACTGACAAACTAGACATTGTATACATTCACTGAACAATAAAATAAAATGAAATGGAAAATAAAATGCATATTTCTCACTAGAAATGTTATCAAAATGCATTTTAATGCTGAAACTATCTTTAAATATTGCATTTCCCACTGAGAGTCAAAGGAATATCAGCCTTCATTTTTTTGTTTTTTGTTTTCAGAGAAAGAAACTCACGTGACGGCACATGCCTGATAACAGGCCTTCTACTGGGATCCACAAACACTGACTCACTGAAATAAATGAGTGATAACAGCCTCCTTAACCTGCTAGTATGTTAATAGGCCCCTATTAGCCCATACATTTGGGATAGATGTGTAATGATAACATCTATTCAATAACAGTCATATCGGTGATAATTCCTGTCAGTCATTTGCTGTCTCATTTGTTATCAGACAAATGAAAGACTGTGGGGAAATATGTACAGTATATGTAAGCATTTGTGCAGCCATGCATGTGTCAGTACCTGCATGCAATATATATGTGTGTGTGATTTTTTTCGGATAAAATCTCTGACAGTGGCAACATACAATACAGTGTGTAGGTTACTGCAATAACACTTGGAGTGTTAAAACAGTCCTACACGGTGTGTTTCATCATAATACCAACACTAGTAAAAAAAAAGGGTTGGCTATGACTTCATCTTCCTGTTGGTGATCATCAAAGTTGAATGACAAACTGCTATGTGTTTCAGGTAATTGCCTTGTCTGCTGACTTATCAACAGGAGGCAGAGTCACAAAATAGGGAAAAAAATGGCATCTAACCTGCTCAGGACTGTAAGTGAAAACACACAGTCACACAAACACACACACACACACTGAATTAAGGACATTAAACTAAGGAGAGATATCTTTTTATGATTTTGACATTTAAAGGAGAATTCCACATATTGTACACATTAAAGGTTAGTTTATAGTACTACGCAGCCTGTGATTGTAATAGTTTTATAATGTCTTTGATGGCTCTAGAGCAGTGTTGAAAATTTGAGCACATTACTGAGGTGACTTTATTTGAGTTGCCATTATTATCTCAGGGTGATCGGTTTTGCTTGTATATAAATATTGTGCTGTTAATAAAAAATATTAAGACATTGCATTCTGGGTAAGGTAGGGTCCAGTGTTTTTGGACTTTGACCAACTCTACGGACCAGTTGTCAGGATATCTCCTGACTGTTGCCTTTTTTGCTTCGATTTTGATAATGATTCATCAAATATGACTTTTGACATGTTTAACTTTATATTAGAGTGCTATACCACAATACAGAAATAACAATTTAATGCATAGAGCAACAACAGAAAATGTCACAAAAGAGATTTAAAAAGAGGATTAATATGATTAAATGTGATTTCATTTGTTTATTTCTCTCAAACAGTACACAAATGAACAGGAGGGCTCCACTTACGTCCCTTTCAGAGGGTAAGTCACTTCAGATGCTTTTTTTTTGCCTCTATTAGTCATTGCAATCTTTAGGTTACTAATAAAACTGGCTTCTTCTTTTCTTGTCATGTCACAAGGCCTCAATTCCAAGCTATGGACAGATATAATATGTTGACCATCTTAAAAGGAGAGAAAGAAGAAAAGATTAAAGGCGACTTTCTCCAAAGTTTCCCTCTCTATCCCAGTGGTGTTGAAGGTGAGCGGACAGGCGCGGCAGTGTAATCCAAGCCTTTGTTGTTCTCCAAACACAGACATTAAATGTGATAAGATGCGGGCTGGATAATGACACAGTGCGACTGGTTTTCTGCACATACCAAGTCACTGTATTTACTATCAATATTATGGGTGAGACAGGAACACATTGCTCTCTTGGATGTGTCTGTCACGGAGATGGCGAATTACAGTTTGCATCTACACGTGTGTGTATGCATGCATGTATTAGTCCCACCCATTATCAAGCAGCATGCACCCATACATACAGCCGGCTTTAAAGAGGTGGTGTTTATAAAGTCACGCTTTTTTGCCACTCTGGGGTCAGTCACTTGTCACTGCTGTCAGCCGGGCGAGTGCCTGCAGGAGGTAAGTGTCACCTTTTCTGCTTCAGTTATGAATGGCATTTGTGCAGTTACAAGTAGAATTGTAACTTTGTAGCATGAATAATTATTTGAAACTGCACACATAACATTATTGTCGGATGGTCAATGCAATATATTCTGTCTGTTAATCTTACGAATTATGTCTAAATTAAAAAGCTTTGCTACAGTTTTCCAGAAAGTTAGAAGCAGCAGATAATTGAAGTTTCAGCTTTCATGCCTTGATAATATGGGCAACTGTGGAGGACATTTAACATTCATTGCAAAATGCATAGCAGTATGTTTATAGAGTCCAAGTCATGGAGCAACACACAAGTCTGTAGAACCAATTGAGCCAGAGGCAAAATGTCTTCAAGACACCACAGTCTGATTTAATGTAAATATTACCAGTGTGTATTTCAAATATACTGCTGCAACTTTAAAAGAGTCAAAAGAACTTATGTTTGAATGAAGAAAAACCTCACACAAATTATGCTATGTGACAAAAAATGCCTGAATTTGCAGAAGAATATGCATAGATGACATCTTCTCTTCCCATATGTTCCATTGTGTGCAAACTGGACACACACTTTGCTTTTTGAAACAGCTATAAATGAGTATTTTTCAATGCGTGTGTATGGATGTGATAGATGCATACATATAAAAAATTCATACGTAAGAACAAACCAATCAAGTTACCAATATATAATCATTTGCAGTTGACGACATTGGTCGATTATTAATGCAATAAGAGACACTTGACACACAGAAATCTGCAAAGATATATCTGCAGACACATGCACCAGTGTGTGCACACTGCACCTACATCTACTTATATTCACTCAATGCTTCACATTTGTACATCATACACCTGTACATGCACGCACACACACACACACACACACACACACACACACACACACACACACACACACACACACAAACACACAAATACTGTAGGTAGTGACTCATTGGTCCAATCTGAATCTTCCACGCCTTTGCTCAGCTGTGTTTTGGAAATAAATCGTTCTGTTGTCACAGACAACTTCAGTGCTCCAGTCCAATCTAAGTGAAAATGGACACTTGAAATATCTTACATAAGACTGACATAATCCCATCAACTTCAACCCAAATTCACATTTCCCATACAGCTTATTTCTTAATTTCATAGAAAATAAGAGAAATTATTCATTAAGTTAATCATTTACCACTATTCAGCAAAGCCTCGAACAAGCAAAATTAAGATAAACTTTAATTTTTGGATTGCCAAAATCCACCCAAACACAAAAAATTAATCTTATTCAAACACCATTGACAATATAGTCTCAGTTAAAATCATTTGCTGTGTTTTTGGAAAATGACTTAGTGTTGGAAAAACAGTTTTTTTAATTGAGCCCATTGTGTCTGTTCCAGCTGCCTGGAATATCAACACCAACGCCAACCCCAGTGCAGAGTGTCAGGTAAGGGGCACACACACACACACGCGCGCACACACACACACACACACACACACACATACACACACACACATACTGTATCCCCACTCCAGACACACGACATGTATTGACAGTCCAAACATGTCCAGGGAAAGCCACCAGTCATATTCACACCGGAAACTAGCAGTGATCCAGAGCCTGGAGCCTGCTGGTTGTTCAGGCAGGACAACCTCTATGTTTACCTTATAGACACAAAGTGTCACCTGGACCTCACCTTTCTACATTAGTCTAATCCACATCCACAGTGGTGCTGCCAAGAAGAGATAGAGTTCACAGTAGCCTCACATCATACTCCAGTTAGCTGTAGTGGAAAACAACACCCAAAATATCATCAGTGTTTTTGTTATCTGGTGAAGCATGAACATGGTTTTATCTGATTTTGCTCTAAACAACAGATATGTTGCTCAGAGACCATGCCAGGTTTGTGCCTCATATCTGAATGCAGCAAGCTCAGGAACATCCAGTATGTAGGAAATCACTAACAGACAAAAGGGTGATTTCTTATAACATTTTCTAGTATTGCACTCCCTGCAAACTACTCTTGATAAAAGATTAATACCTAAGACGGAAATGCAAATAGTAAAATAATGTACAGTATTAGTGGCTGTTATTAACATTTCTTTTTGGAAAGTCAAAGAGCTCTGTCAAAAGTAAGGATGGTTAATGAATCTGCCAATCAGCTTTCTTTAATGGTTTCTGCAGCATTTTGCATGATACTTTATAATATTTTGTATAATTCTTATGGCAGGGACAGTTAGCGTAGATCTGTTGTTGTACCTTTTAAAATAGGGGTCTCCTCATCCCCAGCCTGATAGATACTTCAAGTTCATGAGAAGTTTTCATCAAACAGCAGCAGTTTAGATCTATGGCTTATCTGCAAAATACTGATGAAAAAGATGCAAAACTTGGGTTGCTGCTACATAAGAGGGGGGCTAGTTTGACTTAAAGTATAAGCTACTTAACCAAAACTTTAAAAATCGAATTTACTTAATATATAAGATATTTAAATTAAGAATTTCAATCTGTTTTGATGATGTCAGGTGACAGGAGCCTTTTATTCTCTGAATCAGGTTAGAGAGAGAATATTCACAGCTTCACTGACAGTGACACACTCTAATAATCAGGAGGTGGCCAGTAAAACCACATGCGTCCTCTACATTAGGGCCTCTCAGCGGTGCTAGTGGGAGGTGCAAGTTTTATTCATTCACCTGCCCTGTACAGATTTTCCCTCTCTGTCTCACAGACAAAAGCATGGTTGTGCCTGTGTCCCACGTTCATGTCCACATCAGCCAGACTTTACCTGGGTTCCCTGCGCTCCTCTGTCCCTGCAGGTGTACGTGGAGCTTAACGAGATAATGAAGGACGAGAAGGAGCAGACCTACTGGCAGGAGACAGGACGATGGGTGGGCTACGAGGAGAGCTACGACCCGCAGGCTGGAGTGTGGGGGTCCTCGCACATCTCCTACCTCACCTTCAAGAGCCTCATCCAGCTCCGACGCACCATGAACACAGGTCAGTGAGAAAAATGACTATGTATGTCTTTGTCATCAGTGTTAACTCATAATGTGGTTCAAACCCCTTTCCTCCAATTTTTTAAAATCTGATTGTCATATTTCTTCCTGTCTGTAGTAGATAAGGTACTCATTGCTTTTCTTGGTGGAAGATGAGCACACAATAAAGTGCTCTGCTCACTCATGTGCTTCCTTGTGTTTTCTCTGCCAATCCATCTAAATCCAACAACTTCTGTCTCCCTCATCTCTAATTTTTATCCAAACCTCCCCATAGTAATGGCTGCTCTCCCCTTTATAATCATCACTGAATGTCCCTGTCCAATATGTTTCTTTGCCAAGGTGTGATGATCTTCGACTGCGAGGAGCAGACCCTGGCCAGCATTGCTGAGAAGATGGTCAGCGAGCTGGTTAATAAGAAGCAGATCAGGCCCGGAGACCAGGAGGGTGTGCTGAAATCTCTGCTCCAAAACCGCAGGTATCCTCCACAACATCACCCAACAGTGACTCAACATAAATGACCTACATTTAGGCATTCAGCTGATGCTGTTATCCAGAGCTGTAAGTGAGAGGAGGACGTTTCAGTATATTGCACAAGGAACACATAGCTATTGTGGGGGGCCAAACATGTAATTATGGGACATTGTGCCTGATCTCCAAAACACCTCGTCTGCTTAAGTCTTTATTAAAGGTGACCAAAGAACTGTAGTTACCTTACACTTGTAAAGACAGGATCAGTCAGGTCACTTTGTCAAAAAGGAATGAATCTGTTACTGTTTTGTCAAAAGTTTGTGCAATAATCTGACAAAAGCCAAATGAAAATGTGTGATAATTTGAATCAAAGATCACAAGGCATTCCATTCATCCAGTCCATTTAACCAATTTAAAGATGTTTTTGTTCAGAGCTATAGATAGAGGTTTAGAAAAAACAATTTCCAATCATCATCATTCAAATTTGAAGATATTTACACCAAAATACATAGGAATACACCTTAAAAAACAAACATGTATAATGTATCTAATAGTGGAGTCAAAACCCCTTGTAATATCATATAACCACCAAAGTTTTCTGAAATGTTACCATGATCTCAGTGTCCTCAATAGTATCTACAGCCCTGCTATTCTGCATTAAAAGTTTTCTTGTCTTTTCTTCATTTCTTCATTTGTCCCCTTTCTCTCACTTGCACCGCAACTTTCCTAAATCATTTGCCTCTTGAAAAGAGATACTGCAACTAAGAATCACCTTTTAATTACTTCCATCATAAACTCTAGCATTTTTAAATGATTGAAATAGCTAACAAAAAAGATTTCAAGCAGGATTCATCATCATTTGGCTAAAAATTAAAATTCAGATATCTGTATTTTGTTGATGTTTGCATGCACACATTCCTTTCGTCTGTACAGGGGACTACCAGTAACTAGTTTGTTTGTCTGTCATCACAGCCAATGACACATGCCATTTTCTCCCTCCAGCCAATCAACTGATCCGGAGAGCCAAGCCCTGACTGATGGGGTGGACCTGCAGAGGTTTTCAGTCAGGGAAAGGGTGAGTTCTTCCAATGATGAAATCATCCACAGACTATATCATTGCTGATTGGGATAATCTCTTATTGTGACAACAGTGAGATGATTGTGAACTTAAAGGTGAAAGTGACGTCTGGCATCAGAGTACTTGGAAAGTCATTCAGGGGATTAAAGGATTAAGAGATTTTGGAATTCTTTTTAGATGCAAATATACCCTTACCCTGGTTTTCCTGGATTAATTGATCTTTTAAATGTCAGTATAATATTTTGTATGCTGCAGGCTGTTATTGCAAAAACAATGTACATGTAAGTATTTGCACACAATTGTGATGCTCCAAGAAAGAGGCACTTCAAAGAAATTCACAGATTTGATGTTACATTCAAATAAGATATCAAAACCTACTGTATATCTCTCATTTTCAGGTAGCACAAAATATCTTTAAAAAAAAAAAAAAAAAAAGGAATCCTGTTGGGAGAGTCTTGTAAATTTACTCGTGAATTTTTCTGTTTTCCTGTAGAGGGAGGAATCAGACCGTGTTGAGGCTTCCATGGTGCTAGTAGGTAAGCTACTGTTTACAATACTTTCATTCTGGATCTGGAGTATTTGTGTTTTGTGTGTTGAGTGTTTGGATGCACATTTTCTTTTATTTGTGTGTCTGTAAATATAATGTGTCTGTCTCTTTTGAACCAGGAGCCTTGGACTTCCTGGAAAATCCCACAGTTGTGTTTGTGCGTCTGAAGGAAGCAGTGGTGCTCGACTCTGCCTTGGAGGCCCCAGTGCCCGTACGCTTTGTCTTTGTTCTGATTGGCCCTGGCAAGACTGACATGGACTACCACGAGACTGGCCGTGCAATGGCAGCCTTAATGGCTGATAAAGTGAGTTACTGTAGCTCACACTTTTTCTAAACCAATGTAAATTACAATGTGTGAGCACTGATGCATTAACAGAGGACATGACTTCCCAAAGACACTTTTAAAGAAGTTGAGCCCATGAATCTGTGGTTGCACGGCAGTCTAAAATAAAAAGTGATGTTATTGTTTTACATTTTGACATTCTAGGATTATAGTCAAGTCATTCATTTGAGTCTCAAGTCCTCAGCACTGGAGATGATTAGTTATTTGGTCTGTGAAATGTTAAAAAGTTGTGAAAAATGCAATCTACCATTTCTTAGAGCCCACATTAGTGCCTTTGATTTACTTGTTTTGTCCAACTAACAGTCCAGAATCTTAAGATATTCTCATATTTAAAAAGCTGGAACTAGAGAATTTCTGGTATTTTTGCTTGAAAAATGACTGAAACGGCTCACCAATAGTTGCTAATTAATTTTCTATTGATTGACTAATTGTTGCAGCTCTCGTGATTTGCATTTGAAGACCATCAAATCTCTTTGATGGTCTTCTTCTTTTTTCTTCTTTTTTCTTCTGCCCTTTCCATGTTTTTAGCAATAATTTCCATTCTTGTCTTGTTATTTTAATGGTTCAGATGCTTCCTGAAGAGTATCTCTGACCACACAGGATTAATCACACAAATACAAACATATTAACTGTATAACACTCTGAAGAACAGAAATTATTCAGGAGAAAGAAGCATTTGAAATATGGAAACGCACAGACACTCTGAACCAATGTTATCAAAAATGTGAAATTGGTATGCAACCCTGTTAAAATGCTCTTCAACCCTGCTATCCATCCATCTCTATTGACCAGGTGTTCAATCAGGCAGCATTTAAGGCAAAAAGTGCCCGCGAGCTGACAGACGCAGTGTCTGACTTCATGGACTGCAGCATCGTCATCCCACCCACTGAAATCCAGAGCGAAGCTATGCTCAGTTCCATCATCAGCTTTCAGAAGAAGTTACTGCAGGACCGGCTCCGGTCCTCTGATCCCACGCTCCGCCTAGAAGGGAAACCTCGCAGAGGTAGGACCTAATCTACCACCACACACTACACCAACTACAGTATCAGTGAAGATTTTTCATGGTCAACTTCAATTTGAGAATTTTTCCAGATCTTTTAGGTTTTTTGTAATCTTTCATAGTACAATTTATCTTAGATTTTAATTGTTTTCCCCCAGTGTCCATCTCTACTGGGCCTCCACCTGAAGATCCCCTAGCCCGCACAGGTCGACCATTTGGTGGGATGATTCGAGACATAAAGAGACGTTTCCAGTACTACAAAAGCGACATCACAGACGCTCTCAATGCCCAGGTCCTTGCTGCTGTCATCTTCATCTACTTTGCTGCCCTTTCTCCTGCCATCACCTTTGGAGGACTGCTTGGTATGTCTGTATATTTGAATGACGTGGTATTTCTGTTTTATGCAATAGATCCAATATTCATGTCTTTGTTACTTCAGCTGATAAGGTGGATGATATGATGGGAGTTCCGGAGCTCCTCATCTCCACCAGCGTCCAGGGGATCATTTTCTGCTTCATTGCTGCTCAGCCTGTCCTGGTCATTGGTTTCTCTGGTCCTCTGTTAGTGTTTGAGGAAGCCTTCTTTGCTGTGAGTTATAACAATGAATCATATTCACATCAAGGCAATCTGTAGATCTTTCCATAACAGTTGCTGATCCATATGGTTCAGCCAATTCCACCCATTTTTAAAAACTTCTTTAACTTACTGGCTGCCAAAATTTGACAGAGGTCACGGCCAGACATAAACTGTACTCATCATAGGTTTCATTGTCATTCCCCGTTTCAGTTCTGCAAGTCCCAGGGCATTGAGTATATTGTTGGGAGAGTGTGGGTTGGAGTGTGGCTGGTCATCATTGTGGTGATCATCGTGGCCTGTGAGGGCAGCTTCCTGGTACGCTACATCTCCCGTTTCACCCAGGAGATCTTTTCCATCCTCATTTCCATCATCTTCATCTATGAAACCTTTTCCAAGCTGGGGAAGGTAAACCATCTTCACCCATTTCACACATGCCTGAATTTCATCTGTCTGATTGAGATCTGTTTTTTTTTTAAACATCTTCCATTGTAATGCAGTTCATCAGAAAATAATCACTTCTACACTCTTCTGACTTCACACCTCTCCAGATCTTCAAGGCCCATCCACTGATTTTGAATTACGATCATCTGAATTCAACTTTAGAAAATCCCTGGCACTCAAAAGTGGAGGAGACATTAATCTATGACAATGCTACTGGCAACACGACTCTCATTGTCAACACTATTAACCCTGCTTTCCCCAACACTGCCCTGCTCTCCATGTGCCTCATGTTTGGCTGTTTCTTTATTGCCTACTTCCTGCGACAGTTCAAGAACGGCACCTTTCTTCCCGGAAAGGTGAGTTGACTATAATTGCCCAATCCCTAGTTTGTTTCAGCAGAAATATTTTGCTAACAATTTAATCAACTGTTGGAGTAAATGTAAAACAGTATAAAATACTGTAAAACTCTTTCAGATCAGGCGCCTGATTGGTGACTTTGGAGTGCCCATTGCCATTTTCCTCATGATTGTCGTGGACTACAATGTTGGTGACACCTACACTCAGGTTGGTCAAATCCTTAGATATAAAGGATAGGTTCACAATTTTTCAAGTCTGAGTTAAAACAATAGTCATATGAACACTGAAACATGTTTGAAAGTGCATTATGAATGGATCTTCTAATGGTCAGTATGAACGGGAGGAATGTTAAGAGCAAGAAAAACCTGTTTCAGTGTTAATTTGGATACCTGACTATTGGTTTAGGACAGCCTTGAAGACAGTGTGAACCTATCCTTTAATGCCTTGTTTCTGTGCTGAATACATGAACAACGACTCTGTAACTTTTTTCCCTACAGAAACTAGTGGTTCCCAAAGGTCTGATGGTGTCCAACCCCGCCAAAAGAGGCTGGCTTATTAACCCCTTCGGAGAGGGCAAGTCTTTCCCCGTGTGGATGATGTTTGCATGCTGTGTCCCAGCCCTACTAGTCTTCATCCTCATATTCCTGGAATCTCAGATCACAACGTGAGTCATTAAATCTCAACAGTAAAACCACTCAATGGATCACATATAAAGTCCAAAGAGTACAAAGTCTAATCTGAATTCTTTGATTTCTCACCAGTCTGATTGTCAGTAAACCCGAGAGGAAGATGGTCAAAGGCTCCGGATTCCACTATGATTTACTTGTATTAGTGGGCATGGGAGGAATTGGTGCAATATTTGGTGTGCCGTGGCTCAGTGCTGCCACAGTGCGGTCTGTCACTCATGCCAATGCCCTCACTGTCATGAGCAAAGGGCCCAAACCTGTGATTGAGAAGGTGATGGAGCAGAGGATCAGTGGTATTCTGGTGGCATTGTTGGTTGGTAGGTGCTGTCTAATCATCACCCAACATGTCTTCTACATATATCTCAAGTCTAGTTTTAGTTTACTTAGCTCTTCTATCATTTGCTATGTAAAGCTGATTACAGACAGAAAATTAGACTTTCATCAGTCTTCATTAAAACAATCCTTCATCCGAACATCTGTTTGTGTCAAGGTCTGTCTATCCTGATGGAGCCAATCCTCAAGCTCATTCCCATGTCGGCCTTGTTTGGGATCTTCCTCTACATGGGAGTTACGTCACTGAATGGCATCCAGCTGTGGGACCGTGTACTACTTCTGCTTATTCCTAAGAAATACCACCCCGATGAGCCGTACGCCACCAGAGTAAGAGTCCACTGATGACATGATAACTAACATGAAGAGCATGGTGCAAGGATTTCAGGGTTTGATTACCCCCAAGGCTGAGTCTCATTACATCTGTTTAAGTTTTGACATGACATTTTATTTCAGTTCGTTTTATCTAATTTCACATTCACATCATTGTTATGTCATGTAATGTCATGAAATCCCGTTATTTCCAATAATTATGGAGCATGCTGCATTGTTGCTACGTCACTTCAGGTGCTAAGAGCAATGTGCTTGAGAATAACAGCACTTTCATGAACTCACTGCGCAGGTGCATCTATTTAACATTACATTTTGAACACAGGTGAGCACAGGAAGAATGCACTTGTTCACGGCCATCCAGATAGTGTGCCTTGCAGTTCTATGGATTGTGAAGTCTAGTCCAGTGTCCCTTGCACTTCCCTTCATACTCATCCTCACCATCCCCCTACGCATGTTCATGACTGGACGCCTCTTCACTGAACTGGAAATGAAATGTGTAAGTGGCTTTTCATTTCAACAAATACAATGTGGAAATTCAAACTTGAGCTCTTGGTAAGACAAAGATAGTCGAGCCTGAAATGTGATATGGAATCTAAGTGTGTGGATTTTAAGTGCTCATTCCTTTGTGTCTGTTGTGTTTTAGTTGGACGCTGATGATGCCAAGGTGACATTCGAGGAGGAGCCTGGGCAGGATGTATACTTTGAATCTCAGATGCCATTGTAAATGGCATCTGAAGGGCAGCATGGTGGCAGCACTGTTGCCTCACAGCGAGAAGGTCCTGGGTTCAAACCACCGGCTGTCCCAGGTCCATTCCGTGTGGAGTTTGCATGTTCTCCCCATGTATGCGTGGGTGTCTGCCAGGTGCTCCGGTTTCCTTGCACCATCAAGGACATGTATGTTAGGGTTAATACTCCTGTTAGTGTTCCTGACCAAAGAACTGGGGTTGGGCACTACACTGCAGCTGCCCGCTGCTCCTAGTGTGTGTGTGTATAAGAAGGGTCAAATGCAGAAGATCAATTTTATTTTAATGTATCTGAGTACTGAGAAATGACAATAAAGAATTCTTAATCTTAATCTTAGATGTCTTCAATGACAGCTACTGACTATATTTAATATTTACGAAGGATTTTTTTTATTTATATGTGGCTCAAATTAATGTTTCATCTACCTATGAGCACAAAAAACATGAGTATTGTTCATGAAAACTGTCTTGGTCAAACATTTCAGAACACAACTGTCACTCAGGTAAAGTTTTTGCATTATGTTTTATATTATTATGTCTCATATACCACTGAAGCTGGAAATATTCACTGATATTGACATAACACTGATATGTTTTTACAAAAAAGGACAAAAGAAAAAATGCAAGTTTAGAAGAAGCACTCATGCTTGAAAATAACAACACATTTAGAATAAGCAAATCTTCAGTCGTGCAAACACAACAATGGACACGTTACTGTTAGATTAATAGCCAAAATGTTTTGTTTTTCTATGCAAATAAGCATTGAATGTAATGTTGTAACATGTTCCACTGAAGTTATTGTTGTATTCACTTGTTAAAGTAAAGTTCAAACTCTGAATTAAGAAAGATGCACACAAAGTGTAGATATTTCAGTAAAGATTATCAAACTGGTAACACTGAGGTGCAACAGAACAACACCACTGTGCAGCAATACAGACAAATAGAAAATTTAGAATTTTTGTGTGTGTCTTTGAAGCTTATTTTGTGTGTAATGTTGCTGTGTTCTTTCATCTCTCCATAAATAATAAAAAAAAACTACCTCTAAAAACAATCCTCCCCAAAATTGCAGTCCCTGCTATACACAAACAGTCGTCTCAGGTTCTTCTATCTTTTGGTGATTAGAGTCATAATTTCATGTTTGAATATATCAATACTAATGTATTAAAAAGAGATTACTGATTTTTAAATTTTTTTTATCACAATAGTGTCTCATATTAGCAAAAAATAATTTAGTTTTGTAACTGGCAAACTTTTGGGATTGATAAAATGCTCTCCCTACCTGATTTCTTTAAAGGATTTTGGTGATGAATAACTTTTAACTGTGCCGTTTTTTTTCCTAGTAATTGTGTCCTCATAAGCAGCCTGAGAAAATCACATGTCATGCAAAACTGCAATGCAAAGTGCTTTACATAACACAGTAATTCAGAGCAGAATAGAACTGAATTGTATTATCCTACTATAGCAGGAAATTTGTCTTTGCCACACCATTAAAAACAACAACACAATAAAAAACAATAAAACAATGAAGACACCTACATCAGCAATATACTGTGTGTGTAACAGTTGCACAGTTATACAGTTTAATGGGATCCCATAAAATTGGAATATTCTAGTGCTGATGGTGATAACTGTGATTGAACACACAGTACTATGGTATAGCAATAGTTGTCATTCATTTTGTTATTAAGGACGGGTTCACAATTTCTGTCTTAAAACAATAATTGGGCACCCAAATGAAAGTTGAAAGAGGTTTTTCTTGCCATAATCATTCCTCCTGTTCATACGGACCATTAGATGGTCCCTTCATGATGCATCTATAGTGTAAACGATGGGGGCCAAAATCCACAGTCCTCTTCCTGTGCAAAAATGTATTGAAATGCTTATCTGAAGCTAATATAAAGCTTCAGTGTCCAAATGAATCAAACTAACTTACTATACTTCCACCACAGCTCGACAGGGAAAGAATAAAGAGGGAATTTGATGCTAAAAAAGGCAGATATCCACTTAATATGACTAACTCAGACTGCTGAAGGCTCATATAATATAAGCTTTTAAATACATTTTTGCACAAAATGACTGTGTGCACATTCTGAGGATTTTGGCCCCCATCACTTACACTGAAAGTGTATTTGAAGGGGATCTTCAAATAGCCAACATGAACAGGAGGAATGACTACAGTGATAAAAGTGTTCATATGGGCACCTGATTGTTGTTTAAAAACAGACTTTAAAAATCACGAACCAATCCATTAACACGTTTGATTTCCTTGCAATGACATGTCAAAATATCTTCTGTGAAGGTGTGAAGACCTATTTAATGATTTTGTGACGATGCTACACACTCCCGCACAGTAGGTGGCACCATGCTCCCTTATATTGATGGATGTTTGGAACCCGGCTCCACACACAGAAGAAGAATGCTCATTGGCTGCTTGGTGTGACGCTTCTCTTTACTCGTACTTGATTGGTTGCTGCCTCGGAAAGGACTTGCCCACTCTAGACATGGTGGGATTCTCTTAATACATCCATGGGTGGGATTCGTACATGTTGTCGGCTGCATAAACACAAGACATGTGTTTCTCTGTTGTTTTATGTAGTGTTTTGGTTCTGCTAACGAAGGTAACCGTAGCAACAAGTTAGTAGTGGATATAATTTGGTGGTTATAAATCTCCAGGTTATCGCTTATGTAGTGAAACTAAGCTAAGCTAAGCTTGCTTGGTTAGCTGAAGTTACAGGATTGGCACATCTGCACCCAGCTAACACACTAAATACCTCTTCAGGAAACTTTTGTTTTTGGAAAAACTGGTGAAGCTGAAATGGAGACTAAAGAATCAGGTCGGTACAGTTAAATAAACCGTGAATTATGCTCTTTGGGCCATCTGACATTAAACTCTTTACTGAAATTCACCAATGATAAAGTGTTTTTTTCTTTTTCTGTCCCTATGTCCTGGCTGTAGGGTGGAGCAAGGCAAGCCTCCAAAAACTTCTGGCTGCAATGAAAACCAACATCTCAGAACATGACAGAATGAAAATATTTCACCAAGGAATGAAGAGTCTAGACTGGGATAAAGTGGCTTTCCCCCCTTTCTCACCTCAAGCATGTCAAGAAAAGTGGAAGGACATGTTGCGGAAGGTGGGTCAAACTTGAATTATACATTTTCAATTGATAAAAATAGTCTCACCACCCTTCAGCTGGGCCTTTTGACCACATCACAACAGATGCCCAGTTCAAAATTCAGTGTCAGCTGTGGTTTCCAAGGTCAAGAATGAACTTTCATTATAAATATAAACGGTCACTAAGATTCAGTACGTTTGTCTTCTAATGTAATACACAATACTGTGCAAATGCTGTAGGCTCTAAGAGTAAAGCCAGGTTGCTTTCAAAAATAATGTCATGAATGGTTTTTATTCATCATTTAATTTCAAATTAAGTTCTGTAAATAGAAGAAACCTAAATAAAGTAAAGATTTAGTGTGACCACACTTTGATGCAGCACCAGTTCTCCTCATTACACCTGCTCATAGTATTTCAAGGTTCTTGGTAGGTCGATTGTTCAAAGCATCTTGGAGAACTTACCCCACAGCTCTTATGTGGATTTAGGCGTCTCATTTACTTCTGTCTCTTCATGTTATCCCAGACTGACTCCATGATGTTGATATCAGGGCTCTGCAGAGGCCATACTATCTGTTGTAGGACTCCTAGTTCCTCTTGTCAGTGAAGATAGTTCTTTATGAGCCCTACTGTATGTTGGGGATCATTGCTATGCTACAGAATAAATTTCGGACTGATCAGATGCCTTTCTGATGGTACTGCACTATGGATAAGAATCTAAAGTGCCTAAAACCTTTGCACAGTGCTGTATACCTGTTTTGAGTTTCCGGTATCACTACAGTTTTTTAACCCTTTTCATTAGTAATATGGCATATACTGCCATTTTATTACTTGATACCAAATTTGAATGTCTGAGGGAATTCTGTTATTTTCATTTGGGAGTTTGTAATTTTGTGAATAAATGTATTATTACTTGTTGGTACATGAGGATGGGTGTTAAAGTTACAATGGCGGCTACAGTTAAAGGGGATTATGATTGGGGTTTTTTCCAGTTGCTACCCCTACATAGTGAGATCAAAACACATCTTAAATAGATTTTTTTTTATCTTGCTCAAAGACACTTTGGCAAGCTTGAATCTTGATGCACTGCTCATAATGTAACCATGATGTTCATTTTTGACACTTTTCCTTGTTGTGTTACCGTCAGGGTGCCCTGCTTCAAATAGGGACATTTCTCAGGTTTTTCAAGTTAACAAGCTAATTGTGAAATATTTCCTTCTGTGATGAAGGAATGCAACAAACTACAACTTAAAATTTCAAAATATTACATAAATGCAGTCTTATAAATGTTGTTGAGTGTGTTATTCTTGTTGTTCTTTTTCAGATGCGTAAAATTCGGACCCTCACAGAGCTCCTCGTTGAAGCTGAAGATGTCATTTCCAATCCTAGCCTGAACCGAAAGGTAATCACAGCACGATCATGAATGAATGAATGAATGATGAATACCCCTCCCTTCCTCCTCCTCTTCCAAACATGCCACCATAGAAGGCACACATGTAAGGGAAAGTAAAATTGCATAAGGCCCTCTCTAGATCCAGTGTTTGGTTTGTCTTTTCTGGGCTACTGTAGAAACATGGTGATACAACATGGCAGGCTTCACAGAAGGGGATTCCAGTGTTTCCCCTAGGTTGAATGGTTTGGCCTAGCTTGACCGCTCACTGGCTAAGGAGTTACGCTACCTGCAGTTTCCATGACAACGACAAAAACATTAACTCACTTTTCAAGACAGCGCTGGTCAGTGGCTCCTAAATGCTATTGATTTAAGAATGAATGGATATTTGGCATTATTTTTGACATTTAAAAATTTTTTTATCTGGTGGGGGTTCTCGTTGGCCTGGCGGCCCTGCCAGGCCTGTACTATTATAGGGGAAACACTGGGATTCCATTTCTGCCAAGTTTGTTCTGCTAGGTGCCACTAAATTCTACACACTGGACCTTTAAATGTTTGCCAGCCAAAGCTGTTCAATAATACCACATGTTTGATTCTGTGACTTTATAGTGAATAATCTTTCTGCAGATCCACCCAGAACTCCCAAGAGCACCCACCCCATCAAATGCCATTTTTTATGAGGAGAACCAGGCCAAGTTCCATAAGAAGTACCCAAATCTGGACAACAGAGAGTTATTGAAGTTGATGATGAATAAGTACGTGGCGCTCCCAAATGAAGAGAAGGTACAGTTGGAGAGAGGCCACTGCGAGAATAAAATCTCACATTTTAAATGATGAATTAATTACTTTTTCTACTAATCACAGGCTAAATACGAAGAGAAATACCAACTTGCAAAAGAAGAATATGAGAAAAGGATGGAGAAGTTCAGGTAGGACCCTGTAATCCCATTACATTTGGAGTAAAGGACTGCCCATGTAAGTTCAGTGTCAAACAAATTCTTTGTCTTACAGGGAACAGTATCAAGAAATTCCCAGTTGTAAGAGGAAGACCAAGCGGAAGAGGAAGAGGGTTTCTAAAGATACCCCAGATGTAAGTGGTGATCACCTGTGCCAGTCCTTGTTTGTACAGGACATGTGGTACTGGTAAAATGTTTTGTTATTTTGCCGAGGGGATTTAATCACCAATCAGCCTTTCAACTGTACCAGCAACTGAAAGGACACGACATACACTGAATAATATATATATTGATAGGCAACAAGAAATGGACACAGGCCTTGCCTGAACCTGTGGTTTTCCTAGCTTCCTCAGGTGCTCTTTTCATCATGCTAACTATGCATGATGAGAGTTTTCCATTGGATTAATTTCATATAGATTATAGGGATGTATCATTCACATTTCCAGGTCAATATTTATATTCTGGGGCTCTGTTGGAGTATCTTTGCGTCACTTAAAATAAAAAAAAAAAATCCATATTTATCTTAAACTGGCCCAATATGCAGCCTATATGCAGCCTGTCTCTTTAAGGCCTCCCTCCTGATGAGCCCACTCCATTCTGATTGGCCAGCTTCCAGAAGCTGGACAGTTCGTTTTGACAGACAAGAAACATTTTCATATATGTTCACCTCAAATTTTGGATCTTTGACCATGTTTGACAGACATCTAACATCATGACAATCTAAAAATTATATAAATATATATATATAAATATATAAATAATATGTCCCCTTTAACAAATAGAGGCACTCAAAAACTAAACTATAACCTCTGGGATGAGGGTTAACATTCGGTGTCAATCATAGTCTCAACGAAAAGTTGCTCTTCGCATTTATCTGCAACACACCACTCTCATGCATCCATATTAATTTTACACAAGACTTCTTGCGGCTGGCAACCAATCAATATGACAAACGACAGAGGAGGCGTGTGACCATGACACACATTTGCATGAATAGCTGGGTTAATTCTGTTCCCCCAAATACCTGTTAATTTAATATTCATATGATTGAACAGTTAATATGACAATGGTTTATTGATAAATTAGTGTACAGTATATGATTAAATGAAACTCATGTGGTTCCATGTCTTTAATACTATATTAGACCAATTGCATACAGCTACTTGTGAAGTTATAATCTTTATTAATTATGTGCGACTTCTTTTGACAAAACAGGGTGAACATGGTTCTGAGGATGGAGAACAAAACAATACGAAGAAATCCAGAGATGGTCTGCCTCCCAAACCTCCTCGGTATGCTGTACACATACACACACACACACACACACACACACACTTACAAAGACAATGGACATCATGTAAGAACTTTTCACATTCACCAATCCTATTAAACTTTGAATTTTCTCTCATTTCACACATGGTACAGACCTGTCATACAGGTCGTGAACTGATACAAAATATTCTGTCTCTGTGTTTGTGTTTAGCGATGGGTATAGTCTATTCTGCAAAGAGCAAGTGGGGAACATGGAGGGTGTCTCCAAACAACCGTTTGTGAGTGTGTGGGCCAAACGATGGCAAAAGTTGAACGACAATCAGAAAAGCGAGTACAAAGCACGTTCCCAAGAGGTATGAACACACACAAACCGTTGCAGATGGAGAGTGCTACAAAAACTGCTCATCAGCTGCTGTACCACAAGACTCTGAAATCAAGATTAAAATCAGGTTACAGTATAAAGTCATTTGAATCCTGATGACATGATTTGTTCATTTCTTTCAGTTGCAGAGAGAATACTCAGTCAAACTGAATGAATATCTGTTGGTAAGTCGTTTACACGGCTACAGTTTGATCATGGAGCAGATGCTAACAGACTTTATGTGAATAATACTGTTTATGTTCCTCAGACTTTCAACGCAGATGAGCAGCAGCGGATCCTAGATGAGAATAATATCAAAAGACCTAAACTTTTAGAGGTGAGAAGTTTTTTCATGATTGTGATACTGTTGAAAATGAAAATTTAAACACACTTTAAGAGAGGCACACATAGATTGTTGCCCAACCATGATAAGGTTATATTACACTGAACATTTACTACATTTTCCAAATACACTAAGGAGAAGACTTTTTGTTAATACTTGGTTGACTAATTTGGTAACACATTTGGGGAACTTTCATCAGTTGGTTATTGTTATGTCATTAGGTGTTTCTCTTTTCCGCTGTGCCTCTTACAAACACTCAAAAAATGATGGTGGATTGATTTCCTCTTTTAAAAATAAATGTTTGTCCATGATATGCAGGTCACTAAAAGACGAGTGAAATCTGTAAAGAAATTTCCCGGCGAGCCCAAAATGCCATGCCGGTGAGACTAACCACATTCATGCCTTCAACTTAACTAGGATTCATTAAAACTTGCAGCAAAATGAATCTCCAATTGAAGACAAATATGTGACTGTGAATTTCCCTTAACTCTCACAGATCTGGCAATGTAATTTTCTGCAAAAATCAGATGCAACAAATAAAGGAGAAATTTCCAAACGCAAGGAACCGCTTCGCCAAGGTCCAGCAAATGTGGAAGGAACTCCCCACCAGAGAGAAGGAGCGCTACAAGGAGCAAGTCAATGACAAATTCAGAAAATACTCAAACGAGCTGCAGAAGTGGTTTGAGGTATAAAGAAAACTCTCTTTCTAATGTTTTAAGTATAGGAGAGTTTCTTTTTAAACTTTCAATTGGAAGGTCCCTTTAAATATGTCACCTTTTACATTCTTCAGACGTTGACAGCAGCAGAGCAGGAAGATTATCGGATTTGCAACCAAAGTGTAAGAACTCATAAAAATACAATTATTTCTTTCTTTCTAAGTGTGTCCTTTGACGTTTTATTGCTCTGATTGTTTTCTGAAATTCAAAATGTTCTTGCCTTTGCAGAAATGTCGATACCTTGATGCCACCCAAAAGGAAGCTAACAACAGAGAAGTAGTGTACTTACCATCAGTAAGTGTTGATTCAACACATGAAAAAGCTCTGATAGAACAGGCTGCCCTACTGAAGTTTAAATGCATTTTAGCAGAAATATTCATGAGGTTTACTGATGAATTCTAGAACTAAAATGCTTTTAAAACAATCATTAGTAAATGGTACATTGTAAAGCCAGTAAACTCATATTTATGTGTAATTTTTTTCCTGAAAGAATATGAGGATCTAATTCATAGAATGCTTGAAACTAAAAGACAACCAGGGTTACAAAGCTCTATTTTCAGAGTTTATTGTATTTCACACAGGATTCAGAAGATGAAGACATTGAGGACAGCAGCAGTGAGGAAGAAGAGGGTGACGAGGTTAGAATACTAAAACATGATATATTTTTTTGTACATTTCATTTTGCATCTGTCCATTGAGATTTTATAAAAAAAAACATTTGTTTTTTGATCCACAGGAGGAGGAGGAAGAAGAGGAGGAGGAGGATGATGATGATGATGATGACGACAACGACATAACGTTTTACATCTATTAGATAGCAGAAGCACCTTACACACACACACACATATATACACACACACTGAGTTCAGAGCTGGATTCTGGATATGAGAAGACGGACAAGCACTCCAGTGTCTTATTGTCTTATTTTCATGACACATTGTTTTGTGGCCACATTGGCTGGAAGGTTGCCTTCACTTGTCCTCTTACATGTATGCAGTGTGCCACACCGAAGGCTGGATTACTAACCAGTAAGTGTAAGTTCAGGAAAAAAAGAGCACTTTTCGATATTTTAAGAGTTTAACACTTAAAAACTTTAAGAGGGTGAACTTCAAAATAACTAAATAGTGATACACTATTTGAGAAAATAGATTTAATAACTAATCTTGAAGCCTTGTCTTGAAGGGTCCCTATGCAAAAAAATGTTGTAATAACTTCATTATTTCAGCTGATATTATGCTTACATTATGCATGTTCCTAAATTAATTCATTCTAATGACCACATTACCAACCTGAGTCTATATAGTGGAAAACATGGAGGGTCCCAGCTGCTTATCTTTGTCCCCGGGGGGGCCCTTAGCAGATGAATCCACAACATACTGCAATGGGCTTGTCTGTTCCTTATGGATAAAGCATTGATTAAAGACTGTTACTCAACTGACTTTTCTACCTCTACACTGTGAAGGTATGATGGCCATATATGTATGCTGTTGAAACCTATTTTAGATCTCAGGGTGTTTTTTTTCTTTTTTTAAACTTGCATTAGCCACTCAAATAGTATTACTGGTTAGTGTGGAGATTTTTTTTTTTTTACATGGCTGGTTGAAAAGTAATGGGCTACTTTATCAAGGATTGATTTTTATTTATTTAAACCCATATATGTTTTGTTTGTTGTTTTCAGACTGGGATATGTTTCTAATAAACACTTTTTATACAATGATGTGATTCATTTTTTCAATTATATGATATTTTAAAATGAACCAGACACACTTGACCAGGTTTAAAAATAAATACTTTGGCTTACAGTTACTTCTAATGCCAAACAAAAGGCCAGTTTAACCCTGCGTTACGCGGGGTAAGGCGCAGTCACATGCTGGCCTGGATGATAAATACATGAGAAAAGCGCCGGCAGTGCAGCAGAGGAAGCACTTTGTGGAAACTCGTGCATTGATCGATTGCTACTGTCTGATCTCTGATATAAAGATGGATGCCTGCCGAAATAGGTAAATAAACACAATTAGGAAATTTGCGTGGATGTGATTGCAATATTCTTCATTAGTAGACTTTATGTTGGGATACAAGCGTTGTTTTTCCTCATCCGCGGTTTGTTCGGGGAGCTGAGAGGCGAACAGCCGCAGTGCAGCCTTGCTGGGTTCGGGGACGAGCCTTGCTGTAGTCAAATGTAACGTTATGTCTTCAACAGCAAAACCATTCAGCCAGCTACAAATGTGCTACATTGTCTCTTAGTCCTTCCTTTCGGTCTGATACATTTTATATGTTTAGCTGCTAGCTGGAGCCCCTGTTGACCCTGTGATTTTGTGAGACCACTGTTACCAGTGTTTCGGTTTAAGGAGTGACCATGTTAACTGGTGACTCTCGGCCGAATGTGTGTGTGTGTGTGTGTGTGTGTTGCTCATAGTGACGGCAGCTGTGCACATAGGTGTCCCCCTAAGAGCCTTATCAGTTTAGCTTTAATTAATACACACATATGTCTTTATTATCTACGCTACCTATTTACGTGAGTTAAATTGTGTTCAACAAGAAGCATTCACCTCGTAACGTTACAATGTGGGAAACAAACCATAGCCTATAAATAGGCCGTGCAGCTATAGCCTTTGGATAGTCTTAGGGTTTTGTACCGTTATCCTCAACCGGTAAGCGATTATTCAACCAATTAACCTGCTTTGTCATTGTGTACATGCTGTAAATACAGTTTGTGACTAGATATTGTGTACAAACTGTTTGGCCAGCATTCACCCGGCTTGATCAGCTTACAGTCTGTTTAACTGGTTAACGAACGAAGAACAGAAATGTGAATGCCTCTTGTTGGTGACACCACATAAATTATATACGGGGAAAAAAGACCAGACAAATACTGTTAGATAATTTAAGGCTTTTAGGAGGACACCTAAATGTTCTGATCGTGTTTTCAACAGCTGCCGTCACCACGACAACCACGGGCACAGTCGGCTAAAAGTCATCAGTTAACACGGTCGCTCGTTAAATCGAAACACCGGCTCTCTTGTAACCTCCTGGCATTTTCAATTCCTCCAGCCTATTCATAGCCACGCTCTTTGTTTTGTTCATCAAGGTTTTGGCTAAGCTACTCTCATTAGACAGTAATGCTCGGGCCAGCAGGGTGAAAATTAAGCCAACGTCACGCTTGTGGCTCCTTCTGTGTCAGTTTATTGAGGTGTTGCAGTTCTTCAGCACCAACCTTATTCTGATTTGTGCTATTCGCAGGTTATAAACGTGGGAAGTAAATCCCTGGCAGTGTTCAACGTGCAGTTGTAAGTAGCCGCATCGCATTCAAGGCGTCAACACACTGATTTACATTCATTGTTTAAACATAAATCAGTGCCACTGTGTTGCTAACTGTTTTCCCTCCCGCTGCAGTCCTGTTTTGGGCCAATGCTTGCAGCATGACCACAGCAGCGTCGGCTCATCTTGTAGTTCTGGCAAATGAAAATGGAGGAGGTTTCAATGTCCAGCCTGGACAACAGCAAGCTGGAGGTACAGTAGAGCAAGCCCACTATATAATAATGGCTTAACATTTCATCTGCAGACAGACTGCAGAACAGAGTGATAACGTCAGCCTTGTGATTGAGACAACAAGACACCCTCATGTGTCTCTGGGCTTAAAGGATAGGTTCACAGTTTTTCAAGTGTGTCTTGTAACAACAGTCAGGTACCCATATGAATGCTGGAAGAGGTTTTGCTCAGTGTAATCCTTCCTCCAATGTAAGTGAAGACCAAAAAGATATATATAAGTTCATCCGAAACCAGGCTTCAAAGTTTGACAAAGCTTTGTAGTATGAAATTCTTTCTTTGAGTTTCCTCAGACAGTGTTTTCCTGTTCAGCTGCAGTGGAGGGATTGTAACAAAAAGATGGAATTTGAGATTAAAAAGACAGTAACTTTGAAAGATTTCCCCTTGATTTTACTAATGGACAGCTGAAGCCTCACATGTTATGCTCACTGTAATCATTCTTCCTTTTCTTACTGCCCATTAAGAAATCCCCTCCTTATGTGTTTACAATGTGATTGGGGACAAACTCCACAGTTTTTCTTTCTAAAAATGCATTTAAAAGTTTATCTGAAGATAATGTTTCACTGTTCATATGGGCATCTGACTATTGTTTCAAGACACACTTGAAAAAATTGTGAACTTATCCTTATAACATATGTCTGTTTCCCCGACCCCTCCCTGTTAGGGCCTAGCTCAGGACATCCTGTCTGACCTGGTGGAGGATGCATGCCTGGGTCTTTGCTTCGAGGTCCACCGGGCTGTCAAGCAAGGCTATTTTTTTCTGGATGACACGGACCAAGAAAGTATGAGGGACTTTGGTGAGCACAAAGCACAAGGGCCTGAAAAAGTATAATTGTTTCCTATGCATTGAGGTTAGCTACAATACAGCAAATTCACTACACTAGGTTTGTTTATTATGAGGTCAATGACCAGTCATGCCATTAAACTATAAAGCAAAGATGTTTATGTAATGCTATTGTTACCTCTTGTGTTACATTTCCAGAAATTGTGGACCAGCCGGGATTGGATGTGTTTGGCCAGGTGTTCAACCAGTGGAAAAACAAAGAGTGTGTATGTCCCAACTGCAGCAGGAGCATTGCTGCCTCACGTTTTGCCCCACACCTGGAAAAATGCTTGGGGATGGGGCGCAACAGCAGCCGCATAGCCAATCGCAGGTACGAGAGTAAAGCAGATAACTACTGAACACTGTAGGTTAGTTTCTAGTGCACATATACTGTATGTGTGTTGTTGGGATGTCAATACACTTCCCAGCATGCTCCATTTCAATACAGGTCACAAAGATAAAACATAGAAAAAAAACATGAAATAATTTCAGATGTAGCTGCAGATGCAAAAAAGGGATTAGAGCTCAGATTCATAATTTATCTTTTTTTCATATATATATATATATATGTGTGTGTGTGTGTATATTCAAACTGTTATTTGCAGAGAGTAATGCTGAGTCATTGCTGTTGTCTTCTTCCCTGTTTTACAGAATAGTTACTGGTAATAACACCAACAACAAGTCAGAGAGTGACCAAGAGGATAATGATGACGTGAATGATAATGACTGGTCTTACGGGGCAGAAAAGAAAGGTGATGTACTGTATTGCTTTTGGCCTGTTTAATTGCTAATATAATCCTTTAATGAAGTGTATGAAATTACTCAAATGCTTTCTAAATTTAAAAATTTAAATTTCTTTTTTTTTTTTTTTTTTTTTTTTACAGCCAAGAAGAGGAAATCTGATAAGGTATGTTTATTGTTATTCTTGGTGGTTTTAATAATATGGTTTTTTTTTAAAATATAATTCACTTGTGAGTAATATACTGTTTTAATATCCCCATCATTGAAACATGGGGATGTTAAAACAGGAAATGAGAGAATGGAGAATATTACTGATTATTCCTCACTTGTGTGGACCTATTTTGTTCTTGTACTGGAATCCAAACAAAAAAAATATTTTCTTTTTCCACCTCAGAATCCAAACTCACCCAGAAGATCCAAATCATTCAAGCATAAGAGCAGTAAGTTGAAATGAATACTTGATGTCTGTGAACTTCTGTCATCGCTGTTTTTAAATTTTAAGGAAACCACACCTGTGAAAATATATTATAGCTTTTGTGGGAATATTACTCAATTGTACCAGCAAAAACACAAATTCTAGGTCAAATACTTTTTGCAGATATTTTCTTGCTTGTCTCAGTTTTACCTTTTAGGCAAAGAAGTATAGAAAACAATACAGTATTTAGGATACAGTAATTATATTATTAGTAATCATCGAAGCACAATAATCTACTATGTGATATGATGCTATGAGCGCCATCAAATGTCACTCTTACAAGTTAAAAGAGTTATTCATTCATTCAGATATGTATTGCACATTGGAAGTAAATTGTAGAGAAAGACACAGGGATATTTTATAAAATCTGAATATATTTCAAATCAGTGTAGTTACAACAGTATGCTCAAGATTACTAAACTAGTCCCAGTGGTAAGTTTACCTATTTTTATATCTATGAGTTTTATTGCATCAAAGGGAGATTATAACATTTTTTGGAGCTTTTTTTTTTTTTTTTTTTTTTTTTTTTTTTACAGTAAGTTTGTTATTGAGTTGTTACATAGCTGTGAGTAGGACACTGAAATTTAAAGCTAATTGAGAGGTCAAATAATCAAATTACACCAGTGTGGCATATGTGAGAATTAACACAAACACTGAGAATTGACTTTACAGTGATGTAGAAGACATTGGTTCCAGTAGTTAACCTTTTGAAATGAAAAATATTTGTATATTCATATATTCTGAATTTTAGGAGAATGAAGGAGAAAAAGTAGATATCATTTTAAGGGTTTTTAACAAGGTATCTGAACCTTTTTTGTGAAAAAAAAACATGTTGCACTACTTACTATTCCAAGCAGAGGATTTTTATGTGTCCTAAAACATGTCTGCAGGGGATCTATGAGTTTGACACTGTTGAATTTGTTTCTCCTGCCTAAAATTACTTCCTATCATGCCAGATATTTAGGGCGGCAAATCATTTTAGTCATTTCAGTTGGGGGGGGGTGGGACAGCAGTCACTGTAACAACTCCACTTTTTAGTTAACATAGTTAGACTGGTATGTTTTAACATGCAAACTCATGCATAGATCATTCCTATATCCAATATTGTTTCTGAATATTTGTCTCTTTGCTATGTCTCCATTATGCTTTACATTGATCTGACTATTGATATGAAGGAAACACTGACTATGGGTACGAATAACACGCTGCCTACTGTTTATTCCCACAGGCATGATGGGTCCAAGACGCCGAATGGACAACCAGGAAAGCCCGCGCATGCTGATGAAAGATGAGGCATTCCCTCAATAACACTCTCAGCCACAAACACACATTCTTTTTACCATATGGTGTATACTTACACACAACCGCGCACACCTGGGAAGACCAATAACACTTCACCTTTTTTTTTGTTGTGAAATCAATGGACATTGATGTTAAAGGTGACATTTATGGTGTTAACTGCTCTGCAGAAGCAGTCCAGACCTCCCACTGTATACTTGACAGATTTTTAAAACATTTTTTTTTCCTTCACAAAATCATTGTACCAACACTCATTTCTTTTTCTGTTTTTTTATTATCTCTGTTTTGGAAGAATTTGCTGGAGTCCATAATAATGAATATCACCATTAATGATTTCATGCACAGAGATAGATTCTGGTGTAATTCATTCAGTGGCCAAGCAGAGGCAGCTGTGTGACAGTGATTGTGAGCACATACAGTATGTTGTTTCTTAAAATACAGGAATGATTAGGCATTAGGTGTACTTATATTTCTTCACCTTTAAAAAAAAAATCACCATTTTTTGAAAAATTATGTCACATTATGTTTCGGACAATCATTAATAATGGTTTGTCTTTTTGTTTTCACATTCACTGTCCAGCTCATAGTTCTCCAGCTAAATTACAGTACAGTTTATGTGTGTATGTGTGTGTGTGTGTGTGAGATAGAGAGAGAGCGAGAGAGAGAGAGAAGCAACTCTCGGTTACCATTCACCTGTGGAAACTTGTTTTGAAAATGTTCAGTGAGTGAATCCTTAATTGTACAAGCAGGTATTTGCTGCAGAAAGCAGGTTTCTTTTTTGTTTCATTTTTTGGTGGATAGATCAGCTTGTTTTCTAGCTTTCAAAAAATGTCTTTGTATCATGTGTTTACATTGTAAAGGGTTACATATATCCTTGGTGTTATGTGATAGTGTAAATATTCAAATAGTTGAATTGCTGCTATCATGGCTCAGTTTGTTTAATCTGTCTAGCATAATTTGATTTGTTACCTCTCTTTTGGCCTGGTGTTAACTTGAACTCCAAGCAGGCGCTGAATTTGGTGCTGAATTTGAATTTTTTGATGGATGGGGAGGGGGGGCAACAAAAACCTCAGTAACCTTGATCCAGTGCTTACGAATCATGACCATTTAACCAACAGGGGATGCTGTTGATCAAATGAGGGCAATAATACATCTATTGAATGAGACAGATACAAGAAACATTGCTGTGTAAAGGGTTTTTTTTTTTCAGCATAAGTATTTAGAGCTTATCCTCTGGAAACTGATAAACAGTAAACATACGGTTAACACAGATCCTGTATCTTCAAAGCAAAGTGTTTTGCATTGAGTTCCTAGAACTGAAAACTGCCTGGGGGAGACAGTTATGTTGCCTTCACGTGCTTTTCCTAAACTCCAACTTTTGAGCTCTGAGCTCCAGTGGTAGGTCTAGGTAAAAGGGCCTGGTGATGGAGCATGAATATTAAGCCTTTAAGATGTTGTTACTGAATACAGGCTACATGCAATTTTAAACAATTTAAATGATATGGTGAGAATAATCTAAAAAATGTGAGATATGTTCGTACATCTGACAACAAGAATCGTTCAAGTAGGAATGAGTGGTGTAACCACAATAAATATTGAGGTATCTTTCACAAAAACATTGATGTATCTTTGCCCTCATCTGTTTAAATGTAGTGTGCATAAGTGTCGGTGTTGTGTTCAAAGTAATCAGTTTCTGTTTCCTCTTACCTTAACCTGAACCCACCTTTATCCCTAACCCCAGCCAGTAACCTTTGTGATGATGACTACGGGAAACATTATTCAAAAGGGAAACAGATTTCAACACAATACTGATTCTGGTTGCCAAGTTTGTACTCCGCCTGCCTTAGCCAGTTTTAGCACAGATCCGTTGGAATTAAAAGTGGACCCTATAGTCTTTGAGGCCAAAGGCTGCACTGAAACAAGACTGGAAAAGCAGGCAACATAAGTCATAAGGCCCCCAAACCATCAGGCGTTCACTACATGTCTACTGGTTTTATGTCATTTGATATTTGAATTTGACTTTTTAGAATTGCAGCTTACATCACCAAAGTGCAATATCAGTTCTAGCATTATTATCTTGTGGCCTTGTGTTGAAATTAGTTCTAGTTTACATTGTGCTCATAGGGTACATATTCCTAAATAATTTAAATTACCACAAACTAATTGACACACAGGAAACCTGACTGACGGCAGTATTATTTTAGCATCGGAGTACTGGATGGTCTTTGGGTTTCTGGGTAAATATTGAAGCTGCAATATACAGAAGTCGTTCTTAGTGTGAACTTGAAGGCAACACACATTCTATGTATACCCACAAAGCACAGAGAGCAGTTAAGAGATAAGGTGTCAACTGGGGCCACTCTTCGCTCCGGGGCCTCCTAACAGGTCAATCCAGCCATGCTATGAGATCAGTTGATTACCACACATTTAAGTGGAGTTGTGTTAACAACTACAGGAATCTGAGGGGGGGAATAGTTTGGGGGGTGGCAGTTGTGATGTGGAACAGAACAAAATGTGGAGGAAGCATTGGTGCCCAGGAAATAAAAAAAAAAAAAAAAAGTTCCAGCACATTGATACTTCAACTTTGGCCGTTGTATGACATTCAGAACTGAAAAATGTAATTTCAGTTCATGTTCACACCATAAACTGTATATGGTTCACACTTAGAGGATCAACGTTAGTTTTTTAGGCCAAAGTTATGTTAAATGTCAAAATTTCCGATATTATGTGAAGGCAGCATCTGGCATTGTGTGTGTGTGGGCAGTTGCGAGAATACTTGGTATTGCTTTAGACATTTACTTTGTTGGAAGTCATGCATTAACATGTTTTCCATTAGCCTCACAATGAAATAGCTAACTTCATTAGCTAGTGACAGATGTTAAGACATAAGGGGCGTTAAAGCAGATGACAAACAACAGAAAACAAGCAGTTGTAGGTGGAGGCGAATCCCGGAACTTGAAACGGTAGGAAAGCGAGCTAACATTAGCTAGCTTTTTGTTGACAGTGTGCCTGCTGTCAACCTGGAAGTCGAGCTCAATTAAACTAAGTAATTGGATAAGTTAGTCACTTTCTGACTTGTCGCAGAGACGTCCATTTGACACTTTACTAGACTTGTATTTGAACCCGACATTTAGTAGCTTAGAGGTCACTTTTAAACCACTTGTGGATCTGGAAGATGGCATCAAGAGGAGGCGGCTTTACGGGTCTTACGATGAATCCAGCTGTGAACCCCATGAATGTTGGTCATTCTGCGGGCATGAGGATGCCAGGAATGCCGCAAACTCCGGCGGGATACTCCCGGACCATGACCAACATACCCCAGTACCCCCAGGTAGGTTTTCGGCTTTATCTGTCTTGTATTAACGTGAATGGGGAAAGCTTGTGTTCAGCGAACAAGTTCATTCTGCTAAGGGTTTAAAGTTTAAGTTGCTTTCTTCTTGTAAGAATAAATGGAGCTCTAAAATTGGTTTTATACATGTATAATATATAGTTGAAGGCAGTTACCTGGCAGAGATAACCAAGCAAGAAAAACTTAACTTAAAAGAAGGTGTGGACCGTACTTCCGCATTTGAAAAAAAGGTAATTACTTCCACTAATAAATGTAATTCGCGGCTTTTTAATGATTGGTGGTAGTGTACTTTCAGTAATTTGATGTTGAAATCGAAATTACTAACAAGGAACAAAGCATGTGTGTGAAAGAAAATCACGTGGCTGCCCTTAGCCTCCTGTCAGTTAGCTTGAAAACAAAAGTAAGGTTATCATCAACACCATCTGTTATATATTATCCTGGTTTAACCCCCATCAGCAGCTTCATGTGCGCTCATGTTTGTGGGTTAGGGCCATATGGGTTCAGATATTTGCTTTTTTTTGTCAGGGGACAGACCAAACAAAGTTAGCAGCGGTGTTTATTGGTGGAAATATAAAATAATAATACTTACACTTTTCCACATGTGAGAAGTAGCTTCTGTCACAGTTTACCTTATCCTGGTGGCACATATACACTTTATTAATGTATAATATTTATTTTCTGTGCCTGGGATGTTGGCTTTTATGCTGAGAAAAAGAGGCAAGCACAGTAAATTCAACATTTTTTTGAAAGGGACGTTAACATATGTTAAACAAGACCCAGTAAAACCTATGAAATACTCTCTATCCTTCCATATTCTTTTTGGTATTAAACCTGATATCAAAGTCAACATCAGTTTTCTGTTGCAGACCAGCACAGCAAGAAGAAAATAGAACTAAATCATCTGCATACAGAATTATTTTTGATAACCTCTATTTTTCTATTGATTGTACTGCTAAGGTGATTAGTGAACTGTAAATTTCATCGTGTGTTTGCAGAGAAGTACGCTATCCATGATGATTGTAGTTTATAATGATGTCATGATTCAAAATCATAGTTTCAGCTTCCCTCCTTTTCTCCAGCGCCCAGGGATGCCACCCAACAGAGTAGGGGGCCCCATGGGGTCAATGGGGGGTCAGCTCCCTGGTCCCTCTTATGGTGGTGGGAACATACCCATGCGGCCAGGCATGGGGCCTCCATCCATGGATGCATCGAGGAAGCGGTTTCTTCATCATCATCAACAGCAGCAGCAGCAACAACAACAAGAGGCTCTGGGAGGAGGCCTAAGGCGAGGGTAAACTGTGGAGAAGTGAAAGTTTTTGTGTGAGGAGATGAGAGGGAGGGGAAGAAGAGCTAGTCCCAAGGTTGACTGCCCAAGACATCCTGGGGCTAAATCAGAAATTGGCAGTGCCAGAGATTTTAACATATTGGTCCTTACTTTACTGTCATCTGAATATGTCTACTGATTATATTGATCATTTTCATTATTGTTTAATCCCTCAATTATTTTCTCGATTATTTTGTTGTTCAGGCAGTTGTGACAAATGCCTGTCACAGTTTCCCAGAGTCAGAGATGACATCGTCAAATGACCTGTTTTGTTCAAGTTAACCTGTCAAAACTCAAAGATATTGAACTTACAATGATCTAAAACAAATGAAAATTTAAAAAGCTAGAAATTGCTTGCTAAAAAATGACAAACAAGTGTTTAAATTGTTGCTGACTTCCTAATTTCCTGACAGTTGATTGACTGTTTAATTGAGTAATCGTAACGGTAACAATACATTAACAGCAATGCAATAGAATATTTTCTCAAAATCTTGTTTAATTTTTGGTGCATGTCTCTTTTCCTGCAACTCTTTCAACTTTACTTTAAACAAGAACAAATAACTTGTGCAAACCATGTCAGAGTCAGAGTCTTTACAGTATTTTGCTTTTTCTAATGTAACGGCATCAGTAAAGGCGGTTACGAGGATGAACTTCTAAAACAGGCCGCTGTGTACAAGAGGACAGTCCCCTTAAACTGCTTTTTTATTCACAGCACAGGATTGTAGCGAGCAGGATTAGTCTGAGGACCCTACTGATGAGCTCTTCCTCAGGACAAAAACTACAGCAGGAAAATTTAATTCAATTAATTTTTTTTTCGTTTGTGTAAAGATGTTAAATAAACATAATTATAATGTTCAGAAAGAAAAGGTGAACCTAAAATTTTATCTTGTCTTTGAATTGTGAAATCATAGTTTATACATATACATAACACCACAGTAATAATATCGTCATGTAGTCATAAAAATTCAGCCGTTAACTTTTGCCTGTTTTGGCTCATTAACAGAAAAACACTACTTTGCATTTCAAAAGTGTTTTCCCTCTGCTGTCTGTTTGTCAAGTTGCTGCACTGTTAAAAGCTCAGATCACACAGACACGAGGATAGGAGTATCTCATGACTGAGCTTTGCTTTCAAAGCAGCAGACACTAGCGGGTATTTTTGACTACAAGCTGCTCGGTGACGCCACGCTCATAAATGTGGTGAGCCATGATGTGAGGCAGATTTTACGGTTTCATCCACAATGAATCTCTTGTCTTCTTAACGTTTTCAAAATGCTCTGTAAAGAAGGATTAGTGAGCCACAGTGCTAGAAGCAACATCCTAAATTCTTTTTAAAGTGCTTGGGAATTAAATTTAGTCATGATGAGGGAGAACTGTATAATTTAATTAGTGAAACAAATCAGCCTTTATGAAAGTAAGTAGCAGTGATAAGTGGCGGCCTGAGGTGCTTGTTTCAGGGGGTTAATGAAGAGATAGTAGCGGATAAGATTTTAGTATCGCACTGTGTGGTTTGCACAAATAATTGATAATCAAATACAGTGAATTATGTCTTTCTTTTAATCTTCTATGTGTTGGTGCGTTGTCAGTTCCTTCAGAATTGGTTATTGGTTAAGGTTGTAATAGTAATTAATGATTGAAAGTCATTGGCAAAATAATATGTTCTTGTTTGACTAACATTTTTAGTGATTAGATACTCTATGTTGCAGAGAAAGTGTATGTTTAATGTGGCCAGTTTTCCCCCATGGTGAACATATAGTGCTTTGGAAGTCATCTAATGCATGATATTTTCTGTTTTAGGGCAAAAAGACGCAAGATGGCTGACAAGGTTCTCCCACAGAGAGTAAGAAGGTTTTAACCGCCTGAATCGTATTTTAGAAGAATTCAATTTGATTGTAGTTGGCAGTAATTCTTTAAAACCCATGTCCTGCTTTAGATCCGAGACCTTGTCCCAGAGTCCCAGGCTTACATGGACCTCTTGGCTTTTGAGAGGAAACTGGATCAAACCATCGCCCGTAAGCGTATGGAGATACAGGAGGCCATCAAGAAGCCCATTATGGTATGTCTTCATGATAGTGCTTATTCAGTTTTGAAGATAAAATAATATTTTGAGACAGCTTTCAGGCTCTACGAAATGTTGCCTAATAAAATTTGGATGACTAATTCATGATTTCAATGTTTTGTCGAAGAGCTGTCGCCAGCAATCACTGAGCGCAGTTTGGAAAGTCTACTCTCTGAATAAATGTGATTCTAATTTTTCATGGTTCAGTCTCGTTTGAAAAACAGTCTTCACTGGGATTCCTGATATGTCTGCTCATTCTTCTCTATGACACAGCAAAAGCGCAAGCTCAGGATCTACATTTCTAACACATACACCCCAAGCAAGCCTGACGGTGAGGAGGCAGAGAAGGTGTCCTCCTGGGAACTGAGGGTGGAGGGCAAACTCCTGGAGGAAGTAAGCCAACAGCACAGTCATTACATTTGAGTCTTCTTGCTTTGTTCCACTATCACCCCCAGTGTGGTCTGACTCCAAAGTATTTCAGGCTCTGTTATTGTGTTGCTTCACAGCCACTCAGCTCTGGTTGGCTTGTGTCCTTGGCTCTGACCATGCAACCAGATGTGTGTTTACAGCCCCCCCTCCCCCCACTCCACCCCACAGCTTCCAACACTCTCACACACAAGCTTATGCTCTCTTTTGAAACAGGGAATTGAAACCATTGGCCGTTACATACCATGAGCTGACATGCCTCCCCTCCCTCCATCAACTCATTGTGTCATCTGGGGCCACATGAAGGAGGATTTTTTTTTTCTCTTTTTTTTTTTTTCACTGTTAGGTTTTTCTCCATTGCCGTATTGGTTCAGGCATGCGTAGGAGTTTTGCACGGAGGAACAGAAAAAAACGAAAAGGATGTGAGGGAAGGAGTGAAAGGGGTCATGTTGTGCAAACGCATTTTGACAGAACTGGGGAGAGGGCGGGGGTGCAACAGCTTTTTCTAGTTGTCTACAGTTTTGTGCTTCGCCACCCCCAATGTGGTCAGAGCTAAACAATGCAGCTGCTCAGGCTGACACAGCACACTAAGAAGACATAGATAGATGGCAATTTTGTTGTTCTTCCTTTTCACACTATTTTTATCCAATTTGTATTCCCAGCCCGGCAAGCAGAAGAGGAAGTTCTCATCTTTTTTCAAGAGCCTGGTGATTGAGCTTGATAAGGAGCTCTATGGACCTGACAACCACTTAGTAGAGGTATGACATCATTTTAAAGGCATTTGATGCAACCACCTCAGGATATCTTAGGCACATGGACAGTAAAATGTTGAGAGATTGCTTTTGGATCACCAGCAGCCCCAGTCTGTTTTTCAGCTCTGGTCACGAAGTGGAGTTCAGCTGGAATCGTTCAAGCTTTGGAAGCGATCCTTTTAGAGCGTGTTTGACAGTGCAGGGGGGATTGCTGAGAGATCTTGGACCACGTTTATTCCAGAAAACTTGTGTGACTTATGTTTGCATTCGTTTCACAGATAAGGTTAAACTAGCCCAATTTTATGCTCCTTCATATTTTCAGTTAACCTCAAGAGTCCAGTTCACATAACTGAGTATCTCGCACACAAAAACAGCAGTGTAGATCTCTAAGTGATTGCACAATTTAATACTGGCATTAAACCGGTATTATGTACTTGTGTACCAGATACATACTAGTAGATCCATTATCTCTATCTGGTAACTTAAAAAAATCCACTTCTGTCACAAGCAAGTAAGTAATATAAGGTTACTCTTTATTTCATCAGCATGTTTCAGTTTAGAGAGCTTTAGATCTGGCCAAATGGAAAAATATGATCTTTTTACTTATGTTTTTTTTTAATCAGTGGCATAGAATGCCCACCACTCAGGAGACAGATGGTTTCCAGGTCAAAAGGCCCGGCGATGTGAATGTCAAATGCACCCTGCTGCTCATGCTCGACCATCAGGTATGTGTGCATGCACACACCCTTTACTCAGTTATCATGATAAAAAAAAGTCATATGCCTGTGTGGTCTGACTTGTTTAAAAACATTTTTCCACTGATACCGTCACAGCCGCCTCAGTACAAACTGGATCCTCGTCTGGCTCGTCTGCTGGGTGTGCACACACAGACACGGGCCAGCATCATGCAAGCCCTTTGGCTCTATATCAAGAACAACAAGCTTCAAGATAGTCACGAGAAGGAGTACATCAACTGCAACCGCTATTTCAGACAGGTATGATACCTGCTGAACTCTGTGTCCCTTTACTGACTTTAAATGTGCAGCTGATATACATGCATTATATTGTGGTTTTTAATGTTAGGGTTTTTTGGGGGGTTTTTTTTGCGAGTGAAGAGACAAAGTGATGCAACAGTTTGCCCGTAGCATATCAAACATGTTCTGCTTTCTAACCAAATATTGGACAGATCTTTGGCTGTTCTCGCATGAGGTTCTCTGAGATTCCCATGAAACTGGCCGGGCTACTTCAGCACCCTGACCCCATCATTATCAATCACATGATTAGGTAAGGGATGTATGGATCATTATGCCACTTTTTATGTTCGTGCATGTGTTATGTGTGTATGTGTATGTTGTGCCTGCATGCTGGTATAGTATTATGAAGGATCTTAAATAAAATGCAAATGTAGAATCTTCCTCTATATTTTCAAGATTGAAGTTTTTGCCATTTGAGTTTTTTTCCAAGTACAATGCATTTATAGGAACTGTTCTTCAGTTTATTTCCAGGAAAAATCTTAGCTGTATGAATTAATTGACACACAACCCTGGTTTGCTCTCACAGGTTTGCAGTTAACATCATCTCTTCCTATTTTAATACAATCAAACCTCTGTCTTGCTGTCTTTGTGTCCTATTCGAGCAGCGTGGACCCCACAGATCAGAAGAAGACCGCATGCTATGACATTGATGTGGAAGTGGACGATCCACTGAAGGGCCAGATGAACAGTTTCTTGTCCTCCACAACCAACCAGCAGGAAATTGCTGCACTGGAGATGAAGGTAAGGCCTACTAGTCAATCACTAATGCCTGTATCTCACTGGGTTTTAGGAGAATGGTTGTATATTTAAAAAAAGTGAATAAAAATCTAATATGCTGTTTGTATTCACTGCAGATACATGAGACAATTGAGTACATTAATCAGCTGAAGACAGAGAGAGACTTCATGCTGAGCTTCAGCAATAATCCACAGGACTTCATCCAGGACTGGCTGAAGTCCCAGAGCAGGGATCTGAAGGTAAACATCAGCTCCCTCTACTAACTGTGTGCCTGTTGACATCCTATAATAAGGATGTCACATAGTATGTCACAATCTGCTCTTTCTTTTACACATTGTTATAGTTTAGAATAATTTGTTCAAATATTACAAAAAGAGTGTCAGTTGGATCACAGGTATCATATCAGTCTTTTCCTTACTCCTTACAGATACCTTTATTTTTGCTTACATATTTGTTACAGTTGGTAACAGTTGTTTGGTTTCCTAATTTTGAAGATTTTAAACAACTACACACTCTCAAATCTAACTATATTGTACACAATGTGGCTAGTAATATGTGGCCATATTCCCTGCACCTATGATGTTCCTGGAGACTCTGACCTAACACAAACTGAGTGAATGAACATATTAAATTGCTTGAACAATTAGATAGAAGAGTTTATTTTACAGCTGCATTTGTTCAAATTAGATTAGATTACATTAGATTAGGCAGAGTCCTGCCTGCTAAGCAAATTGATAGGTCAAAGTGCTGCCAAAGTAACTTGACAACATATAAGAAACTATAAGACTGTAAGCAAAAGAATTATTTGGTGTTTTTATATGGCCTTTTTGAATTACCTTTTCTATATTCATGAAGTTGTGGTTTCTCATGTTTCCAATGTTACATTTCTTTTTCACCAGTTGATGACAGATGTGACAGGGAACCCAGAGGAGGAGAGGAGGACTGAGTTCTACCAGGCGCCCTGGGTGCCAGAGGCAGTGGGCAGATATGTTTACTCCAAAGTAAGTAAATACAGATCATAGTGCACTCCGAAACAGTTTTTAGTACAAGTTTAATAGTGCATGTTTATTATGAGGTTTTACTACTATAATATGCATTGACACTATCCCGTCTTTGTTTCAGGTGCAGCAGAGAAGACAAGAGTTGGAGCAGGTGTTGGGCATCCGACTCACCTAAAAACCTTTTCCCAGAGGTTTACTCTTCACATGTTAATGTCTGCTCAATTGAAATTGGGAATAGCTTGAAGCAATCAAGCTAATGTTGCAGCTCAAATGTTTACAAAACCATCCTCATGGATATGGTATAAGATACCAGCTTCTAAGTGAGATACATATCTTTGTTGTCCCATAGATAATAATTCTAATGTCAACAGAGTACATGGGACCAAAGTGATGATTTATATGGTCTTAATAATATGTTTGCCTTGCATTGTCTTTTATTTTGAGCCTGTTCAAATAATCACTGCCTTATTTTGCAATATGTTTTGTTTATGGTACAATATGCTTAAAGGGTTTTAAGCATTGGTGCTGTCTAGGTGTCTTTCACCATCATTTTGTATGCTAATTTGAGAGGGTGTCTGTTTACCTCCACGTTTGAAAGCCATACCTTTTTAAGATGGGAACAAAACCTGATGTTTGGTAATGTCAATAAGTAAGATTTGGGAGGCATGATAGAATTAAGTTTTCCAAAATATAGATCCATACTGAAAACATTTTTACACCATACATTTAGAAAATTTGGATTATATCCTCAGAAAAGCAAAGTAATTCTTAAGTTGTTTTATGACGTGGAACTGATAAGGAGTTTTTATGCCAACAATAATTTTACAAGTTTAGGTGCTGTTGTTTTTCTAATTGTAGATATATCAGTTGAAATGAAAAATGTCTTTACTGTGTTAAACCAGGATTTCCTGGAAAGTTCTCCTTTGGGAAAGGATTGAGCTCTTTTTTGTACAAGGTTATGAGTCCAATCTGTCCAGCTGTAATTCACCAGCTTTTTTTGTACTTCTTGAATGTTTACATGTTTTTTTCTTTTGTTATTTGATGCGTTATATTGTTTTTGATGCCAAGAATGGGGTCTGTGGCGGGATCTTTGGGTTGAGGAGTTCTTTCTGGAAGAACACAGTTAGATCCATACTTCCCAAGAAGATTAATTGGTATTAATAAAATAGGAATGCAAATGTAGTGTGTCAACTAAACAATGTACCAAATTGTTGTGTACAGTTTATCAGTTCATTAGTTAACTTTTTGCTGAAATGCTATTTTGTTATGAGAACACCAGAATTTCTTTAGTCATTCCATGTTAACAGATATCGCTGTGCCAAATCTGTTCTGTGAAGAAGGCACTTAAATTTGAGAAATGTTGCTGTCTTTTTTTTGTACAGCCACTTTGTAAAATATTTGCATGTTGTGTATCATCAATCAAAGGCCTTTATCTTTTATACATTTGGAGTATTTTTCACAATAAACATGCTTACAAATGTGTGTGATACTGTATTTCTATATAACCTTCACTTGTAATAGACAAGATATATATTTCTATTCAAAATAATGATATGAAATCTTTTATCTGTTTGTATCATCTGATGGAAACGCTACTAAAAGTAGGCTACACTGTAAATTTCCCCAGCTTTATTATAAGCTTTTCTCATTTAGAGCAGCTGTCTAGCTACAGTAAACCGAGGTCATGCTATGGGTGTGCATGTTAAGGCTGGTTGAAGAGCTCAGGTGCTTCTGAGAAGTTTCGACAGGTGGCTGGTCCTACTTGTCTCAAACAGTTGAGACGTGTTTACCACTCCTCAAATAACGGCGGCCAACCCAAATAATATATCCTGTAAGCTACACTCTTCATAGACTGGCTCAGGTTGTAAGGTGACACTCAATCAAAGCAAACTTCTGTCCAAAGAGTGACATTGAAGTAAATTCACTGATACATTTTTTGTGTTTGTCTTAAAGTTTTAATGCTCAGTTAGTTACAATTGCAGTAGGAGAGTTGAAAAGTAGCCAGGGCAAAAATAATATGTAATTCACAAGAAGGACTGTAGGTGGTGACGTGAGCATTTATTTCATTTTTTTGTTTTTTTTTTTTAAAAAAAAGCCCCGAGGAAGAAGAAGTCTGCCGGAAATACGCGCATTCTGAAGCGGATGCAGAAATTCCAAGATGGAGGTGGACGGGATTGATCATGTAGGTGGTTTTTTTCTGCCGTTTTGTCGCCTTTATTGTTATTATACCAATGAAACGTCGCATTTATGCTTTTGAGGCGAATATTTTATGCAAACCAGTTGTGAGATGAAATGGCTGTGCAACTGTGTAGCCAATATTTAAGTGTCACTTCATTCATAACAATGATTGTCTGGATGCTGCCGGTTTGCTGTCTCATTGTAGCTAAAACCTAGCTACGGATAGCTAGCCCGACTTAGCAACTTTGAATGGTTGAAATCAGCCTTATCTATATATTTTAAAACGCTTAAAACAGGAAACGTTTGCTAAATACAACTTAAAATAACTTATAGTTTGAGAATTTATCGTCCACATCTGGCGTTATGTCTGGTTAACGTTACGAAGATAACCTAGTTGAAGACTGAGCGATAGACAGGTAACGTTAATGCTAAATAGTAACGTTAGTTTTATTACTTTATAGTTTTAATATTTAACTGCTACCTTTTACGCAAACTGCTACTTGATAATTGTATATATGTCGGATTAAGTATTATTACATATTAACTAGGTTACATATTTTTTCTTAATTCAGCATTAGCTTTAAGAAATTTAGATTAGTATTATAATAATTAGCATTTTCTGACCCTATTAGTGAAGTTATTTAAGCAGGCAGTGGTATTCAGCTCAAACTGCCTGTCAAATCAGCGGGGCTTGCCAGTTTAGGTTACCCTAAGCAGATGTGTCGATGTGTGTTTCCTTTTATGTTAACTAGCACCCAACCTTATCCCTAACCCCAACCAGTCATCTTCTGAGGTGCTTAACGTGACCCCAAGTTTACCTTAACTCCAACTAGCTCTCTCTGCCACGCCTAACCATATCCTAAGTCCTAACCCCAATCACGGAGCTGGTGCACCTGTCCAGTCTCAATCACCTCAAAAGACTACTGGTTGAGGTTAGGGTAGAGATGTGCCGGTATACCGTCTCTACTGTATACCACGGTATCAACCATTTGCGTTACCGTCATTATCGTCAGTTTCAGAGCAAACCATGAAAACAGAGCAGCTCTCCTGCCTTCATCACCAGTTTGATTTATTGTAGGCCTGTATGAGCCCAGTATAACTGTTAATATGTTCTGTGCATTTTTTTTTTATAAATCTCTAAATTCAGCTGCTAACACATAATAGATAACATTTACTACAAAGTTCTTGCACTATAGAAATCAATCGACCAATTTCATCAGGCAACTTTTATGAATTTCCAAAACATAAGTGTGTGTGTGTGTGGAATCTAACACAGAGACACAGAGTTACATCTACAGTGGTTTTCAGTCTACTCTCTTAAACTTTGAACAGTATTTAACTGTTTTTGTGGTTGTTTCTTATTCTGAGTCTAACAAAACTGCAATATACTGTACAGACCACTGTTCAGGGAATAAAATAAAGGCGGTCATCGTGTGTAGGCATTTAACTATAGTTTAGCACTAATAGTATTATTCCAGGAAACATGGTTATTGTGATAATACTGTTTACCATGATGATATTCTTACCTATATTATCGTAGCGTGAAAATTTGATAGAGGCACATCCCTGGGTTAGGGATAAGGTTAGGTGTGGGTTAAGGTAAGGAGAAACACATTTCAACAGGGAAACAGACTTTAATACAATACTGGGTCCAAGAGAGTCATATCTGCTCTTTGCTTGAATGAGGGGGTCTAATGATAGGTCATTTATCATTAATACCAGGCTTCCATAGCAATGCTCACCCACATTTTGGGTATTAATAGTGAACAATTCTGCTCATTTGTTAATTGTTTGAGTCTTTTTTGTATTATGTCATTGGAAGTTAAATATCTTTGAGTTTTGGACTGTAGTTTGGACAAAACATGAAATTTTAAAGACATCACTTTGATCTGTGAGGCCGTAAAGTGGCCATTTTATTTTCGGGGATTTTTAGACCATGAGCTCTCACTTGAAAGAATTAAATCATTAAATGCCCCTGACGACTGTCCTTAAAGCTTGATAATGCTTCCTTTGACAGATGGAGATGGGGGAGAGTAAAGGCGGCTCTGGTCTCCGGCAGTACTACTTGTCAAAGATAGAAGAGTTACAGGTAAGAAAATAATTAATGTGCAGATTTTGATGTGATGATCTGACCTTTTCTTGTTGCCTGTCAAACCTAAACTACTGTTTCCTAAATAGCTGACAGTGAATGAAAAGAGCCAGAATCTCAGACGTCTGCAGGCACAAAGGAATGAGCTCAATGCTAAAGGTATAACCCAACTACATTACTGCAACATCAGTACATCAAATGAAGCTGTACAGAAAATACTAAATGTCTCGTTTTTCTCTCAGTGCGTCTCCTTCGTGAGGAGCTGCAGTTACTACAGGAGCAGGGATCCTACGTAGGAGAAGTGGTTAGGGTCATGGACAAAAAGAAAGTGCTGGTCAAGGTATGCTGTGTACTGGTTTCTACAACACACTATATTTTGATCACTGATTTATAGTTTTAAAAGCTTCTTTCTTTATAATTTTCAGGTGCATCCTGAGGGAAAATTTGTCGTGGATGTGGACAAGAACATTGACATCAATGATGTTAGTATTGTAGTTTTTGTAAACTCAAGAGTCAAACATTGTTGCAAATCAGGATGCTTTAATAGTTTTCCCATTGTTATGCCACCATTATGTAGGGAAGAAAACTGAACAGTTACAGTGCAAACATGACACCTTTTCACTGACTGAATAACTTTCAACAACACAACTTTCAAGACTGAATAACAACTAAAATACATTCCTTAACATCAGGGAAGGGAAATCCTTTTTTAAAGTTTTGGAACAGATTTCATCCTTTTTAATGCGTCTCTCCTGCACAGGTGACTCCCAATTGCCGCGTGGCTCTGCGCAACGACAGCTACACCCTGCACAAGATCCTGCCCAACAAGGTGGACCCTCTGGTGTCCCTCATGATGGTGGAGAAAGTGCCGGACTCCACCTATGAAATGATCGGTGGCCTGGATAAGCAGATCAAGGAGATCAAGGAAGTGATTGAGCTGCCTGTCAAGCACCCGGAGCTGTTTGAGGCTTTAGGCATTGCACAGCCCAAGGTGGGTTTTCTCTTGCTGGCGTAATAATACAGTTGTGATGTAAGGAAGTCACAGAGTAGGTTCATGTTCAAATATAAAAGTGTGAGCCTTAAGCTGCTAGGAGACATTTGGGCTGGGATATATCTGTATGTTCGACTTAGAAGATTTTTGTTTATTTGTTTATTAGAGCTAAAACAATGCTGTATATTTAGTTTTTGAATAGTTGACTTTTTTGGAGATACAAAGTTAGAAAACTTTGACTGATTTGCTTTGTGTGTTTGTAGGGTGTGCTGCTGTATGGTCCCCCAGGCACAGGGAAGACCCTGCTGGCCAGAGCTGTGGCCCACCACACCGACTGTACCTTCATCAGGGTGTCTGGCTCCGAGCTGGTCCAGAAGTTCATCGGAGAGGGTGAGCTCCTCTGTCTCTGGGAGTTGCAATCAAATCCATATCCCATTTTCTGATTCTCTTTCATTCAAATATCCCATTCCTCCCTCTCTTGTCCTTCCCCCACACCCCAATCAGGTGCCCGTATGGTGCGTGAGCTTTTCGTCATGGCTAGAGAGCACGCTCCCTCCATCATCTTCATGGATGAAATTGACTCCATCGGCTCATCTCGCCTGGAGGGAGGCTCAGGTGGCGACAGCGAGGTGCAGAGGACAATGTTGGAGCTGCTTAATCAGCTGGACGGATTCGAGGCAACCAAGAACATCAAGGTATGAGACAGACAAACAGTGCTTGTTGTTTTTTGATCACAAGGATTATCAAGGAAACTCAACCATGGTGTGCTTTTTAAATCTTCGGTATAGTTACTTAAAAATCATTGTGTAATTTTAGTGTGGTTTTATAGGGTCACCAGCAGGGTTTATTTCTACACCTTTTAATTATGTAAGTGCTCTGTAATCTATTAGAATATGATCTGTTCTTTATAATAATCTGATTAATTGGCTTTCTGTCCCTGTAAGGTTATTATGGCCACCAACCGTATTGACATCTTGGACTCAGCTCTCCTTAGGCCAGGCAGGATCGACAGGAAGATTGAGTTTCCCCCTCCAAATGAGGAGGTAGGTACTTGCTACGTTGTGCATGCTCGTTGGACATTTACTTATGCACATTCCCATGAAAATGATCACTTTATTCACTTATGTATGATTTGTGTTTCACCAGGCCCGTCTTGACATCCTGAAGATCCACTCCAGAAAGATGAACCTAACACGTGGCATTAACCTGAGGAAGATCGCAGAGCTGATGCCTGGAGCCTCTGGTGCCGAGGTTAAGGTGAGAATCGGAACCAGTGAATGATAGCCCCTCAGTGGTGAATGAGATTGTACTCTGCTGACACAACTTTTTTTAATTATTTAATTTCCGTGTGTGTATGTTTAGGGTGTCTGCACAGAGGCCGGGATGTATGCTCTGAGAGAAAGGAGAGTTCACGTCACCCAGGAGGACTTTGAGATGGCTGTGGCAAAGGTATGTAATGAGTCAAGTGTATACCAGGTTTGAATTTTTTTTTTCTTTTTAATTATCAAAGCACTGTCTTGTGTCCATGTTAAGACTTGTTCCCCATTGTCTTCACCAGGTGATGCAGAAAGACAGCGAGAAGAACATGTCGATCAAGAAGCTGTGGAAGTAAAAGGCCTTTTGTTTTCTTGCGCACAATGCAACCACATATGTATATTTTCCTGCTTTTGTTTATGGTTTGGTTTATAATTGTTACATAAGTCCTTCTAAAATAAATGGTTTTCCCCAATTAATAAAGCCTGGATCATGACTTATTTCTCAGTTAAGTAGATCATTATTACCTACATCAATCAGTGGAGGTAACAAATATAATCTCCAGTATGAGCAGATGGTTTGCAGATTTATTTTTTTCATTTTACAGTTGTAAGTTTTAACCATAGATGTATTATAAGAGCTGGATACCAGGACAATGGTGCCAATTTAGTCCAGTAAGAACTGTTTGGCTGGCACATGCACCAAAAAAAAAAAAAAAAGTTTTTAGTATCCAGGTTTGCTTCTGCATTGTGTGGCCCATAAAATATGCGCAGTAGTGTTTCCCCCACTGGGCCTGCCCATAAGTTCCTGTTCGGCCCATAGACTTTACATTATAATGACGTCAGATTTTTAAAATCACCTTTTGGCTCAAGAAAAGTTTTATAAATATAAAATCTCCATGGATCAAAAATTCATAATTGACCTTGTTTTCAGTTCAAGGTGTTCTGTCAACAGTTTTACTGACATCTCTTTGATAATGGAGGTCTACAGGGGAAAATGCTTTTTGGGCCACAGGGGTTTTTTCCCCGCTGCAATTCTGCAAGGGACCACTGGGAAAAACTGGCTGCAAGGCTGAGCAGCAACACCACATCCAACTCTTATAATACATCAATGGTTTTAACATGTTTAATATGGCACTTCACATTATAGCTGCTATAATATCATATATGTCATACATAATTGATCATACTTAGCACTGATCTTGCTATAGAGACTTTGTCCTACATGCATGTACTACATTCCTGTCAGCTGTTACACTTCCATTGTACAGTATAGATATACAGTATGGACGTCAGTACTATCTGTATGACAATCTCAGTCATTTCACACTGAACAATCTAAAACAGAAAGGCTCATTTGATACTCAGACTGATGAAAAAGCAGCTTTCAGTCTGTTGCAGATGTTCTTTTATGATCAACTATCACAAACCTGTATTTGTGGAATGGTTAGTCTGGCAGTAAACACACATCAACAGTTTTATCTGTCCTCCACATGTATGTGGGTCCACTGTCTCAACTTGAACCAGTCAAGCTCAGGTAAGCAGGTTAGGTCCTCACCCAGGACACAGGCACCCACTGGGCCTCCATCTGCACCCTCTCCAGTATGACCTGGAGCTCCGCTAAGGCACTGACTGGGTCCTCCTTCACCAAGACGTAGTCCACCCAATGCCCGTAGCATTCGTCCATCCGCTCTGCTGACTGCTTCATTTCTTCTAGGTCATCCTCCTGCTCAATGAGAGCAGGGGGGAGATTCATGTTTAGGTGTTTCTACATGGCTCAGAGTGTGCACACAGGCACAAAATGTTATAGTAATGATTTAAAAAAAAAAAAAGACTTGTTTTAAATCACTGTCAGCTAGGAGACACAGTGCACTTAAACTTTATTTTGTCAAGTGTAACTACAAAAGGATTCTTACGGTGATTCCTGCACTGAGTGAGGAAGAGGAGCCAAGCCGTTTCCTTTGACTGTCAAAGATGCAAGGTCTTACAAAGATGACATATGGTTTGAACTCAGCGGTACGTAGAGTCTTCAATGCCTGAATGTGGGACAAAACTTAAATTATACCAACTACAACAGCAGCTTTACTAAATATACAGGAGATTTTTATGAGTAGTGTAGATGTTTAACAGTCCTCCACAGCATTTTAAAAGATTGTCAGTACATAAACACTGAATATACTAAACCAGTTGGCTTATGCAGTGTAGACTGAATCCAGGCTTGGTCATGCTTCAAATGTGAAAGGACAAATCTTAAAGGACGGGCATTAAAATATGTTTTTCTTGCTTCTCCTGTCCATACAGACCATTGGAAGGTCCCTTCATGATGCATTTATAATGTGATGGGGGCCAAATCCACAGTCCTGCTCCTGTGCAAAAATGTATTAAAAAGTTTATCTGAAGCTAATGTGAAGCTTCAGCCATCCAAATGAGTCAATCAAGTAGATATCTTTCAATGTCTTTTTACTGTCACAGTCTCCTTTTTGTTACTATACTTCCACTGCAGCTCAACAGGGAAACACTGTCTGAGGAACTACGAAGAGGGAATTTGATGCTAAAAAAAAGAGACTGTAAATGTGGCAGATATCCACTTGATATGACTAACTCAGACTGCAGAAGCCTCATATAAGCTATGACTGTTGGCACACTTTTAATAGTCAGTATGAGCAGGAGGAATGTTGACAGACTTGAAAAATGGTGACCTTATCATTTAAACTGTAATTTAAAAATGCTAAAACTGGGAAAATACAGCTTTTAATCAGCACTAGGTAAAATCCCTCCCGCTTCACTTATTCTGTGTAAAATGGATCTGTCAGAAATGTAATTGACACTGAAATAGAGGTGTGGGCGTCTCAATGTGATGAGATAAAGCAACAATCTGGAGGATAAAAATGATCTCATGTTTAATGACTATGTTTGTACTTGCTTTAAAGTTTTTATTGTATTTATTGTAATCAAAAATGTATTAATTTGTCTGTGTAGATACTAACCTCTGGTTGCACATCCACCAGGCAGACCTTGTTTTGATCCAAAATTCTGCGGATGGATTCCAAACTGGTGCCGTACAGATTGTCTTTATACTCCCCATATTCAATAAATCTGCAGAAATATGGCACCATCATGAATTATTCAGGCAAAAAATTGTAAATCAAGCTGAACAGTCCAGTGATAACAAATTTAAAAGTAAAATAAATTTAGAAATAAAACGAATACAAGTGTCTGAAATACTAGAATAAACAGTAAACCATGTCTTGGATAATATCCTGTATCCAATACTCACTTGCCATTCTGGATATCTGCCTCGAAAGCCGCTTTAGTGATAAAGTGGTACTCCACTCCTTCTCTCTCATAACACTTCCTGGCTCGAGTGGTGTCTTCAGGCCGTGTGTTCAAACACAGCCGAGGAGGGGGGAATGGTGTTGGAAAAAAGTTAATGACTGACCGCTTGTATGTCTTTGAATATGTGAGTAAGAGCCTATGTGTAGTAAGTAATCGCATGGATAAAACATTGTCCTCCAGAGCAAAATATCACATTTTTACTCAAATACAAGAAGTACCACAGATGGTGCAAATTTTGTTACACCATCTACATTATAGCTCATTTGTTGTGGTGTAGCTTTGTGTAAAGAAATCTCCAGTGGTGGATTACAATGTCTGCAAGAGGAGATTAATCTGGTTTAAATCCTAGATCAAAAGGCATTGCAGCAGCTAACAGGTACTCAGGTGAAACCCACAGCGCATATCTTAACTATGGACCCAGAAAAACACAAATATAAAGAAAACCTGACTCACGAGGCACAGCCAAACCACAATGTCGGGGATTTTCAGCGATCACCTTCTGTTTGAGCTCAGTGATCCGAGCTCCCAGAGAACCTGTGACCATAAAACGGAATAGACACAAAATGATCAATATTTTTACTTAAATTCCATGCCTAGCGTCACTTTAATAACAAATTGTTTTGAGAATTTATGTGTAGTTTCTTAAATTTAAGATGTCAACAAAACCCACAGTAGACCTACCTATCAGTACTATAAGGCGGGGCCTCTCACCAGGACGGGGAAGATATTGTGTGACTTCCTCATAAATCAGGAAATCTGTGTGATTGGCGTCTGGAGTTTGAGGTTCTCCTGGTGATCCGTGGCGATCTTTCTTGAGCCTGAAACTTCTGCGCAAGCTCGCTGTGGTCAAAGACATGTAGGTAGAAATGTAAGATGGACAGTGATCCATATACTGAAGAAAAGTCTAGCGCAGATTACACTGCCAGCTTGAGAATTGAAAAGCCAACTGAAAATTGCACTAACTTTCACATCATCTGACTTCCTGTTTGAAATTGAAATTCCTGTGCCATACATCAAACAACACAGACACACTGAACAACACCAGTAGAAATCAGTAAGAGTACCTGAGTAAAAATCCCATGAGAAAGCATGACCACAGAAGGCAGGAGCTGCCTTACTCTTGGGAGAAACTACAGCTCATATTAGACCATTTATTCAACCAGCTTAAATGTCACCAACAGAACAGAAGCTTGGAAGCCATGCATGCTGCATCTACCTTTTCACCAGACACAAACAAAGCACCTTTATCATGTAAGCGTGACAAGAGGCCCATTTGTAAAGCATAATGAGAAATAAATGAGGTCAGTGGCTGTAGCATACAGCACAAAAAGCCTGCCAGAGTCACAAGTGCACACACACGCAGATCAAATGCAGAGTGCTGAGTTGTTGTTGTTTTTTTTTATAAAAAATGGGAGCATGAAGATGCACCCAAAACAAACACACTGTCACTCAGCAATTCCTGAAAGATACAGAAAAACATGTGACTGTTAAAGCAGAACTTCAGCTATTTTAAGCTCTATAATTTCCTCATTATCTTCCGTTATACCAATTAAAAAAAATCATCACAATTGCTTCACTGTAAAGCTACTTGCTTATTATTCACCTATAGGAACAATGCTGCTTTTAAAAGCTTGACTGATATATTAGCAAATACTGACTCATCACAGTAACTGTAAATCTGTATTGGTAGTGTAAATGTTGGCATTTAGAAATTGCAATCCAGAAATGCCAGTGAAAATGAAACTTATCCAAAGATAAGTTAGAGGTTGCTTAGAAACATTGTCGCCATTACATAGTTTGTCCTCTAGAGAGCGCTGACAAGTTTTCTTTAATGACCATATTTAAAGGATCCTCATCAAATATGATTGTTCATGTTGTGTGTTCATTTTTTAAAAAAGAGAGATATCAGTCAAAACTTTTTCTCAAATATAAATATTAAATCCAGTATTTAATCTTTCATATCTTTTGTTAATTCCCTAATTTATTTTACACTAAGCCTTCGTAAAAGATAAAGAAAGTAATGAAGCAACCACTTAAAATATTTTGAGTTTACTTGTTATTTCAAACACATCTCATATTAGACTGAAAAACTAATACTCTGAATGGGCTGGAGTGAAGCTGTGTGTAAGATTTTGGTGCAATGCAAGCTGTATGATGGATGTGAAAATAAGGTCCAGGTCAAAATGGCTGGGGTAATGCTTTCAAGCACAATAAAACCCACAGAGGCAAAGTCACATGAAGTAAATAAGAGCAGCCAGGAAGCCTGATGAACACACCGAAGAGATTGCCAACTTGCTCTTTATGGTTTTAAATCTGTTTTCAGAAAAGATAAAGAGTGCTGAGGTGAGGTGTTATATCTGGTGTTGAGAACAAAGAAGAAACCAGCTGACACCTGCTCTTATCCTCCGTTCAAAACATAGCAATCCACTACAACTTCTCTAAGAAGAATAGTTTGCAGATTCTGGAAGAAGGGATGGATTAGCACACAGATTTAGCAGAAATGTGATGTTGCACAACGCATTGGTTGTGCCTCCTCACCTATGTCCTTTCCATTCAGAGCACCCTCACTGTCACAGTCTTCTGTAGGATGGCAAGCAGGAAGAGAAGACAGGGTAAGAGAAGGGAGGTGAGGTTGACGTTGAGGGTACAGTAACTATGGGGGAGAGAAGGGGAGGGTTTTATGGGTATAAAGGCAACTGTGAAGGGAAAAAAGGGGTTAATTGCGGGGGTGAAAGGTGCACCAGAATCCGTGTTTTTTTGTGAGTTTCAGGTTGGGTGCAGTCAATGAAAGCATGCTTTATGAAGGGCAGGAATGAGAGCTGCTTTGTAATATGAGGGTTTGTCCACGTACCTCTCTCAGCCCGATCATCTGAGGTTGGCAATGCAAGGAATGACACACAGTATCACTGTAGAGAGTGACAGAATATTACAACCACTGTTCTTCTTGTGTACACTTTTTCAGATTCACCATAAAAACTATTCAGGACTTTCCACATCTTACATTCTATCTAGCTTTTGAAGTACTTAAAATTTATTTTATTTTTATTACAATTTTCATTTCTTTATCTACAGTACATCTTTCTCTCTTTTGTGTAGATTTAATAAACAACTTTTACCTGGATTCACAGTGTTTTGGAGTTTAGTATTTATGCAGATAAATACATGGAAAGAACAGACTTTACCACCATCCGCTGTTTTTCAAACCTTTGTGTTTGATTTTACGTTTACAATTGGATTAGGAAATGAAACACCAGAACTGAACCATGGGCACTGCGGTTATGTAGCATGCTTCATAACCAGTAGGCTACCGGGGCACACTGGATTACATGGGGTTTTTTTTATACAGATTAACCTCAGATCCCCTGTTCTGTTTTCATAATCTCTTTTTCTCTATCTCCTTGTCTAGATTGGATTTGACCTGCAATATAAGCTTTATCTGTCAATTTAAGCCTCTTGTACATTTATGGTTATAGGTTATGTGAGACAGTTTTTGATTACTGAGGTAAAATAAAGCTTACATGTAGGGACTTTAGGGGACACAGGAGCAGGGTAGGAGCCCATTTTCATCCTGTATCTCAAGCGCCTGACATGAAAAAAAGGAAAGAAACAGACAAAGGATTTATTTTGTATTTGAAAAAGGCAACCATTGTCAATAAGAAGCCTATTAGTGTTGTAGCAACAACTCACGTGGGCCATTTTAAATACCCTTAGTTATTGTTAAATCATTACATTGTTGTAATTCTGAACTAACCTTTAGGTAATCATTATCTTTATGTTATTTACCTAAAAATGTTCCAAGAAGCAGGTAGTAACATGTTTGGTGTCTGTAACAATGTTCAAATCCTTTAATCCTGCTCAAATGTTACAGCAGAGATGATGCAGCCTACCTCTCCTGGAACTGTGTGGAGGGGACGAGGGCAGCACGTAGGTTACAGTCGCCCACCCTCTTGGCCTGCCACCAGGTGGTGTCCTCTTGGCTCACCACCTGAAGAATGTCCCCCCTTTTAAAAGGAAGACCCGCCTCTTGACACGGAGTGGCCTTGTCTTCAAACGGTGTGTAGTCGAACAAAGCTCGAAGATAGACCTGGAGGGAGTAGGAATATTCTCTTAGCAAGGAATAATTGCTAAATCTGTCAAATCTGTTTGTTAAACGCGAAACTAAAGCCAGCAGCCAAAGACTCGAAACAGAGGGAAACAGCTACCCTGACTCTTCAGGAAGACACTGCTCCCAGTCAAAAAATATGCTTGCTCATGACCCTGTAAAACCCTACATGTTGTTTTTGCAATATGCTAATTAGTGAGCTTTAAAAGGTGCAACTAGATGTACAGATGTCTGACAAAGGACAAACCAACATACAAACATAAGGTGCTGGACCACAACATGCCATCACACAGAACAGCTTCAGTGTGCTTTGGCATTGATTCTACAAGTCTCTGGATTCTACTGGAGGGATGAATTCCATTCTTCCAAAAGATTTTCCCTCATTTGGTGATGGTGGTGGGGAGTGCTTTCAGTCCAAAATCTTCTATAGGTGTTCAACTGGGTTGAAATCTGGTGACTGCGAAGGCCATAGCAAGCTAGCTGTTTCCCCCTGTTTGCAGTCTTTATGCTAAGCTTAGCTAAACTAACCTGCTCCTGGGCGTAGCTTCATATTTAACTTTCATATGTGGAGGTAGTGTCAATCTACTCATCTAACTCTTGGCAAAAAAATAAGCGCATTTCCCCAAATATCAAACTATTCCTTCTTCAAACTTATCAATAGATAAATTCTTCTGTTCCCAATGAGGTTATTTATGAGTGTGGGTACAAGTAATTGATAAGAACCAACAACACAACAAAGTTGTCATTTAGAAAATTATTAAAAACATCAATTAATTACATCGGTATCATCACACTTTTTGGGGAAATAATAAGTGGCTGCTGAAGCAGACTCTGAGGCAGAATGTTACTGAAGAAACGCATTCTCACCCTGCTTTCCTTCAGCTTGTCTTCTTCTACAACAGCTGGGATGATTTTCAGAGTGATGGAGCCTTGTGACTGAGACTGATCAAAAACACAAGAACTGTTATCTCCAGTAGTCATCATTTAACAGTCATACAGTAATTGAACTAATATGATTCTACATTAAATATGTCTGTTACCAGAATCTGACTAATTTCATCTGGCCTTTTGTGGGTTATCAAGTTTCCATTGACTTCTCGAAGCTCATCTCCCACGTGCACCAGACCTGGAAACACAAACAGTCTATTGAAAACAAGTCTACTAGCCAAGGAAAATAAATCAAAGGGATATTCCAGTGTGTATTTTCAGTGTGAGACTCAAATGTGAAAAAAAAAAAAAAAAAAAAACATACAACACAATTTTATGTTGGCATACAGTTGATAACATCACCATGGCAACAGCCAGGAGTGACCCTTGTTTGTAATCTCAAAATATGCAATCTTGTGGCACTAATCTCAAGGATTTGATCTCTGGTGACAGTTCATGGGGTTATACAACATAATCTCCTCGCTTCTCTGTCAGTGTATTAGTAGAGATAAGAAAGTCCTGTTGGTAGAAAGAAGAGCTGTCAGATGTTTTTCTAATGTCACTTTATGGCAGATGTTTGTTCTTTTTCCAGAGGTAATCAAACAATACAAGTGATATTAGAGGTTGTGCACATATGCTTTATAATGTTGTGTGAACACTGTTGCCCTCACCACTGCGGTCAGCTGCCCCTCCCCTCATGATTCTGGCCACGATTACAGCTCCTGTTGCCTCGTCTCTCCGAATAGTTGCACCCTGATGAAAGAGATCAATCAAAATCAAATATCTACTTTTCACTGACCTGATATAATACTCTGGTTGACAGATAAAAGCTTCTCCCTCTGCGCAGGTTGGTGGCTTTTGCCGGAAAGATCGATATCAGTTAACAAAACTCTTGTTGCAACTGACAGTTATTTTCATTACTAAATTTAATTTGCTGATTATTTTCTTGATTAATTATTTTGCCTATAAAATGTGAAAAACTTTGAAAAACGTCTTTACATGTTTTGTCTGATCAACAGTGCAAAATCTATAAATCTATAAAACTATATTCAGTTTACTATCATGTATGACACAGAAAACAATAAAATTCTCACATTTGACTATCTGCAACCAGCAAATATTTGGCATTTTTGCTTCCAATAGTTGGCAATTAATCATTAATCATCGGAGATCACTTCTGCTGGAGTTTAAAGGGATAGTTTGCATTTTTTTGAAGTGGGCCTGTATGACGTACTTATTCATAGTCAGTGTATTAGCTGCAGTAGATGGTGGTCTACACTCCCCCAGTTTGGAGAATCAGGCAGGAGTATCGCCTTGGAAGATAAGCAATGTACTGTTGTGCACAGGACCAGCAACAAAATGTATTTTAACTACCTAAAAAAAAATTGATCAGTATAAGTGTGCGCTATATTAAGGCTATTTTCACCACTTTACCTTGCCATCAGACAGCACTTTCCTTTGGCACCGTTTCAGCTGTGTCTGAAAGTGCTGTTGTGGTATAATACAGTGCGTGGTATTCATAGGAATATGATTCAAACTATGAGAACTATCCCTTTAAGTTCAGCTGGAGGTGGTTCTATAGAAATGGGTTCCGTTTTGTTTGCATTTTGTGCACACAAAAGAGAGGACACTCCTGGTGATGGCTTCATGTCATTACACAGATCAACAGTAGGTGGCAGTAATATGGAAAATTTTTAAATTATTCCAAAAAGTCTCCAAATGTTTTATGAGAATAGAAAGAATTCAATATGTTTCTAAGGCTTAAGGATGAACATAAGCATTTTAATGAGAAACTTTGCTAACCCAAAAAAACTCCACAGGGTACCTTTAACATGATAGTAAACTTGTGATTCATTTTTTAATTAATTATTGTATCATAGAAAAAGCTCTATAACACACTTCCCTACTTGTTATCAGACTTTTCCTTTATTGTGTTACAGCTGGCATCTCTCTTTTGTTCTTCAGCATACTTAAACACAGTACCCTTTGAAATTAGAGATCAATTATTTGATTTCCACATGATGTAACTGAAACATCCTATCTGATAGATGAGCTGACTCACAACTGTCGCACCCACTTGTATCTTTCTGTATCTTTGTATCTGAACTGATCTTTAATAAGTCAATATTTAGCCTTTGGTATCGCTTTGGTAACTGGTATCACTTCTCAAATCTACTTATTTGTCCTTTGCTTTAAGGATTTCCTTGATCATGGATTTTTTTTTCCACACAGAAACACACTCACACCCCAGAGCTCTGTAAATCTGCTCTATCACAGTAAATGTAGTTTTAAAACCTCCCATGAGAGAATTGTAGTTGTAGAGGGAAGAAAAAGCTTTTATTTGTCAGGCAGCTCTCACCAGGGGCTCCTTGTTCTTCACCAGGCGGACGATCTTCACAGACTCCTCCTCCAGGTCATCGTCCAGATCCTCCGGCAGAGGTGGCAGCACTGGGTCAAAGTTCTTTTGGGCCACTGTGTCGTGCGCTGACAGCACAGCCTGCATGAACAAGTTGAATAAAGACACAAATAAACACACAAATATAGATAGGAGAAAGAACTCAGTGTCCAGAGAATTAACAAAAATGTACATAAATAGACAAAGAAAAGTCATTGGTACACCAAAGAAAATTCATGTAAATAGCATGGGTTTAAAAAACAAAAGGAGAGAAGAAATTCAAAAAAAAAAAAAAAAAAACAAGGAGAGAAAAAGAGAGAGACAGGGGGAAAACACAACTGACTGCTTTTGAGTGTTCCCATTTCACAGCCGTCAACCCTTCCCGCTCCCCAGAAAGCCAATAAATTGAACATAATCACTTGATAAGAGTAATTAGGCAGTCTTGTCTGTGTCTGAGGGACGAGGGAAGGGGAACAGATAGACAGCTCTGACGCTGGCGTTACGTAATAGATGATCAACTTAGAGGGAAATCAGAGCAGCTCAGGGTGAAAGCAGTCAGAGGCAGTGAAATTAAAGAGATCAGACCTCACAGGGAACCGGAGACTGTCTGGGTTGAAAGGAAAGAGACACTGACGAACATTTATCACTTTATGTACGTGTGTGTGTGTGTGTGTGCACGTGCTACCTTGAGGTGAGGAGTGCTCAGCAGGAGAAGCAGTTCTCTCTCATCATCCTCCAGTGGTCCATTCTGGAGCTCTTCTGCCAGCTGACCATTCGAGTCAGAAAATCTCCAATTAAATATTTTGAAAAATCTCCTCATAAAAGAAAATTGCATTTGTTGCATCACAGTAATTGTTCATTAATATTTAATGGTTAATTACAATATTATTCAATATTCTAATTTGGCATTGAAATATTGAGGAAAGATTGCACCTACATCTTCTGCCAGACAGGAGGCGCTGTGCAGAACTGGAGTTGGACTTTGTTTTTCGTACTGCTTCAGTTTCTCATGAATCTGCGATTTTAAAAGGTTTAATTAGCATACTGGCAACTTCACAAATGTGCATGCACACACAAGAAATAATGAATTTAGATAGAAAACCCCTTGTTTCCAAGAACCAGTAGATAAAATTTTGCATAAAACGATTAGGATTTTATCATTAAATGTTTACAGACATTTATATGTGTTATACTGATTTTAAATTCTGGTGAGACACTGTTCAGATAAAGAAAAACATTTTTACTTACAGCTTGTTCGGTATAGGTAGATATTTGCACTTTACCACCTGAGTGCCATCTTGTTTATTTATTGAACAGCTAAAAAAACACTAGACTAGATGTTCTTTTACAAAACATTTCTTTTAAAGGCTACAGTGTGTCAGTCACAGCTACTCAGACATATCTGCTGTACCTTCATGAGGTAACCAAGGCTTTTCTCACTAAAGACATCTTTGAGGAAGACCAGGTCGTCCTTATAGTTGGCATCAGGGTGGAGCTGAGAGGTAAGCAGGGCCAGGGTCTCATGCAGCCCTGTAAGGATCATACAAACCAAGATTCATCACCCATTTTCTATAATAAACTAAAAGAAATCAGGAGATAAGAGATACATTATCAATAAGAAATAAAAGTAAAACAAAGCACCTCGTTCATATCTATTTGAACATGAAATACTTTCAGTCTTGTTTGGGGATTATAAAAACACAATCAAGAAACAAATACACTCAGATCTAAATTGTTAGATCGGCTTGTGTTTTTTTTTAACGAACACTATGGCATTAGATTTTTGTCTGAATTGAGCAAAAGGGAGGAAAAGATCTGATATTTGGATCTGACATTTGAAAAGCCCAACTGTTGCTGCCAAATAAAAGGCCTGAAGCCTCCCCGAAATCCAACACATTTCTTTTTTATGGTAGAAACTAAATAATTAGGTTTATTTATGTCTCAAATGTCTGCCTCTATAACTCGGTCTGCTTTGCATCCACAAACTGTAATTTTCAGTAAAATTCTTAACTTAAAATTCAAGCATCTGTTATGTATATTGATATTATAAACTGTGCATTATTTATAAGAATATAAAATGCATCAGAGAGCATAAGCAAGCAGCTTGAACATATGTTTGGCTGTACCTGTGTTTGCAGACACGATGGGCATGGCTTCAATCATCCAGAGGAGGCAGGAGGGTAGAAGAGGGGTAAGAAGGGGGGAGAACAGGGAGGGAGGGAAAACAAAGGCGGTGGGGGTTCTCTCCGCTGGCTCCTTCTGTTCTGGCTTCTCACGTGTGGCCAAGGTGAAAAATCACAGACGCAACTGGGAATTTAACAAAAACAAAACAAGAAAACAAAACACATGGTGACTCCACATGAGGGAACAGAAGTAGATAGCATAATCCAGCCTTTCTCAGAATTAATGTTTTTCCTCACAAAATTCAGATTTTCTTCTCAGAATCCTTTTTGTTTTGTTTCACAGAATCATGAGATTAATCTAAAATAATACATGCTTGAAAAAAATGTTCCTCTTCATTTGCAGTGGAGGATTAAGTTTGTAAGTGATATTTTAAAACTCTGTGTTTAAAGAGTTGAGGACTGTTGTTGCAAACACTGACAATAAAAAAAACAGAAATCTGACCTCTTGTGCTTCCAATGGAGACTTACTAAAGCATACGTATCATTTCTCATTTAAATTGACTTTGAAAAAACATTTTGAAATGGCATCCAACCAGCTATGCTTTGACAGTGATGAATGAACCCATTACTGTGCTGGAGTTTCAAAATGATTAAAAGCTGCTCTCATTACAGAGGCAAAAAGCACTAGTTTCTTCGTAAACTGCATGACATGGAGAAAAGTGAGGTCAGACAATACTGACCCCTTTTGTCTAATAAGATCCCTCATCTTGTTTGTCCCCATGGCAACCTTGTAGTGGCAATGACTCCCTATGTGTTCAGTTTAATTAAATGCTATTTGATTTGTTTCACATTATTAACTTCATTAATTCGGTATTGTCTCCAAGGGAAGAGAAAGTGTGTCCAAACTTTTGACTGGTACTGTTTTTGCACAGACAGAACAGTTTTCACATTCATCTGCTGAAGTTGGAAAGTTTCTCTGAGCTCAGTGAAAATCTCAGTTTAAGATGTGCACCTACAAGCATGATTTGTGATATCACAACTAGCCAATCGTGGTCCAGTATTCAACTTACACAAATGTGATGTAGAAACTTGAAGCCTCTGTGTACAAACACTGACAATTGACTAAACAATGAAGTCAGAGACATCTTGTATCCAGCAGTTAAACTGTTGAGAGTATATTTATACAGTAGATTCTCAGATTTTAAGAGAGGGAGAAGGAGTAGATATTTTAATGATTTAACAAGATAAGTTAATTTTTTTTGTGGGAAAAAACACATTAGATACAAATTATTATTCAAAGTGGCATAGTATAAGTGTTTTATTTACATTGTTAAATATGTCTGAGGATCTTTAAATAAAATCTACCCCAAAACCAAAGGCTACCATGGGTAAAACAAAAACAACACGCCTTTTGATGATGTACTTTGTATTTTTGGGTTACCTTTTTTAAAAAACAAACAAACAGACAGACAAACAAACAAACAAACAAAAACAAACTTTAGTGACATTTTTCTTATTCCCACAGACATGACACCTGTATCTAGACAAATGTCTATCTAGAAGAAAGCTTTTCAGACAAAGTTAAACACTTTTGTTTCGGTCAATCAGAATCAAAGAGACAGGGCATTTTTAAGAGCCTAACCATTTTGTTCAAAACAGAAAGGGTATGTTTTCTATCTACAGTGGGCTGAATTTAGTGCAGCCACCTTTTCCCAATGCAGACCCCTGTTGCATCTTTACAAACATGTATTTAGGCAAAATATAGTGCTCACTGGCAGTCTGTAATCTCAATAGCCAAGTAACTTTGGAACACCTGGAAATACTGATTTAAAAAAAAGACTATTCTGAAGTAGTTTGGCACACAAATCTAGTCTGAACTACCAGACTAGATGCTACATCACTGACAGTCCATCAGAAATGTAAGTATATGAAAAAAGTGTTACCATAGAAGCAGCATTTCATTTGAGTTTAAAACTACAAAACAATCCTGCAGCCTTTTCTGACAATTTCTAAAACAGGCAAATCAAACTGGCTCATTGTTAGACATCCACAGTTACCACAAACAAACACCTGATGGCTATAAACAGAGACACAAACCAGAGACACCTGTTCAGCATGTTGGCAAATAACAAGCTAGCAAGCCCTCATTAAATCTATTTACAAGACAAATGAATGAAGACATGCATCAACTTCATGAATGTTCCTTGTTTTTGCTGAATATATCTACATTCAGTTATAGTCAAAATGGTTTATTTAAGCAGAATTCCCAGTTGTTAAAAACAATTACTAGTTTGTTTGTTGATTTTCTGTCTTATTGTAATATATTCTGACAATTTAATCAAAACAATAAGTTACCTTTGTGTTTTGTTAATTATGTTCTGTCAATTCATTGTCACATTTTCCCCTGGCTGGGCTGATTAATATGTACTGGCTGCCAAGGAAATTTCTAGTTTGGAAAAATACTGATTGAAGACAGATTGGCTTTGTGCCAAAGTCATAATTAGAATAAACATCAACTGCACAAACACACCTTTGTTGAAATGGTGACTTGTGTTCATAAAGCCTGTATAAAGCCATGTAAAATGTTTAAGAGGAAATGAATTTAATCACACCTTAGATTGTTGAGCAGTGATGCCAAAACAGCCTCTTAACTGCTCTGCAAAGTCCTATTCTACATTTTCCACATTACATTGCACATTTATAGTTGTAGTCCATCAGTAACATGGATGCTAACATGTACTGGAAGAATTACATGAACTTCCATATAGCTAACTGGAGGATGATATATTGATTGAAATATTGATGATCGTATGGTAGTATTTTTTTCATATAAAGGAATAGTTTTCCTTTCTTGCCAAGAATCATATGTGAAATTAGATACCATATTTATGTCTGTGTGACAAATACAAAGCTAAAGCCAACAGTCAGTTAGCTTAGCTTAGCATAAAGACTGAAAATAGGGAGAAATCTGTCTGTTGGTTGCCAAGCAACTCCATGGTCTTCAGGAAGTCATATCTAGCACGTGAAACCACAAACTGTTGTTTCTACACTCCGGTTTTTGTATGCAAAAAATAATAATTAGCAAGCTTTAGTGGTGCTGAGGAAAAAACTCCATATCATGCTAAGCTAAGCTAACAGTCTCCTGGCGTGATGGAGACATCAATCTTCTCATCTTACCCTCTCCATGAAAGTGTGGTGGGTAATGCTCCCCTTTTGCAGTATTAAGAGAATACAGCATCATGTGTAATGTTAGTGAACGCAGCTCCAGGCCTGAATCCTCCTCCAACCAATTCCCTAATCAGTGCCAGATTATATAAGACCTATATAATTACCTGTTAGCCTGTGCTTACTCTTTTAGCTCCTGTTCTCCGTCTCTGTTGTGGCTGGTAGTGTTTGGTGTTACAGCTATGTAGTTAAAGGAATCACTTAACATGCACAAGTCAGCCTTTTTTATACTGCATACTTAGTTGACTGCCTTCTGTTATAGCTTTGACCTGACATGTTGGCTGAGTATATTGTGTGTTGGAACCCCACTGTTGTCCTGCCCAACCTTTTTGAGTGATCCTGTGTGTTAATGTCCTGTAACAGACGTGGTGAATAGCGTCACAACATCAAAATGTATCATTTTAGTATGCAGCATGATGAGCCCTGTTAATTCACGTTCTCCCTTTGTAAGTTCACCTGCTGTTGTTTTTCTTGTTGTTTGTTTGGCCTTCTGGTAATGTTTTGCTTGGGTGTCATGCTTTGCCTGTATTGTCAAACTAACTGGGTTGTCTATTTGTTTGATATTCTCTTTCCTTTCTTTCAGTGAAGCATATGCCATATTGTTGGGTGGCTAGGCACTGATCGTGAGGTCACTTTATGCATGTGATTAAAAGCACTGGGAAACAAATGTAGATTGCACCATTTCTGTTATGAGGATTGCTGTGTTGCACCTGAGGTGATTAAGTGGTTGCACCCCTGGGCACTCTTCAGTGTAGTGCCTCAGCTCAGTTTCCCCAGTCTTGCTTAGTTTATGTTGGACTGGTAGTTTTAGATACCGTTTTAGATTTTGTATTTAGGCCTTTTTAGCTGTAATTGTAATAAAGCACTATTTTTATTCCACTTATTGGTTTCAGTAATTAAAAATTATTTTCTCCTCAGCAGCTCCAGTCGCTGCCTATTTGATTATTTCAATAAAACATTTGGTTTATTCTGAAAACACGTCTCTGTCTTGTGCCAGTAATGACTGTGTGTCTTATCAATTTTCAAAACAATATTCAAGCTTCTTGAGACAGTATTTCCCGGAGTGCAATTCCCCAGGTGGCATTTCCCTATTCTCTCTTTTTGCCTTTGCCACAAAAGCAAATAGCAGTATTTCCCAAAATGTTCACTTAATTTTTTTTAGTGAACTGTGATTTGGTTTCAGTAAACACACACACACACACACACACACATCAACAAGCTAGTGTCACCATTGTCCTGTAATTACATGTTGTCAGTGTCCATGTCAGGAGCTTGATATGAACCCTGACCATTCCACATGAGTGACCCTCCATCAGGCATTGATAATACACCCCAGATTGATTCAGTCTAATGCTGCACCAATGTCTGTCCCTTCACTCACTCATTCAGCAGGATGCTGACATGGTAGCACTTCTAAAAAAAATCCATTTTGCACATTATCAGGAGAAGAAATACACACATTTTGCCACACCGGATGAGGTACAAAGCTTCAACTACCTACAGGCTAATGTGGTAATATCTATACCTGTTTGTTTATTTGGCTTTCTTTCTGTCAGCACAATATCCATAAAATTTGGTGGACAAAGAGTTTCACAGCAAAGGTATGAGACTGCGGGCATGAGATCAATCCAATTAAGTCATTTTCACACTACAAACCAACCTTATAAATCCCATGAACGGAACAAACCTGTCACAGAGAGACAGCCAACTACACAGCTAGAGCACAGAAACATATCATGTGAGAGCTAACTGGGATACAGCCACAGCTAGCCTTAAAGCTAAAACTAAATTTACTACACTTTAATTTTACTTTTTCCTGTTATCTAAAAATGAAAATATCTATCTTGGTAATTTAATTACTTGTTTCACCAAACTAAATGAGGCATGGCTAAATTTAGTTACGAGGAAAATAACCCTGGTGAACTACACGTCATGTCAACTGGAATTAGTGGGACTGGGTGTGGTTAGGCTGACTTTACATTAACATGTATCAAAATAATAAAATATATTTTATTGATTTCAATATAAATATTGATAATAGAAAAACAGACACTTAACAAAACAAAACACCTAAATTATGGACTGTAAATAATCAAAATTAAAGTTAATTTTCTTACTTTAAAGTACTTAAGAAAACTGAAAAACACATTTTGTTTGTAGAGTTTCCCCTTGCATTATGTGAAGATTACCCAAATGTAGGGTGCAAATCAGCATTCTTTTAGATATTATGTGCTTTGGGGGGTTAAATAATCGGCTAGAAATGCATATATCATACAGGTTTTTTTTATATATTTCATAGTTTGCCTGCCAGCCAGCCTGAAATCTTTAATCAATTTTCTCTACTTGACGCCTTCTGTACTAATGTGTGCTTTTGAAGGGAAAAAGTGTGTAGAATTTTGTTATTTCCAAAGTTAGAGGTGAATTGTCATTAAATGTTCAGATTAAAAACGGAAAAAAATACATTTTTCTCACTTTAAAATTAAGAGTTTATTTTGCTTTGGTTCACGCCTGCACCGCTTGAGAAAATGTGGTTCAAACGATAAAGCTAACAGTTCTGTGATAACACCCTCTCTCTCATCCTCTGTTTTCAGCTCACCTCCCTGCATACTTGGCCATGTTCCTGACCTTCTTTCTCTCATCTCTTCTTCCCTTCATCCAACTCTCTCTAATTACAAGGAGCTTAGAGCTGACATCTTTCTATTACTCTCTCTCTCTCCCTCTCCCCCCCCCCCCCCCCCCCCCCCTCTCTCTCTCTCTCTCTCCGAGTCTATCATCTATATACTTAAGGTTACCATCGGCCATATGGTGGTATTAGCTGGCCTCCTTGATTTAAGACGGCAATGCTCGCGGCTGTATGCATCAATGAGGATTTCCATGAATACAATGAAGTAGATTAGACAGGACTTGTAGATTAGAAGAGAAACCCAACAGCAGCACGTACTGTATGTAGCTATAAGGATTTACCTTTTCTACCTAATAAAGATCAATATGGAATTGATCATATACCTGTATTATTTCACATCAAACAGAGAGACTGTAACATATGAAAACAAAGCTGGAATTAGTTGATTAACTGATGAGATGATTGAAAGAATAAAGATTGACAAAATTGTATTAATTAATAAATCTTTTTAAGTAATTTATCCAATAAAAAAAGATTGTATGTTCATGGTTCTCCAATGTGATTATTATCTGCTTTTCTTCATCTCATATCATCACAAACTTAATTCCTTTAAGAGTATTTTACATACTCTCTCACTTCAGAATAATGATGTCATTGTGATTGAGGATAATATCACATTCAGCCTCAGCTGTCTGTTTTGTACTAATTATAACATATAAGCATGCTAACACAGTGATGGCAAGCAGTATCTGCTATCAAAAAAAGTGGAAAAGCTGCACACTCATAACACCGATAAATGTATTTTAACAGATGAGGATCCACAGCAATGTGTTCTTTAGCCATTTGGCTCAAAACTCTGCTGTGTATGCAGTATTTTGGTGAGTAGAGCCACTCGCATGGCTATGCAATTATTTATCTTGTTTGATTTTTAATAGAGCATCATTAAGACAAAAATTGCTTGTTGAAAAAAGATGAAAACCCCAAATTTCCTGCTTTACTGCTTCATTTTAAAAGCTTTTAAATGACTAAATGTGCTTTTTGCTCACATTACTTCTACATACGTTTATTTCATTATTTGACACTTTGGCCACATTTAATATGATTATCTGACATTCTAACATTATATATATGACTGATAATAAGGAAAAGCATAATAGGTCCCCTTTGATACTATAAGCAGGAATAAAAGTTTTAATCAAATCTGCCTCTTTTTATTAATTAACTATTATTTCACAGTCTGCCCCTTTACAACATTTGCATACGGATTTTATTTGAAAACAGAATAATTTGACTCCCACTGGGCAGTTTTCTCTTCATTTATCTCGCCTTGTCTTTGTGACGCAGGGATGATGGAGTTTTTCAAGGACACTTCAACAGATTTAAATTTGAATATTATACTGAAAGCTATTGGCAATTTGGAGTTTTGACCTTGTGATAATCACTTGATCTTAAGAACAACCTCTTGTTTACTACTATACATTTAAATGAATCACAAGCACTGTGAGGTGCCTCATGCTAAGATCTTGTTATCGTTTTTAATATTATCTCACATTTGCGGTCATGTTTTTCTCCTACTGATAAAGAGAAACTCGCTGCTGGATCATGATAACATTTCATATTCACATGTCTCTTCTTCATTCTCTCATTCATTGTGAAGTTTGATTGTTCTGAGTTTCCCCCCTGTTGTCTTTCTGAATCTTTGCCTTTATCTTTGCAGAACTTTGGGATTTGACTAAGATTATCCATCCTACTACTAAACAAGTTACCAACACAACCTACAATCAATTCTGCATATGTAATACTTTATTAGACTGATATTGTGTTCACAGAGCTTAACCTTATGTCACTGTCCTCCCAACTTGCACACAAACATGCACACACACACACACCACCTGTTTGCCAGACTCATTTGCTGTTGGATGGGTCCCGAGAGGAAGACAGAGAGGGGCGAGGTCGCCAACACAGATAAGGCCATCTGCCCAAAACACTGTGTGTGTGTGTGTGTGTGTGTGTGTGTGTGTGTGTGTGTGTGTGTGTGTTTGCGTGTGAGATACAACCTAAAATTTCATCCACCTCCTTTGATGCCGCCCACATGGCTGAGCAGAAATATTTGGATATGACAGATTTCATTCCAATATCCATTCAGAAAAAAACAGATGCCTGCTGTACATTTCACAATGATATTAAGATAATCTACAAAAGACTTATGGCATGTTTCACATTAATAAATTAAGCAAAAAACAGATGTCTGTATCCCAAATTCTGCACAGCAGAATAATGTTTGTATAGATAATACTGTAGACAAAACACCAAAAGTTAATCTACATGCATCTTTGTTGAGATTTAGATTTTAATTGTGCATGGTTGAAAATGCTGGAAAGAAAAGAAAATGTAGTGCACAGGAGGTCAGTAGCCAGATGGCTCTTAAGAGGCTTATAAGAAGAGCATCACTTCAAAAACACCTTCAACACGCCCACTCCAAGACACAGCAGGATAACGAGTCAGGCTGTCCTGCACTTCTAGTGTTGGGAGATTGAATTTGGTGTCTGGGGAAAGAAACCCACATTTATTTGTATGTGTGTGTGTGTGTGTGTGTGTGTGTAGGCAAACAGGCCAGCATCTCTTTCACGGTTTCAGGATTTTAACAGCCGTGGACCTTGACATGACGGTTGACAAAGTGCCAGTCTAGCTGGTAGGGAGCCAAACTTTAGAAGCTTTTGACTGGTGGCTGATGTGAAACTCTCACTGAGCTCATAATGATATGTGTAAATGGAAAAAAGAGGACATGGGCTGCAAAATGCGTGCCTACAAACAATGTCTTCTTAGCAGTCAATTCATGTTTCACTTACATTAAACCTCAGGTATCGCCTTTTCCTCTGATTGAGTTTAAGTTCACTGGTGCACATTTTTTCCTTGAATATTTCTTAACTAATATCTCTGTCCATGGTCTTGACCTTTACTGAATACCAATATGGCTCTCCTGCCTCTCCTGTAGCCAATAAAACCATAAACCAAGTCATAGCCTGAGGCTTGTCCTGTCAAGCACCTCTCTCTCAGGTCACCAAGCACTGTGCTGTGATAATATTGATCGGCTTTTCCCTTTTAATTTATCAAAAGGAGCATTATCTTTTCCACACATTTAACTGGCATATATGCAGCCCATGACGTATAACTACATGCAATTTTCTCCTCCGCACTAATTTAATCTACTGTTTGAGTTCACAGGTAAAACACAGCCCCAGTTAACATGCAGCACAGTCACGTATCCACATGGTTTTACACAGGCATGTGCTTGGAAATCCCAATTTTATTTTTTTAAAGCTTGCAAAATATGTGCACAAATCACATGTGTAATTTACTGACCGTCTCCGTCACGCACAAATATACACACTGTGCAGAGTTAAGTCCGTGCACATAAAAAAGCATCTTTACCTTGTTGAGGCTCCCCCACAGCCTCAGCGTGCGTGTTTCTGTTGTCTCGAGCCGACCGCTCCTCCTTTCACGCGAGTGCTTTTTCTTTCTTCTTCCTCTCCTCTGTCTCTCTGTTCACTCTGCGTCTAGCTGACTGACACACATTAGGTTTTATTTCTCTGCTCCATCCAATCTTCCGCTCAGTGAGCCACCCCTGCCCCTCTGTCTGTCAGTCAGCTTTCGCCCTCACCCCCTCGCTCTCTCCATGATGCCTTCATGTGCTCCTCGTAAACTGCATTATAGTAAGTGCATTCATGTAGCTAGCAGGGGAATGAGGAGAAAATGTGCGAAGCCAAACGATGTTATTATCTTTAAAGGCTGTTATAATGTAAATTATTTTCCTACAAATAACTACACAATGGGTGAAAAAACTCTCCACGATAGAGCCTTATAGATATGCAAAACAAAAAAACAAAAAAAAACCAAATATGGCCAAACAAATATTCTTCCACAAAAAATGAAATACATGAAATGTTAGGAATGACAAAAATAAAATAAAAAGTTACAGTAAGAAAAATGATCATTCATTAACTCATAATTATGCCAAGGTTGTATAAATGGGCAAATACACCCCCAAGCCCTCAAAAAAACACCAGGTTTCTGGTGTTAGCAAGGTACCACTTACCTTTTAGTAATTGTAATAATTGCAAATTTGTTGAGTAATTTTCACTATAACTAAGGCATAGCTTTGTGGCTGTGTCTTTTATATTGAGCTGTCTTGGTGAATAAGTGGGGATTCGCTCAGCAATTCATATAATTACTCTTTATATTTGTGATTTGTGTCTTGTGCGTTTGTTTTTGTTTCCTAAATTTTGAACCTGTTATAAATTAATAAAGCCTAAAAAAAAGAGAAGAAAGGAGCCCAAGAGCAAAATTTTGGCCCTGGTTTCCCAAACAGATGTATTTGGCCATGGATCTAGGCAATTATTCAATGTTGGTAAAAGGTGGTTGTAAATTGAGTTACTATACTTATTATTTCATGAAAAGAGAAAAACATCAGTGTCCATTAAAGATACACATTTAAAACAACAAGCCAAATATAGAGGTCCATTTCTGCCAGAAAAAGGAAAAAATGACAAAATAAAAAAAAATACTATATGAGATAGTAATTCATCATTTTTAATTAATGTGAGTGTTTACATTTTTATTTAATGTAATTCTGTTTAATTTTTAGGAGAGGTCTTTGCGTGAGCTTTTCGCTTCCTATCTCTCCTGAACAAGTATTTGTTTACTATAAATTCATGTACAGCTGAGTGCTTCTGTATATGTGAATGTCTTTGTGTACATAGCAAATCACTGAAACTTTTATAAAAATTGTATTCTTTCAATGTACAAACAATTTTTTGTGTGTGTCTGGAATCAATTGGCTTCCATACACATCCTCATGTAAAGTCAATGACTTTACCATCTGTTCGACAACTGAAAATACCACTCAGTTCACATCATATTTTTACACCTGCTTTAAACTGACATGTGAAAAGAAAAACAATTCAGTTTAAACTTAACTGTATGATGTAATATGCTGTACTAATAATTTTTAAAAATCTATTTGCCTTACCCCTTTATATTCCCAAGAATTGCAGCACATATATGGTTACATACATTACAGTAAAATACATGTAATGTCTGTTCATACATTTATTTCTTGGTCTTTCAGAAATGATGAATAAGTAATTGTTGTATCATTCATGTGAATTGACTGTTTTGTTTTGTTTTTTACCATTTCTGACAGCCCATGAAAGCAGCACAGCGTGCACACATGCTGCAGGCTGCATGCCTCCTTGGTCCGCCCCTCTTAAATCCATCCATTGCTATTCATCCCCTCCCCTCCATGTTTCTGTCTTGTGAGCTGTACAGTGCTTGTTTTGGCTGATGGTCAGAGATGCCTTGTGGGGGACCAACGGTATGAGTACATGGACTATGAATCATCATGGACCACAACAGAAAAACACACCGGCCAAAGCTCCCTTTACATCCCTCCCTGCTGTGATTCCAGTCTTCCTCCCTCTGTGCACTTGCTCTTTCCTCTTATCTGTCTTTTTTCACTTCTCTTGTCCCTTTGCTCATCTGGTTGCCCTAGTTGTTACAAGCTTGATGAGAGGAAACCCTGATGTGTTCAGACGTTTATGACAGTGGGTGAGGGAGAAGAGAGGAGAGGAGTCACTGTTGTTGCCCTGTGATCACAGTCTCAAATTGTGGATCTATGTGTGACTAGATGGATAATGACAAAGCATTTCATCTTAGTTCAGTGGGTCAGATACAGTAGCTGGGGAGCTGTGATGATGGCTGATGAGCCAGAGGATAACACCAGTGGGATCTTCCTGTGATATGAACACCATCACACGAAGAAAAGTTTATGTAATACTGCGTGTCAAGATGAAAGGAGATAATCAGTGTTCAAGTCTATGAGGAAGAAAAAGTGTAACAGAGTGGTGTTAATGAAAGACAGAAAGGATCTTTTCTTAATCAAATGAAGTATCAGGACTTAACATCTGAAATTTAAATGTGAAATCTCAAACCATCTGTAGACTTTTATGGACTAAAAAAAACACATCAAAAACACATTTGCAATTTATTCAATTTATATGAGGATACAAAACAAACTTAATCATCATAAACACAGACTTTACAAGTTTTAATCACTATTTTAATTAATTAATTCAATAAGTTATTAGTTACATTAAATCATGTCTATAAAAGATTTTTAGTTACATTGCGATAATTAATGTCAACACACACACACGTACACGCACACAAACATCTCACACACACACACACACACACACACACACACACACACACCACACACACACACACATATATATATATATATATGTATATGTGTGTATGTATGTATGTGTGTATGTATGTATGTATATGTATACTTTTTCTCTTACAAACTGTCTTGGTTGATTTGTTCCAGCTTTGTAAATATTCAAGGTCCAGCTGCTATGATGATATCAGTATCAGTAATGAGAATGAATGAAAGTTTCAATCCTGAAACATGGTCCAGGATAATCTCTGATATAGAGGTCACATCAGATATCAGAATCTGGAGCAGATGTGTGTGTCTGTTCCTGTCAAAAAATCACAACATTTTGCAAAAAGTAGCGTAAGTAAGATAGTATTGTTCCTACATGGATTTATACTGGTCATATACCATATTCAAACATTATATTAAATCATCTTACATTTTCAACAAGTTTGTGAAATAAAAAAGTGTAAAAGAAAAGCAGGCAGACCAAATCATATTACATAATTTACAAAAAGGAGTGTGTAAATTTTCACACCAAAGTAGCAATAGACATACATTATTGAGACTTAGTGGTTAGCACATAATACAGAACCTTTACAGCTCTGCGTGTCAGAGTGAAATCTTTTAAATCACAGTTTGGAATTACTAAGCTTGCTGTCATTCTGGACTCACCGTGTATGTTGGGTTTTTGAAAGACACAAAACTCTCATCTCCAATGGGTTCAAAATGCTGGGAGAAAAAAGAACAAATGGAAATAATGATTAAAAAACTGAGCATGATCTCAGATTCATAGCCATGACATCCACTCTGACAAAACAGTCCACTATTGTATACTCCTGACATTGTTAGATACTTGACTTGCATTTTTTTAACATTCAGAACATGTCATATATTTTTTTATTTTTAATTGTGTTTTCATTTACTGAGCAGTAAACATCAAGTAACATTTTGTGTCTCCATGGCTACCTGTGTGCTCGGAGCAGCTGGTTGTGCAGAAGTGACGTCATCATGTTCTATCTGTGAGCCGTATGCTGGGTTCACAAAGGCTTCCTGAAATGGCCCAAAATTTAAATCTAACTAGCTGATCACCACAAACCATTGAAATCAAACTCTCATTTTCTTCAGTGTGGTATGATATTTTAGAATTAAACTGTTCATTCATTAATTAAGGAAACATTTCAGTAATGAATGTAAAAACCCACCTTGTCAGCAGTGGCAGGTTTGGTTACATTTCCTGTGGGCTCATTCACAACTTGAACCTCTTCCATATACAAGGGATTATTAATGCTCTCCTGCAAACCAAGAGGGAAACACGGGACCATGAGAATGAGCAAATCTAAGAATACATATCAAAATATATAACTTACATTTGGCATGACAGTGCACAGAAAAAACCCCCAGTAAATTATATATATGTCAAAGTGAATTTAGACAAATCAGCAAGGGACAAGGAAAAATCTATAAGGGAAAAGTAAGTTCCTTTTGGCATAGCAGTCATGTAGCATGTTATATATACAGGAGATATGAGAAAAATCAATGCACTCTACTGGAGAGGATTGATTTATGTTTATTGACCTTGTTTGTTCCAACAGGAGCCTTGGTGGCTGTTGCCATGCTGTTAGCAACAGGTTGTTCTCCAGCATCATACGCTGGATTTTCAAAATTCTTCCCCTCTGTCTCAACCATGGACACAGACATACTGGGCACCTGATGAAAATACAGTAAAGTATTGGTATCCAGTTAAGTGTCTAAATGTACTAGAGGAAGGAATTGGAAAAATAAAATGATTGTTTGACTGTAATGATTGTCTACTGACCTCTACTGAATTCAACATTGTTGCAGTGTCCTCTGTCTTTGGGGCATCTGGAGGTGAACCATTCCTGAAAAACATCAACACACATTTGTGATTCAGCTATAACATGATGCAGAAAGCCAAATGGAAAACATGAAAGTGAGACTAATATTCTATATGTAAAATAATTGTGTCATGGGGTTGTTCATTTTCTCAAACAGTGCACATCTCATTTAGGAAAAAAAGATTTTAGTAATTCTGACAGGAAAAAAAATGTATTGTTTCTCTTCTTCTTCCATCTTACCTGAACTTTGGCATTTTGGGTATGGATGGCATGGAGGGCATTGATGGCATGCTGCTGCGTAGCCTCTCCAGCAGGTTGTTTTTTTTTCTGGCAGCATAAACAAGACCAACTAGCAGAACCACGATCACTACTGTCACCCCAATGGCTATTCCAACTGAGAGGGGAGGACATAAGAGGGGGCAGAGGCAGCTGATTAATGATGAAAAAAGTTTTCCAGCTACAAATGACTTTGAATTTTGTTATATTTCTCGTGTCAAAATCAAATATACCTGAAGTTGCAACAACATCATATGCATTTGTCTGACAGTAATCACCCCCCCACTCTGGAGGACACCTGTGAAACAAAATACAGCATTACAAGCATTTCAAACTCGGCTTCTCATTTGCAACCCCCCTTTCATAATTAATATGACAATTTATTCACATACCAACATATCTCATGTCAATTATTTACCTCTGGCAAGAACATCATGCTTTCTTTTAAGGGATTTCTTTTTTCTCTGTGAGAAAATTTCTTACTTGCAGAGAGCCTTGTTGTCATCAAAGTAACAAGTGCCTCCATTTTGACACTGGCATGGTGGTGGCATGGTGGGAGGTGGGTCAAAACCTGATATAATTTATATGAACAATTATGACACCATTTTTCTCCATGTCAAACCAAAACATAGTTAGAATTGTTAAAGTATATCTAGCTTCTGTTGGATATCTGCCCTTTAAGTCAATTACAGGCCAACAAAACAAAACAATATAAGTTCTATCAGTGTTCTGCAATAAAGCTATAACATTAATGAATGCAACAATACAACTAACACATACTGACGAAAATAAATTCTTACCAGCATCACATTCAGTGTTACTGCCAGAAACAAAGCTGGTGCCCTCGGGGCAGGCGCAGGTGTAACCTTGTGGTCGGAGCAAACACAGATGGCTACAGGTTCCCTTACATGGATTCTTCACTGCAGAGACAGAGGAGAGTGTATTGATTTTTTTAAAATCATTTAACAAATGAAATTAAGTTTCTTACGTAGTTTATTTTTTGTTAGGTTTCAAATTGACAGATGAAAATGGTATTTTTCTTTATTATTGTGGCTAGCACTGTGATGACTTTTTCAGTTTGGCTGTTGATTTTCTGTAGAAAGTTTTTACTTTATTGCTAATAATTGCTAATACATGTAAAGTGAAATACTTTATGTGCCTTAAAGCATTGGATGCTCATAATCAAATGGAATACGACTCGACAGTCATTAATTAAAGAGCAGTAAAAAAGACAATTAGTGATCTACAATTAAAATATAACCCCACCTCCACAAAAAGCTCTTAATATCACAGGCTAAATACAGTGCAGTATGTGTTGGCTGAGTGTGCAGCTTACTGGCTATGGAGTTGTATCTCTGCTGCTGGTACACAGAGACCTGGGTCAGCCAGGGTCCAGCAGTCAGCAGTTTGGTCTTGGCACCGCGGCCAAACTTGTCCTGCCGGAACACCTCGCCTTTCTCCTGAGTGCTCCAATAAACGTGGTCTTCGAACACACTCACACTGAAGGGATTTCTCACATCTAGACAAGGTGCAACAACATGAATGAACAACTGAATGAACAAAATCCAAAATAAACAGGTGAAATAACCACGATCATCCATCCATTTTCTATATATTAAGTAACAAATATGAATATTTACTGAATTTATCATTTACAGTCTCTTATTTCAGACTTATTGTAATGACTGAGCTTCCAAATCCTCACCTATGTAGACAGCAGTTTTGCGCTCATTTCCTGAAGGAAGAATAGACTCTATGCGGCTTTCCTTGGAGTCAGACCAGTAGATTCTGTCACCATTGGTGAAGTCAATCGACAGGCCGGTGGGCCAACCCAATCTGTCTGCCACCAGGACTTTCCTCTCTTGACCGTCCAGCCAGGAACACTCGATCTTGGCTGCTTCCCCACGGTCTGCCCAGTACAACATCCTACAGAAACACAGCAGGGGTTAGAGTTTTGGATTCTGAGATATGGCGCTTTAAAGCTCCTTCCTTTTTGGTTTTTATTTTGGACAGATAGATACAATATCACAGCAAGTAGATGTGCCTTCATTTCTGCTGTAATTTGAACATGCACTTTTCTAACAGAGAGAGTTAACATAGGAGGAGCAAAACACACATTTCACCAATTTTGTTGTCTGTACAAAATTAGCAACAGAAAAATAACAGAACAGAAATGTATTCAACTAATTTCTAATTGACTCTTATCTGTAAAATACTTTCTCAAAGTCTAATGCTAATATCTGTGTAGTAGCCCTGTCTGTCTTACCCCAGTCGTGGGTTGACTGCAACAGCAGATGGGTAACCCAGCTCAGTCTTGACGAGGTGCTTCCTGTAGCGTCCATCCAACAGGGCCACCTCTAACCTCTTCACCCTGGAGTCTGCCCAGTACAGGTTCCTTGAGGGAAAAAAGTACAAAACTACTCACAAAATATGCACATTGGGGTCTGGTCTGTAAAAGTGTTATATAAGAGACAAAAATTGGTCAGCTATATATTTCATTAAAGGTTTTAACATGCTGTAATTGTGTCAAATTCACATAAATTAATACTGAAAATAGTAAGGTTAAGGCATCAGATTACTAGAGGAATGTAATCTGGTAAATGCAGAGAAAAACCCAAATGACTGCAAGCCAGTAATGTTGGTTAGCCTCACCTGCCAACCCAATCTACAGCGATGCCGTCTGGTCTCGTGATGTATTTAATACCGAGGTCAACAGCGGCACCAATGTTATTACTGCCATCATCTATTGAAGGTATGTATGCTCTCTTAATGGCACCTGGTACAGAGTCCTTACTGGCCACAGTGAAGTACACCATACCTGACAAAGCACAAAGACATCATCATATACAGAGAATAAAATTCTCTGATTAATGTTGAGCCAATTGCCTCTTGTCTTACTAACACTATCTAATATTTATCTATTTGTATCTTACTCAATCCGGTGTTGTTGTGGTCCCAGTCATAGTCCAGAGCCATGATATGTTCCTCCTCTTGGAGGTAGTCGTGGTAGGCCTCTGTCTGCAGGTTGAACCTCCGGATACGAATGTTCTCCGGTAGAAGCAGCAGTGGAGTTGACCCTGAGGGAGACACACATTTACACTTTACCCTTTATTTGGGCATTGAAATGCTTCTTTTGACAACAGCATCTAATAACCAATGAGAAAACATTATTGTTCAGAGACATTTCTATGAGAGACACACCAAACCGGTGACCTTTACGCAGATGTTACAGTGTGGTCTCTTCACCAAAATAGTGACCTTGCATTTTTTATCTGAAGGATATTTTTATGAGGTGTATGAAGCTCTATGACATGGCAAACAATTATGAAATTAATTAAAGTCACATATTATACTGTATCTATGAGGTCGGCTGTACAGTGATGAGATTAAACCAGTAGTCACAAAAAAGGCACAACTGGTTAACTAGATTTAATATAAAAGAATAAGAGGTCAGTCATATCTGCTTTCTCCTGTGAAACCAAGAAAAAAGAAATCAATTTTGGTCAATTTAAGTCAATTTTTTCACTAAGTTTCATGTCTGTATGTTTCTCTTGTCTAGAAACTATTTATAAAAAAATGATTCCTCTCACCCTCGGCCTCGCACATCTTGCCGTTGCCAACTTTCCGGTAGCCAGGGGCACACTCACAGTCATAACTGCCCTTGGTGTTCTTACAGACCTGAGGGCAGGTGCCAAACACCTTGCACTCATCGATGTCTGGAAGAGCAAGGAGACAAAATGAGGAATAGTGATGGTTAAATGCACTCTAGATTTTATAGTCACATGAAATATACATTTTTTACGTTTTATGTATGTTTTATGTACATTAGTATTTGCGCTTAAGTTCAAAATTTTCCCTCAGGTACGAGAGAGAGAGAGAGAGAGAGAGAGAGAGAGTGTGTGTGTGTGTGTGTGTGTGTGTGTGTGTGTGTGTGTGTGTATGTGTACCTAGGCAGGTGTAGGTGCTGTCCGGGTCCACCATGTATCCGGGTCTGCAGGAGCAGATGAAGCCTGTTCCGTTCAAATTTGTGCATTCCTGCTGGCACAGTTTCTCCTCACAGTTGCGGTCGTGGCCAAAATCTGGAGCCAGACAACATGGATCACTTTCTCTGACACAATCCAAAACAGCTTTTTATCTCTAGCCAAATTCAAGAGCTACTTACTTTTGATGCAATCAAACAATGGCTTAGTTCACATGGGCAGAATTTAGCTATTGACTATAATCCAGTTATCTGGTCACCATGATTCCCTGAACCTCCAACTGGCCACCACGTGACTGAACCTTCATGTAGCCATAAATAAACCAGCTAAGAGGATATTTCTGTGCACCTGTAAAGTTTTACAGCAGTTCATCAGAGATAAAACTATGAAAAGGCTAAATAAAAACGCAGTTTAAATTTGAGTTTCTCATTATTAGGGTTTGGGCTTAACTGGGATATTCTGCTCTGAATATATATTTTTCTTGTAATTTTGTTTGTTTGTTTGTTTTTGGTGAATGCAATTCATCTCTGTAGTCTTGACATTTGATCTGATCATGGTTTTTTATTTGCTATTATCCATATACACGCTACTACTATCATTATGGTCTCTAATACAGAACCGAATCAAATGTCCTCTTAAAACAATGAAGATGCAATTAATGATAAGGTCACATTTTTGTCATCCAAAAAGGATTATAGTGTTTTGCCCAACAACATTTTAATAGCCGACATTAAACTTTATCAGAGAAATATTTGCTGTGCCACTCACTGCAGCCTAACTCGTCAGTGCGGTCCCCGCAGTTGTCGTTGTGGTCACACACATAGGGGAGAGCAACACACTGTCCGTTGGTGCATTTAAACTCTTCCAGTGTGCATGGGGGCAGCGTGGGCTTGCGGCCTGGGGAAGGACACAGACAGAATGAGTCATCAAGTATTCAGAGAAGGTTGAGTGAGTACGCAACCTGTCAGCAGAAACAGGTCCGCCTCCACTCGTCTGAGATTGAATTCATTGCTTTCTCTGCGGTGTCGCTCTTCACTCCCTAAATGTCTAAAAAACAAAAAAAGATTGTGAGTGGAGTGCCCACAACATTCAACACCCACAAGCGTACACATAGACACACGTATACACATTTATGTGGACCTGCATACTGTATGTGTATACATATTAATTCTCCCACACAGTCAAGAACTCAAATGTATGTAGGCACATACTTCAACATGAGATCGCTTATTAAGTTCAAGGCTTCTCCGCAGGTTCCCTTCTGTCTATTTTTACTGTCTCCTCACTCAAAACAAATGGATTTAGATGTACCAGCCAATGTCCACCTCCACTCTGAACATAACTATTTAATCTCCTCTTAAAATAATTTGCTCTGATTGATGTTTAAGCTGATTGTGTAACAATTCCATAAAAGAGACCATTTTCTTATCCCTGGCATGTTTCAGGCTTTGTGTCCTGTGCAGAAACTGATGTCATTTGGGGATTTCCCATTTCACTGGCCTTAAAGGGGAAGGTTCAGGAGGCATTAGTGTTAGACTAATCCTTGGCGATCCCAGAAACTGATGATAAGTGGTGCATTTGCTGAACACAAAATTATTACATATCTATCTGGTTAAGGATATGTTTAAAAAGAAAGAAAAAAAATTAATAGAGAAAAATGGCATTTAAGTACACACGCACACTTATCACACAGTTATTACAAAAATAGCACTGTTAAATAAAATCTTTTCCTTGTTTATGAGTCCTGTTAAACTATACAGATTGTGGTATGTGTGTGTGTGTGTGGCTCATACAGAGTTCTTCCTTCTCATCACTGCCATCTCCACAGTCATCCTTCTGGTTGCACATCAGGCCGGAGTAGATACAGTAGCCATTGGCACAGCGGAACCTGGACGGCATCTCGCAGGTGACATTCACTGTTCAAACACACACAGATCTGAGAAAAATCTCATCTAATCCTCTTAACTTTTGCTTATATTGATCACACAGAAATAAATACACACAGAGCACACACATAAGCTTTTCAAAGTTTGCTATGTACAATAAACAAAATGTTACCCACAGCATAAACTGATCTGTTCGTCTGAGCGGTCCCCGCAGTCATCCATGCCATCACACACCCAGGTCTGGCTCACACACAGATGGTTCTCGCACTGGAACTGGTACTGAGGGCACCAACGGCCTCCTGGGTAACGAGTGGCTGAAAAAAAAGGGGGAAATGAGTTTATTAATCAACTGTTTGTATATTTTTAGTTTACAAGGATCTGTTGGTTTGCTCATTCTCAGCACTTTGCACTCCAGTAGACATGTTTGACAAGTCCACAATTGAATCATACTCTATCTAGACCACATATTTGAAGGTGAAAACAAAAGAAAATGTTAAAGAATTAAACCTGTTTGTGTTGTACATCCGATCTTGTAGAGCTACTTCGTGGTTCATCTCCTGCACTGCACTTTCCATTTCACATCCAAATAAGCGTTTTTTTTTTACTAACTGTTAGTGCTGTTTGCCCTACTGCACCATTTTCATACTGTAGTTTGAAGCCTTTAATCTTGAATAATTAAAGACTACATACACACACACACACACACACACTCACATACCAAAAACAAAGTACACACACACTAAAACACTGCAGAGGCCAGGCAGACTGCCATTATTTTTCATGTTGTTTACTTACGACAGCTGGTCTCATCTGACAGATCTAGACAATCAGCCTGGCCATCACACTGCAGAACAGCGGGGATACAATGACCCGATTCGCACTGGAATGAACCTGGACGACACGTCTGTAACTCTGGAAGAGAGCCAGGATGTTAACAGATGTGTGTGTGTGTGTGTTTATGTTATTCATGACATATGTGTGGATATTTCAAGGAGGTGAGCCTGTGTGTGCAGCACCCACTCACCACAGTCTCGTTCGTCTGAGTTGTCACCACAGTCGTTGTCATGGTCACACACCCAGTTTCCAGGGATGCACTGTGCGTTGTCGCATCGAAACTCACTCTCAGAGCAAGGCCTTGGCTCTATAGATGACAATCACATTCAAAGAGATACGTACATCTTCAGTTTAATTCTTTTTTTATTTACTGCTCGTATGTAATGTTATTGAAATAGACTGAGATGAAAAATATGGAACATGACACTCACGGCAGTTCCTCTCGTCTGAGCCGTCACCGCAGTCATTGGCGCCGTCACACTGCCAGCGGATGGGGACACAGCGGTGGTTGTCACAACGGAAATCTCCCAGAGGATCACATGTCACCTCCTCTGTTTGACAGGCAAAGTCAGAAAGCAGTAGAGAGAAGTTGCTTCAACATGTGGCCAATTAAAAAAAATTGTTGAAACCACAATATACCACACTAATATTTTAATTTGTTGTGCAAAGGTTTAGACTTCAAAAAAGCTAATCAAACACAAATATGACATTCCCTTAAAGAGTTAAATTATATACAGAATCTCATGAGACTAAGTACAATCAACTCCATTAATTCCCTCCAATAAAATCTGAAATAAATTTAAAATTTCACACACAGATCCATAGTAGTTAGCTGTAATAATATCACCTATATTTTGTGTTTGTTGCCAAAACAGATCTGCAGAAAAAAAACCTACGTATCTCTTCACCCTAAAATAACTTCTTAACTTCTTGGACCAGATTTTTCTCTACCAGTCTTTGTTACAGCCCTGTCTTTACATAAGAACACATCTGCTGACAGACAGGCACTGACCGCAGCCTTGCTCATCGCTGTTGTCGATGCAGTCATTGGTGCCATCACATCGAGCCCACTGAGGAATACAGCGGTAGTTTGTCTTGCAAGAGAACTCAGTGTCCTCATCACACTTGTAGTCTGGACCCACTGGATAGAGAGTGATAAAAAGAGAGAGACGTGAGAAATTGAGACGAGAGAGGATGGAGCAGAGTGAGAGAAACAGATGACAAGAAATAAATGTTAGAGGACAAGAACATAAGATATGAGAATTAATGAGGTAGATGGAGTCAGAGCAAAACACACAGGGAGAATGAGCAGAAGGATGAGGATGAGAGAAAAACAGATACAGCTTAGAGAAAAAAAGAAAATCCATAGTGTTCAACATTAATCACTGGGATTCCTTTTAGGACATGGCTGAGTCAAAATTGATTATGTGTCATTAACAAACAGATAAATCTATGCCATCTAAATCAGGCGGTTTGTCCTGTAATTTGGGGGTTGAATTCCTGCTGCCGCCACAGAAAAATGTTTAAGCTAGACATTGAACCACTGTTGCTTTATAAATGTGGATAAAAGTCATGAAGTATAATGTGTAACTTCTTCTGCTGTCCGCCTTGTATCATCTTCTTTTTGTTCTCTCGGGACTTAAATTCACTAAAACTGCCACTCACTGCAGGTTTCAAACGGTTCATCTGATCCATCTCCACAGTCGTCCTGAGCGTCGCACACATAGCTCGATGGCAGACAGTGCCCGTTGGCACACTGGAACTGTCCTGGTCTGCAGGTCCTCTGGGCACAAATGTCTGCGTCCTCATCGCTGCCATCTGAACAGTCATCTACCCCGTCACAGTGCCAGGACACAGGGATACACTTCTTGTTTTTACACTGGAACTGGTTTTCTTGGCATCGGTGGTCACCTACAGGGATATACTGTAGTTTGACTACTGTTTGAAAATTTTAAATAAATTCAATCTTAACTTTCTGCCTGAGCTAAATATCAAGTGTAAGGGCTTCACTTGAGATTAAGCCTGGCCAAAGCTTGGATTTTTTCCCAGAAAATGTTGTATTCTTTAATAGCAATATCCAAACAAAAATCTGACCAGATTTAAAAATAATCTCAGTAAATCCCGGTTCAAATTCCTTTCCACTCGCCTATTTCTTTTAGTGTAGAACAACTTATTCCATAGCTTGAAATACATTTTCTTCATAGATACTAGTGAGCTTTTTATCTGATTTTCTATGCTAATACAGTTTAAAATAATGTTAAATGTCATACTACAGAGAGCAGCATCCTCGTCTGAACCATCAGGGCAGTCTGAGTCGCCATCACAGATGAAGCCGGGATAAGTACAGTTACCATCCTGACACTGGAACTGGCCAACGGGGCAATTACGGGGTGGGCATGTCTGAGGTTCATCTGAACCATCACCACAATCTGATTGGCCATCACACTTCCACCATATAGGAACACACCTATAAGATAAGAGTAGCACTAACAGGTTAGATTAGAGAATATAAATGTAAAGCTAATCTGCAAGGTAGCACTAACATGATGTCAAAGATGATATAGAAGAGTATAGAACAAAATATATCTAAAAAATGGAATTTAACCTAACCTTAACACACATAAAGACCTTGCTGTTACTTGTTTTCTTTTAAATGCACAAACACTAGCCTATAAATCTAGATAACATTTAGGTCTTGTCTGCCTGTCTTACTGAGTCATTTAGGAGCACAACATGCCTTGCTTAGAAAGTATTTATAGTATTGTAAGAATTAACTCTAATAAATGATCACACTATTTTTAATATCTAAAAACTGTCAGGAAATTCTCAATTCTGCCTTTTTATGCTTATTTATTACAATATTATCTGCCATCACAATAGATGATCACAATTAATAGCCTGTAAATAGATCTTTATAGCCAACTTTTGAAATATTTTCTTTCTTTTTTTTGCAAAGATGTTTAAAAACTAAAGGACTGACTGAGGGACCTGACCTCTCATTGTCCCCACAGCGGAACTGGGTACTGGAGCAGTCAGCAACACACTGGATTTTAAAGCCCACAGCAATGGCGATGAAGTGATCTGGACACTGGCAGCTAGCACGCTGCCCACCAGGTGCAATCAGACACAGATGACTGCAGGTCAGGTCATGGGAGGAGCAGGGGTTTTCACCTGAGAAGGAGATTAAAAACAAATTACATATTGGTTAATTCTGAGCTGCAGGTCAGTAAGACAAAAAAAAAGAATTCAAATTTACATACTTCGAGGTTGCCTATAAGGATGGCACACATGAATGTCAGAGGGCCGGTGTGTATTGTTGCCCATAATTGTGCGCTCTTCGCCAGTGTACTTATGGGCCTTCTCCACAGTGTGCGTGTTCCTGTCCGTCCAGTAGATCCAGTCTTCAAACAGGGTAACAGCTAAGACATGAGGAAGTGTACCGGCAATGGCCCGGTGACGGTTCTGGCCGTCCATGTCTGCAAAGCTGAAAGTCGGTACAGGGTCAACACAGATTCATGGTACTGTTATCATGAGAGAAACTTTAGGAACTAAGTGCCTCACTGAATCATACTTGACAAATGGATTCATGTCTGAATGTCTCAACTCACTCCAGAAAGTTAAGGTGGGAATCAGCAAAGAAGATCTTGTTGGTGGTGTAGTCTATGGTCAGAGCATTGGGCCACTCCAGCTTAGTTGTGATAATGGCACTGACATTGTTTCCATCCATGCCAACCCTGCCGATATATGGTGTGTCACCCCAGTCGGTCCAGTACAGCCATCTGGTAAAAAGAGGACAGGAAGGGAAAGAACAGGAGGGAAGGATGGGGAAAATCCAAAGACAGGATTTAAGAGTAAATTCTGGTGTATATTTGAATGATTAAAAACCTCCAGTAAACACTGTTTACCTAGTTGTGTAATTTTGGACCTATTTTATTATCTTTCCCATTCCTGTGGCTAAATGGACCAGTATGGATTCTGTATTTTTTCCCAGTGCTGTTACAATGAAGTCTAACAGAAGAAACATCTTTGCTATGTAAAACTGTAAAAGTCTTGTTCTACTGTCAGCCTGTTACCAAGACTTGTGTGTGCGTGTGTGTGTGTGTGTGTGTGCGTGCGAGTGCGACTGTGTGTGTGTTAGTACCCATATTTAGGGTTGACAGCCACAGCACGAGGTCGGCTGATAATATAAGTGTCATTCCCATCTGTGAACTCCCCAGACAGCAGCTTCTTCTTGTAGCGCCCATCCAACTCCATCACATGAATGGAGCCATAATAGCTGTCCACCCAGTACATCTTCCTGCAGCAGACACAACAAGATTTCATTAACATCCCTGCAACCATGATATGGTGAAATTTAGTACAGATAAAAACAAGTTTCCAAGTTTCCAAGTAATGAAAAACCACTTAAATGAACAAAGTACTCCTACAAATGGTAAAATTAACGTTGTTCTTGGTTTTCACACAAATGTATCTATGTATTTGATTGTGTATCTATTAATACATTACTAAATTATAAAATATTTAATGATTAAGATTAAATGAAGCTCCTCCAATTTGACATACCTGCCCACCCAATCGAGTGCCAAGCCCTCTGCTCCTACTACGTCGTTATCCACCAATGTCTCCCTGTCACTGCCATCAGAACGCATCCTCTCGATCTTGCCAGCCCCTCTATCTAGCCAATAAAGCCTTTTCTCAATGTTATCAAAATCTAATGCCACCACGTCGGACAGTCCCTGCAGGACTATACTTAACTGTGATCCGTCAGTGGTTAAATTACGGATGTAGTAGCCATTACTGTACAACAGATATGGGGCAATGCCGCTGTTCTGGCGACAGGTGCGTCCGTCCGGTTCGCGGATGTATCCCGGAGCACATTTGCAGTGGTACGAGCCAACAGCATTCTCACAGATCTGGCTGCATACGGCAGGTGTGCTGAGACACTCGTTGAGGTCCTCGCAGGCTTTGCCATCTGGCATGAGCTGGTAACCGGGGTGGCAGGAGCAGTAGTAACCAGTGAGGGTGTCAGTGCAGATCTGGGCACACTTGTGGACTGAAGGGTTGCGGCACTCATTGACTCCTAGACAGAAAGAAGACAAAGTTTAAAGAAGACAGGAAAACAATGACAGGTATATAACTCGAGAGAAGAAGAATTTCACTGATTAAAATGAACCTATAAATTTTATGAAAGAATTAGTTAACTGACAATTAATAAAACCTTTTTGAAATAGATAACTAGATAACTGCTGCTTTTCTCCGTTTTTTTTTTTTATCATTGTACACTGAATATCTCAGGGTTTTGGTCTGTTGGTGAAAAGGGCCACTATTTCATGACGTTTTAGCAAAAATTAAATGTGTTTTGATGATAAATGAATTAAAGCTAATCAATAATCCTAATAATTATTGATTGCAGCCCTTGAGTACCAGAGAATGTGGGGGAATATATGTATATTCTTGCATGTTAACATTTTCAGATTTCTGCAGTTGATTCACCATTAACAAAAATCCCAGAGATTTGAAAATATCCATCATTAAAAACAGGAAAATGAGTGAAAGGACAAAATTTGCATGAAATCTACCAAACGGACATCCATTTTTAGAACATTGAATTATCTATTGAGGAATATATGTATACAATTTTGGAGAAAAACTCTTTTGTTTGGCTCCACTAGATCAATAAAAATGTAATTATGTTTTTGAATCTTGTGAGAGAGAATTGTCACATTTTGTATCTCTCACCACAGCCTTTTTCATCGCTGTTGTCCTGGCAGTCCTTCTGTCCGTTGCAGACTTTGTTGAGGTCAATGCACTCCCCTGACTTGCACATGTACTGCTGTGGAGCACAGGTGGGCTGGGGCGTGGTGCACAAACTGTCTGCCTCATCTGAACCATCCAGGCAGTCGCTTTCCCTGTCGCAGGTGAAGGAAACAGGGATGCAAGCTCCATTGCTGCAGGTGAACTGGTTGCTTCTGCACGTGTCATAGGTACAGCCCAACTCATCACTGCCATCCCCACAATCATTCACACGGTCACAGCTGGGGAGGAGGAGTAATTAATTCAACTCTTTTCTGTGACAAATGTCTACTTCCATTCACTTACACATTCCCTCTACTTACCGGAAGGGGATGAGAATGCAAAGACCATTAGAACAGGCAAACTCATCCATATGACAGGTCCGGTTGGGGCAGTTCTGGAGCTCATCAGCCGCATTGGCACAATCTTTCTCCCCGTCACACACAAAGCTTAAGGGCACACAGCGTGGGTGGCCTGGGTGCCAGGTTGGGCAGGTGAACTGGTTGGAACTGCAGGTACGTTGGCCTGCAGGAAACAATGAGAGAGATAAACTGCTGTTGGATAAACTATGATACCATAAATCATATATGACACCAAGTATCTGTTAAGATTTCAATTCAACTTCTAGAGTATACATAAAGAAAGTAAATTCAACATTTAGATAAAATGGCAAAAATTAGTTTCCAGTCTATAAAATTTGACACAAAATAAAAGTCCAGGTATTACTTAACCACAGTGTAATAATACATTTGAAGTGCCATCTCACCACACTGCAGTTCGGGAGCCTCGTCACTGCTGTCCCAGCAGTCATTGTTGCCATCACAGATCAATGACTGAGGGATGCAGTTTCCATTGGTACAAGTGAACTGACTGGGACCGCATGTCCTGATTTGATCCTCTGCACAAGAACAGAGAAAAAGAAAGACTGTTATCAAGGGGCATATTTTTGTTGGATGAAAAATTAGCTCTTGAGCCAGAAAATCTGATAAGTAACCACTAAGTCATTTGTATCAATAAATCACCATGACAACAGGCCATTGAGAACCATTTATACTTTCAACAAAGTTTTTTAATGATTTTGGCTAGAAGTTGTATGCAGATTCAATTCAATTCAATTCAATTCAATTCAATTCAATTCAATTCAATTCAATTCAATTCAATTTTATTTATATAGCGCCAAATCATAACACAAAGTCACCTCAGGGCACTTTTACATGGAGCAGGTCTAGACCACACTCTTTAATTATAAATTATAAATACAATGTATGTATGCGAATATACAACTCAGAAGTGTCGTTCCATTATTAATGTAGTAAATATACAAAAAGAATGACACACTAGAAAAATAAATAATTAACAATTTGATCCCCTTCCATCAATGATTGAGACCTGTCAAGGTGAAGAAAAGTGTCACCTGCTTAAATACCTGAAACATCAAATATAATTGCAGAAAACTCACCGCAGGAGGGAGGTTCATCCGTCCCATCATTGCAGTCTCTCACAGAGTCACAAACCCAAGAACCAGGGATACAAATCCCTCCATCACAGCGGAACTGGTCCGGAGAGCATGTGCGACCCGCTGTAGCACAGTAACGGACATTCAGATTTAGACCTATATCCATGTACAGTTCTACTGAATCTACACAGAAAGGAAGCCATTTGCTTTGTAATGGTGATACAGTTTCTACTAAGGAAAAGCAGGGCTCTCTCCAATGCTAACAATTCGACTTACCACAGAAGAGAGGATTCTCATCACTATTGTCTCCACAGTTGTTGTAACCATCACACAGGTTTTCAGGGTAGATGCAGATGTTGGTATGGTCACATTTGACCTGGCCTGAAGGACATGTCCTGTCAGCTGGAAAAGGTTGAGAAGGGCAAAGGTAAAAACATCAACCACTTGATCAACAACCACAATATTCTAGTACTGATCATTAAGCAATGCCTTGCTCAAGAGGACCTAAACTGTAGTTGCTGAGGAAGAGGAGATGGTTACTCATATATTATAACCACAGTATTTAGAGTTGAATCAATGATTTCAAGTCAGAAACTTTTGAAAACATCTTTCCAATCAACCCTTTGATCATCGTCACTCACGGCAGTTGATTTCATCAGAGGTAGCGTTATCTCTGCAGTCATTGTGGCCATCACAGACAAAGGCTGCACTGATGCATCGTCCGTTGCCGCAAGTGAACTCAGTAGCAGGGTTACATGTGGGGAAGGGGCAATCACGCTCGTCACTGTTGTCACCACAATCATTTGTGTAGTCACAGGCGTAGCTGAGCGGCACACATCGCCCGTTGTCACAGGTGAAGTCCATGGCTGAGCAGGTGTGGAAGGCTGGGATGAATGATGGAATGTAGATTTACTTTCTACCCATGATATTCATGTATTTAGATTTCTGCTCTCTCTCTTTTTTAACATCAAACTAACAGCGAAATAAGCTTACGTTCTTATGTTAGCAACATAAAAGGGTTAAAAAGGTCAAAGCCAATTACAAAAATGGTGACTACATACTGATAAAAGTCCTCATCTCTCACCACACACTCTCTCCAGCTCATCTGAGTTGTCCCGGCAATCATCAGTGCCGTCACACTTCCAGCGTGAAGAGATGCATTTACCATTGAGACAGGTGAACTGCTCTGGTGGGCAGCGTTTCCCAGTGTCTTGGATACAGTCTTTGCCATTATTGGCCAGGTACCAGTTCCCCTGATGAGGACACTGGCACTCAGGGCCCAGTGGACCTGGAGGAGAGATTGAGGGAATATAAGAATTAATAAGAACTGAAGGGAACATATAAATAATCAGTGAATGAGTCTTACCAGGAACACAGATATGACTACAGCCTCCGTTGAACTGCTGGCAGGAGCTGGAGCAGCTCTCCTGCTTAGATGCGGCGAAGACGTGAATGTCATTTGGGCGGTACTGCAACTCCTCCACCAACACTGCTAAGTCAGAGCCATCATCCTTCCCTGCCCTAAAGACAGCCCTCTCAGTCCAGTCGGTCCAGAAGATGTCCTGCTGGAATACAGTCATGGCGTAGGGATACTGGACCCCCTGCACAATCACTTGTCTGTTCTCACCCGTCAAAGTGGATCGCTCGATTTTGTCTCTGAGAGAAGCAGTTAGATAAGAAAGAAGCTGTGAAGAAAAAATGCTACAAAATGTGTCCCTTGGCTACTTTGTAATACAATAGTGAACATACAGTGAGGCATCGGCCCAGTACAACATCCTCTCCTCGTAGTCCAAAGACAGACCATTGGGTGTTGAGAGGCCGGTGTTAATAATGGAAGTCCTGAAGTTTCCACCCAGTGTGGCCCTCTCAATCTTAGCTGGACTGGCCCAGTCAGTCCAGTACAGGTAACTGGGCAGAGAGAATTGGGAGAGAAGGGAGGAGAAGGAGCTCATCAGTGTATTTTGATGATGTTCACATCACAGTGAAAACCTAGAAATTGTTATATGTTCATCCAATCTGTAGACATATGCTAGTGAAGTGAAGGTCTGCTTTTACCCATAGCAGGGGTCGACGATGATGCCTCTGGGGCGGTTCGCATGGGCGATGATTGAGCGGTTCATCCCATCCACCCCAATGGACTCTACATTTCTGCTGTAGTAGTCAGTGAAGTAGAGACGCTTGTTGACCCAATCATATGCTAAGCCCTCTGGGTCATCCAAATCTAAATAGTATCACATAGAGGAGGATATTGATTAAAGGGAGACAAAAATGATAAGATCTTTAAGGAAATGAGGAAATGAAACAGTATAAGAGAAGGAAGTGATAAAGACAAAAAAGGCAACAATAAAACAGTAGGAAAAATATTACAAGTAATAAGTAATGCTTTACTCACTTGTGGCTATAAACACAGGTGGGCTGGCAACTGATGTTGTGGTGATGTAGCCAATCCTGCTCCGGCCTATCCCCTTGCTCTGGGTGAAGAAAATTCTCCTCTCCTTAAAGTCATAATCCAGTGCCATCAAGTTGTAGCCCAGGTTCACCATTGGATAAGGGGTGCTGTGATCTGTGGGATCTAACCTCAAGCTATTCAGTGTGTAGTCTGTGGTGAAAACTAGAAACTCATCTTGTCCATAACCACATGTTACACCATTATTAAGGAGTGATCCATGTGCGCAATCACATTTTGGTTTCTCCTGGTCTGGCATGGCAAAGCAGAGCTGCTGGCAGCGCCCGTTATCTTCCTGGCATGGGTTAAAGCCCACCTGATTGGCAGATGTAGGCTGGATGTGAACATCAAAGATGGTGACATCCATCAGTCCGTCAAGATTGTCTCGGATTATCTGGTAACATAAAAAAAAACAAACATATTTTGTTATTTAGTGGCATGGGCATAGAACATTAACAGAAGGATCATTAAACATCCACAATTGACTCTGAACTGATATCAAATGAACCAATGAAGAGTTTGTCTCACTTTTTTTCTTTTAAAAAATCATTCTCTGTACACAACAAAATGATGGTGCTACTAAACTATTATTGATGCTAACTACTAACTGCTATTGCAGCTGCTACATTTTATTGCTTCTGTAGCTAATTCCTGTTCACCACAGCAACAGCCATAGCTCTGTTTTCTGTATTCCCAATGGTTTTCCTTTTTGTCCAGCCCAAAATAAGATGATGTTCTAATTGGACAGGAAAGCTGCTTTGGATAGCTCCTTTATGCCAAGCTTAGGTGTAGATAAAACTGTGAAAATGCAAAAGCAAATCCAAAAGTGTCTGATTGACTGAAAAAAATGTTTTTGTGCATTTGGTAAACAACAAGAAAATATAAAATGTCTTACTTCCCTGTAATATTTGGGCCTATATATTGTGTTTCTCTGTGTGAACTGTACAAATTATTTAGTTGTTTTAATGAGAGATCTCAAAATAGGATTATCATGAAAGCTAAAACTCTGGTAAGGTAAAAAAAAAAAGGTAAAAGCTGGTCTCACTCTCACCTCTGGCTGGTCAGTGTTGGCTGGGTTTTTACTGGCCTGGAAGAGCTTGCCAAGCTTTTTATCCACCCACAGCATGTAGTTTCCAAATATAGCCATCCCTGTCGGAGATGGATACCGGCTCCCATACTGGATAATCTGCCTCTGTGAGCCGTCTGAGGCCATGCGTGAGATCATATCAAGAACATCATCCGTCCAGTAGAGAAAGTCATTGGAATAATCAATAGTTAAGCCACGAGGTGATGCCAGGCTCTCTGATGCCAACACCGTGCGGTTGGTGCCGTCCAGCAGGGACCGTTCAATCTTGGGTGTTTGACCACCGTCAGTCCAGAAGAGGTAGCGAAGCTTGGGGCTGACAGCCAGGTCACGGGGCTTGTCCTGGGCGGACTTCAGGAGAATCTTTCGGTAGGTGGTGTTAATGGCAAGCACCTCCAGGAAGGTCTCGCTCTCAAAGGCATTGCTAAAGTACAAGTTACCTGAGGAGGTAAATGGAGAGATGGGAAGAAAAGAGTGTCAATTGTCAGCACAGAGATACACAGTCATGATTCTTTGAAGGATACAATAGTGAGATGTTTTATATTATATTATTATTATTGATTTATATTTTCTTTAAATATATTGTTAATTTATTTTACAGTTATTGTTTTATGACCCTTTTTTCTAAGGTGAGTAATAAGAGAGTTTGCTCCCTGTAACAAAAATTGACAAATGAAGGGATGGCTGATAGATAGAACTGGCTTCATACCAGCAACCCAGTCTACAGCAAGTCCCTGGATGCCTCGTCTTCCAATGCCTGAGGCAATGACACTGCTGTAAAGCCCTCCATCTGTTTTGGCCCTGAAGATCCCCCTGTAGGAGGTGGAGGTGCTGTTATCAGTCCAGTATACAAAGCCAGATTCAATATGGAGGTCCAACTTCCCCTTACTGGAGTAGGAAACTGCAAAAGGGAAAACAAAGTTCAGTGGATCCGTGTGTAGTAAAAGATTAACAGTTCACAGATAATGCTGTATAATATGCACAACAGGCTCAAACAACATAAATCTGAACAATATAAAACCAACGTACGTCCACCGACAGGTACCATAGCCTCAGAATGGTCAGAGCTGTTTATGTGGAAGCCACGGATGTATTTGGGTGTGGAGACAATGGCGAAAGAGTCATACTGTTGACAGCGGGAGCCATCCTGAGATGGGTAAAAGCCTGTGGTGCAGGCACAGATCTTCTTATTGTCTGGTTTGGGCAGACAGAGGTGAGCGCAGCCCCCATTGTTGGAACTACAGGCATTAGTGGTCCCTGCTGAGTCTGAGACAAAGGCAATGGTGGTGGTGGTGAGCATTACTGGATATTATGAGCCCATATTAGTGCAATGCGACCGTCCTGTGCTGTGCTGAATCTCAGACCAACAATTTCAAAGGCATATTAGAGAAAATATTTTATTTTCATCAAACTTTTGCAAGTTTGGATATCTTTCTTTCCTGTTTGCTCAGAAATTCTGTTTTATATGAGCATTTGAAAAAAAATACAAATCTTTTTACTTATTTGGCATCTGAAAATATATGCTGCACTCTAAATTGTCCATGGTTGAAACTCATAGAGCATTCAAAGTTGTTCATCCCTATTTTTTTAAATACCTTAATAACTTTTTTTTTTTTTACATTTGATGAATCAAGCACAGACACAGAGGTGTAATCTTCTCCCGAAACCTACATTCAATAGTAGAAATACAAGTGGTGCTCAATCCTGCAGTGTCCTGTCCTTGAGGAAGACACTAAACTCACTCACTCACCGGCAGTAATTACCTGTTGCATAATGGATGAAAACACCAAAAATATAAAACCAATGAATCCACGTACTATCTCTGGCGTGCACTTTAAGGGCACGCAGGCCAGACATGCCGCTCCTCATCACCACCATATTGGCACCATTGTCCTTGTCCACCCTCTCGATGACCTCATAGTCCAGATCGGTGTAGTAGAGGTGGTTCTGGTAGATTGTCAGCCCCCATGGGTGGGACAGACCACTGACCACCGTCACCCTGCTTATACCGTCCATTGTGCCACTCTCGATCTGGGTAAACATGGAAGGTAAACAGAGTTGAGGAGAGTTTATTCCCCACAACATCCCTAAATTGCTTGCAAAGCTTGTAATGAAATGTACAGTAAGTGACAATATTGTTATTCTTAATTTATACATAAAGCATGTACACTGTACATACCTGCCCTGAGCCCGCAACACCCCAGTACAGTTTCCTGGTAGAAATGTCAGCAGTGATGAATCCTATGTTGGCCATGTTGCCTGTATAGAGGTTCCTGAGATTGCTTCCATCCATATCAGCGCTGCCAACCTTTGGAGGAACTCCATTGTCTGACCCCTTGTCTGTCCAAAACAATTTCCTATGGAGGTAAAAAATGTGTGTATTAGATATCCAAAATTTTAAATCTAACTATGTGTAAAAATTCTTTCTTGGTCAAAAAAAGAGATCTTCTTGGATGATTTCACCTACTATAAAGAAATGTTAAGACACAGGCACAAATTTCTTGTGCACAGTTGACATGTCTGAATGTTTTATGTACAGTATTTCTGTTCATTGTTTGGGATGGGTCTCTTGTATCACAAGAAACATAACTGTGATGGACATGAAGCAGTTGCTTCTTTTTAAATGTCCAATAACATAATGGTCTTTCAAACAATTAGACTACTTTGTCCTGTCAGTCAGTTAATCTCTCAAATAATTCTGATGAGGTCCTGGTCTGTTTTTCTATTTTTCCTGGACTAGTATGTACAAATTAATAAGTGTTCAGAATCACAGAAGAGAGGACAAGCCTCGATATATGTAACTGAAACGTGATGATTTGTTCTTTCCATTATTCAGTAAACAGAAGCTTTACCCTCGGGCTGGATCCAGGACTATTCCGATGGGTTCTCCTGCCCCCTCCGGTTTGCCAGTGGAGGTGATGAGGGTCTTCCTATAGTGTTCATTTCCATCTACACGGATAACCTAAGTAAAGTGTTTAGATTATTTATTTGAGTGATAACAATGCAAAAAAAGAAATTAAGTGAGAAAAGGCAAAGATATGTAGGGAAGAAACACTAATGTATTGCACATTTGTACACAATAAATGTTAAATAAATAAATAACAATGAAGGAAATCTAAGATACAATAATAATGAGTCTGAATGAGACTGACTTGCTAAGATAGTAAACAGGAAAGTAGTATATGTGTTGTTAAATGGTTAAAGATATATACACCATAACATTTTCTTTAATATTCCCTGGTGATGCGTTTTGTCTTTCTATAACCTAAGACTTGTTTTGACAAGGCTGGGCTTTATTTCTCATAGTATTATCATTAATTATGAACATATTTTTGTCTCAGATGGTGCTTACCTCTATGGCTTTAACAGTGGGATTGGTGTAATACATCATTCGACTTATCCAATCAAAAGCTAGACCAGAGGGAGATCCCATGAACGCTGCTGGAGCAAACTCAGACCTGTTGGCACCACTGGTTTTCACTTGCCATATAGAACCCTGACAGGTGGAGGAGCAAAATCAGAGAAAATGCATTGAAAGAAGTGTTTTTGAAACTGCACATACTCAAGTGGCCACTCAAGTGGTCAAGTGGCCAACAATAATTAACCATAAATATATATATATATTTAATAAAATATAAAATTTTATTAAATAAATATAAAAAATATAAAATATTCCTCCACTCACAGTGCTCTGCACCCAATAGACGAGCTCCTGTTGGTCATCAAAGTCGATGTCCCGCCCCTGGCTAATGCCAGACACAGGGGCCATTGCATTGTTGGAGGGGTCAGCGGGGTCCAGAGGAATGCCAAAAATAACTGAATCTCTCACCACCATCAAGAAGGGATTGTTGTCTAAAATAGAGTAGAGGTACACATGATAAGAGAACCACAATACTCACACAATTGTACAGACACACTACAAAATGAATTTAAATTAAAGCTACTGGAAAAAGGCCTACCTTGGATACAGGTGCGTTTGTCAGCATCCAGTTTCCAGCCAGACTGACAATGGCAAGTGTAGTACCTGGGTCTCCGGCCTGACAGCAGGCACAGCTGACTGCACATGTGTTCTCTGCATGGGTTGATGGCTGAATACAGAACCACAGTGTCACCTTCAAACTGTCATCTCTCCAGTTTTATATGGTTTGTTCCAAATCCAGATTTTGTGGCTAAATTTGTATCTCTAGCATGTAGTTAGTGTAATTTCAGTAGCCTGTTTTTACTATTAGACACCATATTTTAGATCGACTTAGGTTTGCAAGTTTTTAAGTTAAGTTTAATTTCACATAATTCTCATTATGGGTTCTCAGGCCCACAAAAACTCCAGAACACTTAATTTATACTCTCTGTAATGATACATAAAATGCTTTTACCAACACCAACCCTACACTACATCAACATTACACTACATGTTAGGAAATTACAAGTATCTAAGTAAGTTTTATTAGAAATTACCTGCAGGCTGTTTGGCAGGATGGTCCATAACGATGCCCATGGGCTGGTAAACACTGGTCATTAGAGTGGTGATGTTGCCACCGTGGAACTTGTTTGTCCTCATCACTTTGCTGGTGTAGCGCTCCGACCAGTAGACATGGTCCTCAAAGACTGTCATACCGTGTGGGTGCTGGAGAACCTGGGTATTGAGTGGGCATTTACAGGGTTGATAGCTTTTCAAATTCATCCTTACAAGGTTTTATTTTCTGTTTTAACTTAGATGCTCCTTTTCACTACCATCCTGATTTATAATGATACAACTACACCCATTCATATAAGGTGTTTGATCAAAATGTACTTCACTGTTACAGTAACATTTTTTCTAATTTCTCACAAGTCACTTAAAACCGATACACGTACCAAGGAATAATTCTTATTGAAGGTTAAAATTGTTCAGTTATGATTCTTGGTCAAACTGATGCAATTACAATACAATTTCTGATATGTAAAGAAATGACACCAAATATTGACATCAGGTCAGAAATCCTTTGACAAATAGAAATGAAAAATTTGGTACTGACTCTGACTTGTTCCTGATTCATCTTGTTTCTATGAAGTGTTTTTGTTCAATGTGTTTTCTCCTTCTTCTGAATGCATTACCAAATGATCGCCATGGTTATTATATCACCTCTGCATTTATATCAAAATGAGCATACCATGTCACTTGCTATGACCTGATGGCGGTTGTTCCCATTATAGTCACAGTAGTCAATATATTTGAGGTAGGCATCTGCGAAGTAGACCCTGCGTGTGGTGTAGTCCAGGGCCAGGCCGTTGGGCCAATAGAGCTTTGTGCTGACGATGACTCGTCTCATGGTTCCATCCATGTCAGCCCGCTCGATCCTGGGGTTCTGACCCCAATCGGACCAGAACATCACGTTGGTACTGGGAGTAATGACAGTGTGATAAGACACTATGACAAAATGTTTATTATGTCTTGTGACAAGATGTTTTAAGACAACATTTGATGTAAGAACAAATTAAAGACTAACTAAATGACCTTGTAAGTTTCCCCCCCAGAGTCTCTACTTACTGATTACGGGGGTCTAAAACCAGTCCACGGGGACTGGTAACATTTTTGGTGAGGAGGACTTTCCGGTAGCGACCATCCAGAGTGGACACCTCAATGTTCTCCATGACAGAGTCAGTCCAATAAAGGTTTCTTGCTACCCAGTCCACAGCTATACTCTCAGGTACCATCAGACCAGTGGAGAAAACCTAGAACAACAGACACACCATAACACATTGAACACTGACTATGAGAATCTTGCACAGTTGAACTGAGTTTATCTTCTTGTACAGCAAGAAATTATATTGTGAAATATTACTTTAATGCATTTGTCTAATCATGTCTCTTACTTCCTGTCTGTTGGTGCCATTCTGGTAGGCGCTCAATATCTTCTTCTGTGAGGCATCAGCCCAGTAGATTTTGGAAGTAACACGATCATAGTCTACAGTCACAATGCCTGAACCGCTGATCACTGGATGCATCTGGGGTGGTCTCATGTTGATCCGGTTTGCAATGATCTGACTGCGCTTGGCAACCAGAAGTACAGCTGCTATAGGGTCTAATGGGATAAAAAATATTATGACTCATACCAATAAATTATTTTTAGAGTACTTTGAGACAAAATTCCATTCTCTGCAGAGAAGGGTGAAATTATTATATAAAAAATATATAAATGATTATTTACATGTATCATATCATCATTAAGTTTGATTATACCAGGCAGCTTTATTTGTATTGCCATGTTTTTTTGCTCACTTGCAGCTTTGCAGGTGCGTCTATCAGGCTCCAGAAGGTAACCATCCGAGCAGTAGCATCTGAAGCTTCCTCTCTCATTGTAGCACTGCTGGCTACAGAAACCTGGGATCAGACACTCATTGATGTCCTCACAGGTCTTTGAGTCGTTGAGCAGCTGAAATCCTGGTGGACAGATGCACTGAGCCCCAAATGGTCCTTGTACACAACGGTAACTGCAGCCCCCATTGTTCAGTGCACAGTCATCTTGGTCTTCATGAAATGATATGACAGTGAATAAGTATTTATGTATTTATTATGAATCTAGCTGCATTAGTTGTTCTGATATTTTGATTTGTATCATCCATTTCAATGATGTGTTGTCTTTGTGACTGTTATATCTCTTTTTTATTAAGCAATTTTTCTTGTATATTTATTGCACTGATGTCTTCTAAATGTATTGGGGACTTTTCAAAAATATTGCCAAGTTAGATTAAATATTCACATAATTTGCTAAGGTTTAAATGGATTTCTAAATGTGTCTAATAGTGCTACGTTTTAGTATTCATACAAGGCTCATATAATGTTTTCAATCATATAAAAAGCACCATTATAATATTAGGAGTATTCTTGGCTGCGGGTTAAATATAATTTAAATTACAGCACATGATGTGATGTTTGTGAAACTCACTGCAGATAGGTGATTCATCTGCTCCATTAGGGCAGTCCCTCTGGCCATTGCACACCTTGTCCAGGTCGATGCACATCTGGTCAGTGGGGCACTGCCACTGATCTGAAGGACAAGTAAATGGAGGGGTGGGGCAGTTCTGTTCATCGCTCATGTCCCGACAGTCATTGTCACCATCACACAACCAGCTTGGGGGGATGCACACCTTGTTGGTACACTGGAAGTAGTTGGGTCTGCAGGTGATCTGTGGGCAGGAGTTGTGTTCATCAGATCCATCCTCACAGTCTGGATGGCCGTCACACTCCCACTCATCTGGAATGCAGAGGCCATCGGTCTGGCACTGGAACTCATTGTTGTGGCACAGGCCTGGACCTCGAGTGGCTGGAGACACCACAGACAATTAAAGATGTCAGTAATCCAGCAGCAGAAAACTTAACATCAAGAGGTGTAATATGTATTGTTGTCCTGAAATACACTTTTTACATTCAACTGAATGGGAAAGTGTATCCAAACTTTTGACTGTTACTGTACATAGATTAATGGGAATGACAGTGAATACCATTATAGAATTAATTAACATAATTGATATTTTTTTCTATCCATCATCAGTCTGTGCAATTTACTTACGACAGTCTCGCTCATCAGAATGGTCCCTGCAGTCAAACACTCCATCACACCGATATCTTGAGTTGACACATTGGTCCCCAGTGGCACAGGCAAACTCATAGGAGGCACAGGAAAATTCTTGAAGTAAAAGAACAAAGAAGAACAGATAGATAAAGGAAAAGAAGGGAAATTAAACGTATCATAGTGTAACTAAAAAAAATGCACTTAACTCAAGAATTTTGCTTATAAGAGGGTATTCAGTCTTGTGACCAACATGTCTAAAACAGAAATCAACAAAGTATAAAGTTATTCCTACCACAGTTTTTCTCATCAGAGCCATCCAAGCAGTCCTGGTCTCCATCACACACATAGGAGTTGTATATGCAGCGGTGGTCAGGACACAGGAAGTAGGAAGGACCGCATGTAGTAATGGTTGAATCTGCCAATCGCAGATAAAGCACTTTTGTTTCAGTACATTTCCAAGATAATATGTGTATGAACCTATTTCATTAAGTGTCAACAGAGATAAAAATGGACAGTCTCTATGTACTTACTGCAGTTGTGTTCATCAGAGCCATCACCACAGTCATTGTCACCATCACATACCCATGATTTAGAGATACATTTATTGTTATCGCAGGTAAAGTATGCAGCAGCACAGGTGGTAGGAAGACGAGTGGGACAGTTGATTTCATCAGAACCATCACCACAGTCGTCATAGCCGTCACAGCGCCAGTTGCGCAGGATGCAGTGTTTGTTGTTGCAGGTGAATGCTTGTGGAGAGCAGGTCGCTCCTGGGAATTAGGTAGACATAAAATATATGAAGCAGGCAGTTGGATTAGTATAATTGATTGCTCTATAATACGCATCTTCTCACACATTTACCTGTATCAGTGCAGTTGGCCTCATCAGTCTTATCTATGCAATCAGCAATCCCATCACAGATGAAGGAGTTGGATACACAGCGTCCTTCATCACACTCAAAGGAGTAGTAGCCACAATTATTGTCAGGTGGGGGAACCGAATCGTCCTTGATGCAGTCCCTCTGATTGGCCTGAAGCTTCATGCCGTATGGACACCCACACACTCGACTGAAGGAGGGAGTCGGGAAACAGAAGTGGCTGCAGAGCCCGTTGAGCACCATATTGCACCGGCTGGTGAATGCTGTGGGTAGGATGGTGAAGAAGTACTCAGTGGGTTTGTGGATTATTATATCTGGCTGACTGGCAGCTCAACTATCACCCTAGTCCTGCAGTCATTGAAATTCAATTCCTATTCATACACACAGTATCTAAGCTTACTCACCATTGTGAATCAGTTACTGCAGGACTGGAGTGTTAAACTATTCACAGACCCTGATGCCTCCCTGGGTGTGAACTTACTGTTATGGAGGTCAGCTGTGTAGGCCTTGACATTCATAATTCCAGTGACTCCTTGTCTGATCATAATGTTCCCACCTCCATCCCGCTTCCTCATCTCGAATATTGCTCTTGTCCTTGTGTCAGACACATACAGGTAGTCTAGAAGATAAAAATACCAGTTCCAGTATTGTAATAAAGTCAGAAGGCATAAAAAAACAAATGCACATTTGCTAAATATAATGTCAGGTGAGTCACCATACTGCAGTGATTTCAGGGAGGTGGTGGGGGTGAGGGGGGTACAAAAAATGAGTCAATTAGAAAGAAACTCAAATAAGTGGCTTATCACATTTTAATATGTGCCATTGTGCTGAAGGCACAAAAAATGTACAGAAAATTCTAACACTCATTTAGAATGTTTTGCAACACTGTTTTGGTCTAAATGAAAATAAACTCTGAAATAAGGTTGCTTGAGAATTGTTAGAGCTTTATAATAAAGTTGGGGTTTTACTGAGTCAAGGCTGCAGATAAACCTTAATAACATCATATACTGTACAATTTGAATAATACTTAATAATTCATGTGTAATATATAGTAGGTGTACTAGAAACAACGACAGTTATGAGGTGAGACCAACAAACACACCTGAATAAATTGTTAGAGAGTAGGGTTGAGTGATCTGCCCGATATTGCTGAACGTCTGTCTGTCCAATCCTTCAATACCGATGTGACCAATCTGGTCCAAGAGGGAATCCACCCAGTACAGGCGGTCCATCCTGTTGTAAGCCGAGCACAAGGAATTAACCAGTGAATATATAGGAATACTGTAATCCACATCACATACAATAATTTATTCCTTGATTCTTGGAATCATTCACTGAGATCAATAATCCTCACTGTCATCACTGTAATCGTCATTGTGCTTACACATAGTCAACAGCGAGTCCATATGGCCATCCCAGTGTTGTGTTGACCAGAGGAACAGCATTGCTGCCATCAGTGAAGCCTTTGGTGATGACCGCTGGACGGTTCCAGTCAGACCAAAATAAGTAGCTGTGGGGCAATATGAGTGGAAAAACAAGAGAACATATCTATTCAGATTCAATATATTGTATATAGCACATGTTAATGAAAGTAACTATGTATTTAGGTACCTCTGTACTGGCATTACTAGACTGTGATAATTAAGTACAAAAGACACCAAAACCAATCACACCTGATATATTTTAACACTCACCCAGCACTGGGATGCACTGCAATTCCTTTTGGGTTCCTCAGTCCAGTCACAATGTCTCGTCTGGACTTGTCTGTGACTCTGAAGGCCACCACCGACCTGTAGGTGCTTGAGGTCCAAAACAATACATTGGAGGTCCAGTCGTAGGCCATGGCATCAACAATTCCCACTCTGTAGCCTGTCAAAATCTGTTGAACTAAAAATGCATACAGAAAATTATACCCATCAATGTGATACACAGGGCTTGGAACAGAACTATGAGACACAGAATCTGACATTATTATTACATCCTATGGGTAACAGATCAACTCACATTTATTTTATGTAAGATTATGTATTATTTTTACAAGAAATTTCAGTCAGTGCAGTAATAACAGTGCATATTACACAAAAACTCACTGGTGCCATTGAGGTTTGACTTATAGACGAGGCCTTTGGACCTGTCATTGTAGAAAAGGGCCTCCTCTTTGCCGTCAAACTCCACAGCAGAGCCAGCGAAAGAAGTTGCAAGACCTGTGAGGGGAAGGGTGATGTCCTCCTGGAGAGATACGTTCAGCGGGATTCCCCGCACCGCCATAGAGGTCGCCACCAACAAGTAGTCCTTCACCTCTGTTCAAAGAGTCAGTGGTAGTGGTTATTGTCTTTTAAATCCTAAATCCATGATATATTCTATCATATGCTGTTGCAAGTAATTAAGATTTAAAAAGTAGTTAGTAGTAGTAGGAAAAGTAGTAGTTATTTGGTATGAATGCATTTATTTGTAGGTCATAAATTTTTTTTTGAAAAAATATTAAAATATGACAGCATTAAAAATAATGTGAAATGAGTAACAGACCCACTTTAAAATCTGGTCATTTTGCCCTCTATGTCAAAGAAACTTACTGAAGCAAGTCCGCCGGTCAGGCTGCAGGTCGTAACCATGGCGACACTTGCAGCGGAAGCCCAGACCATCATTGTCAGAGCGATGACTCAAGACACAAATTTGCTGGCAGCCTCCGTTGTGTCTGCCGCAAGGGTTCATGACTGTGAGACGCGACAGATTGTGCTCATTTTATGATAGCAATGGTGTTATAGTTTGCAAACATAACGAATGAGACTCAGAGCACTAGAGGTGTGAACAAAAAGAAGGAGTGGGTTGCACTTTCTGCCCAGCACCAAGCACTAATTATTGCACCTCCTTACCAACAGGTTGTAGAATACGGTGTGAGACAACAACATGACCCGGTCGCTTCGTGGTACGATAGAGGAGTGCTGGGTTGCTGCCATTGAACCGATTGGCTCTCAGCACACCCATCTTGGTCCAATCAGTGAAGAACATATGGTTCTCAAACACAGCCATTCCAAAAGGATGTGGAGCCTGGGTTGCACCATTGAGGACTATTTTTCTGCAGAACAAAAACACCTCAGAATGGCAATCAGATGCAGCACAATATACCACAGCTGCATCATTGCATTTCAGCCCAAAGTTAGTCTTCCCATATAGAAACATGTTTTTAATGAGTTTCAGTGCAACTTTTACCTGTCTAAACCACTGTAGGAGACAGTTTCCACTGTGTCAAAGTGGCTGTCAGACCAGTAGACCCTCTGGGTGACGATATCTATAGTAATTCCGGTTGGAGTGCCGAGCCTGCTCTTCACCAGCTCTAGACGGTTACTTCCATCCATGAAGGCACGTTCAAGCTTCATCTGCTCACCAGAGACACCCTTGTCTGTGAAGAACATGTAGCTGCAAACAAATAAAAAATTAAGTCTTAAAGGGGTTCTACAATGTAAGAGATATATGATGCCAAGTCATGCAAATATAAAAAAAGATTTTAAAAAAATGTACAGGATTACAATATAATGATGATAATGACAATAAGTAAACATGTCATTCCCCACAGATGACATGGGGCAAGTTTCATTTGAAAAAAATCCAGTGACCAATGGCATAAAAGTTATGACTTTTTTAAGTAATTAGCTCATGCCCTGATGTTAATGTGCAGAAAAGAACAATGTTTGTAAAGATTCTAAAAACAAACACACTTCTACCAATATTCATTTTAATACCAATACCAATGACGTTGACAAATGACGTTATGATGTTTCATAGGTTTGGAAGCTTTGAAAGACTAAAATATTTAAACCCACCCAACTGTAGGGTCTAGAGCAAGGCCATGAGGAGTCTGCAGGTTTTCAGCCACCAGGGTGACCCGATTCCTTCCATCAAAGTCACACATGTCAATGCGCTCCACTGTGGCCTCTAAAACATAGAGTTTGAAATTGACCCAATCCACAGCAAGGTTCTGGACGCTGTTGACTGCAGTGGTCAGAACCTCCTTTATATCATCACCATTATATTTGGTGGAATATACCTGTAAAAAGAATGAAAGGGTTTGGGATGAATGGGTTTCCCTTCCCAAATCAAATACTGCCTAATATCCTTGAACAAGGCATATGTCCCACAGCTGTTCTAGTAGAGCTACGCAGTGTTCAGAAGAAATGATTGCTGCTTAACTGTCTATTAAAAATAAAAACATCTTCTGTTTGGCAACCATGTAAAAGAAGCTATGAAGAAGGTATGAAAGAGGGCTGTCATCAAAATGTCACCAAACAGTGATCCAGACTGACCTTTTTTGTGTTTGTGTCACTCCAGAAGACTGTGTTGCTGTGCCAATGGTATGCCACACCTACAGCATAACCTTTACCCTGGGAAGGCACCAGAGTTGTGACAAAACGCCCGTGTATATCAGCCATCATCACATCACCCCCATTGGTGAAAATTAGCTGTGGCATTCCACCTGGAAAACAAATTTCAGATATTAATATTCCACTTTGTTGTATTTATCTTGGAAATTTGATATAGCCAAAGTATAAAACCCTCAAACCTTATGTGTTGTAAATGTTGAGGATACCCTACTTTCCTAAATCAATACTATTTGCATTCATAAAAGTTTTGAGTCAAGGTTTCTCCTAATGAGCAACCTATCTTTAAAATCTTGTCTGCTTTGACATGTTGAGCTTTAAAACACCCCACAGATCTTGTAGCAGCAGATTGTGTAAAGCTACTATGTGATGCGTCACCCCCTGTACCTGACACATTTGCTTTACAGACATGACCCTGCTCCAAGAAGTATCCATCAGCACAGCTACAGTGGTGCGTCCCAGGGCGATCTTCACACAGCTGATCACAGATCCCCCAGATTTGACAGTCATTGTAGTCTGGAGAATAATACAAACAACCATTTTTTATGTAGGCATAAAGGTGAAAATCTATACATGTGTTCTGAAGCAGAATGCTGTGAAATTAATCTGGTAATTGTATTTTTCTTTAGACTGACTAAACCAAGAATTAATGTTAAAGAAGCTTCCCCAAAACTATTTATGCTGTTGGTAGCTCAGAGTCCACTACTATTAATGATACTACAAATAAAGATGCTTTCACAAAATGTCATATTTGGCACTCACCTACACAGGAGCGGCTATCATTGGCTACAATGAAACCATCAGGGCAGTAGCAGGCACCACCTTCAGGAGATGGGTGGCAGTGAAATTCACAGCTCAAGGTTGAGCACCGCTCTAGGCCTATGAATATAAGACATAGAAATCAAGATCATCAGCAAATCTAAGGTTTACCCATAGCATCACCATTCTCTGCAGCTTAGAACATCATAATTATTATTGTGGCCATTATAGATATCATCATCTGAATTTGGAGGCTGTTAGCAGTTCTCTGAAAAAAGTTAATCTTAAACCAAGCATGTGTAAAAGCAGTGATTAAGTTGGAAGCTATGATCGTATTGCATCCTCAACAGCTGACTTCTGAGAAACATTCATGAGTACAGCACACTGTAATGTGTAAAACCCTTGTACCTAAATTTATAGCCCTAGGCTGCAAATGAGGGACATTTTATAGTCGACCATCTCTCTAACATTTTAGCTAATTTAAATTTAATTTCCTTGGTTTCTTCTTCACAAGAGCTCTAAAGACAAATGGGTTTACATAGCAGTATTTTTTATAAGGTTTCTGTGGTTTAGTGAGGGACTAATACATATAGATTTTTCACACATATATGAAAATGTTATATCTGTTAGACTTACTGCAGGTTTGCTGAGCTGTGGAGTTGGTCTCATCTGTTCCTCCAGGACAGTCAGGTTTGCCATCACATACTTTTCCCACTGGTATACATACTGTTGAGCCCGGGCATCCCCACTCACCAGGGTAACAGTCTCGAGAATTACTATCTAAAAACCACATTAACACAGTGAGTGTATATTATGAAGTAGAAAGGTTTTTATATAGGCAGTTTTTAAGTATTTACATCTATGATAATTCTTAAAAGTCATTAGCTAGAATATTAAGTCACAAGTTTCTCATTATATTTTTTTTTATCATTTTGGAATGAAACTCTTTTAGCTTTTTTACCTTTACCTTTTACCTAAGGATCTTAACCATGAATCCTCAACTATGCCATTGACTGTTGTTTTTAGACTTAAATTTCAGTGTAGTCTTCATGTCTACACTGGATTTTCACTCCAGATCATTAATCCATCTCTAAGAGCAAATTTTCTCACCACATCCTCTCTCATCACTGTAGTCCCCACAGTCGTTGAACTGGTCACACACCCAGCGCTGAGGAATGCAACGGCCACTCGAACATGTAAACTCATTGCCACTACAGCTCTGGTACACTAAAGAATGAATAGGGAAAACTCACATTATTTCAGGCTGAAGTGTTGCGCATCTTTCTATACATTGCAACAAAAAAATATGGGCCCATTGAACATCAGTGTCACAATAATTAATCTTTTTGAATATTCTTTTAGAGCTTCAAGCACATACATTAATTATTTTATCAATTCAACTACTTTTCAATGCCTTCTGTGTTACAATTAAATGTGAGTTGACCCTCTGATAAAACTCTGTTCAGTCCTCACCACAGCCTTGCTCATCACTGTTGTCCCCACAGTCATCCCAGTGGTCACATACAAATGAATTTGGAATACAGTAGCCATTTGAACACTGATACTGGTGGATGGGACAGTGCTGAGTCGCTGAAAATATAACACAATCACTGAATTTACAACAGGTCAAAACCCAGAGGTAATAAAACACCTGTGACTTGTTAAACCAAAATTACAGGGAAACAACATTTATAAACAACCAGAGGTGCATCATTATGTATATGGTAGCCTATGGCAATTTCAAATATACAAGCCAAATAAAATCTTTACATGGCTGTTTTGGTGATGTTTACAGATTCCTGAAAAATTTCCTATTTGACTGGAATGAAAATTATATCGTATGCTGCTAAATCATGAAACTTTGTACCCTTTCCTAATTTGGAACTGAGCTACAGTTAGCTCATTTGACACAATGTTACAAACAATGTGGAAAATATAAATAAATATGAAAAATACAGACAAATATGTAACTAAAATAACATTTTATTAACCTTGACCAATTAGCCAATTAACCTTCAACAAAAGCAGTGATTTTACTCAAGTTCAAGCTCTTTATTGTTACATCTCTACACAGGTATAAGAGAGTAGTATGTAACTCTATTGTAGCTAATGTGACCCAAACGGGGGTTAAAACAGGTCTTCAATTTTCACATCATTGATCGATTTAACTTGGTCATTTAACCCAAACCTGAGCTGATGAACATAAAAGTGAAAACTTGTTGAGTATACTCACTGCAGTTGAATTCATCAGAGCCATCTCTGCAGTCCTGTAGTCCATTGCAATGCTGAGAATGGTTGTAACAGGCCCCATTAGCACATGTCTTCTGGGTGCAACGTGGATAGTCTGCAAAAAACACAAAATTACTCTATAAAAAGGACTTTTCATTTTGCACTCTATGTCTATAAAATTATCATTATCAAACAAAAACCTCATAGAGATTATAACAGTGAACACAAATATCTCATAGCCTACTATTGATCAGCATTGTATATTACATCAAAGTACATTATAATGAGTTCCCTGTACATTCTTACCGCAGCTGTTCTCATCAGAGTTATCCACACAGTCCTTCACATGGTCACATTTGTATTTTTTGGGGATACACTGGCCCTCCTGGCAGGTGAATTGATCTGGGCTGCAGGTTTGCCCACCTGAACCAAAAGCATGTGAAGAATTTTATTCCAAAACAATATGCTGACCAGGAATTAGACCTGTAGCTCTTTAAAGGGCAAATTGTCATCATCAGTTAAGAAATGCAGGTCATTTTGTCAATTGATGTTACTGAAAATTAATTTTGTCACACCAACATGAGCTATGAACAAAAATGACACCATGGCCCATTTATCTACCTACAAAGACCCGTTTATTATTAAATTACTGAAATGATATATGTTTTCCTGTCTTAAGTATGTTTAATTGTTCCTATTAGAGAAATTCAGTAAATGTACATATACTGTATGTTGTTTCATTAGACCTTCATGCATTTTTTTCTATGAGGTGATGTTGCCACCTAGTGGTTTTACTCCTCATGACTGTGCATACCACATGTTCTTTGTTCATCTGAGCCATCAATGCAGTCTTCCTCCCCATCGCAGATAAATCCCAAAGAGATGCATTCGCCGCTTGTTATGCACTTAAATTCCTGTGAGTTGCATGATGGAGGCGCTGCAGCAAAGAATAAAACAAGAGAAGAGTTTTCACATAAATAATAGTGCTGAAAGCTTTATGTTTTCTGTACAGTTTTTTTTCTCTTTTTTTACTGCTAAACTTCATCTTCCCAGTTAATAGATTATCACATGGACATATTGATCAAAGTATCAATCAATCAATCATATGTGTCTATATGGTGAATTTATATAATCAAATAGACTGGATACACTGGGTTTGTGAGATGGTTTTGCTTAACACTGACTGTGTTTCCAGTGATTCAGTTGCTATACTCACGGCAGTTTTGCTCATCTGAGTCATCCGTACAGTCTTTAGTTCCATCACACCTCCAGGCTATGTTAATACATTGTCCATTGGTGCACTGAAACTCCCCACTGCCACAACTTCCTACAGAAAAACAAACCAAGACAGAAAGAGGTTTAAAACATCTCACATCATTCACTTTCTATGGGGATGGTGTAGGTGTAACAGGGGTCATTTGTGCATTCAGTATTCTTTAAAATACATTCAGTCATGGTAACATTGTGCTTTTGAATGTCTGATATAAATGACACTTGATGAAAATGAGTAGTTTACAGTTTCCTTGACAAATGAGTTACCATGTTTATGACAGCTGTTACTTCCTCTGTGTGCAGCATTTCAACCTCAAAACATGTGATTTGGCTTTTAAAGGATTGTTAATTCTTCACCATGAATGAACAGTCCGTCTTATGACCTATGCGAGCCAATCGTCTCAAACACATCATTCATATCTGAATCAGAGAGATAGCTCAATATGTTACTTTGTATCTCTTGTGCATTCATAACCTTTAAAAATTTAGTAAAAGAAAGAGGAGTGAAATAACTGTCCAATAAGTCAAAATGCTCATTTTTTACTGTAAATTAATGACAGCATAGAATCTTGCATAGGCTATCAAACACAATTAAATGATAAAGGCTTGAAAGTACAATTTCCATTGAAGTGATAATGCATTTTAGAAAAAGTAAGGTATTTAATTATTTATTGCACACTACTTTAAAATCACATCACATCCTTTAAAAAGTCAATCGTTTTAAGTTTTATTGTCTTCCAAGCAGCCAATACTTGCATGATTTTTATTTATTTTGTCAGAAAAGTGTCAAACTAGTCAAATCTCATTTAAGAGTGAAATTCTTACAGTTTCTTGCAGTGATGATGAATTACAGTAAAAAATTTCTTACAGTAATGATTAAAAATGATAAACATCTCACTGTAATGATCCAAGTCCATTAGAATCCAAAACTCTACTAACTAATTATTATTGACCATTATCTAGTACTTTCGCTACTACCTAACTTAAACTTTTAACATTAACTAGTGTATTGGTCACTAGAAAATGTATTGTTGTAAAAGAAAAAAAAAGAAAAAAAGAGTATAACCATACCTTGAGCAAGCTGAATTCCTTGGGACAGCAGCAGAAGAAATAGAAGACCTTTAAGGTCCATAATTTAGTGCTCAGATTTCTCCCTCAGTGCTCTTCTGTTTCACTGTTCAGGTTTTAAGTGCGACAAAGTGTGTCCAGTCATACCAAATCTACACCCTGACTCTGTCAACTCAAATTAACCTGGTGAAGGTGCCACCTTTGCGATTGAGATGTGTAACTCAGGAACCAGCTGACCAATAATGTGACACAGAGTAATACACCTTTTTATGGCTCACTCCTTTACATAAAACTTCATCTAAGATTAACTTTTACCTGTTGGTATTTTGTCTACATCAGCAAGAAAAAGTAACTATTCATTTTTGTGTAACACTGCAGCAGGACATTAACAGTATCTGTAGCTGAAACCAGGGTTGGGGAAGACTATATGATGCCTGAAAACAGATTTTTCATTTCTACATCCAACCTACACTATACAGCACAATTAACATGTCATGTTAACATGTATTTTACCTAACAAACTGAAGAAAAACAATACCACAGTGGCTTTTCAGCTGTGATAAATAATAATAATATCAGACAAAGCAAAGGCAGTACAATACAAACGCAAAGACATATGACACAGAAAGCAATAGCAAGTCTGACAGTAAGAAGACGACATTAGAAGACAATGAAAAACAATAGAGATGATAAAAAGATTGAAAGACGATAAAAACAGATCATATAAAAGCAAGTCTGTAGAAATTGGTTTTAAGAAGTGATTTAAAAGAAGTTACTGATTCTACTAACCTTATCTCCCCAGGCAGGTCAGTCCAAAGCCAAGGGGAACTGAAGGCAAAAGCACGGTCACCTTTAGATTTAAGCCTCAACTTTGGAACAGCCACAAGGGCCCCATCTGGGGCTGGTTCCTACAAGATCAACATATCTGTTATGTAGCTTGGAGCCAGACCCAGATGTACTTTAAAAGTGATCAGTAAAATCTTAAAATCAATTCTAAAATGAACAGGGAGCCAATTGAGAGAAGCTAGGATTGGGGTCAGGTCATGTCAGTGGAGTTACAGTAGTCTAGTCTGGAGAAAATGAGAGCATGGATGATTTTTTCCAGGTCAGAGTAGGAGAGCAATGGCTTAATTCGGGAAATGGTTCTTATTTGCAGGAAGCAGGACTGGACAACTTTTTAAATGTGTGGTTCAAAACTTAAATCACAAATCAAATAATACTCCTAGATTTCTGACAATTGACTTCATGTTGATGGATAGGCATCATTCAAATATCATCATAATCTGTAAAGGACTTTAAACCCAAATGTGTTATAGTGGTACACACCTTAGTACATAATGGTGCAGTGTAATGGCAAAAATAAAGTATGGTGTGTGAATGTGCCATCTATTAAATGTATTGAAATCAAATACAATATCCATAAAGAAACATTATTTTACACACAACTATAATTATCATTACTTAATATATTTTATGCAGATGGATATTTAATATATCTATGAATTCCATCCTGTGTAATCATCAACTTAAAGCTGCTGCGTGTAGAGTTTTGATAACAAATCATTGCCAAATTACTGAGACACTATCATTTACAGTTACCGAACAAACTCATGATCGGCAGCTTCTACTGTCATCTTCATTGCATGTGTGGCCTTGTTACAGCAAATCTGGTTAATTGCTTTATAGCACAATGGAATATTGCTTTATGGCAATAAAGAGTAAATGGTTGCTCTCCTTCCAGCACAAATTATGCAAAAACTTTATGAATATCTATTAGTAGCAAATGCTGCAGAAGTGAGAGGCCAGTGGGAAAGTATTTTATGGTATATTTATCCTCCTGAAAAACTGGAGTGAAGCTAAGAGCTAAATAATCTTTTGACCAACTCTGATCTGGCTGAGGATATTAATTTCCTTCTACACAAATTTTCTGTGCCTTTAAACCATGTGTTACCGGTCATAAATACTTCTAATCATGTTAACACATTGTTAACAAACGGTTTCTGTGCTTTAAAACTTTATTTTAACATTCAGCTTAGTATGACTCACCTACGAGTTATTTACAGCCTGAAATCCTTTTCTTTTTAGTATTTTTTCTGTCCTAACACTTAAAAAAAACTGAAAGGATGAAAGCATCAAAGGATACCATTATCAAGTTTCCAAGAAATTCTCACAGTTTCTGTGAATACTACGTGTAAGATACTGAGTGTGTGAGATAAGAGTCAGAGTTAATGCTGAGTCACAATGCTTTATTGCCATTTAGTCTACAGCTAACTGTGCTCACATTGAAGCAGTATGGTAACTGTGGAAGGATACACAGAGGCCTATGGAGACCTACACAACTTTAATAGCCTGCAACTCACAACAACAATACAGTACACTACATTTTTAACATCTCTTTGCTATGGCTACTATTAAACAACTAAACCTGATTTGCCATATTTAATTACTTTGAACCAAACAAGTCACAGTCATGTTGTCACTGCTATGTACAGTTCTGTGGGCATGTCTTCTACCGTTTTCATGTCCTGACTATGGAGCTGTCTTGAGAGCAGAGCCTGCACCAGAAGTGTCCCTGAGACCTCCAGACAGACCCCTCTCCTGTTTTCACCACTTGCGCAACTGTTCTGGTATTTTTGTTTGAACTTTGGTGCCCTCCAGTGGTACAGTACTACCAAAAAAAGAAAAAAAAAACTGGCTGTGCAAGTGGCAACTTAGAAGCTCAATTCTAAGCAATTGCTTAATAATGGAGATGGCTAAACAGGAACAAACTTTAATAATTGCATTTGCTTTAATGCATGCCATACGTGTAAATTAAATATGTCCAAGGTAATAGACTTGAGATGGTCTGATCATTAATGACTTTCAGTTGAACATGTAAAATGTGTGAAAGCAATGTCACTCAATGTAGTGAAGTCCAATGTTGTCAAGTTGATTTATAGTTAAAATTAAATATCATATTATAAGTGACAAAAGAGAATTAATACAAAGTGCATGAAAATGTTAAAATAGTTAGATGGAATTTTATTTTATTTATGAAGACCACAATTTGGTATCAATCAGTCACAAAAGTGGTTAGAAATAAACCAAATATACACTTAAATTATACAAAAAAGAACTGAACCATTGCAATGTGGTAATATTTAACACAAATTACAGTGAGATATACAGAGAAAATCAACATGCCCCGATTTGGAGGAATAACTCATTAAGTTTTATTAGAATAAAAGAAACTCACCTCATTTACAAACCACTGAATAAAATTGTGACTCATCATAACAGAAAATGTGAATTTTGTAAATTCATAGATGAGCAAGATGTTACATGCCATTAAACAATCAGACATTCTTGAGTAAATACTATTTTAAGACTGACAATGAAAACATTGAAATGGAGTGAGACAAAACCTTTGAAAGGATCCACAGTGTTCCTCATATCACAAACTTTCACATAAATTAGTAAAGGAAAGAGAGGAATGATTAATACTTAAGGTTATAATTGGTCAGAATGGAGTTCACAATATACGGATCAATGGGTTGAAAGGACATAACAGCCCTACAGTACAATAACATCCATTACTGCACATTTCTTGGGCAATTGCACAAAACCTGAGCTCCCAGAGTGCTTCTGTTTATACTTCTTTTATCATAATGGGATATTATTGTTGTGTAGTTATTTGAAAAAAAAAAAGAAAGTAAGAAAACTGAATTCCAAGGTGTTTCTCACAAAACATCAGTGGTGTACCTTATGAAATATTTGATCAGGGTAAATGTCACTGTAGGTTAAACCTTTGCAATTCCACATTAATTGTTTACATTAATTGTCATTAATGCGTGTAGTAAGGGTTGGTCTGGCCTTGGCTTGAAGCGTATGGGTTGGTCTGTGGTCGATTCTGAGTGTATGGGTTGTTTTGGGGTCGAGCCTGAGCATATGGACTGCTCTGGGGTCGATCTTGAGCATAGAGACTGCTCGGGGGTCGAGCCTGAGCATAGAGACTGCTCGGGGGTTGAGCCTGAGCATAGAGACTGCTTGGGGGTCGAGCCTGAGCGTATGTGTTGCTGTTCATGTCATCCATGTCCTCGTAGAGCCGCTGCAAAGAAAAAAGTTTCTTTATGACAAAAAAACCTTATGTATTCCTCATTTTCTCTCTTTTGACCCTCCTGAATGTTTTCATTTCTTTTCTGCCCTGCATACTTGTGCTCTTTCTGTCCCATGAATTAAAACCTTTTCAGAGTATTAAATTTTGTCAGTTAACTCATACTACCCGCCCTCATTTCTCTTCTTTGTACATCAAACGCATACGTAGACATGCTCACCGTGTTCCGCCCTGCAGAGATCAGGTTTTGCTGGCTGCTGCTTGGAGTCATCTCCAGGTTGGTCCTGCGGTCCAAGCTGCTGGTGACCCGTGGTATCCTAGGTGCCCCAGCATTTGAAAAGCTTCCCAGAACATTGGCTGAGCCATTATTTACCGAGGGTGCCTGATTATTGGCTAAGCTGCTGTTAACCAGGGGTGCCTTGGCAGGAGAGTGGCTGATATAGGGCTCTGCAATGTCTACATCTTTGCTCTTCCTGGAGCTCTTCTTTGAGGATCTAACAAGATAAAACAAAAGTATATATTACTGCCTATATTACTGTGTCTGTACTACTACAATATATTTAATTTATAAATGATTTTCTTTGATGCAAAGTATTTGTAAAATATGTTTGTGTGTCGAAAATAAAATGACACATTAGAAGTACCAGGCTACCTTGTCACAATAAAAAAAGGTTCATAATTAACATTCCTGGTTATATAAAGGTTCATGTGTAGCTTGAGTGAGAGATAGCAGAGACATGGCAGAGGAAATAATTAATAATTGGAAAAGAATGACAACATAGCTGAGAAACTCACTTGCAGGCCACCACAGGCAGAAGGATAAGTGTGATAAGCAGCAGTCCCCCAAGTATGGGGCCGACTATTGTCAGTGTCAGCTGCCATGCTAACAAAACACAGAGATTGACATGAATGATAAATATAGTGAATGGACTTAATAAGAAGTTTTCTTTAACACAACTTTCTGAAACAGAAAGTCTCAATATGGGCAAACCAAAGTCATAGCAATCTGGGATATTTAATTGCATATCAAACTATCAAAGAAAATGTGCAAACAAATTCTCTGCCCTCTATTTGGGTATTTTAGCATGGAAATCATGTAACCTATACACAAAGTAAAGAACAACACAACTACATACAGTACAAGTACATAAAAAGTATATACAAGACATGCAATTTAAATATATAAATACATGGATGTACATTTTTAGTTTATCAGGTATCGAAGTGAAGGAACATTATCTTTCTGGCTGATGTACATTTTTTAAAATTTGTTAGCATTATGTTTCCCACAGAAAATATATTACATTTGCAAGCAGTTGGGGACAATTCACAGAGGTTATGTTGCTGCATTAGACGAGATAGTTACATTTGTAGCATACTTGACTTTTTATGTTAACAATTGTGTATCACTTTTTTCAAAAAAAAAAACACACATACTGTATACTCACATTCTTTGCAGTTAAAACCTGAATAACCATATGGACAACTGAAAGAGAAGAAGAATAGTTGTATGGCTTTCAACTTTTGCCTCCTCAAAATAATTTGGAAAAATAATAAAATAATTTCGGAGATACTATTAGATAGATACTAATTATTACATTTTCATACATTTATGATATGACATTTAAGTACCTACTCGATACATTTAGATCCACTTGCTTTCTTACCACTGGGACAGGCTGCAAAAGCAGGAAAGGTTGAGGTAGTTTGTAGTTTAGTTAAAGGAAGATAATTATATTATTGCACACATATACACACATGCACACACAGGCATTCACACTTTTCTCTCTCCCACTTAAATGCACTTACCCAGGCATATTCTGTTAGTGAAGTCTGTTGGAATGTGGTTTTCATTACATGTACAGTTAAAAAGTCCATTTTCATATAAACATTTTGCAGTGTATTCATCGCAGGCGTCCCTCTTACACAGATTTGTCTCTTTAATTGAAAGGAAAAAAAGTAGTATATTATCAGCACATCTATCTCACATGAGTAAGATAATATATGAGCACTAAAGCATGACAACACTAAAATAATCACATGATATGAATGGTGAAATGTACAATATGCTGACAGCAGTTGAGATATACCATTCCACGTCAGCTGACTGATACTCTTTACTGTACAAAGATCACTATTTGTGCAATTACAAGAGGCATAGAAATACATGAGTAATCAAATTTTAACATCAGGGCGGAAGTATTATAAAACCCTTAATCACCTTAACCAATAGCCTGACATGAATATTTACAAAAAACAGCTATAGTGTGCATGCCAATTATTTAGCATATAATGTGTAAAGTAATAATAAGCCAGATCATTAGATCATTATCTAAGTGGGATGGACAATCCAATACTTGTCTTGATAGAAGCTCGAAAGACAAGATTGGAAAGGAATTGTCGTGGAAAGGAATGTGAGCATGTCCAAACACAGAGCACAGAGAAGAAAACACTCCCTCCAAACAACTAATCAAACCCCATAAAAAATAAATCTGAAATAGGATACATTGTGCTGGATGTCTTACTCATTTGCATGGCCGAGAACAATGTGGGGGTTTGATGTTTAACTGAACATCTTGAGTCATGCTGCACACTGTTATTTAAGTATTACACACTTTGAAAAACTTGTATAACAGTGTAGTGTGGAGCAGGCACATAATTGCTGCTGGGGATGGGGTGTCATCATCTCACCGAATCAAAACCATAATCAATGGGCCCAAAAACCCCAAAATGAGTGTAGTCCTTAAAATACCAAAGCAATGGAAGGTTCTGCATCCAATAGCCCTAATAATGAAAGCTAACAAATGTTTGATAGGATGAAGTAAAACCAAACATTTGTAAAGAATACTCTTTATCTATAATTCTGTTATATTTGACAGCTATTAATAAATTTCACACAGTGCTGCTTTTTAAAACCAGATACAGTATATAATTTTGAAATATTACTTTTCAACCATTCTCTGTTGAAAACAAATCCATATCTCACCATCAAACTTGATAAAGATCTAAAATATAGAGACAGATGTAACAAACATACCTTTAAATTGTGCATTTCCAAGGAGACAGTCATCAGTACATTTGCTGGCATCCTCAATCAACTGATTAACCTCTGATGAATCAATGGTAGCAATTGTTCCGAAGATGATCTCTACAGATGCTGTGACCGATTCCTTTGACCTTGACCAAACTTTGCTTGCTGTAGCGGGCCTATATGGACAAAAAAAATCACACTTAATGATAATTATATTCTGCAATTATTAATTGCAATGTGCTATTAGTGCACTGTAGTAAAACAGTAGTAGACAGACCGCCACCACCACTCTACAACTTACAGCAGTTCCAGCACTGTAGACTTAACGTAACCTTCAGAATCTTTGTAAATTTCATCCAGCTGTGGAGGAAAATGTATTTTGTTTAGGACATCATCTCACTGGGTATGGACTGCTCCCTGAGATTAACTTCAGTTCTCAAAATTATTTTGCTTTGATAAACACAGAGCATTGATCACAACACACATCAAGCTTAATAGTCAAGAATAGCACGGGTTTGTTAATTCTGACACAACTAGCATCCGGGTGCACTAGATATTCCATAAAGGCCACAGTAGCTGTTTGGATATTTACTGGAAAATTTAATGTGTGCAAATTGTGGATTAATATCCATGTCATTCCGAGACGAGTAGATGAGGGATGTTAAAAAACAGGAAAGCAATGATGTGAATTATTTGACAGGTCTACTCTAGGCCTAACATTTAACAAAGGCTAAAAAATAAATAAACACATTAAAAAGGGAAGAAAATTGATTTCTTACCGCATCAGTGATCTTTTTCGATTCAGTTTGAAATACTGTAGATGTTTTGTTACTCATTTCTTCATTATACTCCATTTTCAGGACTAGTTGTCCAGGGAATACTTTGGCTAAAATAGAAAAATATCATCTCAAGAAAGTCGTATATGCACTCCTGTCATACCAATTTATTTGGAAGATGAGAAGATCAATACCATTCATATTTACTCATATTTTTCAATAAAATTTAAAGCTACCATACAGCCAGCAGTTGGTTAGCATAATTTAGCATAAACACTAGAAACAGCAGAAAACAACTTAAGTCTCTGCTGGTTGCCTGGCACCAAGAAATAGTCCAGCAACACTGATTTTATTACTTTTGGACAGAGGCAGATTAGCTGTTTCCCCCTTTTTCTAGTTTATGTTCTAGCTATACAATAACAAGTAAATATAAATATTATGTACATATTAAATACAAATATTTAATGAAATGATTAATGTAGCACTAGTCCTCTAAAGGTGCCTATAATTTTGACAGTATCTGTACCTTGTAACAGTATCTCTAGCTACTACTACTCCTGTGTCATTTTGAACTTGCAAAATGCCACACAAGATTAAAGACAAATACAGGCTTGCTTGGCTTTGAGATGATAATTATGTTCATTAAGGCACTTCCTCAAGGAGTAACAGCCTCATAGTGGTACACAAACAATACTTACAACTCTCACAAATTTTGCTGATGTTATTGTAGTAATCACCAGCCAAACACAAGCATACAAATTCCTGATTGGCACGAGGCTCACAGGTGCTCCCACCTCCGCATGGTTTTGAATCACAAGGATCTTTAAAGTAAAAGGAAAACACACACCACACACAGACACACACACACACACAGACACACACACACACACAGACACACACACACACACACACAGACCACAGACACACACACACACACACACAGACCACAGACGCGCGCGCACACACACACACACACACACACACACACACACACACACAATATAAGCATTTACAACTTATGTGAGTTCAATACAATTCTTGGATATAGAAGGAATTTCAGTTTTTGGATACTGATAGAAGTACCTAGAGGCTTTGTAGTTGCAGGAAGTGGTGTTGTTGTGGACACACCACCTGAACCTGTTGTTGGAGCGGGTGATGGTGTAGTAGACGTACCATCTGAACCTGTTGTTGGAGCGGGTGATGGTGTAGAAGACGTACCACCTGAACCTGTTGTTGGAACGGGTGATGGTGTAGAAGACGCACCACCTGAACCTGTTGTCGGAGCGGATGACGGTGTAGTGGACGCACCAGCTGCACTAGTTGTCGGAGCGGATGACGGTGTAGTGGACGCACCAGCTGCACCTGTTGTCGGAGCGGATGACGGTGTAGTGGACGCACCAGCTGCACCTGTTGTCGGAGCGGGTGACGGTGTAGTGGACGCACCAGATGCACCTGTTGTCGGAGCGGGTGATGTAGTGGACACACCATCTGAAACTCTTGTTGTAACGGATGACGGACTTGCTGTTTGCCCTGGTTTAAGCAACACAATATCATAACTGTTAAATGATAACCTAGTGTTCAGCTACAGCTAACTTGTTAACAACAAATTGCAACAAAGAAAATTAACTCTGTCTTAACAAACTACTTAACAAGTTAATCCAGATCTGGCTAGATAATATATAATAGGGCATACTTATTACCAATAAATAATACCATAATAAAGTTCTAGTCACAATAACATGCCTTATCTTTATTGAATTATTAACAGAGGTCAATGCCAGTCAGCATAACATGGTGAAATCAAATGCAGTGACAGAATTATATACAACATGGTTTGTAGTTTTATGGCAGTGCTTCTCCTTTACTATAAGATAAAAAAAAAAAACTACATAGCAATGAGAAGATCCACATAAAGGGTGCATGGTGAACTAGGCGAGGTAATGCCATATCTTATACTGATAACCTGAGGAAAGTCCAGTTGTTCAAAGGTGTAAAAGGCTGAGCATTGTGGTTATCATACTGTATGTTCAATTTTGTAGTAGCCTGAAACAAAAGTATAACTAATCCACTTGTTATTATTATTAAAATCATTATATTAGACTAGAATCAAAATTATCATTGAAATTATGCCAGGATTACCAGCATTAAGGAACATTCCTGATATTAAACAGAACAGATTGCATTATTTAATGCAAGTACATTACAATAAAGCCATTCAGTCTGAAAGAAGTATTTTAGACACACTGCAGTATGAACAGGGATTCAGAAGAAAGGCTCTCAGATAAGAAAGTCTGTTAAGAAACAATTCAGCGTCAAATTCAGAATCAGGCCATTTAATCACATCCAAACTAAGGATAAAGGACTTTCAAGCAATATATCACATTTAAATTCTAGAAAAGATTTTTTTTAAAAGGGTCAGATTTTGTGCTTTACACTAATCATGTCATTTAGGTTTCAAGCAAGTAAAGCATTAACCAGTCAAGATGATCTGAGAGCAACAAAGAGACTTCTCTGTCCGGTATAGCCCTCCAAAAGAAGATAGAGTGTAGTGAGAGAGTAACAACAGGGTCATAAGGTAAGGTCAGATTGTCTCCATCAACACACTAGTCAAATATTTACTATAGCTTGTGTGTGCACCAGACCAGTTCCGAAGTAACAAGTGGTTGTAAGGCCAAGCTTGAAGCTTTTATACCAGTTGTGCCTTTTTGTAGCTGATAGTTGGATTTAGTTTGTATTTTTTCTGGAAACAGAACTGATGTAAAACAAATGAGATATTAAAATCCTCCCAATATCGTGTTTCCTGCCAACACAAACAAAATATTGTTTGCTTCAACAAGTAAAAAACAAGAAACAATGTGCCTTGAGCAGGAGGATAAATAACATTCTGGATCAGTGTATGAATGTGCTTGAGGTTTGCCGAGTTCAGAAGAAAGTGAGAAAGAAAAGAGGGAGAGAAAGATGATGTAAAAAGAGGTTCATCCAAGCAACCCCGGACATACATCATTTCTAGCTTTCCTTTTTTTGCAGGCAATGAATTTAATAAGACATGTCAACATTGACACAAAGAAGAAAATTGGCTTGAAACCCAATTAAATTTTTAGGACATAATCCACACTTGACCCCATTTATTAAAAAGATAGAAATCAAAAGACAGTATCACTAAAGTTCACCTGACAACTGAGTTTGTAATCATATAAACTATCTGACAAATAGGAACAACTTTACCAACGATTTTACACATTTAAGGTTTAAATTAAAATGAAAAAAAAAATCAGTCTACTTACCATTAAAGGCTACAACGAACAAAAGGAGAAAGAGGAGTTTGAATTCTCGAGCCATTGGAAAAAAATGAAGGACAAAACTTCACCACAAGAAAGACAGGCAGATAGCTGTAAGCTGTAAGGCGTTAATGCCCTAAACCTTGGATGATGAGGACTCAGATGTCCTCTACTGGCAGTTTTAATTATCAGCTGCTCCTCCCAGGATGCATTTCCCGCCCAGCGGAGACATTTCAGTGGCCCAACTTCGATGTCTTTATGACATCTATCTATTTATATATTGTACATGACATATATCTATCTCCATAATCTGTTTTTGTAAATGACCAACAAGTGTGTCACACACTTTTATATACCAAGAAAGTGTCTGATTTAAAATTCTGTACCTGAGCCGGGTGCAAATTAGATCTTTCTGTTTAGGACAGGTCATATTCTCATAGTTTTCACTCAGCATCATAAATAGAAATAATAGCTATCATTGGACCAAATGTATTTACACACTGTTTCATAGTCATATATTAAAACTGTCCATATCCCTGTTATCAAATTTACTCAAAATATAAAGTCAAAAACTATACGTTCTCAACGTGAAAACCAGATATTTATTTTTCCTCAACATTCTCTCACCCAAGACTTCTTATGGATAGTGGTGGAGTTCTAAAATGGTTTATTGTTGCTTTCATAATATAGAGAATTGCCAGTATCCACACTATACGGGGGTCAAGCTAGTGATGTGGGTCATGACAACACAGTGGAGTCTGACACCAAAGTTGAGAGGACAAACAAGAATTAAGCAATGGTCTCTGCCAGAAAGCTCGACTCAAATCAAGACTGGGCTCTTTGTACTGGAGCTGGAAAAATATCAGTTGGCTAAGTAAGAAGGAAGCTTTACAGCAGATAAGAGAGTTTACTGACAATGTTATCATCATTGAGCAATTTCTAACATGTTGCACTGACACCTAGTGATGTCATGTACTTTACATGTTTCCTGACTGAGCTTATGTGATTTCTGTCTCTATAAAATTGGAGGATTTGTACAACAGGAATAAAATACAAACACAGAATAAAGTATGTCTACTGGCTATAATATTCATGCAACACTTCAGTTTCTCAAAGCACAATTTCTGATGTACATGTCAGCTTCAGACTGTAAGACTTCAGACTGTATAAGTTACTGACAGGGGTTATAATGAACAGAGGAGACAAAGATTACATTCCTTGCCTGTCATTTTATGAATTTATAACAGTCACCATTTAACCCTAACACAACTTCTGCAAACATGATTTCATAACAAGCCAGGTTAAAACATGCCTATGTCCACACAACTCTAGATAGGAAGTTTAATGTTGGTTCTAACAAAAAGAATAAAAATATTGCTTCAAAAAGTGGTTCAACCCACAAGATTGTTATCAGAAACTAAGAGCCAAATAAATTTAAGCAGGATGGGGCACAGTGTGACCTCTGATTCGAACCATCATAAGATGTAAGATAATGTGATCTTTGTGTAAACAGTTAAACAGCTAAATGAATAAGAGGCTGAGAAACCAAGGTGTAAAAGTTGGAGCACTGGAAATATTTGTTTTAAATTGTCACCTTAATAATGTAAGGATGAAGTATGTACTTTTAAATTATTTTCAAATTTAATCTGACCTGCACCTGCATCATCCCATAACCAGCCATAAAGTTATATTATCTCCAATTTGACTTTGATCCCAGTTACATGTCTGAATTAAAACGTGTCTTATGCCACTTCAGTGTCATCATGGGTGTTGGTGGAAAAACGACATAAATAACTTTAAGATAAAGACTAAAGGTGAAAGAGTTCAAATGCCAGTTTGTTTTGAACTGTTTTGAAAATTTGAGGATTCATCTACACTACACCACCATATCTGGCCAATGAAAACATATTTTTAAAAATGTCTCTAATGGACTGACAGTTCCTATAATAGATAGCCTAGATAAAACCTTCAATAATTAATTGTATTTGGTGTTTAAGTTTTTCGTTTTTTTCAATTATGATAGGATGAAAACCCATAAAATAGTTGATACACATGAAAGAATTATTAATGTGAATATAATGCACTGTAATTTACATTGTCAAAAATAATTGATCAGTCTCAATAATAGTCCTTACTTTTCCCACAAAGTTTCCATGTTATAATACACACACACACACACACACACACACACACACACACACTTTGTTCAACAGAGGATTTAATTAATAAACACAATCAGATATAATAATGAGGGAAAACATGAATAAGCCCCTTTCACAGAAAACATTTTGACATGTCACAATAGAAAAAATACATGTGTTTACATTAGCTACTTTGGTGACAGGGTCCTGATATTGTACATGCTGGCTCACTGCTACACTGGGAGTCATTGCTAATGTTACTATCTATCTTCTTTTCCTACCATGACATGTCAAAAGAAAGAAAACTATATAAATATGAGAAATGATGATTTCTCTAAAAGTTCATTTTTAACTTGTAAAATAAGGTTAAACTTATTATCACCTTGTTTTTTACACTTAGGTCAAAGTTTGTTACAAACTAATATTCAATTTCTGCCAATGAAGACAATTAGTCCTCAGCAGTTTTTTCAAAGGAGGGTTTTATGAACATGTTGCTAGGAGGAGTGTCAACAAAGGTGCAATTACAGAGCAATAACTGCCTCTGTGTCCTTTTACTAACTGTAAGTCCAAAGTCACTTTCAGTTATGGCCACCCAACCTGCTGTTCCTGGCAATGAGCTCTTCACATGTGACCATGATTAGAACTGAATGACGATCATGGGGGGGAGGGAGACACATAGATACCAGCATAGTTAAATTCCAGTGATTCCCTTGAAGACCCTTGACTCCTTCCTTGAAGCCGCAAGAAGAGACTACACAGAAAATAATATTTTTACAACACCAATTTTCATCATCGTCATAGTTCATGCATGTAAACCCATTATATATAAATACAGGAGACAAATTAAACAAAAAACAGGTGATGGGGTCACCATGAGCCTCCAGATTAGCTTTGGTGCTCCTTGGCATTGAGTAGTGGTGAAACTCCCTTACTTGATGTTTAATTATGTTTTTGGAGACTACTGACTAAGACAAGACTAAGACCAATTTTCATTCATTCTTATTACTGACTAAAACATTGCTGGATGTGTGTGCTATTGGTGCTTTATAACCCAACCTACTGCCAGACAAAAACTTCAGCATGGGATTCCCTGATTATAATCAATGAGAATGATTTTAACATTCTCATTTTCTACAGTGTCTGTGCATGGCAAGTACAGTATGGTAAAGTTTAGGGAAAAACTGTAGTTACAGGGTATGTGTAAATGATCTAGATAGTGATGTTTGGGCACAGTCTCTGGTCTCAGATCCTTAGTTACTTGGTGGAATACAGCTCCATCCTGTGGCAGCAGGGATGAATAGATGATAGAATGATTGACCTGACTCCACTAAAAAATATTATCCGTGGAAGGATCACGTAGAAGATTGTAAAAAGGATTTACTGACAGTCAGAGCAAAGTGCACTCTCTATATGCATGCAAGTTAGTGTTAGCCAATGTCTTTCATTTCTGTGGAAATGAGAGCTTCAACTACATAAAATTCACAATTTGTTACAGTATTAAAAGCCTGTTAAGTTAGGATTTGCACACAGCGGCTGTTCACTAGTTAAGTTTATTTCATTTGACGTGGACATCACAATAGCATTGTAAACTGCAACATACGTGTTTGTAGCAAAGTACTAAATTACAATACCTGTCCACAGGAGGCTTAAAAAAATTAGATTCTCTTTTAGATGATTTATCAGCTCTGTTGAAAACTCAGAGGGTAGAAAGTTGCATAGTTTGCTCCTTTAACAGAGAAAATTGATTGTCCAAATGAAGTTTGCACATTTCAATGTGATAGATTCATTAAGCAAGGAAAGAATATTACCATGAAGGCATTTAAAAAAAGCTTAAAGTTGTAATAGTTTATGACACTTTCGAAGCATTTGGAAATGTAAACAATTCAAATAAAGAGTAAGGTTTACTTTTAATTTCAGCCTATGGGAAAGTGATTTCATACCGTGTAACAGAATGCAATATTAACTTGATGCCATCACTGTCAAATGCAGTGGTGGAAAGTAACCAACTACAGAACGTTTACTCAAGTGCTGTACTTAAGTACAAATTTGAGGCACTTGAGGTTTGAGTAATTCCATTTTATGCTCCTTTATACTTCTGTGCCACAACATTTTAATTTTTACTGCAGTGCATTTACACTCAACAGTGGAGGTTGAAAGCAAGGTACAATGTTAAGCCCAGTTTGATGACATATATTAAAGTAGGCCAGAATCCCAACAAGTGAGCTGAAGCTTAATTGTACTCTGAGTAGTGAGTGCTGGTTTTGTTTACTTACTAATTAGCCTATGTGTCATTTACATTTGTTAGTACTCAGCAGGCCTATAGAATTACCCACCGCTCATTTTGGGTGATGGCCACAGAACCATATGTACTTATATTGAAAATAGCCACCACACTGAAATATTTTGCTTTTCAGTGACGTTTATTAATGTGGTTACTAAGATAACCTGAGGAAACATTAGCCTACCTGGTTACTTTGAAGACTGGCATCCTGTTAATGTTGCAAATATAATCTTCCAAGTCTGCACGTGACCTTGCATGATAGGTACAGTCTGTGGTGGTGATCGGTTGTCTCGGGCGTGCAAAAAATTTCTTAATTTGTGGTGTATGTTATCGGTCAATTGTGACATTCAGTAACGTAAAGTGATGCAGTCATGGAAACAACTGGTACATTACCTGTTTGGCCCCAAAAACATTAAAATAGTAGCAGATATGAACCGACAGCACATTTAATTTGCTCATCAAGAAAGTTTATTTTTAAGCATTTTAATATTCTTTACATCTGTTAAATACAATATATGTATCACTATTACTTTGTGAACCTACATTATCCTTCTTGTCTTGTGTGTTTTGTGATCCATTATTCTCTTATATATTTCATTTGTTAAAGGTGCAGTGTTTAAGATTCAGTGGCATCTAACAGAGTACAATATTCATGTATTTTAATCAGTGTATAATCACCTGGAAATTGTTGTGTTGTGTGAATTATTGTGTTTTTGTTACCTTAGAATGAGCCCTTTATATCTACATAGGGAGCAGGTCCTTTTCCATGGAGTCCACTATATTGCTACAGAAGCCCAGAACAGACAAACCAAACACTGGCGTTAAAGAGGGCCCTTTGCATTTTTTTTGCCATCACTGTAGGTTCTCCTACATGCTTGAAACTTGGATATATTATACATCCATAACTTGAAAAGGGAGTGGGGGTATTAAGTTTGCTGCAACCTGCAACTTTTTAAGTGTCTTTTTGTATGCTTAGATCCAGATTCTCCTGGGAGCCAAATTATCTGCAGATATCTCCTCTTCTCCAAAAATGTACACATAGATTAAAATCGTTAAATTACTATTTAAAGCTGTTTTACCAAAAAAAACAGTGTTTCTCCAAAGATGTTTGGTGAACACCTGCAACCTGTTAGATGAGCTGCTGCTAATATTTGTTCTTTCTGTTTCTCTTATAACTTAAGATCCCGGATTCGGCAGGTTTCTACCGAGAACTGAATTATCCATGGAGGTATTCTCTTCTCAAACGTACATGCAGATTAAAATTGTTAAAATACTAATTAAAGCTGTTTAACATTTAAAAAATCTGTGTTTCTCTGATAATGGTTGATGACCAACGGACTTCCTAGCAGGGTTATTAGCTGAGCTGCTGCTAATGTTTGCCCAGTTCATTTATCTAATAACTTAAGATCCAGACGTCCAATGACTAAAATACTTCTTCCAGCTAAAAGATATAGTGAAAAACGACCTAAATTTATCATGAAAATGTGGCTTAAAACTGAATAAAAGTCAATTTATATCAGATTGTGTAGAACAACCACAACGCCAATGTATTATCTTGTGTGAGTAAGTCACTCTTTGGTACGCCATTGTAGCGGACAAACACAGCGCCGCATGCATCTTGTGCATGTTTACACTTTGTTAGAGGAGGAATGACGTCATTGACATGCGACTAAATGAAATGGTTCATTACTTTTATTAAATTACAAATTTCTCTGGGTTTGATAACTGTTGGAAACATTTTGGATAATGTAAGTACACATCTCAACAACATATATAACATAGGTCTAGTTGTTTTAAGGCATTTTAATGTGGAATAATTATACATTATACCTTTAACTGTAGCAGTAATTTTTGTCAATTTTTGACAATGCAAACTGAAAATTATTTCTGGCTAAGCAGATTTAAATGGTTACACCAAAGAGGACCTAGAGAAGTATATTTTAGTATTGGGGAATCGAACAGATTTTCAGTGCTTTTGAGAGACAAAAATCACACACCTTGTACTTTTTTGTAACAAAATGTTTTTATTAGCCTCTCTAATCCATTCATCATCTCAATAACAGGTATAGCCTGTGAAATCATATCACAAGGGGGTCTAGAACAAATAAAACAAAGGAATGGGGAGGCTTCTGCTACAAAATTTGGTATTGAGGTGACAGAAAAAAAAGCCATACAAAAAGGTCTTTATCATACATACTTAAGAAAAACTCAAAAAAAAAATTGAGAACATTCAGTGTTTTTGTACATTTTTGTTAACAATATCCTTCTAGAGATCATATCAAAACACATTATGGCAAGTAACAAAAATAAGGGATATAACATGAGAAAAATTAATGTTCTATGAGGCATCTAGAATGCAACACTGCTTGGTGTGGATGTTTTTACAGAAAAAAAAGATATTTGCATTTTGATGAGTCACTTGCTCTATAACTGTAAACACAGGCAGTGTTAAATGATTATACAATATGTCAAACCTATATTAGAAATATATCCACTACATACATGAAATGTGTGTCCCTGCTTTCTTACGCTTCAGTGATATGAGGAATATTTAGGTCAATCTTATTGTCTTTTTTTTCTCTCCATCCCTCACCCACTCTTTTTCCTCTCCTTTAAAAGCATAGTGTGTGTTTGGAGTGAAGTGGCTGGTCAATCAGTAAATACTTGCATGATTTTTATTTTTTATTTTCTATTGTCAGAAAGGTGTCATACTACTCAAATCTCTTTGAAGAATGAAATTTGTACAGTTTCTTACAGTAATGATGAAAATTGATAAACATCTCACTGTAATGATGCAATGCCATTAGAATCCAAAACTATTATTGACCATTACCTAGTACTTTTGATACTACCTAACTTAAACTTTTAACATTAACTTTAGTGTATTGGTCACTAGAAAATGTATAAAACAGAAAAAAAGGAAAAAAAGAGTATAACCATACCTTGAGCAAGCTGAATTCCTTGGGACAGCAGCAGAAGAAATAGAAGACTTTTAAGGCTCATAATTTAGTGCTCAGATTTCTCCCTCAGTGCTCTTCTGATCCATTGTTTAGGTTCAGTGAGTCCAGTCATACTAAATCTGCACCCTGACTCTGTTAAGCTGGTTATTAACTATATGATGCCTAAAAACAATTTTTTTCATCTCTACATCCAACCTACACGATACAGCACAATTAACATGTCATGTTAACATGTATTTTACCTAACAAACTGAAGTGGCTTTTGACCTGTGATAAATAATAATAGAGATGATAAAAAGATTGAAAGATGATTAAAAAACACAACATCATATAAAAGCAAGTCTGTAGAAATGGGTTTCAAGAAGTGATTTAAAAGAAGTTACTGATTCTACTAACCTTATCTCCCCAGGCAGGTCAGTCCAAAGCCAAGGGGAACTGAAGGCAAAAGCACGGTCACCTTTAGATTTAAGCCTCAACTTTGGAACAGCCACAAGGGCCCCATCTGGGGCTGGTTCCTACAAGATCAACATATCTGTTATGTAGCTTGGAGCCAGACCCAGATGTACTTTAAAAGTGATCAGTAAAATCTTAAAATCAATTCTAAAATGAACAGGGAGCCAATTGAGAGAAGCTAGGATTGGGGTCAGGTCATGTCAGTGGAGTTACAGTAGTCTAGTCTGGAGAAAATGAGAGCATGGATGATTTTTTCCAGGTCAGAGTAGGAGAGCAATGGCTTAATTCGGGAAATGGTTCTTATTTGCAGGAAGCAGGACTGGACATTTTAAAACTTAAATCAAAAATCAAATAATACTCCTAGATTTCTGACAGTTGGCTTCATGTTGATGGATAGGCATCCAAGACTGACTTTTGATTCAAATGCCATTATAACCTGTAAAGGACTTTAAACCTGAATGTGTTATAGTGGTACACACCTTATTACATAATGGTGTAATGTAATGGCAAAAATACAGTATGGTGTGTGAATGTGCCATCTATTAAATGTATTGAAATACAATATCCATAAAGAAACATTATTTTACACACAACTATAATTATCATTACTTAATATATTTTATGCAGATGGATATTTAATATATCTATGAATTCCATCCTGTGTAATCATCAACTTAAAGCTGCTGCGTGTAGAGTTTTGATAACAAATCATTGCCAAATTACTGAGACACTATCATTTACAGTTAAAGAACAAACTCATGATCGGCAGCTTCTACTGTCATCTTCATTGCATGTGTGGCCTTGTTACAGCAAATCTGGTTAATTGCTTTATAGCACAATGGAATATTGCTTTATGGCAATAAAGAGTAAATGGTCACTCTCTGTCCAGCGCAAATTATGCAAAAACTTTATAAATATCTAGAGAGGTCAGTGGGAAAGTATTTTATGTCATATTTATCCTCCTCAAAAACTGGAGTGAAGCTAAATAATCTTTTGACCAACTCTGATCTGGCTGAGGATATTAACTTCCTTCTACACAGATTTTCTGTGCCTTTAAACCACGTGTTACTGGTCATAAAGACTTCTTATCATGTTAACACATCTACTCTTTCTGTGCTGTTGCATATCAGGACATTTGTTACAGTTTATTTTAACATTCAGCTTACTATGACTCACCTACGATAGAGTTATTTACAGCCTGAAATCCTTTTCTTTTTAGTATTTTTTCTGTCCTAACACTTAAAAAAAACTGAAAGGATGATAGCATCAAAGGATATTTGTCCTTGAGTGAATAGTAACCCACAGAATTCACCAAAGCCCAATAATAGATTCTGAGGACATTCGACAAGTATCATCTAAAGCTGTGACAATATACAGGGCGGGTTACTTGTCCATAGTAGAATTGAATAAATACCATTATCAAGTTTCCAAGAAATTCTCACAGTTTCTGTGAATACTACGTGTAAGATACTGAGTGTGTGAGATAAGAGTCAGAGTTAATGCTGAGTCACAATGCTTTATTGCCATTTAGTCTACAGCTAACTGTGCTCACATTGAAGCAGTATGGTAACTGTGGAAGGATACACAGAGGCCTATGGAGACCGACACAACTTGCATAGCCTGCAACTCACAACAACAATACAGTACACTACATTTTTAACATCTCTTTGGCTCTCTATGGCTACTATTAAACAACTAAACCTGATTTGCCATATTTAATTATTTTAAACCGAACAAGTCACAGTCTTGTTGGCATGTCTTCTACTGTTTTTAATGCAAGGCAAAAACATCTCTTTTAAATTTCCTGTCCTGACTAATAATAATAATAATAATAATAATAATAATAATAATAATAAACAAAATTGCAACTTCAGAAGCATGTCCGTGTTGAATTTAAACAGTTGAAACTCAATTCTAAGCAATTGCTTAATAATGGAGGTGCATTTGCTTTAAAGGTATAATATGTAATTATTCCACATTAAAATGTTTAAAAATAACTAGACCTATGTTATATATGTTGTTGAGTTGTGTACTTACATTATCCCAAATGTTTCCAACAATTTTCAAACCCAGAGAAATGTATAATTTAATAAAAGTAACGGACCGTTTCAGATAAACAAATGTTAGCAACAACTCGGCAGCCCCTCCATGAAACAGCAGAAAAATTGATTTTTTAGGTGAAACAGCTTTTAGTAGTATTTTTTAACTATTTTTATCTGCGTGTACGTTTGATTTTGGAGAAGAGGAGACTTCTGTGGATAATTCGGCTCCCAGCAGAAACCGGACAAACATCTGGAACTTATGTTATATGAGAAAAAGCCATGGGAAAAAGTGTTAGCAGCAGCTCGGCTAGCCACCTGGTGGTCAGCAAACATTGTTGGATAAACACTGGTTTTTAAGGTAAAACAGCTTTAATTAATATTTGAACGATTTTATTCTGTGTGTACGTTTGTTTTTGGAGAAGAGGAGACTTCTGCTGATAATTCGGCTGCTGGGAGAAACCGGATGAACATATGAATGTAAAGTTATAAGAGATATAAACCGCTAAGGTGTTAGCATCAGCTCACTTAACAGCCTGTATCTGACGTCCGTGGGTCGCCATACATCGCCGGAGAAACACCAATCTCTTAGATGAAACTGCTTTATTCAGTGTTTTACCTGTAATCAGCGGGTCTGTTTGTTCTGGAGAGGAGACCTCTGCGGATAATTCGGCTCCTGGTAAAAACACCCTGAACCATGAATTTCGGTGTAATCGTATCCCGGTGAAGCTGATTGTTTATCAACGAAGACAACAACTCCCATGATCCCTTGCTACTTCACACCGTCATCACCCGCCGTCTTTTGTTATTGTTTTGATTGAGAGACCCCTAGCGGCTGAAATTACATATTGTGCGTTTAATGCATGCCAGTTGTGTGAATTAAATATGTCCAAACCATCTCATCTAAAAGAACTCTTGGTACCGTATAATCCCACTAGAGCACTGTCTCGCTGACTCGCCTTGGATCAGCCCTTAGTTATGCTGCTACAGGCCTAGACTGCTGGGGGACTTCCATTGATGCCCTGAGCTCCTCTTTCCTCTTCTCCATCTCTATCTATTTTATTATCACTAATGCATGTTACTAACTTTACTTCTTCCCCGGAGTTCTTTGTGCTTTCTGATCCACAGGAAGCTCCATAAACCATAGACCATGCTGGTGTGTTGGTGTCCTTCTTCTGCCCTCCACCAGTTGTTCCTGCTATTGCTGCTACTTGTTGCTGCTTGCTGACCATTGTTGTTGTTGTTGCTGTTTTCTTTCATTGTGTAGAACAACCCCACCACCCCTCCTCCTCTCTCTCTCCCTCTCTTTCTCTCTCTCTCAACCCAACCGGTCAAGGCAGATGGCCGCCCACCCAGAGCCAGGGTCTGCCTTAGGTTTCTTCCCGTTAAAGGGGAGTTTTTCCTTCCTGCTGTCGCCAAGTGCTGCTCATGGGGGGGACTGTTGGGTTCTCTTTCTGTAAATTAAAGAGCGTGGTCTAGACCTGCTCCATGTAAAAGTGCCCTGAGATGACTTTGTGTTGTGATTTGGCGCTATATAAATAAAATTGAATTGGATTGAAAAGTGATAGATAGTGAACATGTAAAATGTGTGAAGGCAATGTCACTCAATGTAGTGAAGTCCAATGTCGTCAAGTTGTCATAGTCATATTATAAGTGACAAAAGAGAATTAATCCAAAGTGCATGCAAATGTTAGAATAGTTAAAGATGGAATTTTATTTTGTTTATGAAGACCACAGTGGTTAGAAAAAGTGGTTTCAAAAGTGGTTAGAAATAAACCAAATATACACTTAAATTATACAAAAAAGAACACTGAACCATTGCAATGTGGTAATATTAAACACAAATTACAGTGAAATATACAGAGAGAATGAACATGCCCCAATTTGGAGGAATAACTCATTTACAAGCCACTGAATAATATTGTGACTCAGCATAACATAAAATGTGAATTTTGTAAATTCATAGATGAGCAAGACGTCAGATGGGCAAGAGAACATTATCAGACAGCTTCTCATTTCTGGCTTTCAGCCAAATCTTCAGGATTCAATCATCAGGATCAGTACCTGACTAAATACCATTAAACAATCAGACATTCCTAAGAAAATACTATTTTAAGAGTGACAATGAAAACATTGAAATGGAGTGAGACAAAACCTTTGAAAGGACCAACAGCGTTCCTCATATCACAAACTTTCACATAAATTAGTAAAGGAAAGACAGGAATGATTAATACTTAAGCTTATAATTGGTCAGAATGGCGTTGACAATATATGGATCAATGGGTTGAAAGGACATAACAGCCCTACAGTACAATAATATCCATTACTGCACATTTCTTGGGCAATTGCACAAAACCTGAGCTCCCATAGTGCTTCTGTTTATACTTCTTTTATCATAATGGAATATTATTGTTGTGTAGTTATTTGAAAAAAAAGAAAGTAATAAAACTGAATTCAGTCAGTGGTGAAGTCAGTGGTGTACCTCATGAAATGTTCGATCAGGGTAAATGTCTCTGTAGGTTAAACCTTTGCAGTTCCACATTAGCAATGTAGCAAGGGTTGGTATGGCCTTGGCTCGAAGCATATGGGTTGGTCTGTGGTCGATGTATGAATGGGTTGTTTTGGGGTTGAGCCTGAGCATATGGACTGCTTAGGGGTCGAGCCTGAGCATAGAGACTGTTCGGGGGTCGAGCCTGAGCATAGAGACTGTTTGGGGGTCGAGCCGGGGCATAGAGACTGCTTGGGGGTCGAGCCTGAGCGTATGTGTTGCTGTTCATGTCATCCACATCCTTGTAGAGCTGCTGCAAAGGAAAAAGTTTCTTTATGACAAAAACAAAGAATGTGTATTCCTCATTTTCTCTCTTTTGACCCTCCTGAATGTTTTCATTTCTTTTCTGCCCTGCATACTTTTGCTCTTTCTGTCCTATGAACTAAAACCTTTTCAGAGTTTTAAATTTCATCAGTTAACTCATACTACCCTCCCTCGTTTCTCCTCTTTGTACATCAAATGCACACATAGACATGCTCACCGTGTTCCGCCCTGCCGAAATCAGGTTCTGGCTGCTGATCTCCAGGTCGGTCCTGCGGTCCAAGCTACTGGTGGTTGTGGCCCGTGGTATCCTAGGTGCCCCGGCATTTGCAAAGCTTCCCAGACCATTGGCTGAGCCATTATTTACCGAGGGTGCCTGATTATTGGCTAAGCTGCTGTTAACCAGGGGTGCCTTGGCAGGAGAGTGGCTGATATAGGGCTCTGCGATGTCTACATCTTTGCTCTTCCTGGAGTTCTTCTTTGAGGATCTAATGAGATAAAACAAAAGTATATATTACTGCCTTTATTATTGTGTCTGTACTACTGCAATATATTTAATTTTTAAATTATATTTTTCTTTGATGCAAAGTATTTGTAAAATATGTTTGTATCTAAAATTAAATGACAGATTAAAACTACCAGGTTACCTTGTCACAGTATAAAAGGTTTATAATTAATATTCCTGGTTATATAAAGGTTAGCAGAGGAAATAATGAATGATTGGAAATGGATGAAAACATAGCTGAGAAACTCACTTGCAGGCCACCACAGGCAGAAGGATTAGTGTGATGAGCAGCAGTCCGCCAAGTATGGAGCCGACTATTGTCAGTGTCAGCTGCCATGCTAACAAAACACAGAGATTGACATGAATGATAAATATAGTGAATGGACTTAATAAGAAGTTTTCTTTAACACAACTTTCCGAAACAGAAAGTTTAAGAAAAAATTTAGAAAGTGATTGACAATATGGGCAAACCAAAGTCAAAGCAATCTAGGATATTTAATTGGATATCAAACTATCAAAGGAAATGTGCAAACAAATTCTCTGCCCTCTATTTGGGTATTTTAGCATGGAAATCATGTAACCTATACACAAAGTAAAGAACAACACAACTACATACAATACAAGTACATAAAATACATACAAGATGTGCAGTTTAAATATATAAATACATGGATGTACATTTTTAGTTTATCAGGTATCGAAGGCCACTGCAACCCAGGTGCCTCTAGTTCTACCACATTTTACTTGTCATACATTGATAGTGAAGGAACATTATCTTTCTGGCTGATGTACATTTTTTAAAATGTGTTAGCATTATGTTTCCCACAGAAAATATATTACATTTGCAAGCAATTGGGGACAATTCACAGAGGTTATGTTGCTGCATTAGACGAGATAGTTACATTTGTAGCATACTTGACTTTTTATGTTAACAATTGTGTATCACTTTTTTCAAAAAAACACACATACTGTATACTCACATTCATTGCAGTTAAAACCCGAATAACCATATGGACAACTGAAAGAGAAGAAGAATAGTTGTATGGCTTTCAACTTTTGCCTCCTCATCATAATTAGAATAATAATTTGGAAAAATAATAAAATAATTTTGGAGATACTATTAGATAGATACTAATTATTACATTTTCATACATTTATGATATGACATTTAAGTACCTACTCGATACATTTAGATCCACTTGCTTTCTTACCACTGGGACAGGCTGCAAAAGCAGGAAAGGTTGAGGTAGTTTGTAGTTTAGTTAAAGGAAGATAATTATACTATTGCACACACATACACACACAGGCATTCACACTTTTCTCTCTCCCACTTAAATGCACTTACCCAGGCATATTCTGTCACTGAAGGGTGTTTGAATGTGGTTTTCATTACATGTACAGTTAACACGTCCATTTTCATATAAACATTTTGCAGTGTCTTTATCGCAGGCGTCCTTCATACACAGATTTGTCTCTTTAATTGAAAGGAAAAAAAGTAGTATATTATCAGCACATCTGTCTCACATGATTAAGATAATATATGAGCACTAAAGCATGACAACACTAAAATAACAACATGATATGAATGGTGAAATATACAATATGGTGACAGCAGTTGAGAAATACCATTCCACTACAGCTGACTGATACTCGGAGGTGTAGAATTCATGAGTAATCAAATTTTAACATCAGGGCAGAAGCATTATAAAACCCTTGGTCATCTTAACCAATAGCCTATCTGACATGAATATTTACAAAAAACAGCATGCTAATTAATTATTCAGCATACGATGTGTAAAGTAATAATAAACCAGATCATTAGATCATTATCTAAGTGGGATGGACAATCCAATACTGTCATCTTGAAAAAAGCTCAAAACACAATAAAAATATATAAAAAAATACAAAAAAAATTTAGTGTTAATACTCGTACAGAGAGAGAGTTTAATTGAAAGGAGCCATCATGCTTTTCCTACTGTGAGAAGTCAAAATGTCTACTGTGATTTTTTGGATTAAACTAAAAACTTGCATACTGTAGGCGTGGAAAGGAAGGTGAGCATGTACAAACACAGAGCACAGAGAAGAAAACACTCCTTCCAAAAAACTAATCAAACCCCACAAAAAATAAATCTGAAATAGGATACATTGTGCTGGATGTCTTACTCATTTGCATGGCTGAGAGCAATGTGGGGGTTTGATGTTTAATTGAACATCTTGAGCCATGCTGCAGACTGTTATTCAAGTGTTACACACTTTGAAAAACTTGTATAACAGTGTAGTGTGGAGCAGGCACATAATTGCTGCTGGGGATGGGGTGTCATCTCCCCTCCAATAAATGAATTACGTAAATTTGTCCTCATCAATAGTTTGTGTATTCAAAAACCCTTTGTGTAGTGTTCACTGAACATTTACGCCCAACCCACTTCATATTTAATTGCTTTGACAAAACAAGAGTATGGACTTGGTGCCAGGTATGTGCACATTTGGAGATGGGTGATTGGTTACAGATGGTGTCAGATTGTCTACATAAGGAACCAAATCAAAACCATAATCAATGGGCCCAAAAACCCCAAAATGAGTGTAGTCCTTAAAATATCAAAGCAATGGAAGGTTCTGCATCCAATAGCCTTAATAATGAAAGCTAACAAATGTTTGATAGGACGAAATAAAACCAAACATTTGTAAAGAATACTCTTTACCTATAATTCTGTTATATTTGACAGCTATTAATACATTTCACACAGTGCTGCTTTTTAAAACCAGATACAGTATATCATTTGAAATATTTGAAATATTACTTTTCAACCATTCTCTGTTGAAAACAAATCCATATCTCACCATCAAACTTGATAAAGATCTAAAATATAGAGACAGATGTAACAAACATACCTGTAAATTGCGCATTTCCAAGGAGACAGTCACCAGTACAATTGCTGGCATCCTCAATCAACTGATTAACCTCTGATGAATCAATGGTAGCAATTGTTTTGAAGATGATCTCTACAGATGCTGTGACCGATTTCTCTGACCTTGACCAAACTTTGCTTGCTGTAGTGGGCCTATATGGACAAAAAAAAATCACACTTAATGATAATTATATTCTGCAATTATTAATTGCAATGTGCTATTAGTGCACTGTAGTAAAACAGTAGTAGACAGACCGCCACCGCCACTCTACAACTTACAGCAGTTCCAGCACTGTAGACTTAACGTAACCTTCAGAATCTTTGTAAATTTCATCCAGCTGTGTTTTGGAAGGAAAATGTATTTTGTTTAGGACATCATCTCACTGGGTATGGACTGCTCCCTGAGATTAACTTCAGTTCTCAAAATTATTTTGCTTTGATAAACACAGAGCATTGATCACAACACACATCAAGCTTAATAGTCAAGAATAGCACGGGTTTGTTAATTCTGACACAACTAGCATCCGGGTGCACTAGATATTCCATAAAGGCCACAGTAGCTGTTTGGATATTTACTGGAAAATTTAATGTGTGCAAATTGTGGATTAATATCCATGTCATTCCGAGACGAGTAGATGAGGGATGTTAAAAAACAGGAAAGCAATGATGTGAATTATTTGACAGGTCTACTCTAGGCCTAACATTTAACAAAGGCTAAAAAATAAATAAACACATTAAAAAGGGAAGAAAATTGATTTCTTACCGCATCAGTGATCTTTTTCGATTCAGTTTGAAATACTGTAGATGTTTTGTTACTCATTTCTTCATTATACTCCATTTTCAGGACTAGTTGTCCAGGGAATACTTTGGCTAAAATAGAAAAATATCATCTCAAGAAAGTCGTATATGCACTCCTGTCATACCAATTTATTTGGAAGATGAGAAGATCAATACCATTCATATTTACTCATATTTTCAATAAAATTTAAAGCTACAGTACAGCCAGCAGTTGGTTAGCATAACTTAGCATAAACACTAGAAACAGTGGAAAACAACTGAAGTCTCTGCTGGTTGCCTGGCACCAAGAAATAGTCCAGCAACACTGATTTTATTACTTTTGGACAGAGGCAGACTAGCTGTTTCCCCCTCTTTCTAGTCTATGTTCTAGCTATACAATAATAATTATATAAATATTAAATATAATTATTTAATAAAATTATTAATGTAGCACTAGTCCTCTAAAGGTGCCTATAATTTTGACAGTATCTGTACCTTGTAACAGTATCTCTAGCTACTACTACTCCTGTGTCATTTTGAACTTGCAAAATGCCACACAAGATTAAAGACAAATACAGGCTTGCTTGGCTTTGAGATGATAATTATGTTCATTAAGGCACTTCCTCAAGGAGTAACAGCCTCATAGTGGTACACAAACAATACTTACAACTCTCACAAATTTTGCTGATGTTATTGTAGTAATCACCAGCCAAACACAAGCATACAAATTCCTGATTGGCACGAGGCTGACAGGTGCTCCCACCTCCGCATGGTTTTGAATCACAAGGATCTTTAAAGTAAAAGGAAAACACACACGCACACACATACACACACACACACACACACACACACACACAATATAAGCATTTACAACTTATGTGAGTTCAATGGAATTCTTGGATATAGAAGGAATTTCAGTTTTTGGATACTGATAGAAGTACCTAGAGGCTTTGTAGTTGCAGGAACTAGTGTAGTGGTTTTATTCTCTGTTGTTGTAGTGGGTGACATTGTAGTAGACGCGCCACCTGAACCTGTTGTTGTAGCCTGTGACATTGTAGTGGACGCGCCACCTGAACCTGTTGTGGTAGCCTGTGACATTGTAGTGGACGCACCACCTGAACCTGTTGTTGTAGCCTGTGACATTGTAGTGGACACGCCACCTGAACCTGTTGTTGTAGCCTGTGACATTGTAGTGGACGCGCCACCTGAACCTGTTGTTGTAGCTGGTGACGATATTGTGGACGTGCCACCTAAACCTGTTGTTGTAGCCTGTGACATTGTAGTGGACGCGCCACCTGAACCTGTTGTGGTAGCCTGTGACATTGTAGTGGACGCACCACCTGAACCTGTTGTTGTAGCGGGTGACGTTGTAGTGGACGCGCCACCTGAACCTGTTGTTGTAGTGGGTGACGTTGTAGTAGACGCGCCACCTGAACCTGTTGTTGTAGCCTGTGACATTGTAGTGGACACGCCACCTGAACCTGTTGTTGTAGCCTGTGACATTGTAGTGGACGCGCCACCTGAACCTGTTGTTGTAGCCTGTGACATTGTAGTGGACGTGCCACCTGAACCTGTTGATGTAGCTGGTGACGATGTAGTGGACGCGCCACCTGAACCTGTTGATGTAGCTGGTGACGATGTTGTGGACGCGCCACCTGAACCTGTTGTTGTAGCCTGTGACATTGTAGTGGACGCGCCACCTGAACCTGTTGTTGAAGCCTGTGACAATGTAGTGGACGCGCCACCTGAACCTGTTGTTGTAGCCTGTGACATTGTAGTGGACGTGCCACCTGAACCTGTTGTTGTAGTGGGTGATGTTGTAGTGGATACGCCACCTGAACCTGTTGTCATAGCGGGTGATGTTGTAGTGGACGCACCAGCTGAACCTGTTGTTGTAGCGGGTGACGTAGTGGACAGACCATTTGAACCTGTTGTTGTAGCTGGTGAAGATGTTGTGGACGCACCAACTGAACCTGTTGTTGTAGCCTGTGACATTGTAGTGGACGCGCCACCTGAACCTGTTGTTGTAGCTGGTGAAGATGTTGTGGACGCACCAACTGAACCTGTTGTTGTAGCCTGTGACATTGTAGTGGACGCGCCACCTGAACCTGCTGTTGTAGCCTGTGACATTGTAGTGGACGCGCCACCTGAACCTGTTGTTGTAGCTGGTGACGATGTTGTGGACGCACCACCTGAACCTGTTGTTGTAGCTTGTGACATTGTAGTGGACGCGCCACCTGAACCTGTTGTTGTAGCAGGTGACGTTGTAGTGGACGCGCCACCTGAACCTGTTGTTGTAGCAGGTGACGTTGTAGTGGATGCGCCACCTGAACCTGTTGTCGTAGCAGGTGATGTTGTAGTGGACGCACCAGCTGAACCTGTTGTTGTAGCGGGTGACGTAGTGGACAGACCATTTGAACCTGTTGTTGTAGTGGGTGACGTTGTAGTGGACGCACCTCCTGAACCTGTTGTTGTAGCAGGTGACGATGTTGTGGATGTGCCACCTGAACCTGTTGTTGTCGTGGGTGACGTTGTAGTAGACGCGCCACCTGAACCTGTTGTTGTAGCGGGTGATGTTGTAGTGGACGCACCAGCTGAACCTGTTGTTGTAGCGGGTGACGTAGTGGACAGACCATTTGAACCTGTTGTTGTAGTGGGTGAGGTTGTAGTGGACGCACCTCCTGAACCTGTTGTTGTAGCAGGTGACGATGTTGTGGATGTGCCACCTGAACCTGTTGTTGTAGCGGGTGACGATGTTGTGGATGTGCCACCTGAACCTGTTGTTGTCGCGGGTGACGTTGTAGTAGACGCACCACCTGAACCTGTTGTTGTAGCGGGTGATGTTGTAGTGGACGCACCAGCTGAACCTGTTGTTGTAGCGGGTGACGTAGTGGACAGACCATTTGAACCTGTTGTTGTAGTGGGTGACGTTGTAGTGGACGCACCTCCTGAACCTGTTGTTGTAGCAGGTGACGATGTTGTGGATGTGCCACCTGAACCTGTTGTTGTAGCGGGTGACGTTGTAGTAGACGCGCCACCTGAACCTGTTGTTGTAGCAGTTGACGTTGTAGTGGACACGCCACCTGAACCTGTTGTTGTAGCGGATGACGTTGTAGTGGAAGCACCAGCTGAACCTGTTGTTGTAGCGGGTGACGTTGTAGTGGACAGACCATTTGAACCTGTTGTTGTAGCGGGTGACGTTGTAGTGGACAGACCATTTGAACCTGTTGTTGTAGTGGATGACAATGTAGTGGACGCGCCACCTGAACCCGTTGTTGTAGCCTGTGACATTGTAGTGGTCATGCCACCTGAACCTGTTGTTGTAGCGGGTGACGTTGTAGTGGACGCGCCACCTGAACCTGTTGTAGTAGCGGGTGAGGTTGTAGTGGACGCGCCACCTGAACCTGTTGTCGTAGCGGGTGACGTTGTAGTGGACACGCCACCTGAACCTGTTGTTGTAGCGGGTGACGTTGTAGTGGACACACCACCTGAATCTGTTGCTGTAGCGGGTGACGTTGTAGTGGACGCACCAGCTGAAACTGTTGTTGTAGCGGGTGACGTTGTAGTGGACGCACCAGCTGAAACTGTTGTTGTAGCGGGTGACGTTGTAGTGGACAGACCATTTGAACCTGTTGTTGTAGTGGATGACAATGTAGTGGACGCGCCACCTGAACCTGATGTTGTAGCGGGTGACGTTGTAGTAGACACATCAGCTGAACCTGATGTTGTAGCGGGTGACGTTGTAGTAGACACATCAGCTGAACCTGTTGTTGTAGCGGGTGATGTTGTAGTGGACGCACCACCTGAACCTGTTGTTGTAGCGGGTGATGTTGTAGTGGATGCGTCACCTGAACCTGTTGTTGTAGCGGGTGACGTTGTAGTGGACACACCAGCTGAACCTGTTGATGTAGTGAGTGCCGTTGTAGTGGACGCACCACCTGAATCTGTTGCTGTAGCGGGTGATGTTGTAGTGGATGCGTCACCTGAACCTGTTGTTGTAGCGGGTGACGTTGTAGTGGACGCACCAGCTGAACTTGTTGTTGTAGCGGGTGACGTTGTAGTTGACGCACCAGCTGAACCTGTTGTTGTAGTGGGTGACGTTGTAGTGGACGCACCAGCTGAACCTGTTGTTGTAGCGGGTGACGTTGTAGTGGACGCACCAGCTGAACCTGTTGTCGGAGCGGGTGACGTTTTAGTGGACGCGCCACCTGAACCTGTTGCTGTTGGGCATAACAACAAATTACAACAAAGAAAATTAACTCTGTCTTAACAAACTATTTAACAAGTTAATCCAGATCTGGCAATATAATATATAATAGGGCATACTTATTACCAATAAATAATGCCATAATAAAGTTATAGTCACAATAACATGCCTTATCTTTATCGAATTATCAACAGAAGCCAATGCCAGTCAGCATAACATGGTGAAATGATATGCAGTGACAGAATTATATACAACATGGTTTATAGTTTCATACGCAGTGCTTTTCCTTTACTTGAAAATAAAATAAGCTACATAGCAATGAGAAGATCCACATAAGGCGTGGGTGGTGAACTATCTTACACTGATAACCTGAGGAAAGTCCAGCTGTTCAAAGGTGTAAAAGGCTGAGCATTGTGGTTATCATACTGTATGTTCAATTTTGTAGCAGTCTGAAACAAAAGTATAACTAATCCACTCTCAGTTATTATTATTATAATCATTATATTAGACTAGATTCAAAATGATCATTGAAATTATGCCAGGATTACCAGCATTAAGGAACATTCCTTATAAATAGCCAATAAAGCCATTCAGTCCGGAAGAAGTATTTTAGACACATTTGTGCTGCAGTATGAACAGGGATTCAGAAGAAAGGCTCTCAGATAAGAAAGTCTGTTAAGAAACAATTCATGGTCAAATTCAGAATCAGGCCATCTAATCACATCCAAACTAAGGATAAAGGACTTTCAAGCAATATATCACATTTAAATTCTAGAAATTTTTTTTTTTAAAAAAGGGTCAGATTTTGTGCTTTACACTAATCATGTCATTTAGGTTTCAAGCATGTAAAGCATTAACCAGTCAAGATAATCTGAGGGCAACAAGAGACTTCCCTGTCTGGTATAGCCCTCCAAAAGAAGATAGAGTAACAACAGGGTCATAAGGTAAGGTCAGATTGTCTCCATCAAAACACTAGTCAAATATTTACTATAGCTTGTGTGTGCACCAGACCAGTTCCAAAGTAACAAGTGGTTGCAAATGGAAGCTTGAGGCTCTTATACCAATCGCGCTTTTTTTGTAGCTGATAGTTGGATTTAAGGGGGTTTATAATTTTTCTGGAAACAGAACTGATGTAAAACAAATGATGTTAAAATCCTCCCAATATTGTGTTTCCTGCCAACACTAACAAAATGTTGTTTGCTTCAACAAGTAAAACACAAGAAACAATGTGCCTTGAGCAGGAGGATAAATAACATTCTGGACAAGTTTATGAATGTGCTTGAGGTTTGCCAAGTTCAGAGAAAAGTGAGAGGGAGAGAAAGACGATGGTTACAAATAGAGGTTCATTCAAGCAACCCCAGACCTGCATTATTTCTAGCTTCTCTTTCTTTACAGGCAATGACTTTAATAAGACATGCCAACATTGACACAAAGAAGAAAATTGGCTTGAAACCCAATTACATTTTAGGACATAATCCACCCTTGATCACATTTATTTAAAAGATAGAAATCAAAAGACTGGATCACTAAAGTTCACCTGACAATTGAGTTTGTAATTATAAAAACTATCTGACAAATAGTAACAACTTTACAAAAGATTTTACACATTTAAGGTTTAAATTAAAATGAAAAAAAAAAATCAGTCTACTTACCATTACAGGCTACAACGAACAAAAGGAGAAAGAGGAGTTTGAATTCTCGAGCCATTGGAAAAAACTGAAGGACAAAACTTCACCAGAAGAAAGACAGGTAGATAGCTGTAAGCTGTAAGGCGTTAATGCCCTAAACCTTGGATGATGAGGACTCACATGTCATCCATAGGCAGTTTTAATCATTAGCCACTCCTCCCAGGGTGGCACCGTATGCTAAAGTATTTCCTGCCCAGCGGAGGCGTCTCAGTGGCCCAGCTTCCATGTCTTTATGACATCTATCTATTCATATATTGTACATGACATATATCTATCTCCATCATCTGTTTTTGTATATTACCAGCAAGTGTGTCACAAACCAAGAGAGGTATAACTATAGTCATGATATATAGGTATACAAATTTCATCAAAAACCAAAACAAAGACAAAAACCAGCTTGTCTTGCTGTTTGTTTGACAAATTATCAAGGCAACAAGGCATCCCACACTGCTAAAATGACATCTGCATTGCCTTTGTATATAGCCAATAACATGAAGATGTTTTAGTTTGTTTGCTTCTTTTTTTGTTGGCTAAACTAAAATTCAAATCAGACATGGCTCACTGGAGGCAGCCACTCTAGGAGACGATTAGTTAGAGAATAATTAATTTGTTAAAAGATAATGCTAAACTTTTTGTGAAAAAATATCTAAAGCAAGCAAAGATCAGGTCACAGACTCCCGATGATAAACCTGCAAGGAAATATAATTTATTAAACAATACATCTATCATGCCGATTAATACTGTGTTGGTAATATACAATTGTTTTTTTTATTGTCTTTTGCTTTAAGTGTATAAATACCAAGAAAAAGTCTGATTTAAAATCCTGTACCTGAGCCGGGTGCAAATTAGATCTTTCTGTATAGGACAGGTCATATTCTCATAGTTTTCACTCAGCATCATAAATAGAAATAATAGCTATCGTTGGACCAAATGTATTAACACACTGTTTCATAGTCATATATCAAAACTATCCATATCCCTGCTATCAAATTTACTCAAAATATATAGTCAAAAACTATACGTTCTCAACGTGAAAACCAGATATTTATGTTTACTCAAAATTCTATCACCCAAGACTTCTTATGGATAGTGTTGGAGTCCTAAAATGTTTTTTTGTTTATTTCATGATATAGAGAATTGCCAGTATCCACACTATACGGGGGTCAAGCTAGTGATGTGGGTCATGACAACACAGTGGAGTCTGACACCAAAGTTGAGAGGACAAACAAGAATTAAACAATGGTCTCTGCCAGAAAGCTCGACTCAAATCGAGACTGGGCTCTTTGTACTGGAGCTGGAAAAATATCAGTTGGCTAAGTAAGAAGGAAGCTTTACAGCAGATAAGAGAGTTTACTGACAATGTTATCATCATTGAGCAATTTCAAACACGTCACACTGACACCTAGTGATGTCATGTACTTTACACGTTTTCTGGCTGAGCTTATGTCATTTCTATCTTTATAAAAATGGAGGATTTGTACAACAAGAATAAAATACAAACACAGAGTAAAGTATGTCTACTGGCTATAATATTCATGCAACACTTCAGTTTCTCAAAGCACAATTTCTGATGCACATGTCAGCTTCATTATAAGTCATTCTCATTTATAAGTTACTGACAGGGGTTGTAATGAACAGAAGAGACAAAGATTACATTCCTTGCCTGTCATTTTATGAATTTATAACAGTCACCATTTAACCCTAACACAACTTCCGTAAACATGATTTCATAACAAGCCAGGTTAAAACCAACCCTGTCTCCTCAAAATTACATACCCCACAACTAAATTGCATTCTCAATTACGTTTCTCAGAAAACGTATTTTGTCCGCGATTACGTTTGTTTGTAACGTATCACAAATACGTTTCTAATCAACATATTTATGCTTTCCTACAATGCTATTAGCTATTTTATTTGGAACAACCTTTCTCTACTTTAACATACATATATTGGGGACAGGCCTATGCATTTTCAAAACAAACCTGGATTTGTCCTTTTTCAACGTGATGGTACTCATTTTAATTAATGGATTGATTTATAATTACTGTGTATCTTGTATCTCCACTGACATCTGATGATTTATGGCCGGTTTTTAAGTAACTGCCTGCCATTGCTGTGAGGAATAAAATCAAAGAAAGACATGACGAACTCAAATTTTCTGGCCATTGTTGTCTAACCTCATAAGAAGGGACTGAAAAAAGAAAGAAATCCTAAACGTGTCAAAGGGAATTCCCAGTGACATCATGCAGTAATGTCCCACAAAATGAACCCCCCGACCCCGCCCCATGGATGTATTAAGAGAACGACCCCGCCCCCTACAACGCCACCTTTTTTCCGCGTTACTTCGTCTTCTTCGTCGCTCTTTTGACAGACAGTGGATGGCTCAATGAACCAGGCAGACTAGCGACCCCACGTGTGTCTACATTGAAATGACATCTTCATTCTTGAAAACCCGAGGTTGCAAGCAAGACAAGTTGGCGGGTTTTCAGTCCGCCAAAAGAGTAATTCGTAAATTGTTGGCGCCATTCTCTTAATACGTCCATGGTTGGCGCGCGCGCAAACACCCACTCCTCCCATCACACACACACACACATACACACGCACACACACACACAAATATAAATGTCTAAAATAAAGCAACATCTTTACGTGTTCTGAACATAGATCATCTAGCAGTGTGATTACTAGTCCGGTTGTAGTAGATATTTGATATATTCAGTAGTTATGTTGTTTTATGAACCTATTTCCCTACTTTACAAAACAGAAGAACTGCCATCCCAAAAACGCCGTTTAAGAAACACTCACTAAAAAATCTTAAACAAACCAACATCTTAACTTTTTGTTAACATAGATCATTTAGATGCAGTGTGATTATTAGTTCGGGTGTATTACATGTTTGATATACTCAACAGATAGATCTTTTCACAACCCTATCTTACTACCCTACTCTACAACCAGAAGAACTACAACTGTGGTGCTTATTTGTATCAAGAAGCATGGCGAGGCTCATGGGAATTGTAGTTTTAAAAATATATTAGCGTTTTTAATATATTAGGAAGTTGTAAATGCTAAACTGAGAGTACACTAGGGAGTTTAAGGGGACGATAAACACATTTGTGTAATCAGATTTTAAATATCTAATTCCTTTATGAGTGAAAATTAATTTTAACCATATTTTACCCATATCTGACAGTGTCCCCAATTGTTGACTATATTCACACAATAGCTGAGGCCCAGAGCTCTCTATAACAGTTGGTCCCATGTCCGTACCCCCTTTTGTTGATGAATTATAAACCTTCAAATATGCACTGAGGTCAAGGTTCAAAGGTCAGTTTTTCAAAGCAGGAGCCATGTAGGATCGTCATACTTACATATGTTATTTTCCAGGTCAAGACCTTGTGTGTGAATGTGCGTGTGTGCATGTGTGTATGTGTGTGTGGTGAGGGAGGGGTGGGTATTTGCGCGCGCGCCAACAATTTACGAATTACTCTTTTGACGGACTGAAACCAACCAACTTGCAACCTCGGGTTTTCAAGAATGAAGATGTTGTTTCAATGTAGACACACGTGGGGTCGCTAGTCTGTCTGGTTAGTTGAGCCATCCACTGTCTGTCAAAAGAGCGACGAAGAAGACGAAGTAACGCGGAAAAAAGGGGGTGCTGTTCTCTTAATACATCCATGGGTGCTGTAGGGTTCGGGGGGTCCACTTTATGGGATCTTACTACGCATGACGTCACTGGGAATTCCCTTTGACACATTTAGGATTTCTTTCATTTTTTCAGTCCCTTCTTACGAGATTAGACAACAATGACCAGAAAATTTGAGTTCGTCATTTTTTTCTCTCATTTTATTCTTCACAGCAATGACAGGCGGTTACTTAAAAAGCGGTCATAATGTGTAAATTATCAGATGTCAGTGGAGATACAAGATACACAGCAATTATAAATCAATCCATTAATTAAAATGAGTACTGTCACATTGAAAAACGACAAATCCAGGTTTGTTAAGAATAAATGCGTAAGCCTGCAACCTGTATGTTAAAGTAGAGAAAGGTTGTTCGAATTAAAATAGCTAATAGTATTGTAGGAAAGCAAAGATATGTTGATTAGAAACGTATTCGTGATACATTACAAAGAAACGTAATCGCGGGCAAAATACGTTTTCTGAGAAACGTAATTAGTGACACGGGGTATTGCACGAGTCACTACGCTCCATAGCTATGCAATAGCTATGGAGCGTACAAAATTTCGGCGCGTAACTTGTCCCGCAGCTTTGAGAAAACCCATGCGAATTATACATCAAAACGTGCGGCTCGTTCGGGAATGGTGTGCTATGACTTTTGGTGAAGATATTGAAATTTTTCGCGACGTAAGTCGCGAAAAACTGCGAGAAATTTCCCATAGGAAATGAATGGGGAGGGGTCAAAAAATGTCCACATTTTAGGGCCAATTTCAAGCTTCAACTACTTCGCCATACTTTGAGCTACAGACTTCATTCAAACTTTAAAATGTTCACAAAGTTGTCAGCTATTAAACTTGTATTCAACTTTTTGAGTATATTTTATACTTTTTGATCTGTGACTTTTAAAGTTTCATGTGCAATTTTAGATAAATTTTGAGTTTAACATTAGTGTGTATTGCTGGAATGTTCAGTGCTAGAGTGCGTGATGTCATCGCTTAGAGTGGAAGAAGCTATTTAAATTTTTCTGAAAAATTTCTGGATAAATCGTCCTTTCAGCCACATATTTTGGTCTACACAAATAATTTTTTCCACAGTAGTAGGCACGCTTGTGCTCTGTCATTTAAATCGCCAACTGTAGCTCAGACACAAACAGAATTTGAACTGTCAGCCCTTTTGTGAAGGGTTTACCGGCCAACTGTCCCATAGACTCCCATATTAATTAAGGAGGAGATTTCAGGACAAGAGCTGAACTGAAACCCTTTTTTCTCTCGCTCTCCTGTCAACATTTTTGAGTCTAGGGACTTGAAGATCACCAATATTGTGCAGAAAGATCTTGCGGTGGTCCTGGTCTGCTCAGATTTCTGGTAGGACTTACGGTTCCTTCACAAAAATGCCTTTTTTGACAGGCTCACGGAGCTAACATTTTTAGCTACTTTGACAAATTTACACACCAACACGCACGCGTACGAGGACGCACACATGCACGGGTTGCCATGGGGAGCAGAGTAAATCTCCATGTATGTGTGTGGGGTTGCCTGCGGGCGTGCGTGTGAGTGTCCCGGTGTGTGCTAAGCTATGTGCACGGAACTAAGTGCACTAGCTAATCTGCCTGAATCAGAGGGCGCGGTGTACCCTCTACCAACCACAAAGTCAACAGTCATCTGATTGAGGTAAGTGAATATTTTTCTCTTCAACTTTGTTATCTTAGTAGCATTAGCCTACATTATTCTTGAATCTAGACATTATTCTCTCATATTTTTGGGAATAAATTATTAATATGTACCAAAAGTATACAGTCGGTGCTGAGCAAGAACACTATACATATAGCTAAACTATGACTCAGTGTGCTGTCAACGTCCATTAAAGTGCTGAGTTTGCTTCTGTCACTTTCAGAGTGATGTGAAAAGTGTTTGAGGACATCATTAATATGATTTGTATCGGGATAGACCGTCTCTGTTGAAAAGTAAGGTCCGTTTTGTTTACGTTAACCGAAAATAGCCGCGCTATATAGCAGCGCCAGACTCCTTTGAAAAAAACACACATTTAAGATGGTAAGGTAACGGGAGGTGCTGCTGTAGCGCAGCTAGCTGCTTAGTCTGTGTGTGTGACTGGGTGAGTTTCAGCGGTTGAAGAGGTTATCAGATCCCTTCGTGAAGCAAAGTACCTCACATTAATGCCAAAAAAGAGACTGTGTGGTAGATCTGTGCTCTGCTAAGTAAATTTAGTCTTTCTGTCAAAGGAGTCTGGTGTATTTGAACGGCAGTGAGGCTCACTGGCCAAACAGGTAGATGGTATCACAGATTAAAACTGACCTTCGTGCTGTAAATACTGTTAGTGTAGTAACGTAATGCTGTTGGTTGAAGAAGTATTCAGATTATTTTCTTACAAATAAAAGTCCGCTATGAGAAAAAAACCTTCTTTTACTGTTAATATAAACACCCGACTTAAAATTACACACCCGGAGAACTACGTATATATTGTTTCATATCTATATTATACTATCTATTGGACTATATACATACAGTCAAGCCTGGAATGATTCATACCCCTTGCGCGAATTTTGTCTTAAAGTTACTTTTATTCAAGCATATTATTTTGACTGGAAAATAAAAGCTGAGAAATATTTATTTCCACACGATGCCTTTTTTACATCCTCTTATTATCTTCTGATAGATGCCTGTGTCATTTCACATCAAGAAAAAACTTGCTGGTTGAATATATATATATATATATAGACAAGTAATATATAGACAAGTAAGGAGCATTTATAAATGTATCCATGAGGATGAGTTTAATTTGGGTTAATTCATGCTACCATAATGTTGTCTGTCTTACTGATTTCTTTGTTTTTGTGTATTTTCAGAGAACATGCAAGACGATCACCTTGCAGCCAAATTTCCCCTCTGTCTGTCCCATAAGAGACATCCCACTTCTGCTGCTCCTCCTAAAGTTTCTGTCATTTTGTCCATGTAAAAGGTTTTTATGGGGCAGTTTATCTTATCACATTTGAGGGTGAAAGGGCAGATTGTCTTATAAATAAACACATAAAAAACAATTGTTCGTCTAAGGTGTGTTCTTTTTCAACGTTTGAAATGTATTAAGAAATGTATTCATAATGTACAGGTGTGCTCCTGATGATGTAGAAAACCCATAAATTATATTTATTATGTACATGTTGTGACTCCACATCATGACTTAAAAGTCGATGTAATATATAGTATTATTAGAATTATATATATATGTTTATATATATTTTCATGTTTCAAACACACTAAGTGTAATTATTGATCAGCACTAATAATTAACGGCCATACCACTGAAATCATAACAGAGCATCAATGACACAAACACCATCAGCTCCTCCCTGATAAGTGTTCCCCATCAGCTGCTGGGGCTCCTCACACATGACCCACCGACACCGGCCCGTGTCACTCTCAAAATTTCTGCTGCAGGAATTTTCTAGTTGAGAATGCAATTTAGTTGTGTGGGAACGTAATTTTGAGGAGACAGGGTTGGTTAAAACATGTCTGTGTCCACACAACTCTAGATAGGAAGCTTAATGTTGGTTCTAACAAAAAAGAATAAAAATATTGCTTCAAAAAGTGGTTCAACCCACAAGATTATTATCAGAGGAGCCAAATAAATTTAAGTAGGATGAAGCACAATGTGACCTCTGAAGCGTCATAAGATGTAAGATAATGTGATCTTTGTGTAAACAGTTAAACAGCTAAATGAACTAGAAAATTCCTGCAGCAGAAATTTTGAGAGTGACACGGGCCGGTGCCGGTGTGTCATGTGTGAAGGAGCCCAGCAGCTGATGGGGAACACTTATCAGGGAGGAGCTGATGGTGTTTGTGTCATTGATGCTCTGTTATGATTTCAGTGGTATGGCCGTTAATTATTAGTGCTGATCAATAATTACACTTAGTGTGTTTGAAACATGAAAATATATATAAACATATATATAATTCTAATAATACTATATATTACATTGACTTTTAAGTCATGATGTGGAGTCACAACATGTACATAATAAATATAATTTATGGGTTTTCTACATCATCAGGAGCACATCTGTACATTATGAATACATTTCTTAATACATTTCAAACATTGAAACAGAACACACCTTAGACCAACAGTTGTTTTACATGTGTTTATTTATATGACAATCTGCCCTTTCACCCTCAAATGTGATTAGAGAAACTGCCCCATAAAAACCTTTTACATGGACAAAATGAAAGAAACTTTAGGAGGAGCAGCAGAAGTGGGATATCTCTTATGGGACAGACAGAGGAGGGATATTTGGCTGCAGGGTGATCGTCTTGCATGTTCTCTGAAAATACACAAAAACAAAGAAATCTGTAAGACAGACAACATTATGGTAGCATGAATTAACTCAAATTAAACTCATCAACATGGATACAACCAGCAAGCTTTTATTTTCCAGTCAAAATAATATGCTTGAATAAAAGTAACTCTAAGACAAAATTCAATCATTTCAGGCTTGATTGTATGTATAAAGTCCAATAGATATACAACATATACGTAGTTCTCCGGGTGTGTAATTTTAAGTCGGGTGTTTATATGAACAGTAAAAGAAGGTTTTTTTTTATCTCACCGAAAAGGATTTCTCACAGTGGGCATTTACTTGTAAGAAAATAATCTGAATACTTCTTCAATCAGCAGCATTATGTTACTACACTAACAGTATTTACAGCACGAAGGTCAGTTTTAATCTGTGATATCATCTACCTGTTTGGCCAGTGAGCCTCACTGCCGTTCAAATACACCAGACTCCTTTGACAGAAAGACTAAATTTACTTAGCAGAGCACAGATCTACCACACAGTCTCTTTTTTGGCATTAATGTGAGGTACTTTGCTTCACGAAGGGATCTGATAACTTGTTCAACCGCTGAAACTCACCCAGTCACACACACAGACTAAGCAGCTAGCTGCGCTACAGCAGCACCTCCCTTTACCTTACCATCTTAAATGTGCGTTTTTTTAAAAGGAGTCTGGCGCTGCTATATAGCGCGGCTATTTTCGGTTAACGTAAACAAAACGGACCTTACTTTTCAACAGAGACGGTCTATCTCAATACAAATCATATTAATGATGTCCTCAAACACTTTTCACATCACTCTGAACGTGACAGAAGCAAACTCAGCACTTTAATGGACGTTGACAGCACACTGAGTCACAGTTTAGCTATATGTATAGTGTTCTTGCTCAGCACCGACTGTATATTTTTTGTACATATTAATAATTTATTCCCAAAAATATGAGAGAATAATGTCTAGATTCAAGAATAATGTACGCTAATGCTACTAAGATAACAAAGTTGAAGAGAAAAATATTCACTTACCTCAATAAGATGACTGTTGACTTTGTGGTTGGTAGCAGCGCCCTCTGATTCAGGCAGATTAGCTAGCACACTTAGCTCCGTGCACATAGCTTCGCACACACCGGGACACTCACACGCACGCCCGCAGGCACGCCCACACGCAACCCCACACACATACATGGAGATTTACTCTGCTCCCCATGGCAACCCGTGCATGTGTGCGTCCTCGTACGCGTGCGTGTGTGTGTTGGTGTGTAAATTTGTCAAAGTAGCTAAAAATGTTAGCTCCGTGAGCCTGTCAAAAAAGGCATTTTTGTGAAGGAACCGTAATCCTATCAGAAATCTGAGCAGACCAGGACCACCACAAGATCTTTCTGCACAATACTGGTGATCTTCAAGTCCCTAGACTCAAAAATGTTGACAGGAGAGCGAGAGAAAAAAGGGTGTCGGTTCAACTCTCCTCCTGAAATCTCCTCCTTAATTAATATGGGAGTCTATGGGACAGTTGGCCGGTAAACCCTTCACAAAAGGGCTGACAGTTCAAATTCTGTTTGTGTCTGAGCTACGGTTGGTGATTTAAATGACAGAGCACAAGTGTGCCTACTACTGTGGAAAAAATTATTTGTGTAGACCAAAATATGTGGCTGAAAGGACGATTTATCCAGAAATTTTTCAGAAAAATTTAAATAGCTTCTTCCACTCTAAGCGATGACATCACGCACTCTAGCACTGAACATTCCAGCAATACACACTAATGTTAAACTCAAAATTTATCTAAAATTGCGCATGAAACTTTAAAAGTCACAGATCAAAAAGTATAAAATATACTCAAAAAGTTGAATACAAGTTTAATAGCTGACAACTTTGTGAACATTTTAAAGTTTGAATGAAGTCTGTAGCTCAAAGTATGGCGAAGTAGTTGAAGCTTGAAATTGGCCCTAAAATGTGGACATTTTTTGACCCCTCCCCATTCATTTCCTATGGGAAATTTTTCGCAGTTTTTCGCGACTTACGTCGCGAAAAATTTCAATATCTTCACCAAAAGTCATAGCACACCATTCCCGAACAAGCCGCACGTTTCGATGTATAATTCGCATGGGTTTTCTCAAAGCTGCGGGACAAGTTACGCGCCGAAATTTTGTACGGAAGAGGAATAATAAGAAGTGGAAGAAACATGACGAATAACAATAGTGACTCGGGCAAAGCCCGAGTCACTATTCCATTGCTATTGCATAGCTATGGAGCGTAGTGACTCGTGCAATACCCCGTGTCACTAATAAGAAGCTGACAAAACCTTGACGTAGAAGTTGGAGCACTGGAAATATGTTTGTTTTAAATTGTCACCTTAATAATGTAAGGATGAAGTATGTACTTTCAAATTCTTTTCAAGTTCTATATGACTTGCACTATCATCCCATAACCGCCCATAAAATTATATTATCTCCAAATCTCCAATTTGACTTTGATCCCAGTTACATGTCTGAATTAACACGACACAACTCTTATGCCACAAGCTCTCATCTGACTAAATTTATTGGTCAAATAACCTCTGTGTTACTTTCATAAGGAGAAAAGTGCTACATCAGTAGCTTTCCGGGATTATAACATTATTTCCTGCGGCGGGAGGGACAGACTAACAAATTACCTGTGAAAACGGGGGTGTTTTCACAACTTTGAACTCGCCCAAACTAACGGAGACTTCTGGGTCTAACTGTACTCAACGATGACTGAGCGTTTACTAAACGTACTGAATGTTTACTGAATCTGTGTTTCTCCTACAATTATATCAACGAGAACCTCCGCCAGGCCAAAAAAGGAAAGACTGTAGTTACAGGGTATGTGTAAGTGATCTAGATAGTGATGTTTGGGCACAGTCTCTGGTTTCAGATCCTGAGTTACTTGGTGGAATACAGCTCCATCCTGTGGCAGCAGGGATGTTGAAATGATAGAATGATTGACCTGACTCCACTAAAAAATATTATCCTTGGAAGGATCACGTAGAAGATTGTAAAAAGGATTTACTGACAGTCAGAGCAAAGTGCACTCTCTATATGCATGCAAGTTAGTGTTAGCCAGTGTCTTTCATTTCTGTGGAAATGAGAGCTTCAACTACATAAAATTCACAATTTGTTACAGTATTAAAAGCCTGTTAAGTTAGGATTTGCACACAGCAGCTGTTCACTAGTTAAGTTTATTTTAATTTAAGTTTGACGTGGACATCACAATAGCATTGTAACTGCAACATACAATTTGTTTAGTGTTTGTAGCAAAGTACTAAATTACAATACCTGTTCACAGGAAGCTTAGAAAAATTAGAACATAAAAGTTAAAGAGGGAATAAAATGTGGAGTAAGAAAATATGTTAAAAAAAAGTTATAGAGGAAAATAAAGATAAGAAAAGAAAAATAAGAATACATGTACAGATACATAAAAATACAGGTGTGTCGATACAGATTTATTAGGTGTGAGAACATTTTTGTTTCTCTTTTAGCCATGATTTAACAGCTCTGTTGAAAACTCAGAGGGTAGAAAGTTGCATAGTTTGCTCCTTTAACAGAGAAAATTGATTGTCCAAATGAAGTTTTGCACATTTCAGTGTGATAGATTCATTAAGCAAGGAAAGAGTATTACCATTAAGGCATTTTAAAAAAAAGCTTAAAGTTGTAATAGTTTATGAATCTTTCGAAACATTTGGAAATTTAAACAGTTCAAATAAAGAGTAGGGTTTACTTTTAATTTCAGCCTATGGGAAAGTGATCTCATACCATGTAACAGAATGCAATATTAACTTGATGCCATCACTGTCAAATGCAGTGGTGGAAAGTAACCAACTACAGAACGTTTACTCAAGTGCTGTACTTAAGTTCAAATTTGAGGCACTTGTTTGAGTAATTCCATTTGATGCTCCTTTATACTTCTGTGCCATAACATTTTAATTTTTACTGCAGTGCATTTACACTCAACAGTGGAGGTTGAAAGCAAGGTACAATGTTAAGCCCAGTTTGATGACATATATTAAAGTAGGCCAGAATCCCAACAAGAGAGCGGAAGCTTAATTGTACTCCGAGTACTGAGTGCTGGTTTTGTTTACTTCAGTTGTAAATTAGCATTTACATTTATTAGTACTCAGCAGGCCTATAGAATTACCCACCGCTCATTTTGGGTGATGGCCACAGAACCATATGTACTTATATTGAAAAAAGGGCATGTGGGAATGTTAACGTCACCACACTGAAATATTTTGCTTTTCAGTGACGTTTATTAATGCGGTGACTAAGATAACCTGAGGAAACATTAGCCTACCTGGTTACTTTGAAGACTGGCATCCTGTTAATGTTGCAAATATAATCTTCCAAGTCTGCAAGTGACCTTGCATGATAGGTACAGTCTGTGGTGGTGATCAGTTGTCTCGTGCATGCAAAATCTTCTGAAATGTCTGAAACATAGTCCTAATTTGTGGTGTATGTTATCGGTCATTTGTGATGTCCGGTAACGTAAAGTGATGCAGTCATGGAAACAACTGGTACATTACCTGTTTGGCCCCAAAAACATTAAAATAGTAGCAGATATGAACAGCACATTTAATTTGCTCATTTGAGAACATAAAATATTATATATAATATATATTTATTTTTAAGCATTTTAATATTCTTTCCATCTGTTAAATATGATTTATGTATTATTTATTTTGTGACCCTACATTATCCTTTTTGTCTTGTTTTGTGATCCATTATTCTTATATTATATATTTCATTTGTCTTATATGTTAAAGATGCAGTGTTTAAGATTCAGTGGCATCTAACAGAGTACAATATTCATATAGAATGAGCTCTTTATATCTTTAACTTTATCTTTAACTGTAACTTAGAATCCATTTTATTCAACTATATATCAGTAATTTTTTGTCAACAATGCAAACTGAAATTATTTCTGGCTAAGCTGATTGAATATGTTTAAATATTAGGTTACACCAAAGAGGATCTAGAGAAGTATATTTTAGTATTGGGGAATCAAACAGATTTTCAGTGCTTTTGAGAGACAAAAATCACACACCTTGTACTTTTTTGTAACAAAAAGTTTTTATTGGCTTCTCTAATCCGTTCATCATCTCAATAACAGGTATAGCCTGGGAAATCATATCACAAGGGGGTCTAGAACAAATAAGACAAAGGAATGGGGCGGCTTCTGCTACAAAATTTGGTATTGAGGTGACAGAAAAAAAAAGCCATACAAAAATGTCTTTATCATGCATACTGGAGAAAAACTCAAAAAAAAATTGAGAACACACATTTTTAGTGTTTTTGTACATTTTTGTAAACAATATCCTTCTAGAGATCATATCAAAACACATTATGGCAAGTAACAAAAATAAGGGATATAACATGAGAAAAATGAATGTTCTATGAGGCATCTAGAATGCAACACTGCTTGGCGTGGATGTTTTTACAGAAAAAAAAAAAAGAAAAGACATTTGCATTTTGACGAGTCACTTGCTCTATAACTGTAAACACAGGCAGTGTTAAATGATTATACAATATGTCGAACCTATACTACAAATATTTCCACTACATACATGAAACGCGTGTCCCTGCTTTCTTACGCTTTAGTGATATGAGGTATATTTAGGTCAATCTTATTGTCTTTTTTTTTTCTCTCCATCTCTCACCCACTCTTTTTCTCTCCTTTAAAAGCATAGTGTGTGTCTGGAGTGAAGTGGCTGGTCAGTCAGTCTTTGTTCCCTGTGATCTGAGCAGCTTCAAAGTCTCTTGGCTGTGGAGCTCACAGACATAGGAAAAGGAAGGGGGGGGGGGTACGGCTCACAGGAAATCAACTAAATTAAATATCAACCCTGGCTGCCGGGATAGAATGGCTTTAGCCATGGAAGACAAAGAAGGCCATTGTTTATTCTTGTGAGTGCAGGGCTGCATTTTGGGGAGGGGAAGTTTGTATAACTTTTCTGTTTCTTAGCTGTATTACTGATGGAGTTTCTTGCAATTGCTAAAATGGCGAGGGTTAAAAAAAATACTTAAAAAAAAAAATTGAGAGGGGATGGGAGTAGGTGTGTAGGTCCGGTGATTACTTGCCGAAAAATATCTGCTACTGAGTTTTGTTGTGGCTAGTGGAGAATAAATAAAAGGGTTCGGGTATGCATCAAACACACCCATGGGTTTAAAGATATAAGGGTTCCAGCATGTCAGCCCGTCTCTCAAAACACTTAAATACAAAGAGGTACTCTCAAAATATTGTATAACAAAATTATGGCAAATCATCTTTTTACAACATCACCCGACAAACCGTAAGAAAAAAAAAAAAAATCCCCCCCGCCCACCTCTTCTACCCTTAAGAAAAAGCAACAAAATACATTTAAATGCCCATGGTCATGCCTAGTCAACCCCTATCAAACCCCATTAAACAATAATCCAACCCTCCCTTCCCCTCCCTCCCACTCAACCCACCCTCCCACTCTCCCTCCCAACCCCTGTTCACAGTTTTCTCCTCTTAAAATTAATAATCATTAGCATAATAATCACTTATCACATATGCAAATTGAATGGGTTGTTGTTGTTGTTTCCAATGATGATTTGTTTAAAAAAGTGCTTGTTTGATTCCATTGACAAAAAAAGGAACAGCAAGGAGTGGAGTAGAAAAATGGTGACTTGTTTTTTAAAAAAAAGATCAACAGCATGATGAAAAGATCAAGGATTGGTGTCCATTGCATTCTGAGACAGTCATAACGGCAATACGCTGTTATGTTTGAGTAGAATTTTGCCTAAGCTGTGTCTTTCTTAATGGCCACTGGAGGGCACAAAACGAGGAGTGCATTGTTAGAAAGGCTCCATCACCTGACACTGTATTCCTGCAAAAACAACAGTCAGGTATGTTCAAACATCCTCTTTACTTCAAAACATGCTGTGTGCACACCATGGGCTAAACTCCACTACAGTTCATACTACCTCGTGTACATATGTGGCTCTTTAAAGAAATGTGGATGTCTTCACGTTGACGCAACAGTACCATAATCTCGACAAAGCTACACGCAGTAGAAACCAAACATCATGTATTGTAATTTGTTGTTCTGACAAGTTAAAAAAAAACAAAAAAAACAAAACACAAAAACAAAATCAAAGCTTTGTAGTTTCAAAGTACACCTGTAAAAACTGTGCTAATTGCATCTCATAATACAAAGTCTTATTACACAATTTTGCCTATTTCCTGAGTTAATACGTTTCTTGTAACAGACAATATATACTTTTTTGCCATTTGAATTCTGGGCCTTTCCCTGCCACAAATGTTATTATTGAAATTATCAACATTATTCATTATTACTTTACAATGGTATGATGATTGGTAAAACACAAGGGTTCAGAAAAAGAAAAAGAAAAAAAAAAAAAATCAAGCAAGTTTATAGCTACCCTCTAAATGTTTTAAATTACACTTAAATCTACGGTTTACGTTCATATCAAAATCACTACTTTTAAACAAAAATTAAGCGACTAAATACATAATAAAAATGAGAATATTTAAAAAATTGCATTTGAGGCCATGGAAGACCCTCCCTGGTCATTTTGTATTAACATTTAATGGCAGTGTTTAAAAAACAAAACTTTGCTACAAGAACAAAATTAGGATGGGTATAGGGACCGTATGGACAGTAACAGAACAGCCCCCTACTGGATTCACCTCGTTTGACCCTTATCTGAAACTTTGGCTTGTCGGGGTTTTTGATCCTGTACTCACTGGCTCACTGACGTCAGCTAACAAACTGGTATACCCTGAGAATTCTGACACTGGAGTCCGTATTCGGTGGTCGACCTCTGCCCCAGGATCACTGCCATAGCTCAGAGGGGTCCGGCGCCCTGACTTGAACTGGGAGCCAAAGGCCTGGGCGAAGTTCTCGATCTGGTATGTGGGTTCTTTAGGGGGGTTCAGTGGGGACAGGTCTGGGTAGCTGGAACCGTTGGTGGGTGCAGTGCTCCCTCCAGCCTTGGGCTGCTGCCCCTTGGAGCCTTCTGCGGAGGCAGTCAGATCCTGGGGAGGTAGGTTGAAGGCTCCGGGGGAGTGCTGCTTCTCCAACTGCTCGGTCAGTTCCTGAGATGGAGTCAGCTGCTGGTGGCTAGTAGATTCCAAGGTGAGGTGGTAGCCTGCCTGGGAGGGGGAGCCGACGAGCATGCCATAGTGGGATTTGGAGGAGGACGATGAGGAAGTTGATGAAGGGGCGGCGATGGGCAATGGGGAGGAGACAGCAGGTGGGTAGCCACAATCCAGTGGAGATGTGGTGTAACCATGTTTGTCAGAGAACAGGGGCCCCGTGGGACTGGAGCTACTGGACAGGAGTGGGAAAGGCCCTGTTGGACCGAGGCTGGGGAAGGGTCCACTATGGCTGGTGCGCTCCAGGGCCTGCAGGAGGAACTTCGAGTACTCGCTCATCACTGCCGTCTTATCACCACCGTTGGGTGAATCGTCCTCCAACTCAGGGGTAACAGGGGCTGCTGGCTGGAGGTCCACATGGTGTGGATGGTCTGACAGGTCAAAAGTCACATCATGATGGTGTGCCCCCTCTGGCTTATGGCTATAATGGTCCAGCAGGCTTTGTAGTACCTCATCTGGAATGCCAGACTTGTCGTGCTTGAGTTCCAAAGGCGAGGAGTCCAGCATTGCCAGCGTGGGTTCGGGCCCCAGGGAGCCCTGGATTACACTACTTCCCTGGGATGCCATGTGCAGTGAGCTGGCTCCATAGTCATTGTTAACTGCATGGAGGTAGCGCCGCTTTTTCACAAACTGCATTGCATCATCATAGTTGCTGCTGGTGGTGGGCCCCTGCTTGTTGCCCCCAGCTACCTGGAGTAGACCCATGTTGTCAAGGCCCGAACCTTCCACATGATCCATGGAGCCAGATTTCTGGCCCAACAGTTTTTGTCCGTCAGCACTGTCTTCCAGAGAGAGAAGGCCCTTGTCCAGGCCCTTGCGGCCAGCTTTTTTAAAGACCAATTTGGGAGTACGTCCCTGCATGGTGGGGCCAGAGCCTGAGGGGTGCTCCATGCTGAAGTCCTGCAAGCCCAGGTCACGGGCCATCCCCCCAGAGGACGAGGCTGCTGCCATTGATGCTGAGGCATTCTTCTTCCTCTTGCGCTCACCGCCCTCACCATTTTTGGACTTGGCCCTCTTGCGTCCGGAGGTGGTAGAGTTTCCCTGAGTGAGTGAATAGCTGCCCTGGCCTAGCTCTGCTTCGCTGAGCTCCAGCATGTTTGGGTCCAGGCCCTTCTTTATGGCTTCTCCACAAGTCCGTTTGTGCTTCAGTAACCGGTCTGTTCTTGAGAAAAACTAAAAAGTGGACAAAAAAAACACGAGAATTACAAGATTAGTTTCCACACTGAATTGTCAGCAGTAGACTGAAATTCTGTTCGTTTTTTTTTTTTTTTTTTAATTTTAATTACAGAAAATGTACTGTATTGGGACAGAGCTCTATGAAGGGATTTAAATGACTAAAGTACAGAATGACACCATCAAAGCATTAGAAGAAAAAACCTCAGAGAAAGAATACATAAAAATGAGGGCAAATGCCTGGTAAGATACTACATGTTGCCTACTTGTTGGCATGTATCGCAGCGATATGGCTTCTCGCCGCTATGTGTCCTTTTGTGCCGCTCCATATGATACTTCTGGATAAAGCGCATGTTACACTGGTCACAGCTAAAAGGCTTCTCCCCTGCAAAAGACAGTGGTGATAGTGTTAGGACAAAATTTCTATAAACTGATACTGATAGAAAGTGAAGAAATTCATCTGAAAACACTATAGTAAGCTCCATATTCAAATTGGAGGAAATAAAAATCTGCTCCCTGGAATTCCAACGACATTCATTATTCCGTATTCAAAAACAATATGAACAATACTTAATATCTGACTCAGAATTTTAATCAAGGCATACATGTGAATGATATGAATGAGTTATTATTTTCCAATTCCAATTGCCATGTTTGTGGAAAGATACTCTAAACATCCAAAGCGCAGAAACTCACCGCTGTGGATCTTCTCATGTCGCTGGAGCAGGTACTTCTGAATGAAGCTCATGTTACACTGACTGCACCGGAAAGGCCTCTCACCTGTGCGATCAAGAATATACAACCATCCGCTCACCACATTAATTATCACTCATCCTGTCATGTAATTGTGTTCACCATATGGTTACAATAACAATGAACCTGTGGTGTTTTTAGTCACACTTGGTCCACTGAATACAAAGCAAAGTGTGACCTATGACTCATGACCTGAACAGTCTACTCTTCATGCCCACAATTTATTAATGGACGTGTTAAAGCAACTGTGAACTGTGTATTTAAAATAGGACACAGGGATTAGAGCAAGATTTGTGAGCCTGAAAAATTGTCCAGGATGGAAATGTGTACAATGTTTTGAATTAAATATTACATGAATTCAAAACTGCTGTATGTCTGAAAATCAGGCGTGGTGCCTGAGAACTTAAACCTCTGAGGACAGGACCCATTTACAGAAAAATATTTAACACCAGCACAGCACATTCCCCATGTGTTAATTGTGATACACCAATATTTGAGGGTTCTGACTGATTGATATGCATACAGTTAATAAATTACAGCTTTAGTGATTATGAAAAAGGATTGCAAAGATCTTTTGTCAGATAAAGTTATAGAAGAAATAAAGGATCAAACCAGGGAAATTACTTAAAATAAACCCATGTTGTTTTCCTTTACATCATTCATGAGTTAAAGTTCAAAGAGTCTAGTGATGAATTCCCAGCAAAGAGAATGACTAAGACATCCAGAAACACATGAGTAATCATTGAGTCATTTCTGGCATTAGCAATTGTCTGGTTTTTAAATAAGGTCTCAAGCACTCATGGTGAAGGGGAGATTAGTAAGTGTAGTGAAGAGTGCTGCTACCTAATGTCTGAAACGTATTTTGTTCTGAGATGTGTTATGTTCATTAATGGTAAATCATCTTTTCTATTTCCTTTCTCAAACCGTGGTAATGTAGCCTTATCCCTCCTCTTGCACATTCACATTCCCTGCAAACAGACCTTGGGCTGTATATTTTATCAAACTGTCTTGCACAGACTTCTGTGATGTACAGTAGAAGAAGGAAGCAGAAAGTGCCTTCTTTAGCTATATCTGCTGTTTCTGATCTTACATGTCTTGTGTGCATCTTACATTTTTGTCAACATACAAGCTCTGATCACAAGTGAACAATGGTGCGTCTGATAAATGAAGTAGTTGACATGTGGATCTAACACTGCTTCTCAACCTCTCTTTGCACAACAGTAAGTTATTTACTGAGATTGATCAATGGTTATGTCACAGATTGAAACCAGTGACAAACTGTTTGACTTGAACTGTAAGTGAACTTAATTTTGAGAAAATACTGACAGTCTTTAGACAAGGTAAAGCACCAACAAGCAGTGAAAGTCTCTCACCTGTGTGTATGAGCACATGTCGGCGCAAGTGGTAGGAACTGCGGAAGGCAGCATTACAGTGCTCACAGATATGTGGTTTTGAGTTGGGGGACAGGCAGGCTCCATCTGCATCCAACATCATAGCCTACAAGAACAAAACAATGAGTTAGAACTGGTCCTAAAAAAACTGAAATTCTGTTGATTTGTCCACATGATAGCATAGTCAACAGCAGCAACTAATTTATGGGCTGTGGGCACTAAAGGCATGAGATATTGTTGATCCAAACAACGCATCAGCCAAATGTTAGAGATCATTTTTGGTGTAATGATGGATATGAGGATGATTGTGATTAACCTTTGCAGCATCGTTGCGTTTCCTTCTGGCTTTGCCTCCCTGTCCATCTCCATTGCTCCTGCGCCCTCTTCTACCTGAGGACTCTTTTGGCTCTTTACCCGATCTTCCAGACATCTGAAGACAAACAACAAATTAAATATACCACAGTCTATAAATGGCAGACAAAGGCAGAGTAAAAACAGATCTATAAATACAAGTATGTCCATTACAATTTCTGTCAATGCGGTAAGGGGGGCAAAAAAGATAAAGGAAAACATGAAGTTCAAGAAAATGGGAACAATATATCACTTGAAACAATATTCAGAACCACAACCCCAACTCACCGGTTCACCAAGGGAACGGACGTTGCTGAGGCTAAGATCATGCAGGAGCATGTTCTGGTGATTTTGGTGGTGGTTGCCGAAAGACATGTCCGGCATGTCAGTGCCACTCTTCCCCGCGCCCCCTCCAGCACAGTTCACTCCTACTCCTCCACCTCCGCCATAGAGGGGCATTCGGTAATCCAGCTCGCTTAGTCGCTCCTGTTTAATGCCCATGCTGTGGAGGAAGCCCCCAGTGTTGGCAGCAGTGGTGCCCTGGTGGTCTGGGGGCGAGTCACGTTCCTTCTTTAGGATCATCTCCTGGGGAAGCTCACCCATAACAGACTGGGAGGCCAGCCGTGTAAAGCTGGTGACTGGCGGAAGGTGGCTGAACATAAGCATACCTGGTGCAAAATTGGGGTCCATGCCACCGTTGCGCAAAAACTCATTGCCTAATTTGTCTTGGATAATACTCATGGTGGTGGTTTTGCTGTGTGCAGGGGAGAAGGAGGGCAATATATCTAAACAGGAATGCAGGAGGAGAATATCCTGAAAAAGAGGAGAGACAGAAAATGTCATGTTAAATATAGATTATTACAGACCTGAAGAAATAAGTTACAATCCAACATAATTGGCGTACTGTCTTTATATCATCTTATCTCTGACAAGTCTCAGCAGTTAAGTAAATTTAGTCAGCTACAAAGCCCTCACTGTGTGTACAGCACAATGTTCTTTTGAATTTCCTCTCAGTGGCCCATTAATTACTTAATTGGATTTATTGGGCTTTACCTAACGGAAGCACTTTGTACAGTAACTGGAAGCCTTAAAATACACTTAATTTACACTGAGAAAATATTTGCCCTGACAAAAAACTGAATTAGAAATAAATCCCTCCCTTGGCCGCAACTGTGAAATACAGCTGTGTGCAAATTGAAAAACTGAATAGCAAAATGAATAAATACTGTTTATATTGTGGGTTATGTATCAGGACTTTTAACATTAGAAGAAGGGATAATATGGAAACATTTGATATACTGTACATGTTACTGACAAAATTAAGACAATTACTGGTCATTCCAAATTTTATTTAAAGTTATGTCATCACAGCTTACTTCAGTAATCTGCCAAAGCTTAAACACTACAATAATCAATACAAGTGAGGAGAGCCATCTGAGCTTGGATGTGAAAAGATGCAGTTTTATCTACAACATCTATCAAATATAGTTTTAATATAAGATGAATTAACGCAGTCAATATGAATTTAAAGACAATATTTTTATATCAATGTCTATGTATTGTTAGGTTTAAAAATATGGATAAAAACCTTTAGAGAAACGTGTATTGAGGATGAATAACATCTGTGATCTGTGTTGAATGAGGGTTTTATTAAGTGGCTCTAAAGTTAAAAACAACACTCAATAAAAAGCCACGTTTCTGTGACTTCAAGGGGGCCCCAAAAAAAACAAAAAAAACATCAAAGGTTGCCTCTGAAATATTTCATCTACATCTCGTATTGTTCCACATGTGACTTGGACTGTAGCCAAAATCTGTGCAGTAGATTAATAGCTTGTAGACAGACATCTCTATTGTTTTAGCACTTTGCTGCAAGCGGGACAACACCACTTGCCATCTTTATACGGCTAATAATCCAACATGAACGCAAAAGCTGGCGGCACTGGGTGCAATACAGGCAAATTAGCCGGTTCAGTACACTTGCCTAAAACAAACGATATTTAGGTCAAATCCAGCTGGACATTTCACTTGTTTTAGGCAGCTGGGTGAGTAAGCGAGGACGTTTGTCGAAACAAGCACAGAAAACAAATGGAGTGAGGATTTATTGTTTAATCTAGACCAGCCGACCATTTGGCTACGCGACACTCAGTTCACCAGAAAGCGGATGAGCTTTTGTGATGCATAATAGTTAGCCAGCTAGTTAGCATAGTTAGCTAGCCACAATGAGACACAATCAACGCATCTTGAGGTCCTCAATCAAAACAATCGCCTATGACGCCATACAAACCAAAATCGCCCATTCAAATAAAGTTGCACTAATATTCAAAGCGATATGGTCAGAAATAAACCGCATTTTAAGTAAATACATTCAATTCCGATTCGTTATAAGCAAAGTAGCGTACCGTTTTAGGCTGTTACTGCTATCAGGCTAGCTAAGGCTGAAACAGGATCCTTGTTTGGATGCTATTAACGCATATGGTGAATGTTGAAACGCATTTAATATGAGGAAGGGGGGCGGGGGGGTTACATCCCACCATCAAATAACATGAACCATTCAGTGATGGATAATAATAACAGTCGAGAAGGTGAAATTAAACAGCAAGTTTGCTTTAAAACCAGGTCAGCAGCACGGATTGCTCCATTCTCCGGTTCCCAACGCTTTGATGACGCCCGTGAAATCAAATCTGTCTGGCTGCGAGCGACGCTGGCGCTATTTATTGATAGCTAACTTTAGCTGTAATTACAAGCGGATAATGCTTACCGGTACATTAATCTAGCGAAACACTCTTCGACGGCTGCGATATATGTGGACTTGAGCTAAATAAAAACTGCGAGCTTTGTGAGGCAGCTGTGTTCATAACAATCAAGCTGCCATGAGCTAGCTAGTTAGCTGCTAGCCCCCGACTGAAAACCCGCATTACGGCCCATGCAACAGAAACAATGATGCTGGCTTTCACCGCATCTCCCCCGTTTGCGCCCAGACACACAACTCTGCCGCGTATATCTCGACAAAAACCAAAGCCTTCGCCTCGAATAAAAGCTAATTTTATTTCCCACTCACCTACACATGACCGCAGTTGGTTTCAAACGTGCCTATAATCCCTCCGTAGTCGCCGCTTTTGGGGTTTTTTTTTATTGCCAAAACATTGTTCTCCGGCGGTCGCTGCTTTCTTCCATCTTGTCCTGGCGCGGGGAATTGTGGGTGCAGCGGACGGGTCGTGAGAGGAGACAGAAGAAGGCTGCAGAGGTGTGAGAGAGCCGCACTGGACACTTCAGGTGGCCCTGTGAGCTACACTGATGTAAACGCACGGAAAACATGTGGCCACGTTAACGTGAGCATTAATGCAGTATAGTGCAATACAGTAACCCCGCCTTTCCGATCTTTTTTTATTTATTATAAAGACTGTGTCAGATTGAGGATACTGAACATGGATGTTTATTTAGGCTGCATTCTTAAAATAGGATTGCATGATATATTGTTTATAGCCAAGGGGGCTTTCCAAATAAGACCTCTCTCTAAATCATTATGCAATCAAACAGAGGCCTGCACAGATATATTTGCTCCTCCTCATGAGAATCAGGTTTATTGCCAAGTAGGTTTGCACTACTAGGAATTTGCCTTGGTGGTGCATAACTAAATAATATAAATAGAGGGCTTTATAGTATTTTACAATAAAAAAAAATGTAAACTATATTCTAAGTGAGAAGATCTACTCCAGGTTTAAAATTTAAACTGAAGAGAATGAAATGAAATGTACAAAATATTGACTGGAGGTGTGCTAATGTTCATAGTTCATAGAGTATGTGCAATTTGCAATTCATAATAATAATCACTCAACAACCACACACTAGTTTATACAAATATTCTTAAATAAATTTGTATAAACTATTTGATGTCAATCAGTCACATATGACTGATATCCCACTTAATGAATATTGGTGCCAGTACAGACAACAAAAACTACAAAAAAAACCCCAAAAAAACAACAACAACAAAAAACAAAACAAAACCAAAAACCAAAAAACCCCAAAACAAATAAAACAGCTCTGGATTGCCAACAGGCAAAAACAGGAAACCCCTTTGTGCTCCAGACCACCAGGTGCTCTATAAGCTCCAGCTTCACTGTGAATTGTTTATTGACAATTTGATTAATTGCAAATTTTATCACAGAAATTTGCACCACTAAAGCACAATATCAGTTATGGGGAGTCCTGCATTATGACCTCATCTTTTGGTCCTGTATTGTAAAGGGACTCTGTGTTAAAATCTAGTTGTTTATATTGTCTTCACACTGTGTACATGAAACTTTGAGTCTAAAATCCACCATGATGAGAATGTGCTTTTCCTTTAAACTATAGAAGCACTACATTTGTTGCTGGATGGAACTGGTTATTCTGATTGCTTGCATAATGATCCCTGAGAGCTTTTCTGTTTCACATGGATCCACTTTCATTTGATATTTAATATTGGCAAGTTTTACAAGTTAAAACTGTTTGTTTTTTTCTTGCTGTTCAGATCTCACTTAATGTCGTCTCCTGTCAATAGTCAAGAGCCTCCAGCAAAAACAAAGTGCACAAACATCTCATTATTTAATAAATAAATGGGGTTTTCATTATCAACTTGTAATTATCAGTTATCATCTTAGAGATTTACAATAATTTACAATCACCAGCAATCATTTAACAGTACAAATGAAACATGTTAGTGTTCATAGCTTTAATTTTCTGGGTATTTAATTTTATTTGACTCATCACTCCCCTGTCGCCTGAATCATGACAGAGATGCAGACTTGAAATGTACCATATGTGTGTTAGGTGAATCATAGTGTATTTCTGATTAAAAAAAAATGGTGGAAAAAAACCAATATAAAAACCCCACATCTGATACACCCATCACCTTATAAAGGTTAAAGTAGATAGCTAGCCATTCTCACATCTGAACTCTTCATCAAATATGCTCTGAGTTACCAGTTTATAAAGATCACCTCTACTATCTAATGCAATTAAACAATACTCCTGCAATAAATATTTTCTTTGTGATCTTTATAAAGTTCAGTTTTGTTGACATTGTGTCAGAGGTGTTGGTGTTGTGGTAAAATGCAACACATTATATTAAAAAGTGTTACTAATGTTTTTTCATCACATGCATGTTGTTAACATATTCTTTATGAACATGGAACAACTGAGTTAACACTGAAATTAATGTTCGAGAACTGAACTTGCATTTTTAAAAAGTTATAATTGAGAGTCTCCCATTTTAAATTATTTCCCACTGTTCATAAAAAACAAAAAACAACAACAACAAAAAAAAACACTGACAAGCGTAGGTGTCTTTTTTTTTCTTCTATTTAGCCTATTTTGTATATAACAGAAGCACTCTTCCCACCTAATACTGAACAACTCATTGTGGAATGCTTCATTTACTGCTTGCCTGACTCCCACTCGATGTATCTGTTTTTCTGTGCTCCCTATCATCCTCATACTCCGTTTTTTCAGTTAGGCAGCAGTGAAAGTAGGCTGTTTAAGATGTGAAATCAAAAGTAATAAAGTAACTGCAGGGGAAATCACAATGCAAAATTTGGTAAAGATTTATTTTATAGGTCCTTTAATTTAACTGTAATTTTCATTTCTAGTTTTCTATGTAATTTGCAGGTATGTAATGGTTAACGGTTAAATGGATATCTTGCGATTAGAGTGGTACAATTTGGTACAAATTATAAGAAATTAGAAAAAAAATAGTGTTTAGTTGGTTATGTTGGTTTATAGTTGAGTTCTTATGTATCTTAATTTGCAAAAGAAATTAAACTCCAAAATAAGTGAGCATCTATCAACAATTTCAATAATACTTTCTTTTACATATCCCTTACTTTCCTACTAATGTCCAGGATATTTTTTTTCAATAACTTCCTTAAAGAAGCAACTGTTAACTTTTAATTCCTGGGACTTTTCTTCAAAAGAGTTACTTTAAAGAGTTTTATTTGCTAGTATATGGGAAGTGAAAAAAATCTTACATGCTAATATGTATTTCTGTCAAAATTAACAACTAGCTTAATATTTTAAGTTGGCTTTTACCAATTAAACCACTTTTTCTTGTTTGTTTTTTTTCTTGTAATTTGTCACAAAATGCGGCACCTTTCTGTACACCTATAACATTCAGATAAACCCGTAGTTTTGTTGAGATATTTCTTCAGCATCCCTCAGACACGGATATTCTAACTATTGAACAGTACAGTATGGTTCATATTGGTATTTTCCAGTGTTACATCCACCGCAGTAACACTAGGGGGCACCAAATAGCTGCTAATAGACACAAGTATTTAGTGTACCCAATTTTACAGTACAGTGTTTTCCTCGAGAGGGAGAAAATTGGGCATCACGAAACAAATGACAAAGTAATGTGGAAAAAAATTTAATAAAAGACTTAAAGGTTGCCTGTGTTTGATTTCACTTTCACATTGTTTGATCGCTCTGAGGTTTTCACCTGACTGGAATCAAGCCACAAAAAAAAATCATTTCCCTCTCTTTAACTCCACATCAGGACACCCCCCTCTTCCCACCCTATGCCTCCCCTCACCCTTCCAGTGAAAGAGAAATTTACCACCCGTGCTGCTGATCCTCTACAGTCTTTAATTTGAAGTCACTCCTACCCGAATGTGCTCCCTCAGGCACAAAAGCGCACTGTAGCCTTCTATTCACATTCACAGGTTTACTGTAGCTGCACCTCAGTGGATCGGCAAGGACATACACACACCTTTGAATCCAGCTATTTGAATGCAGCTTTTGTTTTAAAATGTATTTTTTATGTGTTTTATGTGTTTTTTTTCTTACTCAATGGATGAGACCTGAACAAAAAGTTGGCACTTGCAAGATACTCCTTTGCGTAAAGGATCGACTCTGAATCATGTATTGCGCAGAATCTCTGCTCACTTAGGATTAATTTACATGAGAGAGGCGCATCTTCATCTCACAGGATGCGAGTAACGCGTTGAATGTTATTGTATGCTTTTGGGCACTGGATACCAAACTTGCGTAAAGAGCCTGATTCGGCACAAGTATTGATTGCTTGTCACAAGTAGGTGATTGATACAATGGCAGCCTTACGGAGGAAATTTGGCGAGGACTACCAGGTGGTAAACACCAATCGGGGTATGACTTTTTCCGCACCGGTGAAGAGAAAGAGGCAGCGGTTTGTGGAGAAGAACGGTCGCTGCAATGTCCAGCACGGTAACCTTGGCGGGGAGACCAGCCGGTACATCTCCGATCTGTTCACCACGCTGGTGGATCTGAAGTGGCGCTGGAACCTACTCATCTTCATCCTTACTTACACAGTTGCATGGCTGGTCATGGCTTCAATGTGGTGGGTGATCGCTTACATCCGAGGCGACCTGAGCAACGGCGGCCACGACTCGTCCTACACTCCGTGCGTCGCCAACGTGTACAACTTTCCCTCCGCGTTCCTGTTTTTCATCGAGACGGAGGCGACCATCGGCTACGGGTACCGCTACATCACGGAGAAGTGCCCCGAAGGTATCATCCTCTTCCTCTTCCAGTCGCTGTTGGGGTCCATCGTGGATGCTTTTCTCATCGGCTGTATGTTCATCAAGATGTCGCAGCCGAAGAAGCGCGCGGAGACGCTGATGTTCAGCCAGGACGCGGTCATTTCCCAGCGGGACGGGAAGTTGTGCCTCATGTTCCGAGTGGGGAACCTGCGGAACAGCCATATGGTGTCAGCGCAGATCAGGTGCAAACTGATCAAGGTAGGCTACAGGTTATACAGCTGAGGAGCGCAATACATTTTCAAAAAACAAAAAAACAAACAAACCAAAAAAAACCCAAAAAACTAGAAGAGCAGGCACACTTTTGCGCAGTGAGCATCTGCTCCTCGCCCCGCATCTCAACTCTTGAAAGGCCATTATCAACGTTGAGACTAAATGACAGCTACTTAATTTGTTCTGAAATTGCTCTCATTATGTTTTATGAGAGCTTTCCAAGTCATGCATTGAATTTCCATTCATCTCCAGAATTGATTGCATTCCCTGAGGGCCACAATGATTTACAGAGAGGCTATGGTTTTAACATGAGGCTCCAGCATAAGATGTATTTTAATGAGTGACCATTTACATTTACCCCCTGCAGCAACTATTTCAGTGCTGGATTCATGACGAACGCAGTCTTACACACAGCTTGTATTGTGTTTCTGCTCTCCTCCCTCTTCATCTTTGAGGCTAGGAGAGCAGGAGTGTGTTGCCTGCAACACTCAGGGTCATCACAAACTGTCCCCCTTCAGTCAGCAAAACAGCTCTCAATAAGCTGTATATCTAAGTTCAGCCTCTGCTTCAAATGTCTGCAGATGAGATGGATGGGCCCCCAGGGGACAGTAGGTGGGAAACTGCACTTATTGACTAAAAGATCAATTGAACCAATACTCAGTGGGCCACAATGAGGTAAAGAACATATTTCTTAAGGCCACTCTTACCTAAAGACACAAATGCCACTACTCTGAAGCACTGAGAGCTGACAGTGATCTAGCTTTATATGAAGCTGGCTCCTGAGAATGAAAGGAGAGCTGAGGCAGCTGCTGGCTATGATAAAAGAGAAGAAAAAAAGCTTTTTGTGTCATAGAACTTTATAAATGAAAGAGATGAAAACAGCAATGTCAATCACTGCATTTCCCAACTCACACCTGGTTGGAAATGTTGTTTCTGAAGTAACCTCAACAATATGTTTTATTCTCTGCAGACTTTATGACTTCTAGATGGAGTTTCACATCATTATATTTTTACGAGAGTATGTCTGAGCATTATCATTATTGATTGTCAGATGGTACAGAAAAAAAATCTTTTCATCATCACCATTCATCAGAAAATGTCTTTTACTCAATCGAGTGGAGTACCCTTCATTTGCTCACTGTAGCAGGCATTTCTTATACATGAAATCTACTTTTCTCCAGTCCAAGCATTAGCAGATATCTAAGGGGCAGCAGTGCTTTGTTGTGACAGGGAGAGTTAGTCGTGCTTCTGTCTTCTCTGTGGAGTAGCGTGATAATCTCAAGTGACAGTTTACTTTCTGACCCCTCGAGGGAAAGTCACCGGAGAGCTCCCGGTATTTTAATATCACTATTAGTGTATTCATATGGTTATATTTGATGCTTTGCATTGCACTCTGATTTTATCCAGGAAAATAATATCATATCATGTAGCTATTTCTGTTCAGCAAAATAAAAATCACTTAGTTTGACACATTAAAAGTCATGACTCAATTGCTTATTATCGTTAATGTTTCAGATCTCTCTATGAGGAGGATTTTGATGTCATGTCATTATCATTTGCGCTTATATTAATAGCCTGGGAAGGCAAAGAAAAAGGCAGTGTCTTAATTGCAATTAATCAAAGTAGCATCATAGAGGCGCAAAATGCAATATCATCAACTTTCTCCCTTCACACAGGCTTATACATTCATGTGGTTTAATACTCTGTCTTCAACGCCTGCTGTACTGCTTTCATTCTTTTATTTCAAACAGAATGAAAGCAGTAGGTTATTTACCCATGGGGCATGCAGTCATGTTTGATCTCGGTCAAATTTGTCCGCACAATGAATATACCAATATTACAGATATTGCTGTGGATATTGTTGGGATTGTTTAGATTATGTTCTGTATTTGATACCTTAATACCCAACAGTATAGAGTGTAGCAAACTAAAGCAGAACACGCTGCAATAATGGATACAATGGCTACACTGTATCTGACTCAGTCTTGCTATTTACTTCTCCTTATAACCGAAGGTCTTTTTTTAAGGCAAATGAACCTGTCTGAGCATGATGTAATTACTGCAAAACAAAGTACAGAAGGTGTTTTAAGTGCTACCCATATGTTTCTCTGGGTTTTCAAAGATCAGTTGACTAGATTTAGGGTGATGATCTTGATCCTGGGAATTCTGCTGTCAGTAAATGATGATTTATTTTTTTTTTTTTAAAAGATGATTAAATTATCTTTTAAGCCGCAACTTCTCATGTGTAAATGGAAGGTCAGATATCCAGGACTCCAATAGGCTGTTACAGAGCATCATATTCATGTGCCATCAATCATATAGCGAGGAGGACAAAAAGTAAACAAACAGTATCAGTTGTTTCATGGATTTTCTTTATCTTGAACAGAAGGATAAAATCTTAAAACAAATGTAGTGATTTGACTTTTTTTTCTTAAAGATCAAACCTCTCTTTTCTTCAGAGAGGTGAGCGAGATGAAATGTGCTGTTAAGAAGCCTGCTGTGTGCAGTTCACCACTGTAGCACAGCTGCTGAAGAGATGAAGTGTTCTAATATATCTTTTAATGTATGTTAACAGAGACAGTGATGTTTTAGAGCCCATAAAGCTATAGTCATTGTAGCATTACACTGTACTGTGGAGTGTTGTAGAGTAAATTGACTCTACATCAACCCCGTACTACTATACCTACTCTGTGGAAACAATGCTGTGGTTTGTTTTCAGGTAGCACATAGCTCAAGGTCACCGTCTGATGGGTTGCCCACAAAGCTGAGTGGAGAAATGAGGCATGGTGCAGTAAATCCTAATGATGGAGCTGTGTAAATGCACTGTGACATGGCAACTGCAATCAATTGTCAGGGATAGTCAGGGATACGTATGGGTTGTAAATTCTTATGGGACATGGATACTCTGGATTCAGCCAAAAAATTGAAGTTGGCCACTTTCTTAATCAGCACTCATGTTATTTACAGTACAATAGTATTTGTTATGCATAGACACAGCTAGGGTTGCAGCCAACAATTATTTTAATCATTGATTAAGCTGCCAATTCTTTCCTTTTTTATTAGTGGATTAATGGTTTGGTGTATAAAATGTTAGAAAATAGAGAAAACTGCTGATTATAATTTACCCAAGCCCAAGTGGACATATTGAAAATGCTTGTTTTTTCCAACCAATAGTCCCAAACCAAATGATATTAGATTTACAATTATAGATGACTAGAAAACCAGCGAATAATAACAGCTACATTCTGGCATTTTTACTAAAACAAAATGATTTAATTGTTTATCAAAATAGCCGCAGATTAATTTTCTGTTGAACCAATTATTGACTCAGCTCTAGATGCAGCTATAACTTTTTAGCAAACCTGGTCATGTTTGTTTGTATTGTACCAAAAATTTATGATAAATATGTAATACAATCCATCAAGAAATAGCTCATTTGAATTATTAATATTATTATTATAAGATGCTGTTATTGTTACAGTAAGTTAGACACGCTTCACCGAACTGGGATTGATTTAAAGAACAAATTGAATTATCAGTTGAAAAATATTTCCCTGTGCATTTATCTATATACATAATGGATATTAACTGTCTACGTAACTGTCCTTGAATTTCTATAAATATTGATGCAGCTTTCATTAATAAACCAATATAATACAATGATGCACTGACCTGTGCAGCACTGGCAGCATATAATTTTAAAGCGGAGAAACATGTTTGCATCTGGTTTGACAGCAGTGCAGAGAGGAAACACCCTCATCCTTGCAGGAGAAAAGTGCTCCGACAAACAACAAAGAGCCAGTAAAGTAAAGCAGCAATGTGGCAAACAGGATCGAACAAAAACACAGAGAGACGGAGAGTGACAGCTGGGTGGTGCTTGTCAATGTCGACAGAAACTTGTCTCAGTAGGTTGGTCCTCAGCAGGAGATAAGTGATAAATGCTAGTAGCAGCAGATAGACAGGCAGGCAGACATGTGAGAACAACTTGCCGCATCTGCCACTGTCTGAAGGCTGAGTAGAAAGAAGAAGAAACAAAGAGAGAAACGGTTGAATTAGCTTTAATGTTGCTGTTGATAGATTGAGAATAGCAAGTCAAATGTGACGTGGGAGCGTTGCGTTTGATGTCCGGCTCAGAGCTCAAAGGTTGCAGCTGGAAACACACCAAGACAAATGTGCATGCACGCTTCTTTCTTACTTTCACCATCACTGTTGTGTTTCTTTGCATCTCTTTCACATCACACACAAACACACACGCACACTCACCGAGGAGGAAGTGAGTCACCAGGGACAGGGCCTGCTTTCACTCAACCTGAATCTCAGGTGGCTTGGTAAATTAAGCACTCCTTTTATATCGGGTCCTCTTCCAAAGGCCATTAATTTCCCCCTTGTGGCACTGACTGTTTAGCGGCAGTACGTGATCACGCAGGGCTTTCACCTTGTTAAAACCATTCAGTGTCAAGCAGATTTCTTCTTCCTTGGCAGAGGCATAATTTTGTCGCAACACTATATTGCTAGTCAATGCAGCTTTAAACAGTATCTGAAAAATAGAAGCTTCACTTTCATAACTAGAATGGTAGAATATGACTTCCCAGGAAATTGGTTTCCAGTCTCATTGACTTGTGCAAGCTTTGCTGACAAATGGGACACCTGCCTGCAGTATTTCAATAACAATTTACATTTGTAAATGACTGGAAGAATATAAATAAATTAATATATGAATATGACAGTTTTTAAAAATGATTTCATCTTCTCCTCCCACTTATAGAAGATGGAGGAAGCAGTGCCAGAAGTGGAAACATATAGAGTAATCAATTGCAAAATGTATTACATGTATATTTAGATGTCACAAAATCCAGTTTTGCATGATTTTGATAGCTTTCATTTTAGAGATGCTGCAGAAGCGGGAAGCTGGTTAATTAAGATTTTAACAGGGGTAGTTATTTCCCCACTGGTTTGTGTTTCACTGCACACAAACAACAGTTATATCAAAGTAACAAGGGAAATTCTAACTGAAAGGGGCATCAATAAGCAAATCTATATACAAATACTTCACATATGAACACATGGTATAACAATTAACAAGTGATTAATTTTTATGTACAGTTAAAGGAATAGTTCGACATTTTGAAATATAAGCTTATTTATTTAAAATTCATTCTACGACTAATTTTATGAAATGGGTGCCATTTCCACAATTTTCAAAAGTTTCATCAAGAGCAAACTTTAAAAAAAATCCAGAAAATGAAAGATATGTTAATCCTTCAAGAAAACATATTTTTGTAACATATACTTTTGTTAATGGATATAAATGTAGGCATGACTGAATGATACAAGATCCAAAATATACATCAAAATTAGTATCATTAATACAACAGCTAGGAAAAAGTTCAAATGTAGTCTAAATGTAGCTTGTATTAAACTAAATAAATACTCACCATTCAAAATGTGAAAAATGGAAAAATGTAATGGAAAACTTTGGCCTGAAAAACTAATTTGTCACTAGAAATGAGAATCTTTTTCCAAAAAAAAAACTTCTCCCAGAGGAGCTTTCCATCAGACATTCCTTGTCCTAATAAAACTGCAGAATTAATCCTTTTATCTTATCTAATCTTATGTGACTATAAATGAGCATATTATATTAGTGCTCCTATTTTACACATTCACAGTGTGAATGAGAATGTCCTGGGAAATGATTTCCTAAAAAGAGTGGGAACTTTGACATCCTCCAAAGCTTCAAGAGCATCATGGCAGTGACTGGGAGAGTCGCCTCCATACATTTCTCTGGATTTCTCTCTGGCTGTGCTGCTTGAATGATTTTGAGCACCTCATCAAAGAGGTACCACAGAAACTCAACTTGCACAGGCCAGAAGAACCTGTTGGCACCAGCTCCAGTGAGTGAATAAGTGAGTGAGTGGTAATGAGCAAATAATTGATATAAGACAGGGGTCTGTGTTTGAGATAAGGGATCTCTGTACCTATGGGTTTCCATAGGGGGCAGGAACCAAACAAGGTTAACAGAAAATAAAGTGATTAGCCTACATTAGAAACACTAATCTTGTAACACACATCCTTGTGCTTTCCTACTCAAAACATTTAACCTATACATTGGTATAGGCTCCAATTCAATCAATTTTCACATTCAAATGGGAAGCAGAACCACCCAGTCATAATAAAACATGTAACGAGGTGGTACATTTCATCCTAAAACAGCCACAGTTCTCTGTGTGGTTCCTGACCTTAAATGATATACATTCAATTTGAAATACCATTTTCTTTGCATTAATAGTGTGAGAATTTTAATAAAAGACAGTTTTCCCTATCTGTTTTGGGTGACAGGGTGGTTGGGTTGAGTTTGACAAATCCAGTCTAACATGAAAAAGCAACAAATGAATAATGTAAAAGAACACCAGGACTTGCCAGCTTTTCTTCCTGGCAGCTTCAATCGCTTAAATGATATCACTTCCTCTTTGTGACGACTTTGTTGTCACTTAAATCAACACTACGTTATTTATGCACACAAAACAAGTTAGTTTTTTTTTTTTTTTTTTTTTTTTTACAAAAAATAATAACTTTAAGCTTTGTAAACACACTTTGACCACTTTTGACATTTTTGTGCTTTTGCACCTCATTAAATATTGCAGACCCAAATGGCATCTGCTTCATAGAATGCCTTAGATGAGAATATTGATCCCACTTTCAAATATGTTCATTAAATGTAAGTCTACATCCAGCAGCTTGTTAGCTTAACGTAGTGTAAAGGCTTAAAAAGTCACGATGCCTGGCATTGATGTCTTAAAACAACCTATTGTCAATTTCACACTTCAGTTGCTGCGCAGATTAAACAAAATATAAGCTAGCTATTTCCCCGTTTCCAGTTTTCATGCTAAGTCTGCATTCAGACTGACTGTAGCCCTGCGTGAAAACATGCGGCCCTCTCATTCATTTGAATGAGATCAGACCAGTGATGCAGCTGGAAATCCAGGGTTGTCCAGAAAAAAAGCTGAATGTATCTCAACTTTTGTAGGACCACAATGTGATATCATCTGGCAAATACATGCTAGCACACATTCCTGATAAATTACTTCGTATTGGGATGACTGAATTTTTCTACTGTTTACCTCATGATTGTTGGGATGAAAGATAAAATGACTGCTGATAATTTTGCAGAGTTGTAAAATCATGTGTCAGAGTACTGTGAACCACTGTGCAAGTGTTATAGTGTCTAGAGCTGCAATGATTAGTAGATTAATCGATTAGTTGCCAAGTAATAATGAATTGACAGCTATTTCGACAATCAATTAATTCTCTGATTCCAGTTTCTCAAATGTGTATATTTTTATTCTATATTTTGGGTTGTGGACTGTTGTTCGAGACAAAACAAGACATTTGAGGATGTCATCTTGGGCTTTGGGGAAAAAGTTATTGACATTGTTTCCACCATTTTAAGACATTAATCAATTAATCGAGAAAATAACTGACAAATTAATCAATAATGAAAATAATGGTTAATTGCCCTATTAATGTCTTCAAACAGACTGATCTATTACTCAAACTGTACTTCCTGGATTGCTGATACCCGAGTCAACATGCCCCCAATAATGCAACCCCTTGTGTTGTTTTACCGCAAGGCTGTTTTCAGTCTGAATGCTTGCTAAGCTAAGCTAAGCTAAGCTAACTGGCTGCTGGCTGTAGCTTTGAATTTAGCTCACAAATATGAGAGTGGTATCAATCCTCTCTGCAAGAAAGTGAATAAGTGTATTACTCAAAATGTTGAACTATTTCTTTAACTGTACTACTATGATGGTGGATGGTTTATATCTTTTACTATAGGAAATAGCAATGCCAGGTTAAAGGAGAGGCATGTCATATTTCTTTTACAGCTTTTCAAGAGTTCAGGAGTTCCAGCATTGTTCTGTCATGCTTGCAGATATTTATCCTGATTTAACTTTAGTAGACATGCGACACCGACTCCCTGTCCTCATATTCAGGGAGCACCCAACATCGATACACCATGATGGGTGACACTTTCCCTCACCAAAGCCAGCCAGGGATCTCTGGGAACAGACATCTTCCTGTGAAATGTCACACCCTTCTGTCCTCAACATCACAGTGAATACAAATGACAGTCTGTTTGCCATCTGTGGACCAAGTGGCTCTTCACTCAAAGGTCCAGGGAAACTACTCTGCATACAAGTTGACATGAGGTGACAGGGAGAGCTATTTGATTTACGCCATAACAGAATGTGACTTAGTTTAGGTATGCTGAATATTATCTATTGGGAAAAGGACTTCTGCATCTGTATTTTTGTGCTTTTTATTCACTTGTGTTGACTCTTGTGTTTTTATCTCTGACCTTTGGAGTCCTCCCCAAAAGCAATTTTCTGTCTTCTGGATGCATGAAAGCCACTGGAATAATTTTTTTTCTAAGGCAAAGACCTTTTCCTCTTTGTATCATTCATTTTTGACACATCTACTGGAGTATAAGAGACTTGTCATTGAAATGAGAAGAGGTTTCAAATTTCTCTCCCCCCTCCACACTTCCTTGAGTCTTCTCCTTATTCCATGTTTTAATTTAACAGCTAAAAGAGTACTTTATTTGATTGAGCTTGGTTTCTCAAGAGCAACCACTTCTCTATAATCTAATGATACTTATCTTGGAGGCCAGGCGACTGCAGAGAGTATTTAAGTACACAAATGTACTGGCAATGGGGAGGTGAATATAGAGTAAAAGATTACTACAGAGTGTCTCTAAATATAAAGGTTTCCAAACACCCATGTTGTCTGACAGAGATGTCGGGGAAGTGGGAGACCACTGTTTTTCACACCCTTCCTCTCACCTTTATCCAGCGTGTCTGCCAGTCAGTGAACAGAGAACAACATGAAAGTATTTTTAGCGTTGTTGCTTCTGCAGGTTGTATAGTATGACTATATGCCAAATATATGTCAAAAGATTGAGTGGTAGTGGTATTTGTAGTGTTTTTTTTAGATCAAAATCTATTTTTTTTTCTTTGCAGAAAGTGTCAAGATTTTTTTGTTGACTCATCCTGCTCTCAGGGGAAAGATTGGGGAGGATTCAGCCTCCTATTTAATAAAACATGCAGGTCTGTCAAAGCATACCTGCATATTCTTGTTAGAACATCATTTTGCCATCCATCTTTTTGCAAAAATATCAATGTGGGCTGAGACAAGGGATAAAAACACACCCATCTTCATCTCCTTCCTCCCTAAGTGTGGATGACAGAAGCAGTCCTCAACAGCTGTGATCACTACTAGTTTTGCAGACTTCGTCCCACCTGCTTTTGAGCTCTAAAATCAAGTCCCTCTCCACTTGAGGTCCCACCTCAACACCCCATGTCATGTGGAACCAAGTCAAATCACGGAAGAAAATTACTTTCTCAAAGCTATTTCATGGCACCTTTAACACTGTTTCAGTTACAACCCCATCAGGGTTACACCTGAAAAAAAAAATGCATGCATATATACTGTATACCATAACTGAAGGGGCTTTGGATGAAAAATGTCCTACAAAGTGACACATATTAGCCAACAGAGATATCATAAAAACTGTCCTGGCAGGCAAAGCGGCCTAGCAGACTGCACGTCAGCCATCCTCAGGGTCATAAAAACCCTGTAGCCATATGGATAACGGCCTTTACATTGTTTTGTATGACAACAAAGCAGTGCCTTGGAATTTGGACGGATTCCCTTCGCTCTTTTTGATATTATTCATCCCTGCCATGAATCAGGAACACCTGCTTTGTTCATTATTTTTGTCAGTTGCTGGTAGGGATTTCTCTGTTATGTTTTATATTTATAACAGACTGTTCCATAAAAAGCTAAGCAATAATGATTTGGCCTTTAACAGTGGTCAGAGATGTTAGAGAAGTGGGTAGGTACAGCATCAGTGTGGCTGTGAATTTGGCACTAAAAAGACAGAAATATAGTGACTGATGTGACAAATTTGGGCAACTGAAGCCTCATACTAGCTTCAAATAAACTTTTAAATAACAACGTGTCAATGTTCACCTAACCTGATTGGACAGAGGTTGTTGAATTTAGAATTTTTCATCTTAAGTTTCTTTTTCAGACTTTTTAAAATAGAATTTGTATCCTGAAACTTCATAAATTTAGAAAGATGGTTTTCACAAAGTAAAATATTTAAATATTATAAATTGATTGATACTTTATTAATCCCTGAAGGGAAATTCAATAGTTGTGTCTAAATCCAGCATTAAGAATTGGTATTATGGATATAATTTGCTTCCATAACCCTGTGCTCAGACCCAACTGTTGAAGACAAAGTTGAAAAAGAATTATTTATCTTGTGTTGTTTTAGGTTAACATGTAACATGTCCTGATCATGTGTGTGTCTACAGTCTCGACAGACCCCAGAAGGTGAGTTCCTGCCTCTGGACCAGTGTGAGCTGGACGTGGGTTTTGGCACAGGAGCGGACCAGCTCTTCTTAGTGTCACCTCTTACCATCTGCCATGAGATCAATACCAAGAGCCCGTTCTTTGATCTGTCGCAGCGCTCACTCATGAACGAGCAGTTTGAGATTGTTGTCATCCTAGAAGGCATCGTGGAGACAACTGGTTAGAGCAAATTATTATTTTTGAGTAATCTTTTTTTTTTACTAATAACTTTGAAAAAGCTTCACTTCCCCATATCATCTGTTTCATTGTCAGTTAGCCTGTTGCATAGAGTATTTCTCAGTATTATAAAATAAAATATTCAACAGAATATTTAATTTCATGGTCTTTAATTATTCAGTAGCACAAGCTCTTCTCCATCTCTGTCATATTTTTTTTTCATATTAATGTCTCGCCCACTTTCTACAATTTTCTTCATAATGGCACAACCTTTATAGTCATCTCCTTTTTGTCTTTTTCTTGTCTGTATTTGAAATATTACTCAACACTAACTGTCTCTACTCCACATTGTAGGTATGACATGCCAGGCTCGAACATCTTACACTGAAGATGAAGTCCTGTGGGGCCATCGTTTTCTTCCTGTCATGTCACTAGAGGAAGGCTTCTTCAGAGTTGACTACTCCCAGTTTCACAACACCTTTGAGGTCCCTACACCTCCCTACAGCGTCAAAGAGCAGGAGGAGAAGTCCTCACTGACGTCGCCTAGCTCTCTGCCTGTTGCACCCACCCCATCATCCCCACTGCTTGGTAACGGTGGCCGTGGAGGCCGCAGAGAAAGGCTCCTGTCAGCCGACTGTGCAGAACATGTCGAGGATCAAGCCTCCAGGCTGCCCAGCAAACTCCAGCGTATGAGCTCCACCAAGGAGGAGCACCTGTGGAGGGGGCTGAAGATGGGACCATCCTTGCCTGGGGGGAAGGCTTCCAGCACAGGAGACCTGCCCCTTAGCATTCAAAGGCTGAGGTCCAGCTCCATCCCTGCTGCTAGGCAAGGACAGCTGGAGGAGCAGGTCCAGCTGTTGTCCTTGGTTGGAGATATCGAGGAGGGTGAGCTGGAGAAACACAGACTGCCAGGAGCCATTAGCACCATCTCTGGTCCAAACCCAACACCAGTCCAGATCCCCTTTGTAGGGGGTCGGCCAGAGGACAACCTGCCCCCCAAATTGCGCAGAATGAATGCAGACCGCTGAATTCTGCTGACTACCTTTAAGACTAAAAAACATTTTGAAAATTGAATCAGGCTTGATGGGCATTGCATATAAATAAAGACTACTGTGATATGTTTTTTCCTGCAGATTTTGTCCGGTATTTTACATTTACTTACTGGCTCTCTACTAAGTTGTCCATAGCCACAAATAGAAGGACAACACCAATAAGCCATCCATCCGCTCATACTGTGAGTCATTTTTGATAGATCACCATCTGTGCCCCCCCACTAACTTTTAACTCTTCTGCCCTCGTGCTTCTTTCTTTCACTTCTGTTCATAGAGTTGCATCAAAATCTTTATTATCTCAAAAAATTACACTTTTTTCAGCTAATCAAGCACCAAAGTGGCAGTCACAAATAAGACTGACATGAAATGACCGTTCACTAAACCTCTCCCCTTAATAGCTATTTCCTAACCGTAACTAGGCTGTCAGGCTGTAGTGGTGTACATGGAGCTCAGAGTGCTAAGAGTGATACTCATTTAAAGAGTTTGAGTTTTGAGGGTGGTGTCTGTTAGTCTTTCCTATATCTGATCTAACGTATCAAATATAAGAAATTGCTACCTACAATAGTAAACTAAAGTTACTTAAAGGTGAAGGAGCACATCATTTACTGACATGCTACAGTAGTTTGTGTGGTTACAGGTTATGTAATAAAAAAAAGAAAACCCTGTTAATGACTGGCACACCGTGGCTTGTGACTGTCAAAAGTTTAGTGTACATAAAAAAATTGGAAATGCCATAAATGTTGCCAAAAGTTTTTACTCTTGGCTGAGGTGGAAAAGTTGGCATATTGATAAAAGCAAAATGCGACAAAGTGCAATGAAAACAGATTTAATGAATATATCATGATGTACATGGAGCATGTGACTTAAACATCCACTTAAGTTTCTACTTCACTGAAGAGACAAAAAAATCGCGATAGACGAAAACTGTCCGATCTGATCTTTGTGGAACAATGAGGAGACTGTCATGCTCCTCAAATGAAAACATGAAACAAACATAAATGCCATATTTCCATCATGTTTTCTACATTGTTTTTACACTGATTGAGGTTTGAATGACACTATTTTAATAATCACAGTCATTTTGTTGCACCCTCTTTTTCTGCAATGGTTGAATGGACTTCGACTGAAAAATAAGTGGCACCAGTAGTTTATTGCCACAACCGAGCTCCGTATCAAACATATTTTGCTATATTTGCATAATAGCCGTGGATGGAAACATTAAGCATTAATTTGAATATTCGTTTGCTGATTATCTGGAAATTTTGTTAAAATTTGCACTACATTTGGATGGAAACCCAGCAATTATTATCTTAGAACCTGAGATTACTACATTTTTCTTTGTGATTCCTATAGTTGGATACCGGACCTAATTAGTGCTACATTGCTATTCATTAATTAGAGGATTCTGACTTTTTGCCAGGTACATGCAGCTTTATCCTCAGTATTTTAACATGCATTTACTCATCAAGTGCATATTTAAGGCCCAATTTACAAGCTTCTCATTTTGAAGCAGGTCAGCTTGAAACATTAAATAGTCAGTTGGCAACTGTGTTCTCAACCAATTAACTCATGGAGCTTAATTAGCTATCCTCAAATGAGACAACTGGAAGCCACAGCTGACAAAATGGTCCACTAGAAATGAGAAACCTGCTTTTGTCTACCTCTGTCTGAATTCAAGAACCCATTGTTTCAAAAACTAAGAATAATTGTAAATCTGCCCCCAAACTACATATTTGCTATGTGATAATGTGACATGTGTAGCTGTATTTAAGGAGAGCAGGCCTGAGTGAACGGTCAGTTGACACTGATAAGTCAGGTTAATTCAGTATATTTATTTATATTATAATCACTTGTACTGTAAATTTGTTAATTTGAATGCTCACTTGAGTTGTCTATTTACTACTGCACAATTTTGAATATTTTTACCTCTTGGTGCAGTGATTGCAATGCCCGTCATATGCATGGGTGACAAAAAATAATCACAGATCAATTTTTAAATACCAACTTTCTTTCAACATAAATTGATTTATCAAAATGTAAAGCATTTGGGAACACAAGAGATGCTGAAATCAGGGGATAAATGTATTATTGCGAATAAAGGCAAGACAAAACTTCATTATTGCAACTGCTAAATAATAAATTCTTTGAAATCACAAACGTGTCTGTGAATGCAATATTTTTTTTCTATATTCAAAATGCTGCTTCACCTTTTATGGGGGACTTCAGTCATGTATTTGCTGACTGCCTTCAACACCTCAATACCCAGAGGTATTTTAGCCTGCAGAACTCGTGTTACTTGATTTGTTCCGCTGAAGTAAATTTCAGGAAGGTGAGAATAAAGAAAACTCCAGATTTCTACTTACTTGAAATTAAAGTTCTTGGCCCTTTCCACTAGTTGTGGGCTTCAACCACTTATTTTAGTTGTTCTGAAGCTAACAGAGTCATCACGTCATCGTTTACCAGACTGCTCAGTGGCAAACTAGTTTGTTTTGTCTTGATTGTGGCTATTGAGATGGAAGTCTAGAGGAGGGCTATTTTCCAGACATTACACATCCGAAGATGTCCAGAGTGAATCAGTCATACAGCAAAGAATAGCAGAAAACTGAAATTTGATTATGTAATTCGTCGACAGTACAAAATGACCTCTGTCCAGCTTAAGATAAAATTAACTCAGATAAATGAGGGGGAAAGGAATAAATCACAGGCCATTCTTCATACAGACATTATACTGTATAATGATGGATTCATCTGTGAAGGAAAATCTGTTTTGCTCTTTTCTGTCATTAAATTGGGCTTGGGAAATGGATTAATTGCCATGGCTGGTGCAAAGACCCAAATGCAGATGTCTGAGGCAGAGCTTCATGCAGTTAAAGGATTTAATTCACAAAATGGAGGTACATAGACTCATGGGATGGTGTAGGCCATGTGTCAACAATGTAAGCCATGCCACTCTGGAGGTCAGCAACAAGGCTGGGGGTCAGGAAAGGCAGCTGGCACCAGAAGATTCGGCTGTAGGTTGGGGCAGACTGCTGGATAAGCACCTGGAGTACAGCAGCAGAGAATGGTGGCTGGAGTGCAGGAACAGCATCAGTGGTAATCAATAGCTGAGGGTCAAAGCAGGTGAAGGACAGGCAGACAGCTGGAGTGGAGAGTAGGTGGGGGGCTGCTTGCTGTCTGGTTGGGCAACAGAAAAGATGGCCAACTGATGATCTGGGAGGTCAGACTGGGCATCAGAAGGGGCTGCCGAATGGAAGGATGCCTCAATGTCGGCAAGGGTCGGCTGACTGGGGTCCAGGACGGGTGTCGACAAGGATGGCTGACTGCTGGATGTCTTGCTGGACATTGGAAGGTGTGATTGTAGGTGTGGCTGACGGTTTGAGAACAGGCTGGATGTCAGTGGTGGCTGACAAGTCAAGAACAGTTTGAGTATCAGCAGGGGAAGCCAACAGCTCAGGAACAGGCTAGACTGCTGAGAGAGCCAGTGGTGTCTGGAGCCATGTGGAACATGCCCCCTTTTGGAGACGCCATGGTACCCTGAGGAAATGACAAGTCCCTTCAAAGACAGACTCCTCATTTGGTCAATGTAAGGCTCCTGGAGTTCAGGGAATGCAGCATCAGGACATACAGTCAGCAGGTTAGCAGGCTCAGGACAGGAAGATTGCAGGCTCACGAAGCCTAATCAACTGGAGTGCAGGCTGAAGGCCAGCAGACCAGAGTGTAGGTCAAGATGTAAGCCGAAGGAGATCTTGCTGGTGGCTAGCATGCTGCAGGTTAGCTGACAGAGGCAGGCTAGGATCCACAAGTGTTAATAAAGTCCTCTGCCCACCCAGGTAGCAATTTCCTTAACCAAGACTTTGAAGACACTGCCTGGCATGGCAATGATAAGATTGCATCTCTGTCCTCACTACTGGAGGCATATTTCCAGTCATTACAAAGGCGCAAAAGGCTTCAAGTCACCTCATGTAGTTCTTGAGAAAACTATCCATCTGCTGGATCCATTATTAGCCAGATTGTTCTATCATAGCTGATGCAAACAGGGAGACAGGGGAAAGACCCAAATGAACATTTCTGAGGTGGAGCTTAATGCAGTTCAAAAATGGTGGTATAAAGGCTTTTGGGATGGTGGTGCAGGCAAGGGTCAAAACCAAGGAAGACAATTCAAACAGGCAAACAGATCTATCAGCAACACTCAGAAGTCCAATAAATAGGCAAGGTCCAAAACAGGCAGATAACAGGTCTCAAGTACAACAGGTGAATAGAGCACAGATACAGAGGCTAGAGAGCAAGCCATGAAGCACATAGCAATTTTAAAAAACTGGCAGAGAATAATGGAAGTGGACCGGTATAAGTAGTCAGTGACTGATGAGGGAATGAATTGCAGGTGAGGAGTGGGTGAAGTGGGCTAAGTAACTGCAGGACTGATGGAAGTGGAGAAGTGGGAACAGGTGAGGTGTGTAGATGGAGGGAAAGTCCGAGGGCATCTGGTGGACAGCTTGAGGATTGCAGGTTTGTGGAGTTGGGGAGTTGGAGGAAAGTATATGGCCTGGGAGAAGTGAGCAGTTATTGTGATAGATTGAATGGTAGTTTAACGTCAGAGATTTAGCCTTTAGCAGCATTTACTTCTTTAACACAATACTTTCTACCCTTCTTCTCTCTACATTGCTGACTTGTTTGTTCAGCATCAGGTCATTTTTGGTCTTACAGTTTTGTTCCTTTTGCCTTAAGACTCCATCTTAGTACAGTGTTTAGGATGACATCTGCCTCCATATGAAGCATATGACCAAGTCATCCCAGTCAAAAGTCCTCCAAATAAAACAACAAAATACATTTTGGGCCATGCTCAGAACTACACATATGTATTCTGATCTGATGCCCCTGTCAGCAGCAGGACTTTCCAAAATCAAACCGTTTTATGATCTGACATTGCTATGGTTCAGATTTGGTTAGGTTTTGGTACAAAACCAGCTTGGTTAAGGTTTGGCAAACATTGTGGTTTAGATTAAAAATACTTCTTTGTTAAGGATAGGGGACCTTCTTTGTTATGGCTACAAGAGGGAATGACTGCAATCAGGGATAAAAGAAACCAATGTTGACTGTCGGTAGGAAACAAGAAACAAACTGACCAACCCATTCACCCCGACCTCCTTCCTCTCCAGACTAATTACTACAGCTACTAGAGGGCTATGTCACTTGAGGCATTTGCTGAAATTACCAATGCAGATGTTTTTCATGGGCCGGCAGTCACATTGTGGTCATCTGTGCTGTAACTTTTTTCTATGATAATGCTCTCGATTTTGATATCTGTATAATTCCAAGATTGTGATTGTTTTCATATCAGCTTCAGTTTCCCACCAGCATCCAAAACCATACATTAGGACAGACTTGATGTTGCTTTCATATACACTCATACACACACTTTCTCATTTAAGTGAATAGGAAAGTGTGTCCAAACTTTTGACTGGTACTGTAGATGGATCTCCAGTGTTGCAAGGTTGGAGCTTTCCCTGCTCTTACCTTGTATCAATATGAACTAGTCAATATGAACTACAATATACTGTGGGATGGTTAATGGTCTTAATAATGCATCATATTTTAAACATTTGGATGGTAAAATCATAATCTGCAAAGTAACTAGTAACTATAGCTGTCAAATAAATGTAATTAAGTACGATATTTTCTTCTGACAAGTAGTGAAGTAGAGGTATAAATACTCTAGTAAAGTAGACTATTTATAGTAGTACCTCAAAATTTTAAATATGTACAGGAATTGAGTGAAAATATGTTGTTACCTTCCACCACTGAATACTATCTAAATAAGCTTTTTTTTTTTAATAATTGTTGTATCCTTTTAAATCCCTTGTTTGGATTATTACAGTACCTACTGTGCTGTATCAAGTCGATTAGATACACCAGCATCTGGACTGTTCTGACGATAATGATGATATTGTTGAAATATTGGTTTATTTTTTCTGTCCATAAAACAAACTTATTCACAGAGTCTAACGGTCCAAACACATGGATAATCAGTGTGATGTCTACAATTTACAGAATGCCTTTTCCTAACAGCTGATTGACTACATTTTTATGGTCATGAGATGTGAGATTTTTTATCTTTCATTTGTGTAGATATATGCATATATGGGTATATGTATGTTTGTGTGTTACTATTTTACCTCTTGCAATTGTCGCTAATGATGTTATGTTTTGAATTTCCTCTCCTTTGCAAAGCACTTTGTGCTTATTGTTTGAAAAGTGCTCTATAAATAAAATCATTATTTTTATTATTATTACAATAAAGATCCTTTTCTCAGTTGCTTGGCTCTTTCACATTCACAATGGTTCATTGTCATGTATAGTGGAAAGTTGCATTTGTACACCACCATTGGAGTGGTTGTGGGTGTAGAGCATGAGTCACTGGGCTCTGTATGTCTTCATGTTTGTCTCTGTGCATAGGGAAACACAGTGAGATGCTCTCGGGAGGTTGTACAGGGATCAGATCACACATCCACATTGGCCAGATGCTCATCCATAGTCAATGAGCACAAATTTTGTCGCTCCTCTAAAGCACAGTGTCATTAGCTTTGTGAGCTGGATGATCTTGTGAAGTAAGAGATCATCTGGGATGTGCAACTATGAATAAAGGTGTATCTATGAGCTAATATCACTTTGAAAGTGTTAGTGAGTTTGTGCTCACTAATGAAGAGACCATCAATACTGAACAAGATGGAGTGGGCGTTTCCCTCCCTCACTGGACGCTGTCTCTTACAGTAAATGCACACTACTTATTTTATTCACATGTATGAGCAGAATTTGTCCTCAAAACAGACACAGAAATATTACAGGGTAGAAAAACTTTCACCCAAATCTTTTAATTAGACAATGTCCATTGTCCAAGACCTTAAAGTACCACATGACATTTTATTCAGCAGAAAATGTCCAAATGGTCATGAGAGAACCTACCAGATTTAAAAAATGTCCTTTTGATCACCATGAGAAGGCGGGGTGGACATCATTTACTCCTGGTGTCAGTTGTGTTGTGCCCACAGGCTTGCTCTGGGCAGCCTAGGTAAATAGTGCTTAGCTCTCCCCTACAGAATCTCAATTGCTTTTCTTTCTTTGCTTTCTCCATGAGTCACCACATATCAATTCAAGTGCTCTTTATTGCTGTGGTGTCCTTTCTGCTAAAATTGCAGACTGAGGTGTGTATTGGTTCTGTTACCTCTATAAAATAAGCATTCTCCACTTGAAAAAAGGTTATTTCAGGGTAAATGTTGCTCAGGTTTTTTACCACTACTGCAAAAGATTGCTTACATTAAAAGCAATACCATCGCAGAGGTCTTTTTTCACCACTCACTTATATTGTCAGCAGTATTATGACCTTAAGTTATTTACACTATAAAATATTTTCAAAACAATGTTTGAGATAAACCTGAACAATAAAAGAATACAGATTGTTTCTCGGAGAGAAGGATTCAATAAAAAAATAGTTCAATTGATCTCACTGCAGTCTCACTGTACACCTTGATCTAGTTCAGAATCACACCACATAGAGTTAGATAAAGGTATTGCCTCCAAACAATGTGATCGAAACGTTTGGGCTAAATACATTTTCTTTGCAGAAATTTCTGATATTTGCCTAAAGTTTAACTTGTTTCAAGAATGTATGTAGAATTACAACTTAATTTCAACAATTTTTTTTTTCCAAAATACAAAAGTAGAAAAACTAGAGGAAAGTAATTTAAAAAAACTATGGCCCATTAACTCAAATTAAATATTTGAAATCTTAAGAAATTTCTCATTGTTTTGGCTTTCCGAGCTGCAATTTTCCAGTTTTATTCACTCTCACAGCTCTCAACATTGTTTTGAACCGCAGTGGGCAAAATAAGTTAGTGAACTAAGTAAGTGGTGAAAAAAGTGCAGAATTGAACTCTTTACGGGTCAAATATTTTTCACAGGAATTGGTGGAGACAAAAACTGAGCAAAAAGGGGAGAGAATGATGGACTTAAATTTGTCAGGTGGAAACATGGATCCAAATGAATACAAATGTTGCTCTGTGCTGGATGTGTAAATAAGTAACAGTATGCTAAGAGGTTTGGTATAATAACTTTTAGGCTGATACTATGTAAATGCTGTGTTTACACCTTATTTCCGCTACCCCCAAGAGGCCAAAAAATCTCTTAATACAACATTAATGACTGAATAAGGAACAATTAAAGATGAAATGAATGAATGATGAATGAAAATGAAAAAAAAAAAACCCTCACACATGACAATTTTCATCAGATTTTGATTTAGATATTACTAAATTCTGCCCTGCCCACTTCAAACCTATGCAAATAGCTCATAAAAAAACACAACAACAGAGATCCCTACTGTGATATCAATATTCAAAACTGCTCTAACTTGGTTGAAAATTGTATAGATCCCAGTGCTCATGATTAGAGGCTGATTGTGAAAGATTTTTTCAGGTTTTTGACAGTGATATGACACAGAGAAAAGCTGTAAATTCTCATATACGAGAAACTGAAACCAGCAAATGTTTGGTATGCAATTAATTAATTAAATTATTAATGGGTTGTCAAAACAGCAATCATTCATATATGTAATTATTTATTTATTTCAGGCTCATTGTAGCATTGGAATAGTTGATTATTAATCAATCATTGATATGTTACGAAACGTTTAAGCCCTCTTAGTCAGCTATTGTACATGTATTGTGTATTGTAGAAATTGCTCAATGAATAATTATGTATTTAAAAGATACTCTTTTGGAATTATTAAACCAGAATGGAAGGGAATTATATTCCCTTTTCAGGGCTGGTCATGTTTCCCATGGCAACCTTGATTGAAATCTGCTCAGAGTAAGAACTCAACATGTGCCAGCTTTATTACCAGCCCTGTCACTCCATTATAGAGTGACAGAATCTTATTACAACATGGTCCTTCTTGGCATCCTAATTGGGTTTCCCCACCAAGACTTTTTCAAACCATCTGAATAACAATCCTACAAGTGTGAATACAAAATCACTCAGTGCGCATTAGCAGATGATGCACCTCGGGAGCGGATGCTGCTGCTTTGAATGAGTAATTGTCTTCACAGGGATTTTTTTTTTTTACTTTAAATGGAAGAGATCCTGAATTGTTTAAGACTTTAGTGAAGAGTTAGTGAAGCAGACAGAATCATTTATGGTCTGCTACATGACTGAAATTTTATAAGCATGTTCGTCTCTCCTGTGAAAGGCGTGCTTGTCTAATAAATATTTGATCGATCTTTTAATAAGTGAGAAGCAGTGCTTCAATCTGTGTCTTCATAGGTCTACAAAAAACCCTAGACAAGAAGGATGACCTAAATATTTTAAGTTAGATGTCTTAGAGCCATATTATTACAGGCTTCAGTGCTGCAAAGATTTAAGAATGAGTGATCCTTTTGATTACTTTTACAGCGACAAACTTAAGAATATGATTACAGAAAAGACTCTCCTTTTGAGTCTTTGCAAAGCTGTAAACTCTCCATCATTTAGTAAAATAAAACTTCTTTATCTCTCCCACACACTAGCTCTGCTACAAGCCTTCATACAGGAGAGACCTTCAGTGAGTGACAATGGCATCATTTCAATTCAATTCAATTCAATTAAAAAGGGGCATGCAGGTTTCAAGAACAATGCTGCCAAAGCATTAAGCAGTGTGTGTGTGTGTGTGTGTGTGTGTTTGCGTGTGTGTGCTGATGAAGGGTTTATGTTTAGGTGAGGATGAAGGGGTACAGTAGCCATATTGAAATGAATCCAATTGTCATTATTGTTAACATTACTGTTAACTGTCTTCGAAATGTGAAAAAAAGAATTTAAATAAATGCAGTCTCACCACTTAACAGCCTCGGCCAACTAAAACTGAAACCTTTGATCTTCCAAACGGCCTTGTGTTGCTCATACAGTTAGCAGTCTTCATCATATTAATTCATCTTCCCCCTCTGGATTACCTAAGTAACACATTCAGTAAATACCATGTGGGATAATTTAGTAATCTTCAAAGCGAGGCTCCAGAATGAAGATGTGTTCATGTCCCAGAAAATTTGCATACTTTCAGAGAATTTACATATTTTCTGGGACACGGAGATGTTTCAGCTCCTCTTCTTGATTTCCATCATTGTCACAACTTTTAGATGACAGAGTTTTGTCTAAACTGTGACACATGAGATGTCAACTAATCATTGAATTTGTCAGTTGAAAGGCTAAAAGGGTAATACTCTTCAAAACAAATGTGAGTTATATGACACTCAAACATCTATGAATTATAAGAAGCATTCAAATACTGATAATACTACAAGAAACTCCGCTGGTCTGACTCCAACTTCCCTTGACTTCATCAATCCACAATATGTTGGTACTAAATTCAATTGGCTTTAATATTCTCTACCCAGCAGTTTCCTAACTTTGTTCAGGTGAATCCAATCAAATTAAATTGTTTCCAACACAAATAAATCTGATTAGCTGTGCACACAGGATTATTCAGTGCAGTGCTGTGACAGCTGATTGAGTAGTGGATGTTCCATGCACACTAAAATTGATAAATAATTCAAACTTTTATTATACCCAGATGCTAGAAAGCAATTCCCAGAAGAGCTGAGATGAGACAACAGTGCCTGCTGTAAGTTAGTGATTCTCTGGACTTAGGAGGCTGGAAGTAAGTGAGTGCTTCTTCGAGGAACTGAAGTACCACAAATAAGATGTATGTTTTGACCTGCAGTTACCCTGTTCAGTTTGAAAACAGAAAAAAAAAAATCAAAATTGTAAGGGACCAAGCAGTAAGACTCAATAAAGCCAGGTGTATAAAGCAAAAAAAGTAATTTATTTACAACTCAATTTCAACTTAACAAATAATTGTTTCTAGAGGGAAGTAATTTCAAAAACTATGGCCATTTAACTCAAATTGAGGTCAACTAAACAAACAGCAACCTAAACTGAACTCAACGTAACAGACCTGACAAACAACACATAAGGGGGGGTTGTATCTACACAGGCTAGCCTACACAGACACACATGACTGGCAGGAACAAATAATTAACTCTACATCACAACAAAACTAACTATCGATGCAAAAAAAATAAACCTTAAAGTCCTAGAGTAATTTAAGTTAACTGGATCCCAAAAGACAGACTACGCTTTTCTATGCCCGGTTTGCCTCTTCCACTTCCTACCTGCCACAGTATAAGAAGCCATCTTTATTGGCACTGACTCTTTTGGCCAGAGGGAGGACTCGCCGGATCCATGAAAAAAAAAGACAAAGGCAACACAACCACAAATATTAAAGAGAATGTTAACCAAATGCATGCACTCAAATTAGCAAATAAACTGTAAATAATTAAGTGTATGCTATATGAAGACGAAAGACTATGTGTACTGTCATTATCTGAAATGTTTGTATGTTAAGTGTTAAAAAGAAAACTACTAACACTTGGTGCTCACATGTGGTGCAGCCACCACAAAAATATAGAAAAAAGTGACATTATTGCTTGTAGGTTAGCGTTTAGCAGACATAGCCACAACAGTCCTGACAGATTAATGTCTTCATCGACACCTGTCGTCATCTTCGAAATGTGTTCACTTGAATTGATTTTAAATAGGATATTATTTAGTGGATAGGTTAGTTTTATTAATTTTGCATTTTTATACCATTTGGAGAGGCAAACGCTGTTCCAACAATTTATCCATTACTTTAAACTATTTCAACCATTTATTTGTTACTTTTATTTGTTACTATTCAACGGTTGGCTCTCAGCTATTTTAATCATTTATCTATTACTTTTAGCTATATTTAGCTATTTCAGCTGTTTACACTTTTAGCTAAAGTATAAACCCCAGCCCCCAGCCCCTCCAGGAAACAAACAACGGCAGAAATATTGATTTTTTTTTTTAGGTGAAACAGCTTTTAGTAGTATTTTTAACTATTTTAATCTGCGTGTACGTTTGATTTTGGAGGAGACTTCTGTGGATAATTCGGCTCCCAGCAGAAACCGGACAAACATCTGGAACTTATGTTATATGAGAAAAAGCCATAGGAAAAAGCCGAACAAGTGTTAGCAGCAGCTCGGCTAACAGCCGTCTGGTGGTCACCAAACATTGTTGGATAAACACTGGTTTTTAAGGTAAAACAGCTTTAATTAATATTTGAACGATTTTATTCTGCGTGTACGTTTGTTTTTGGAGAAGATGAGTCTTCTGCGGGTAATTCGGCTGCCGGGAGAAACCGGACGAACGTCTGAATGAAAAGTCATGAGGTTTAAACCGCTTATGTGTTAGCAGCGGCTCAGCTAACAGCCTGTATCTGACGTCCGTGGGTCGCCGTACATCGTCGGGGAAACACCGATCTCTTAGATGAAACTGCTTTATTCAGTGTTTTTACCTGTAATCAGCGGGTCCGTTTGTTCTGGAGAGGAGGAGACCTCTGCGGATAATTCGGCTTCTGGTAAAAACACCCTGAACCATGAATTTCGGAGTAATCGTATCCCGGTGAAGCTGATTATTTAACAACGAAGACAACAACTCCCATGATCCCTTGCTACTTCACACCGTCATCACACACACCGTCTTTTGTTATTGTTTTGAATGGGGGGCCCCTTAGTGGCTGAAATTACATATTGTGCGTTTAACTTATTTTTTAGCTAATGGTTATCTCTTCATTGGTTATTGCTTTAAGTCATCTCAATCATTTATCCATTACCTTTAGCTAACTGTTTCAACAATTTCTGCTCACTGTTGACTAGTTTTAAAACACTCTTAATTGCAACATTGTTCAGCTGTTATAGCAGGCTCAATATGTGGACATGTTTTTTTAAAAATCAAATTACAAAATTCCTCTTATCAAAATAGTTGAGCTGCTCCACAGTCTTTCCACATACCCCTTGGCAATAAGTGCAGGAGATTGTAGTTTGTATCTGAAGACATGAAAATGAAGGAAACAACTAACAAAGTAGTATTTAGGTCACACACTTAATTAGCTCTGTAGGTTTCTGGACACAACACGACAACAAGAGCTTGACTGCCAAACTGAAAACTCTGAACAGATTTTATATCAGTGCAGCAGAATAATAACCAATAAAATGCTGTCTCGCACATTCGCCAGTTTCAAGAAAAAACAGCAGCTGAGCAAACAGGCTCTCCAATCTGGCAAACACACAAATGTTGAGTGCACATGTCCCAGACTGGCCACAATGCCAGTCTGTCTTTTGGGAAAATGATGCAGTGCTAGCCAGGATGTAAGTTGTGTCGAAGCTGCATCTGTGTCCTGAACCTTCTTGCTTATCCTTCTCCTGGCAGGTTGATTTACAGCCTCTGGGTGAGGTTAATCACTGCTTGGTATAGCCAAAAAGTGAGTCATTTGTACCTTGGATACTGACCTCTGCGTTTCCATCTCACTTGAGAAAGCAGTTTATTCAGGTACTAGTTGGTGGTGCGGTGCTACAAAGCCAATTTAGTGAAGCAGGCATTTAAAACTTTTTATTGGCCAGCAGTTCAGGTTAAAGTAAAATAGGGGAAAAATGGAACATCAAGCAAATATGAAAAGGGAAGGACTTTATGCTTGTTTTCTGATTTTTAATACTATTGGTCTTTTGAAAAAAAAAACAACAACAAAAAAAAAAAAACGTGTGTGTACACTGCTCTTGAGTCTTTACTTAATGTCTCTCTCTCATACAACAATGGCAGTGACTTCTCTAGTTTATTATTATAGCACCAGTATCCCAATCTATTGGGAGTAGTTCAGTTCACTTTCGCTCTGTTATTTACCCAGCAATTCCCTATGGGATTGTCCATTCTTTTCCACTCCCTGGCGCATCGGCAGAAATACTGATTGCACCCTAATACTATGACATGATTCCCACTTGGAATATGCCATTTATCATTCATCTCTCATTCTGTTCTAATTAAGCATTGTGACAAAATTGTCACACATACAGGATATTTTAAAATGAGAGAACTGCATCTTTCACAACACTGTTTATAAAAGCTAATGTGACACCTTTTGAGTTCACAATGAAATTCAATTTTATTCTTAGCCTGCTCTCTGCCGTGCATATAATCCTCCTGTACACTTGCACTGACCATCTGTGACTAGATTGTCAGCAGTGGAAGGGGGGGGGCAGCTAATGCAGTGACAGGACTTGTACTAGAGGGAATACCATAAGTCCTCAGTTAGAGAAGGGTGATGGCCATCTGTGGTTACAAAGCAAATTTCCATGTCCCCTGGCAGTAAGGAACATTTGTGACAAAACATCTTGCAGGCATAATTTTGAGAAACTGTTTTGACTTTGGCTCTTTTTTTATTTTGGTCACATTTTACTTCTATAAAACCAAAGCAGAGCAGAGTGAATATATTTAAAGCAAGCAGCACATTAATTAATCACGTTTCTCCCCAGCAATTATAGGCTGTAAAGCACAATATATGGATGAGGCAGCTACAACGTGCGTCCTTGTGTTCACTCCATGTCCGCAGTCGAGGTCAAGCCAAGTCCATTACAGGGGACTTAATAAAACTTAAGGGAGCATTAAAAGCATGTCCTCAGGGAGGTCTGGTGACCTTCTGTAACAATGTCTGAGACCTTGTGGTAGTAAAGTGGGTCAAGTGATCTACTCACACCAGGATTTGATGAAAGTCTTTTTTCATTCCAAAGGCTTATATCAATGTTACTGCAGCACAGTGTGTTACGGTAATTATAGGCTGAGGAAGAGGTTGGTTTACTACTGTATGTTAAAATGCCCTTGAGTGAAAAGCTGATTGTACAGTATGTGCTAATGTGCGTGCGTATGTGCAGAGTTTCTAACGAGACAATATGGCACCTGAGATGTAAAAATATATCTTTTGCATGCTGAACGGTTTAACAGAGAGTGATTCTTTGCCATCTGGCTCTATTGAACTGTGAGGTAATTGTTTCCTAGAAGCAGGTTTGTGTAATTAGGATAAGCAGAAAATGGTTTTCATGACTTGAATTGTGCAAGCATGATCTACAGCACATATTCATGGTACAACATTTAAAGCGCAATGTTAATTCTGTGAACTGAATCAGCTGTCATGACCACTTCCATCATCCTGGAGGCATGAAAGTAAACTTGAGTCTAATATTGTGCTGCCTGTTAAAAATATGTTAGGTTATTGCAATGATTTACTTCAGAGGCAAATTTCCTCTTAAAAGTCAAGCATCTTTAATCATCTAATTTGCTAGAAGGAGCTTGTCCTTATTGCCTGCTGACTGATTTGCAGATGTTTGCACGTCATAGATTTGCACTTTTACAGCCAATTAGAATATGCAGTAAATGGTGTGCAAGTCAGAATCTCTGGGTATTCAAATGAGCATATTTACAGATGTTGGCAAGACCAGAAATTCATATCTAAGAAAAGGAATAGGAAATTCATATCTTATTATAAAATCAAATTTGGTTAGAGGATGAAGACAAAACATGCACAGAAATGGATCCAGAAATATACAAGCTAATATAATACATACTGAAATATCTACAAGGTCATCAACAAGCACTGACTCTATTCTGTTATGAATGATTTCCTACATTGAGAGGAATTACGCTTTAACTGACTCAGCTCCAATTTGGGGCAGAGACATCGCACCTCCCTCTGTCTCATCAGTATTCACAGCGAGTCCAGTGTCCTGAAATGCACTTGATAAGACTTGCCACGCTCTAATTTACCATAAAGGGGAAACAGGCAGATGAAATTGGTCCTCAGAATATCGTTCCCATGACAAATCAATATTCCACTTAAAAAGTTGGTTGTTTGATTTTTTTTGTTTCCAGGGGTGACCTTTTGAACTACTGCCAACAAAAAGCTCTGATGTTAAAGATTGTATGGTTACAGTTGTTGCACAGCTACATGAGGGGAGGTGGTGGCTGCAGACTGCATAGAGAAAACAAGCATTTAATTATACTGGCTACAGAGGCTTTCATTCAGTTTTCATGATCTTTAGTGAAAGCTGAATTGTAACACTATCTGGAGAAGAAGAGTCGAGACTTTGTATTTTATGTGTTGTTTTATTGGTTCCACACTATCTGCAGCTGCTGGCTTTATATGAGGTGTGAGACATGAGCAAACATCATTGAACACAGGTAGCTGCTGTTCCAATAATAAAAAAAAAGCTCTCATAAACTGCTGCAACATATTGGATTCCCTGCACTTTCTTTTCACGCTTATCTTTGGTAAAACTCACTACAGAACTATATATACACAATACATAAAATAAGCCTCCAGCTCAGCACCTTAGGCACACTGATAAGTAAATAAAGACATTGCACCACAGTGAGTGTATAAAGTATTGTATAATGACTGCAGAGGAAGATTTTATTATATTCTTTTATGACTGTGAATCATGTAATCATGTTTCCTTTTGGCCTGTGTTCTCACCTCATGTTTCAGGGCATCGTTCACAACTCAGAGAGGTAATTCTTCACATCAAGGGGCCCTTCAGAGCTCAGCAGAGTGACAGTAACATCTGTGACAGACGAGACCCGGGATGATCGCAGACTGACTTCTTCCTGTGGCGTCATTACCCATGATTGGCAAGTGAATCAACAACATTATGACACAAGTATGTCAGGCACAAGTCAGTGACTCACTCACTCGTTCACACACACACACACACACACACACACACACACACACACATATATATATACACATCTTGTTTCCGCTGACTCCACCAATATGTGACTGCATTTCACCTTTTGGGATGACTCTCATTACAGCTGTTGTCACATTGATGCCCCCGGTGACAGACATGTTATTGTCCAGCTCAGCTGTCAGAGCATTGATGGGATTTTTTTAGTTAAAAGGATCATACTGCAGCTAAAAAGTCACAAGCAGCCACAGACACTCACCTCCTCCATGTGTCCATCTTTATAAGCTGCCTCCACACAAGAGCCTCAAGTCTAACATACAGGAATGGAAATAAGGCGATGCTGAGACATAAATACATACTGACAGCTGGGATACGTGTTTACATCGAAGTGATTAACTAACTACGCTGCTCTGCATCCTTACTGTGCTGTTGAAACAGTGTGTGGAGGCAGGTTACATTCATTTTCATTAACAGCGGACAAATTGTGTTTGAGAGGGACTTAATCAGATTGGCTGTTCCATGGAGGTCTGTGGTTTCTTACTCGACCGTGTGCCCCATCAGTTGGAGAAGTTTTCAGATTTGATTACTTGATTGATTTGATTACTTGATGATTTAATCAACAGAGTAACTACTAAGAAACTGGCACACTCAGCCTGTGGAGACTGTCCTCGATTTGGGCAGCTAATGGAAAAACTCATGACCGTTTGTTCTACAGTCTGCATACATGCCACAAAAACATAGGTGTTTACATAATCCAATCATATATTTATGATTACCATTGGTTAGCCTTGGATTGTAGTTAAATAATTGATTAAACTAAGGGTCATCAAATATATATTAGGACCTTTAATAAAAAAGCTCTGACTGTAAAATGCCCATGAACACTGAAAAGCAGCAGCAAAACTTTGAGGATGTTTTATGAGCAGGATAATTGGATTGTCATCAATGTTTGTGTCCTCAGGAGAATTTACCTTAAGTTTCCAGTAGTTCAGTCACAGTACACAGCATTAAAATAAAAAGTAGATGTACACTGACTGTAAACTGATTATACTGAAAGCATAGTTGTCAGCTCAGTCGTGATACACAGTATGTTACTTCCTGTTTCAAAGCTTATTGAAATCATGATGTGATAACTCAGTTGCAAATTGGTGGCTGCAGAGCTTATTAGTGCTTCTGCAGGTGTAAATTTGTACTGAGCTGAACACAACACTTTGAACCAGGAACAGACTGAACTGAAGACAGTCAGCACTGGTATCTCAGTGTGATGCATTTGCATACTGATGAATACACTGATGTATGTTTTAATAGTGATGCAATCTCTGAGCTTAGGAGAACAAGACTACTACAGCCATGCTAGTGGCTCTGTGAGGTAACTAAATGCCATATTTAGTCACAAACCAAAATACTGGACAGATATCGGTGTGAGAAGAAGTCAGGTAATTGGTCCTGATGGGAATATGAATGGGTGTACCAAATTTCATGGCAATACAATATTTCACTGAAAACCACAAATTCCCCTTGGTGGTGCTGGAGGTAATTCAGATTCTGTACATCTGTAAGTCTGTAGGATTGATCTTCTGGGAACCACAAATGACTTCACACAATTTCATGGCAACCCATCCAGGTACTTGCTGAGATATTTCAGTTTGGACGAAAGCAGTGGACTAAATGACCAGCCATGATTTTAAATCTGCAAAAAGATTTGTAAGTTCCACATTTATATAGCTTTAGTGAGAGTGAATTTCTTTTCACCAACAACCAACATATAACAAAACCATAAGAGCAGAATGGGTCAGACCCAGTCACAACCCAGGAAAAAATGGAACTATTATTGCCACCACTGAATAAATAAGATGAGCTCAGACTCTGAGGTCAGTCTGGAAGTGCTTTTCACAAGAAAGGGAATGAATTCCCTCCAGAAGTCAAGCCACACTGCATCACACTGCCTCTTAAAAGTAGTCTTCCTCTGGTTCAAATCATCACACACATGCTTCAGTCTTGTTTTTAATCACATAGCCACGATAAAAGGCTTTGCAAACTTTTTGTTCAAAGCGGTGTGCCTTGAATTTTAAAGTGAATTAATTCCATTTCTTGACAGAATGTTGGCAACCCCCTGCATCAGGAGCACCTGCTTTTTGTTCTGTTGTTTTTCCATGTCTGTAAGTTATACAGTAACATATATTTAGTAATACAACATTCATTAACCTTAGTAATGTCCTTTTATATTTCTACTATGTACATAAACTGACTCAACCCATTAGAATCTTCATTTCGCGTTTCCTGATTTCCCCAGGTTTCCTTGCTGTCTCATTTCAGTCTTTTCTAAATAAAAACACAGTGTTCTGATTGTCTGGGGAAATTTTCGGATTTTTGCCTGTGGCAGATTTATGCCTCAGCCGACCTTCGAGAGCTGCTCACATAGCATATCTCTGTTATTGTTTCAAGGTAAAATCCCTTGGTTCAGCTAAAACGAGCGAAAGGTCATGATTCTTCCCCTAAGGCCTGAAGACAGTCAGTGATTTCTGTCCACTGTTCATTTCCCAAGCCCTATCCCATGCTGCACCATACTAATATCTTAATCGCTATACCAGTGAGCATGTAGACCTTGAGAAAAGCTGCTTGGACAGGCCAGGGAAGGAAAGGGCAAGATAAGATTCGAAGAGGCTAAACGACAGAAAATGTATTTAATCTTGAGGAGTCAATGGTCACTGTGCCTGATATGTGATGAGAGGAATGGCATCAAAATGAACTTGGTGAGTATGCTACACGGTTCTGTGCAGTGTACTGCAATAAATTCTCTCTTTGTGAAGATTATGATGTTCAGTTTTTGTTGACAGTGTCAGAGAAGTTCTGGTTCCTTCCCTCTTAAATTATAAGGATGTAGTTAGCACAGATGTTGCACTAAACTGGATTATATTGAAAAGTGATTTTACAATATTTTGTCCATCTATTTTTACACATAAAGGAGGCAGAAAATCAGAAACAACACTAGCTATGGCCATTTCATTCCTCATTCCTGCCTGAGTAGGTAATAGGTTAAAAAGGGGCAATTTCAGGTTTGCACTGGCTTTATTAGCATCAAGATATTGGATTAATTAATCAACTGGACTAATTGATTGTTAGTAGTGCCGTGCAGTGATTTACTGATGATCCGGAACCTTAAATCAGAGGAGTACAGAGAGAAAGAAGAAAAAAGAGCATTTGTAGTGAGTTAAACAATAAAACGCAACACATTTACATATAGGCCTGACGTATACAGAGTATTTAGTCATTACTCCATGCCCCCCACCCACCCCACCCAGGTCCAGCTCTGAAATTACTGAACTGGACTGCAGGAGGACACAGATGAGAATCATGATATGATAGAAAAAAAAAACAAAAACATTCAGATGCTTGGCCACTCGGTACAAGAGATGTTGTTTAAAAATGCATAAGCCATTAAAGTAAAACATGTTCTTTTGTATCTCTGGCCCTGAGAAAGCAAACGTGTTTTGCTGCAAGGTTACAGCCATCAGTGCTGCTCTGGCCCTGCAGGAGATAACACAAGATTGCTCAAGCAAATCAACGGCTACAGCAGAATTTCAGCTGACACTGGTTTAGTCTCATTCTGTAAAGAAAATCTATTTGTAAGTCTATTTTCTGGGTTTCTGTAAGGTAGTAAAGTGAAACATAGGATGGATATGTCAGAGCCAGTGAGAGGGTCCAAAGGTAATGTGAGCAACTAGAAGTAAAAAGGATCCACAGAAATGGCTTGAAACTAGTCTTAAAAGATAGTTTCACAATTTTTCAAGTGTGTCATAAAACAGCCTCTTGGAAACTGTAAAGCCTCATATTGTCATTAGATAAACTTTTAAATAAATTTGTCCTCAAAACAAAGACTGTGGATTTTGTCCCCTATCCCTTACATTGTAAGTACATTAGGAGGAATCTTCTACATGTACATGTTACATGTAAATTTTTCATTTTAGAGTTAATCCAGGTGAAGGAGAACAATAAAGGAGTATTACACAACATCCATGTCTGTTGTGTTATGTCACCATCCTGCTGTCAAAGTGAAACATGGTGAGCAGTAGATGCACACATTAAAGCGTTTTGCATCTCGTGGTAACTATGCTGGTAGTTTTGGTTTTATTTGCTCAAGTCTTGAGATTTTAATCTCTGAGCATTCCGCATCCACACCAGTACACTGGATTTGTATGGAATTGTGTTTCTCTTGCTCTCAGTATTGAAAATTTCCACGAACAATGTCTGTGTTACTCTGGATAATCCACAAAACACAGTTTTCAGTGGAACTTCATGGTAGGAAGTGTTGTTCCACACAACAGTGTTCACAGTGAGCCCTGGGGATTATCCAGAGTAAGTGGGACACCGTTTCTGAAAAGATGTCACTGTTAAATTTTTCAGGGTGTCACTGTGGAATAGTGGTGTAAAGCAAATACCATGTAATTGCAACTTCCTGTCTGATTCTGACTGGCTCTGCCTTTTGTCACATGTCAAATCTCTCACTCTTACAGGGAGAATTTGAGAAATACTGATGTAATGAGTCCTAATTCCCCCAAGAGAATCTCAAAGTTATTATATTTAACATTTTCTGTAAATTTTCTGTCTCACTCCCTGTACTATATATTGCCTTAATTTATCCTCCGCCATTTTCAGACAATGAAATGTAACACATTTTTAGACTCTAAATATTTTCAATCTAAATATCTCTCAAATCTCAATTTAGTGCTCACTATAGGGTAAAACACTGAGTGTCTATAATGTAGGGAGCAATGAATGAGTGAATGATTTCAGACACAGCTTATTTCTTCAGTGTGCACTTGTATATTTTCTTTGAAAACCTTTTAGAGGCCTGAGGAGGTAACATTATTCAGTAATTAATACATAAATTAAAGATGAGAAGAGAGCCTGGTTGGTACCACTGCCCAATAAGAAGGTCTACAAGCTGTTTCACAGAATTGTCCACACTGCTACTTTATTTTTTGTCTCACATCTGAAGATATTGCCTAACAAATATCAGAATGTATAATTTTTCTGCACTTCCTCCTTCTCATGTCTTTAAAATGGCCAAATTCTCGCAAATGAAAATCTGTGAAAAACCTCCAATGCACTGAGGAGTGCAGTCAGAAATGCCAGAGATGGTTAACTGAAGTGAAGTATCTGCATGGATAGATATCACTGATGGTAAGTAAGAAAATATGTTTTTTGTAATTTAGATGAACTAACTCTTTAAGCTCAGTTACTTGTTTATTATATAGACGAAGAGGAATGATCAGACGAGAGAGGAGACGATCACAATATTTTAACCATCACATCATGAAGAAATTGTAGCAGATACAATCTTAGCTCAGGGTGTCTCACACTGTCAGCTGTAGATATAGCCAGTAGCCTCAAGGTACATTTACACCCTACATCTTTGAAGCGCAGGAGTTCCATTAGTTTAGTAGTCGACTACAGGAGATGACCCCAAAATGTAATTCATTTCATGGGGAAATTTAGCCTGCAGTTACTCATGCTAGCAAATCATGAAAGAAAATGAAGTGAAAAGAGTAGCCTCAACAGATACACATATTCAGCCATTTCTTCATTTGATATTGAGTAACAAGAACACTAAAAGGGTCAGTTATTAAGAGTGCAGTCCAACGTTAGAGGGAATGGAATAGGCTTTGTTTTGATACAACCAGCTTCTGTATGGTAAGAAACTGTATGGTAAATATGAATGTGAGTATTTGAGACTCAAAGGACAGATTTTGGATGGAGTATCACTTTAAATTCCATGCTGCGGTGGTGCTCAGAGACATTTTTGAAGCACTGACAGTTGCAGATTAGTCCCAGATGCATCCTTCAGTGATTAATTAAACAAAAAGAATCAAGGACTGTCCTCCATGAGATGGATGATCTGAGTGCTTATCACTGCTAGTCACACAGCATGAGTCTTACAAGAACAAGTATGCATATATGTTCATATGAACAACCAAGGTAAACAAACTGAGATGCATCTTTGCATGTGTGTGTACAGTATTCATGTGTATGTACACACTCAAAGGCGCACTCATGCAAAACACATAGCCTACATGCACACAAGCGTTCCTCTCAGGGGTTAGCCCCTGTCGACCACTGCTCATTCATGTGCACATAAAAGACATTCTGAGGCGCAGCGTGCATGCATAAACTTTAACTCCATACACATACACAGCACATAGCTGCACACCTGATCTCATGCTTTGCACTTTTCCTGTTCGCCCCCGGTAGTAATGAATGAAACATGAAGTCGACGGTGTCCCAGCTCATCGTTAATTTCTCTGGCTGAAATATCCTCAGCTCCATCCCCTGTTAGTTCTTACATGGGGAGGCTGAAAATCCTCTATCTCAATCTGTGTGTTATGGTATTGACAGACATGCTGGGTCTGAAACGTACATGGCTGCAGGAGTAGGACTCAAGTTGACCTTTGCACCTGAATGTCTCATGACTGAAATTTGGAGAAGGAGAGTAAAGAGAGGGAAACTGGAAGGGACACATGTCTGAACCTCTGAATCTCTCTTTCATCTTCTTTCTGTGTTCCACACTCATGGATGTGTGCATGCGCATACACACACTCTGCATTAATAATGCAGCAGGTGCACAGTGTGCCATACATACTGATCACAGCAGAGGACTTCTATACAACATTGTTAATACTGTATAGACACACACACACTTTTGGATTTCTGCACTTGTGAGGACCATGAGTGACATAACTACACACATAACATCAACCTTCATCGAAACTAAATTTAGATATAACTTTGACTAAGTCTTAAACAGCCTCAGAGGAAATGAGGACCATACACTTTGGTCTTTACAAAGATAGGACTACAAGAACACGTTCACATACACTGAAATATACACACCAATATTGTTTGACCTGTCAGCCAGTGGCTCCTGCATCTTTGCTTGTCATACCTGTCACAATTGTTTTATCATTCACATGTCGAAGCCCTTATCCACGAGTTGGTTGTTGAGTAATTGTATTTGCTGTAGACTTAGTATAATCATATTCTAGGAAAGGAAACTGAATCAACTGCAAATCTAAATTTAATGGTGAAATTTACTTATTCCATTTGAGAGTGCATGTTTTTGTTAACAACTTGATTCAATCTGATACACATTCCTGTTGCTGGGTTTACACTATTCCAGTGGTCAACAGTTGATGGCATTAACACACAAGGAAGCTTAGCAAGGCTCCAACAATGGAAAGGAAGAGGAAGACTGCAAGCTAACAAACAGACATAAACAATTCACAATTATATATCTTCAAATAATTTCTTTAGAATCTTCTTCAAGGATCCTAACATAACCATTGGTGAATAACACTGAATGTACATAAATGAACCAGCTAATGCAGGTGCAACCTCAGTGCCTAAACTAACACTCTTTGCATAACCATAACCAAGTAGTTTTTTTGTTTTTTTAAACATAGTCAAATCTTAACCAAAGCTGTAGCAGATCAGAAAAGGGTCATAGGAGTGGATTTTTTGCTTTAACGTTCAGTATGTAGTTTGTTGTTAGGTTTTGAGAGCTTTTTGGGCCTCCCTTTGATTGCCTTGCATGTTGAAAAAAAATGGTCATTCCAAACTCCAAATTGTGGTTTGCTGTTGTTGAAGAAAGCTAGTAATAAAGAAACCAATAAAAATCATGTAATTCCTTGAGAGAGTGTCAGGTAATAAGCTGTGGCAGACGGGATGAACGGGGGGAGGACTGTTCTTGTTTGGCAGTGAAAGAGCAAAGCATTGTTGTTGCAGCACTGTGTAAAAGTGGAGTCAGCGCTGACCTGGGAATCCTCCACCGGGGGAGCTGTTTTGTTGAATCCCAGCAGCAATTATCCATGCTGCGCAATCCTAGTCACTCCAGTTCTACTTCTAAATAGAAGGAGAGGGGAGCTCATCCACATGAAAGTACAGTATGAGCTGAAGAAAACACACACATGCAGAGAAGAAATTAACAGTGCAATGTTCTGTAACTACATGAATAACTAACCTAATTACGTCCTCAAAGCAAGTGACAACAAATACACAAGCTGGCATTGGAAACCACAAAACACACAGGCAATAATATGGATTTCATATGATGAGATTACAATAGGCATGGGATGAACACACACTCTCACACGCACACATATGCACACAGCTAATTTTCTCTTACATCACCCCCACCACCACCACCACCACATACATACACACTTGTCGACATGCAATTAGATAAGCGGGTGTTCAATGAGGCACTTGGCGCCCACGCGCTTCCATTTCAGAGCTGCTTTCATAGCTGTAGAGCTCAACTGTACCAGCCCACTTTGACCAAACTCTATCTAACGGAGCCCCTCATCCCTCTCCATCACAGGGAGTCACATCCCACCCATCTACTCCAAACCAGCTCTCATTTCCCCCGCTGTCACCCAATGTCTAAACTTAATGGAAGCAACCCAACGGTTCCATTAAATATGATTTGCTGACACTCAGCTAAACCACATTCTGTTATGGAGCAGTTGTTGAAAATTGCTTTGAAAATCAAATCCACACTTCTTTTTTTTCTCTTTCCTGTAATGGGTGTAAAAAATAAAGTCAATATTAGAGTGTTGAGCAGGAAAGCTACAATTTGATGGCTGTGATTAGATTCACATTACCAAATGTCTTCAGTGAAAACTAGTTCTTTAATAATGTTTTGGCAATGAAAGCGATTTAGCTCAGCAATTTGGGAGAACTGACAAATAATTCAGTTAGTTTAGTGGATCTGCAGGGAGAACAAGTGAAGGCTATGACTGCAGCGTAAGATCAAGGTTGATTTTACACCATTATTCATGCAGCAATTTATTTTTATTTGCCCTTTCCTAGTTTTATAGTTTAAAATTCAATATATAAAGTAATAAAAACTAGTCTTGCCTATACTAGCAGAATAATTTGTTTTTATAAAGGAAAAGGAAGCAAAACATATTTCCGATGCTGTTGTTGTAGAAGAAAGAATAAGAAAAGACAATGAGAATAATGGAATTCTTTTATATTATAATAATATGATACCTTTCGGTTGTCTTTTTTTTATTGGTTATTTAATCACAGTTATTACTAAAGAAAGGGTAAAATTTGGTGTAAGTCTATTTTGTATAGTCGTTTTTGTATATTCTTTCCAAATAAAAATATAATAATAAATAGAATTAAAAAAAAAACACAGGGTAATATGATTTTGACGTACCAACAATATCTAATGTCAATTAACTTAAATATATATTTTTTAATAACTAACTAAAATGAGTGAATAAAATATCAAATCAGTATTTTATAAAGCTGCATGATTTTATCTGACTTATTCAGTCCCTGTTTCGTCATTTTCATCATTTTGTGTCATGTTAAGTTTGAAGTGTCATCTATTTGTGGATTTCTGAATATTTCAGATAAACTGAAAGGTTAAGGGTACTAACTGGGGTTTAGGAAAATGATCACACTTTTTAAGGCTGAAACATGCTCCTCCAGCTTGCTGTAGGCAAACATGCCTTTTACATGACTGCTTCTTTTGTACTTGTACTGCAACTTGTATGACATTAAGAATGCATTCCATTTGGCTAACATGGCTCCTCGCTTCCCTCACTCTCCTCCTTGCATCTTAGCTCCTCCCAGTGAGGATGCGAGAGAGAGAGTTGTGAGGAAGAGATGAAAGACAGAGGAACTTAATTCACCAAAGGAGACAATTTAAATTTGTTAATTACTAAGACGACAGAGTGGATGTAAAGGTAGAGGAGTAATAAAAACAGCTGTAGTCTAAAGAAAATGTTATTAATAGACAATAAAATATATATGCCTATTTAGTTTGTGAAAGACTGACATCCTTCAGGCTCAGGATGATATTGTACAGCTGTGCAGTGTCATGTTTTTTGTGAAGGAGCTGAGATGTACTTGATGTACTCAACTGTTTACTGTCCTGACAGATCAGCTGAGCAATCAATAAAGACATTTAATCAAAGAGGTGTTGCCATCTAGCAAAAAACTTATACACATGATATACACCTGTGGTTCTTCACTCTAAGCTTCTCCAGGAGCCTCCTCTCTCCTCTCACCTTGTCTCCTCTAAGGTACATTTAAGGGATTGGAAGATCCTCTCTGATGGCAGAGGGAAAATGGTTTTCAGGCCAAGGCCAGAGGACGGAGAAGCGGGGACGGGAGGAAGCATAAATTACCAGAATGGAGTGCACCCTAACGTTCTTTTCTTTTTCTCCTTTTCAAACCTGCCTCTCGAAAGGAGTTGAATCAACCAATCAGCTTGCTTGACACAGATATGCCCATCAGTTCCTCTGTAAACCTCAGTGACCTAAAATTACCCATAACACCCTTCCCTTCTGAGAAGTAAAACCCTTTTTTTTTTTTTTACAAAAGCTTAAAACAAGGATGGTTTCCTTTTCTTGTGAAAAGACATTTTGAGATACATGTAGCTTTCACACCAGCAATGTGGGGCCGCAACTAATGATTATTTTCATTATTAATTAAGCATACGGTCGGTGAAAAGTTAAAAAATAGTGAAATTTCTTAAAGCTTACTGTGTGGTCTTCTGTTTGATTGCCGGTATTTTGTTGAACCAGCAGTCAAGAATTGACTGACAGAATTTTCAGCATTTTGCTTGAAAAATAACAATTAATCAAGCAATTGATCAATTCTGGATGGTCAAATTTCGAATTCTTGCAATAGTAATGTGTCTGCTGATGTGTCTACTTTGAGTAGCACCTACTTAATGCTCTCTCTTTGGAAATCACTTTGGATAAGTCAGCATAAACTGAGCCCTCTTGAAGGTCTAATTTCCACTGCAGCCAACCCTGCTAAAGGTGGATGCACTGCAGGACACAATAAAATGTGTTAACTGTGCTCCCCAGAGGCACCAGCTGCATATTTGTTCATTAAGTTCAGTGCACTTGTGGTTTTGATCCTCAGATGCTGCTGAATGTGTAGAAGGGCACCTTGAGGGTCGATGGAGGGCCGCTGCCCTTCGAGAGGCTGACAGAGTCATTTGTCAAACGGGAAAGGCCATGAATTTACTGCACCCGCTGTCTTCTCCGCATGTTTAACCCCCCGTGCTCCTAACACACACACACACACACGCATGCATGCACACACACACACACACACACATACACACACACCACATGCCCCTGCAATGTACGCAAGGGGATCCGGATCTGATGGAATTAGAGTGAGATAGAGTGAGGGACTGAGGTAGAGGGAGACAGGGAGAGAGAGAGTTTATTTGATTAGGGGGGAGACAGGAAAAGGACTGAGTGACATCATTTCAATGTCGCCTCTCCACCCCCCCCCTACACCCCCCAAAACATGTCAAGAGCTCCATCTGGTAGACACATGACGTACACACACGCACATACGCATTCATGTCCACACACGCACTGCCATTCTGTATCGACACGGACCAACATGTACACCACATGCTCTTTCACTGAATCAGTGGTTCAGACAAAAAAATCACCCCTTCGTTTCACACATCCGAGCTATTAATCAGCTCTCTCATTGCCACCATATGGCTCTGACATTCTGCCGATGTCACTGTTCATGCAGGGGTCCATCAAGCCAGCACCGCCAGCCTTTTCACACGTCACACACACATCAGATACTGTACTGTCGCAGGGAATAACCACATTTTTGGAGAGTTACTTTTTGGAGTTGGAGCACAAACAGTAATTCAGCTATAACACGGAATACATGAACAACATATGACACAGTGTTTGAAACATCACATACTACACTCATTGTGATATGTTAGATTCAATTTGAGGATATGTAATTATTATCTATTCAATATGCAGATGAGTTCACCAGAACATACATAATACTTCTTTTTACTTCTTTTCATTGAAAAAGAAGGTTGTAATTATTGGAAGTGTAACCCCCTTCTGCTTCTGTCCCTTTAAGATAGTCAAATATGTGGGGTTATTTCTAATCTAGGCTCAATGAGGAGACTGCTGGTATCTACCTTATTGTTGTAGATGACATCCACCCCAAACACCATACACACAACAACTGAATTCTTTTTGGAAAGTATATTGGACCCAAAGAATAATTTTTTACAGTGCAGTATCTCAGTGCAGTACCTATACCGATTGTATTCACAATATTCAACAACTACTTTTTTCTCACCACACGTTACTTTTGCTTTAAACAAAAATAAATAAATAAACAAAATTAAACCTCTGAGATCTCAGGTATGAAATAAAATATATAGTCCCAAAGTCCAATGAATTTAAAGAATAAAATAAAATTGAGTGCACTCAGAGAGTCCTACCGCTGTCTTTTCGCAGTGAATGTCCAAGTGGGTATTTTGATGCAGGGGGGGAATGGGGGGTGGGGATATTGATATGGGGACGTGGATGATCCTCTCTCTCTGAAGGTAAATGACAACAGGATGGGGGTATCGGCAGATGACAGCAGACGATGGTAGGCAACCGAGGACACAAGGAGGGACTCCAACTAAAAAACCAGCCTACACAGCCATGGAAAATAATTACTCATCTAGCACTTCATCAAAGTCCATTTCAATATTTAAACAAAGTTACTGTTTACAGTGTCAAATGTTACTCTTTTCAATAACCTCTTGATAACTATCATATTTCAAGATACATAGAACATAAATTGACACACTTCAAAAATAACCTCTTCCTATTGTAAATTATTTACATTAATTTCACTGTTCATAATAAAGTAAAACTTCACTCTTACACCTAACCACGTACTCAGATAGGTTATAGCTACATGAAATATCTGTTGAAATCTCATGAACTTCCAAATAACAGTTTCAAGCATTCACATACAGTAATTAACAATGTAAGATTCAATAACATGTTAAATAGACTTCAGACATGTGTAAATTTATTCAACCCTGTTCCAAGTTCATCCCGACTGGTTTTAGTAAGAGTGCAAAGCTAACCTTCACGTTTTTTGCATCATTTAAAGGTCCAGTGTGTAATATTTAGGAACATCTAAAAGAACAGACTTGGTAAAAATTGAATAGATCATTTAAAAGTACATTTAAATTAGTGTCTAATCATCTGAAAATAATAATTGTGACGCTTTTGTTACCTTAGAAATAAGTCATTTATATTTACATAGGAGCGGGTCGCCCTCCGTGGGAGCTGACATGTTAGTCTCTACAGTAGCGCTGAACGGAAAAAACTAACACAAACGCGTTTTAGATTCAGTGGGACTACCGGAAATGCACCGGCTTTGGAACGAAACAGGAAAAAAGAAGAACAGACCAAACATTTTGTATCGTGAGAAGATTTGGAACCAAAACCTGATAAATGAAGGATGATACTTATTTAGAAAATTGTCATCGTCACTGAAACGAAAACAGAAGAAGCTAAACGGACTAGCAACTACATAAAGAGGAAAAACCCCGATGGAAATCCGTGATGAGAGAAATGTTTGCAGACTGATGCTGAAGTTTCCTGTTTTCTGCTGGACAGGTAAGAGTGTAATGTAGATTTATTTCTCTCAGTTGGTAATGTTTTATAACTTAGATGATGTACAGTATTCATTAGCAGTAGATACGTTTCAGTGGATAGAAACACCGCTAACGTTACGTAGCGTGACATTAGCCATATTAGCAGACTGTAGCTTCAGTTTGAGCCTCTCTCAGAGCTGCTGGTCTAATAAGAGACAACAGGGAGGCGAAGTGGTGCTAATAACCTAAAGATTTATTCATTTTCTGTGGCAGTAAAGACAACAGACTGATAACTAAGGTATTTAGCGCTGGTGATGAGCTAAGGACAGTAAGTCAGAGTAATGAGTTAATGTGAAAGATAAACTGAGGAGAAGTCGGCTCATCATACAGTCGGTGAATATTTTTCATAGTGCTCCATAATTTCATTGTTTGCTGCTAATCTGTCATTTAGTAGCACATGTACACACGGTGTAAAGTTAGCTTATAGTCCAACACAAGTAAGTTTTTCCCGTTTCAATGTTGGAGAACATGTAACGTTAATTGCTACCACAGCTTTAATTTTACATTTATCAGTCAGAAGTATTTTAGGACGTAGCATAATGTATTACAGGTTATGTGACTGTGTCACGTTACTATTTTCTTGACGTTGCTGCTGTTTCTGCAGCTATGAGAGAGCTCCTGCAGCATCGATACACAGTGTTGCCTTTATCTCCATAATATGTTAGGAGTATTTCACCATGTGCCATTAATGGCTGCAAATACAGAGGCTTTCATTACAACCAAAGACAACAGAAGTTGATTTCACTGAATAGCTACTTGTCTCTGACTGAAAGTGTGTTAATGAAATAATCTGATCTAGTCTGTTGTTGGGATGAAAATCAGCAGTTTCTGATAAACACATTAGAACATTATAATAAAAAGTTCATTCATGTGCTTTTTTTTTTTTTTTTTTTTTCATTTTTCTCAGGCACTATGGTTCGGCATTATTCACCATGTCTGTGACATTCACACCCATCATATCAGAAGTATTGCAGACCAAATCAGGAGAAGTCTGGGTAAGTGATACACATCTGTTTTCCTATGTAGCATATTAACTTACCTGTAAATCCTACTTTTGGTTAAATAGCATTATTTTCACGTTCAACTGTATAAAATGTATGAAATAGTAAATAAACTCTATGTGTCCCTGCAGCTGCTGCTCTACACAGCTCCTGGAGTAGATGAGCAGATGAGGAACAGCAGTGTCAGTGAATGATGGGTGTCGTTCCTGCTATGAGAGCATCTTCATCCAGAGCTGTAAACTGAACACCTTTGGTGTGGTTTTGGTCTGACCCTTGTCTGCTATTATATGTGCAGCAAATTGACTGCTTTTAGTTAAACAGACTAATGATTTGACAGCTTATTCTGTCTTTATCAGTCAACTCTGAAGAAAACAGAATAAACTGTAAAAATGTTTGTTTGAACAGTAAAAGATTGAAAAAGATGTCCAAAAATGTTTGTTTAATAAAAGATATTTATATCATAAATGTTATTCTTAGTGTTGTTTTTCATATTTTTATTTTGTTGTTCAAACTAGTAAATTGCAGTTTACATAACCTGAAGTGATGAAAATGAATCCATTACATGTTCTACAGTGCTATGTTCTGAGGATCAGTGGTATTCAAACTTCACTACTGTTTCATGTTGCTTAATAATATATAAATAACGAAAATATAAATCAATAGTGGAAGTGGTAATGACAATATACTGACACTGCAGGGAAGTACTGTCATTGTCTATCAAAGCAATGATTACAGCACATCTGATTAATATCTTTTATTTGGTAAACTTGCACATTTAAATTGAACAAATGAACCCTGGCTGCCTCTGAAGCAGTTCACTGGTGAGCTGCTGTTCTCCAAGATCATCTCTTCAAGAAGTCTGAAAAAATGAAAACAGGAAAAACACAGATAAGGCTTAGTAAGTTATACGTTTCATGATATGTTGGAAATATGGTGATGGTAGTGCAGAATATGGATTGTAGTCTGTCCAGTGTTCCCAAACAAGTCTACAACAACATGATTTAAAAAAAAAAAAAAAAAAAAAGTCAAAATAGTGCTGCTCATTAGTGAACTATATCTTATTTACATAACGTTACTCATTCAGTAACGTTAGTGTTGCTAATGTTTTCAGTAGCCTCTTTTATACAGAGAACATGCATTATAGCTGTAAATCCGAGGGGAGGACATTTCTCTTTGTTTGATAACGTAAAAAGTGAAGTTAGACTTTATTCCTGACTCATAATAAAAAGACGAGAGAACAGCTGAGTGAGCTAGAGGCTGAGCTGTTAGTGAAGAAGCCGTGAATCAGATCAATAAACGTTATTTTCAAATTGTTTTACAGCTGTTAGCTTCTAAAGCACAAACACACCCATACGCCTCCTAACCCTGCACCGCCTGATTTGGTCTGAATACGGACTAAACAGAACAGCGAGGCGGATTACAGGCGCAGTATTCTCGCTTTGAACGGGCTGTAAAAGAGGCTACTGACTCACATTACACTGCTATAACACATCACACTATACAGTCTACAGTAATGTAAAGCAGAAAGCTGCTGTGTAAATACTACTGTGTTGGTATTTTGAATATAATATCGTGTAGAACGAATAGTAATTTAATAAAATAATTGTATCAATAACGTTACAAACCTCAGTCGTTTCCCGTCGGAGGGTTTCCAGCTTCTTCCATTGCTGTCGTAGTGCCGGTGTTTGCTCTCCTCTCTAGCCTAACCCTGCCTGCAGCAGCACCGCTAAGCGGCACAGTTAGCTCGCCCTCTTCCTCTCTCGCTCTCTCTCTCTATTCTCCGGTACTTTACTCTGCAAACGGATAACACAATTTGCAACGTTATCCTGCCAATGCTAACGTTATCTATCAATATGCCTAACATTAGAATAAAATAACTACGTTTTGTTTAGCATTACGTAGCTAATGTTAGCTTGTAAAGCACTCATAATTGCTATCTTACTTACGACCTATATCCTCGAGTATTATAGACTAAATAACTAAATACATCTTCACAGCTTCCCTTGACTTGTTAGAAATGCTCGGAGCTGTCCTCTTCAGCAAATAGCCTCTTGTCCGTGAAGGCCACCATAGTCTTAGGGAGGGGAGGGGGGAGCCGCGGAGTGCTTCAATCTAGAACTTCACCATTAGAGGCCGCTAAATACCCCATATATTACACACTGGACCTTTAACATGTTGCTAGCGAGTTAGCATGCTAATGTAGCTAATCATCGTCACTCACCGGGATATCGATTGTTTACAGGTCTAAACAGTTCAGCGTCGTCTCATATGGAGTCACAGCTCGTCATTCCTCTCGTCTTCTTCTATGTTCAACTCCGTCTTATATTTTCTTTGTATTCCATTCATTAATCAACAAGTTTCCTTTTCTTCTTTCTTTCATCCACACACCACCACGCTGCATCAGTCCAGGGCATACAGAGAGTAGTAATTGAAATTGAGATGGTCACTCGGATCAGGTCTTGTCACACCAAAACCAACACATTACCACCACCTGAATTAAAGGGGCAGTAACAACCTGGGGGGTCAACTAACCAGGGTTACAGAAGACTGAAAGTGAATCTGTTCCATAAACTGAAGAAACCTGACTGCTGGTGTCAGAAGTTCACCATCATTCATTTTCTATAGGACACAAGGAAATGGCCTCACAAAGCATTGTGGAATTCCAGGACTGACCAAGGGGGTGAAAAAAGGAAGGGGTTAAAAGTTGAAAGTGTTGAACTTTATGCAAATGAGGGTGATAATTAAAGTGATGCAGTGAAATTCATGCAGTGGCTTGATGGTGGACTACAACAACAGGCTAAAAACTTGTTGACATTGTGACATAAATATTTCCAAGTCCTTGCCAGCCAGTGTTGACATGCCAAGTGAGAAGTGGCAGAGGTGATGTAGTGCGATTTCACTGATAATGAGTCTTCCAAAAAAGATTGAAATTCTGACCAGATGATCAGAATTCATGTTCTGGGGATCAAATATGTCAGTTCAAAATTTTGTGTTAAACCATTCAGTACTCCAGCACTAAAACGCTTGGTTTATTTCTTTAAAACTCCCTCCATCCCACCTCACTACTAAATCTAAGACTGTGGAGCTATTGTAGTGTACCTGCACTCAGTCCCAGAAGTGTATGGCAAACATGCATGAATTTTTAACCAGTATACAGTACATGTGTTGGGTGAAATTGGGAGCCTGTTAAGTCAAGTCAAATTTTATTTGTATAGTCCAATATCACAAATCTCAAATTGGCCTCAGGGGGTTCTACAATCTGTACAGCCACACAACATTCTCTGTCTTTAGACCCTTGATTCAAATAAGGAAAAACTCTTGAAAAAAAAACCTTTAACAAGTAGAATCAAAATGGAAGAAACCTCTGGATGAGCAACAGAGGAGGTATTCTTCTCTCAGGATGGACAGATGTGCAATAGATGTGTGTACAGAATAGAACAAGAAAGACAATTTACAGAAATACAACATGGAAGAATGGGGCCTATTAGGAAAAGGCTGTGACAACTGCTGACTTCTTTTTAACTTTGGGTACACACAGGTGCCCGGCAATTTGAGAGTGGAGAGTTTGAAATGGAATATAAGGTTTAAGGAGATTAGACAGGTATGATGGGGCATGCTCATGTAGGATTTAGGAGGAAGTCATCAGAAGCACCTAAAAGTTTGATCTAACATGGATAGAAAGCTGATGAAGGGAGGTTTGAATTGGTGTAACATGTTTTTTTGTTTGTTTGTTTTAAGTTAAGATTCTAGCTGCAGCATTTTAAATGATCTGAAGACTTTTAGTACTAGCATGTGGCAGACCAGAAAACAGAACATTACAGTAATCAAGTCTGGATGAAACAAATGCATGTATTAGTGGAAAAAGGCAGTCTTGGTGATTTCTTTAATGCACTTATCAAAGGAGAGGCTGAGATCAAATGTAACATCAAGATTCTTGGGTGCCACACTGTGAAACCACACAGTTGTTGAGCGTTACTGTTACTTGCTCTAACTGGTGTCTGTGTCTAGTGGAGCCAGCGACTAGTATCTCAGTTTTATCCAAATTTACAAGCAGGAAATTCTGTGATATCCAGTTTTTCACAGCAGCCAAACAGGCATCTAATTTAGTCATTTGAGTATGATCAGCCCTTATAGCCACATACAGCTGAATATCATCGCATAGCAATGGAATTTTATTCCATGATTATGAATAGTTTGGTCAAGAGGCGAAATATAGAGAGAAAAGCAGAGGGCCAAGAACCAAACCCTGAGGTACTCCATATTTAACATCAAAGAATTTAGGTGTAGTATTGTTGTAGCAGACACACTGTGTTCTTTCAGATGAGTATGACCTGAGCCAAGAGTGAGCTAGGCCAGAGACACCAAAATTACAATTTAGTCAATTTAGGCTGCACCGAAATCAAATCCATTAATAGAAGCACAGAGGTGGAATTCGAATCCATAGCAAATAGAAGATCGTTTACCACTCTGGTGAGAGCAGTTTCAGTGGCGTGACCAACCCTGAAAGCAGACTGAAAATGTTCATATAGATAATTTTCTGTTATATGGGTTGAAAGTTGTTGAGACCCAACTCTCTCTAGTACTGTAGAAACAAATGGAAGATTAGCTATCCCTAACCCAAACCCTAACCCTAACTCTAACCCTTCTTAAGTAGAAATTTAAACACAGCCATCTTAACTCGTCTGGGGACAATACAAACAGTAAGTGATAAATTAAGAGCATGTGTCTCTTCATTAAACCAGGGTGTAGACCTCTTTAGTCACCTAGTTCTGGTAGTAAGAGGTGCAATTGAATCCAGGAGACAAGAGAGGTCCACATTTAAGGTACTAGTGAAATTTTCAACAGAGCCTGTCTCTGCAGTGAAAGGAGCCAAGACTTCAGGTAACTGCTAGCCATATCCAGACGGACCAATGTGGCGAGTGGTAAATACATCTGTGCTGACATTAACAGGACAGGGAATGATGCTTCACATTTAATGAGAACATGATCTGACACAGCGGATGTGACTGGCGAGACAGTCAGATCAGAAACAACTATCATTATCATTGCAATGAGTCATTTCATGAACAAACTGAGTGAACCCAAATGTATCAACAAGTGCCAGAAAGGCTTAACTTAGAGGATCACCAGCCTTATTCAGATGAATTATTATCATTATTATTATTATTATGTGCTTTGTTGCACATTTCACCACCAACAGTGGTATGGATGATTATTAGATTATGGTGATTCACCAAATTTAGGGAAGGAGAGCTTGTGAGCAATACAGTGGGGAAGGAAAACAGGCTCAATGTTATAAACCAAGCTATCACTCTGATAGTCTATGCTGTGAGAATTCCCTGGCTAGACACATTAACTAAATTAGTTGACTCCACATCCGCACTAGCTTTAAAACCAGCAGGCTCTCTAATCACCTGCAACCTGCCAAATGATAAGTTCTTAGTGTCTAACTAAATTTAGATGCCTGTCTATGTGCATGTTCCGTTCTGTATATGTATGTATGTTCTAGGTTGTATATATATCTGTCAAGGATGTGTGCCTGTGCATCTCAGCATGGAGGAGATAGAAGGAGACTCAGTGGAGAACCACATGGGAGGTGAAGTGTTCAGTGAAGTGTGTTTTGTGGGTTGTGGAGTGTATGTTTGTGTGTGTGTGTGTGTGTGTGTGTGTGTGTGTGTGTGTGTGTGTGTGTCCTCCCGTGGCTGGATCAGTGGCAAACCACAGGGGATGAGGTGTCCATGAGAGCTGTCAGTGAAATCCAGCATGGCCGCATTTTACACATGAAAAGGTGACATTTAATGGATTGGCCTTGTTAAGACAGATGGAAATGTGACACATTTGTTATACTGATACTGTGTAAATTAATAAAATCTCCCTTTAAGGCAGATTTGATCATCTCTTTGAGTCATCTGTTTGAGAAGTCAAGGCTAGATATCCTGGAATGAACAAGGTTGGATATTTGTTACACATGAAACTGGACTACACAGTGTAAGTAAAAAAAAAAACCCAAAATCTTCAGCCAAGTGTGTCCTTGGTTACTGTGTCACAGCACAGGAAGCAGCAAAAAAGTGATTATTTTCATTTATCAGGTAAAAACAAAGAAAGCAGAGCAACACAGTCGTTAAGATTAATATTTAGGCTAGATTTTAGACTATTTAGACTATTATTCAAGGCCTCAAATGAATTGTTAGTAATTTTTGAAAATTTCTTTATTTGCTTTCTTGTCACATGTTAGACTTCAGTTTAGTCATATTTATCTGTTCATTATGAAGCTGGAGCTAGCAGCCAGTTAGCTTAGCTGGAAACAGGGGAAACAGCTTGCATATACACCTCTGAAACATTGCTAACATATAATATTTTGTTAGTTTAATCCGGATAAAAATGGAGGTGTAAAATATGTTAACACATATGCTGCACATAACCCTTGTAAAATGACAAACTTTGGTTTTGTTCCTGCCTGTTGACAAGAAAGCAAATTAGTAAGTGTATTTCCCAAAATGCCTAATTGTTCCTTTAATAATAAGGAAAGTTTTTAACAAGGTTAGGATAATGAAAAAAACAACTTTGATTGGACAAAGATAAGGTACAGGGCTTGTTTATGAGAGTTTGCTCATAATTTAATGGTGGAGGTCACAAGCACTCTCACATTCTGCACAGCAAATGGAACATCAAAGCTCCTCTTTGAGTGTCCAATTTGTTTAGCAGTAACTGATGTTGTGCAAATCAAGGCTTTACAGAAAATTAAAATGTCAGTTTAACAATTCAAGATTTATAACTCTGATAGTTGTAAACTATAAGGAAAGGGAGGTTTTCCTGAAGGATTTTGCATTACAGAAAAGAAATTAATGAAACTGTTAAAAATATCTCTAACTTGCAGATTGTGAGAAGACATGTTTACACACGTGCAGCAATAGGTGAGCTCAAATGCATGTGTGTAAATGTGTGCCAGTACTGATTATAAATTGCACAAATGTGGTTTCACCACTTTTAAAGGCAATGGCCATTTTCTTTACAGCTGAGCATCCCATCCATCAAGATAACACCAACCGAATAAAACAAACATACAGATTAGGCTTCTTTTCCGTGCATGAAAACGCTGCTGCGGCATTACAGGCCGACCTCAGGGTCATGCTGAGATGGATCAGGGGCATACAACAAATGCACCCAGCCAGCAGGAGCAGAAATCATTGGGGAGACTGTAAAACAGCAGGAAAATGGTTTTGTTCATAACCCCTTGTCAGGAGGGGTCACAGCACAGATTATTTTACAAACATGTCATACCGTATGGTTGCCATCACAGAAAACACATGCTAGTAGGTAGAAATGGAAGGGTCATGGTGATTTTCTTTCCCGTAATAAACTCCCTTGATAGCAAATACTTGTAATGGACTGCACTGAAGTGAGACATAAAAAAAGAAAAAAAAATTGCAGCCACAGTGTACACCACAAGGAATTCTTTCTGCTGCTGCTGAAATTGAGTTTCACATGGAAAATTGCTGATGTTGTATCAGATTTTATTACCTCACACCAATATATAAAACAATAGAGGATTCTGCCAAAAGAAATCTCCTTGAGCATTTGTAGATATTAAGGGGAAAGCAAATAATGAAACATCTAAATCATCTTTTGGATATTTCATCTTTACATTTTTAAAGACACACATTGACATTAAAAACAACATAAGCACAGACATGAAAGGCTTAAGAAGCCATTCTGCTCACAGAAATTACACTCCAGAGGAAAATTGAAGCTCAGTGGAGGAAATAAAAGAAAGGTTTAGGAGTGAGAGGAAGAAACGGCTCTTTGATGTTGTGAAATTAAAGATTGTGTTGTTTGTGCCTGAAAAAACAATTGACTGTCTCTCTTCTCCGCAGATATGCAAAGATGTCAGGAATTTATTTTTACTTTAGAAAAAAAGTGCATGTTTCTCTGCTCATGTGCATACCAGGGGAATCTCAGGCTTCACAATGGTGTGACATCATGATCATAAAATACCTTGTGACTTATAGGGAATTGAGTTGACTGCTTGAGTTCATTACTTCCTCAGAGCCTGGCAAGGGTTAGCCGGTGGGTTACTGTAGCCCAGAGGCAAGTGTCTCCATCAGGATCACACGCTGACACAGTACATTCATCACAATTACACGGTCACCATCATTTTTAATAGCGCTGCGAGCCTGTCATCTGACCAGCAACAGAAGCCTACAATTAAATTGTGATATTTCTCTCATTTATAGCCTGTGACGCTGCAAATGCATTAACAAATAGGAAAAGCCTGTTAAGGGGAAACATTTGAGACAATTAGAGGGCAATTTTTTACTCTAAATTAGATTAATCAACCTTGGCAACAAAAGCATACACCATTCAACAAATGTCAGCTTCTCAAGGGATCAAGAACAGAGTCACAAAGATCACACATATGCCAAAAGCTCAGTACCTTCTTTCCTGCAAATAAAACCAATGTATACATGAGTGCTCGTGCTGATTTGCATTGGGGAAAGCCTGTTAGTCATGTAGAGGCCACATTACCCACTTTTCATTTGTCCCATTGGTGCTTTTAGGTGTATACAACACTACCTCTGACCCTAAATTGCAGATGCCGGTGTCGGCAAACAGCTGGAAAATAGCCTTCCCAGTGCTACTTATTGCTGAAGATTTAAAAGAGATGGAGAAAGGGAGCAGAAAGGTGGGAAGGGAGGGGAGGGATAGAGGCTAACAGATTGAAAGAGAAAGTGAGGGTGAAAGGAAAAAGTAGACAGGGAGGAAATAAACAGATGGGGAAAAAAGGAGATGGACAGAAAATGAGGGCAAAAAAAATGAAAAGTTTTAAAAATGATACACATTCTGCAAAACACTTCCAGTGAGAGAATGATACTGATTGATATAAATATGGGATATTTTTAAGTCATATGTGCAAGTACCTATAAAGCATATGTGTGTGTGTGTGTGTGTGTGTGTGTGTGTGTGTGTGTGTGTGTGTGTGTGTGTGTGTTCAGTAAGCATTACAGGCAAAGGTAAACACAACTATAAAAGCAATTTCACAGCATCTGCGTAGGAGAATGAGTTTGTATGAAACCACAGGGGGCACATATACTGTAGAAATAAATAATTTTAAAGACAGTGGTAAAAGGAACAGAACCTCATCAGAAACTCTTGAGGAAATGTAGAGAATGACGCATGATGACTGCAACCGTCCCCCCTCCAACTCACACACACACATACATGCACACAATGACAGCTTTATTACACGCACCACTCAATATCCTCTTCCCATTCTCCATGATAGACTGTGTGTCCTGGGTGAACTGACCTTACAGTGTCCTTGATCAAATCTACTGTAGGTACAGTATTATCAAAACTCCTCATCAGACCCTCGGCTACAGCCCAATTACAGATCCAATAGAGAGAGTCCTGGCAAGTCACTGGTTAGCAATCACCATGGAGACTGTTATTGGGTTGGGTACTGCCTTTGTCCTCAGGATCTGTGAAGTGCTGATTGGTTTTTTAGAGAGTTTCAGAGGAATTGTATTTGAAGAGTTTCAACTGAGTTTGAGTTTCAAATGAGATGACTATTATTTGTCATTGTAGTTTTTCGGAAAAAAAAAGTGTGAAAGGTGTAAAAAAAAAAAAAAAGATGTGTTAAATCGAAGTTGGAGGGCATCTACAGTTTATAGCTTAAAAGCGGGGGGAACAGCTAGCCTTGTTCTGTCTGACAGTAACAAAATATGCCCACGAGCACCTTAAGCTCAATAATTAGCATATCTTAATATCTCATTTGTTTAATTAAAAACTATATTTCTATGTTTCACAGGGGGGAAGAAGTTGCCAGGGGAGAAGTTGCCAGGCAACTAATGAAGGCTCCAGGCAGTTATTCCTCCAGGCCAGAAATAAACATACATAGCATATTGATTAGTTAGCTTTAGAGGTGTTGGGACAGGTTTTGTTACTTTTGGACAGAGCCAGGCTAGCAGTTTCCCCCTGTTTCCAGTCTTTATGCTAAGCTAAGCTAACTGGCTGCTGGTTGTAGCCTCATGTACAGTACAGATGTGACAGTTGTGTTGATCTTCTCATCTAACTAAGCATATTTCCCAAAATGTCATGAGAGCCATAAACCGCCAGATCCGTCAATTCATCTAACATTAATTACACAACATTTTATCTTACTTTGATGTTAATTTCTTTTAAAATTTGTTTCAAGTTCAATTATTAAGTTGATCTATTTGTCGGGACAAATGATTCATTTAAATTAATATGCTAAAAAAGAAAAATTCAAATGTCTTTCTATATAGACAAAAGAAAACAAAAGAATACAATCCACTACTACAACAGTGAGCTAGGAGAGATTTAAACATAAAGATGGAGTGAGAAGAAGAAGGAGCAGAACAAGAATGACTGAGGATGAAATGGACATAAAAGCAGCAAAATAGGCAGGAGGCGGGAGGAAAAGTGGATGGTAAAAAGCACTCAGATTCAGAAAATGAAGGTGCTCTATATAAAATTGCTACCATTTTGTCATCCTTAGACATTTAATACTTTCTACGCAGTTTGCTCAGATTCTTGCTATCAGTCACTGAAACACTGAAAGAAACTCATCTCACAATGGTGGAAGTATCGTTTTGGAGTAAATCAATTTATACAAAAACGCAGGAGTGGAGATATGATGTGGAGAGGTATGAAAGAATGAAGAAGAAAGTGATGCCAGGACAGAAACTGTGGCCTCGCAGAGTTAATTCACTTTCCTCTGCCACAGAGAAGGTCACTCCATATCAAACGGTGGACAACCCCATTTAGCTGTACCAAAGAACCCAATGGGCTTAACTAGGATTATACGGCAACCACAAAAACCCCAGTGGCTGTAATAAATACAGACAGAACAGGGTTAGAAGAGTCCCATCATTGTACAGAAATTATGGTTCAATTACAAAGTCATATCCTGCTGAAATCCCCCAGACACATATAAACCAATGAAAGGCTTTTTTTAAATAGTGAAAAGTAAGTTCACCCTGCCGTCAGAGATCTGCGAGGTAAAATGACAGCGACTGTGACTACATTCTCTCGAACGACACACGGCAGACCTGCAATAAAGTTACTGAGGCGTTTAAGTCTGATCATTCTGAGAGTCCATTTGTTCATTTAATAGCTATAAGTGCACAGTGTCAGAAAATATGTGCAGAGAAATAACAGAGGTCATTGGCCAAATTTGTATGTATTATATTAAGATCGCATTACGCACACTTTATTTAAACATTGATGATATACTGGATAAACTATGGGTTCAAGGAAGTTGTGATCACTGTAAGGGAATCTGAAAATCCAAACAATAAAATAAAATGACTGATAGTTGCTACGGATGTGCAAAGGGCCCAGTATTTGTATTTGTATCTGTATTTGTTGAGGCAGCAAAATTATCTGCATTTGTATTTGATTAAAAGTGCAAAGAAGCTTAAAAATCCTGTTTTTGTTTTTATCATATTTTTAATTTTACAATCATTTTAATTTTTACAATAAGTGTTCATTAAATGTTCCCTTGGGGGCACTTTGTGTGTGTCAGTAGCTCAGCTTTATCTCTGGGGAACACCCCCAACTCCAGGAGTGATGTCCAAATAAGAAAATGTGACTCCCCTTGTTGAGCCCTCTGATAGACATGACAATGGAGCAGAAGACTGTGATTAAGATGTTGATTTTTTCTTCCCAAAAACAAATATTTTTTAAAATATTTGTACGAAACAAATATTCATAAAAAACACTATTTGTGCTTTTCCCAAAAATGTATTTGTATTCGGACACATCCCTAGTAATTACTTGAAAGTATTTACTTTTGCTTATATCTTCTGTCTGTGTTCTCTCTTTACTTTAAACCAAGAACATAATTCACAGGTTATATTGTCTCCAGGAGTCCACATTGAACATTATATGCTATTTTCCACTGTGCAGTAGATTACCGAAGACCTTTGACCACAACTTCTTTCTTTTGCTTTAAGCTCTTTACTGACAATCATTCCTTTACCATTTTACTGTCTCAAGGATAAAGGAAGATGGGTTCTCACAGCATTGTCCCTTACATTCCTTTCTAATAGGTATTGGTGACCTCGAGAAGTCCTAGGTTATTACACTGTTGTGCTCTTTGGAGGTGCCTCTGGGGAAGTTTCTTCTTCACAACTTGATTTATGCTTTCCAACCTGTCTGAGCAACGCATTGATGGCTATGATTGTACTTAACCTCCAAAATATGTACATATAGTAATAAAAAATGTTATTTGACAGTTTAATGTACCGTGTGTAAGTATGTGTTCTTTTGTGTTAAAACAAATGTTTAAATATAAGAATAAGTTAGAGGAAGCACTGCTCCAAAAAGCTAATCAACCATGCATTTAGCTCCAAATGTTTCTGAGTCAGTTTGTGTTTGTTTACCTACAAGGATGCTGTGTGGGTGTTTAATTTCTATCGTCTGACAATGTCCATCTGTGTGTAGTTCGTGTTTATTATGATGTGTTTGATTAACTTGATAAAAAATTAGTGGACACAATAGAAGGAACAAATAAGCAGGTATTAATGTGAATTTTGTGAGTTAGTGAGTTTTACAGCAACCTGAAAGAGTGACTCACACATGTTGTACTTTTGCAGCTTTACCTCAGCTTCCATTTATCTAATGCTTCCCACACCATCAGCTGGGACACATCTTAGTGGAGCTTAGACAAATTCCTCCATATCTTCAGATTAAATTTTTGGGCTTCTTTGCTCACATAAAGCTTTGAACCTTGTTCAGGTACAGAACTTTTGGCATTAGATTATCAAGCAGCTCAACTGCCACAGAGCTAATAACATTCAGCCTACATCACCATCAGGGGGAGGACGTCTGTTAGGTGGATATTCAGAAAAATAAGGTCAAGTAAATGGCACTTTATATTCATCTAAGCCAAACAAATCATGGTCCTTTTGCTTTCTGCACGGGAAGTTATGCCAGAGCCCCAGCTGTGTGTTGTCTAAAACCCCTCTGGGTGACTTGATGGTCAGGGCTGACCTAAATGTTTTTCTCTTTCTTTGCAGCAGATGGATTGAACAGTTAGAAGATGATAAACAGGCAGAAATGATGGATGAGAGAAGGGAGGAAGATCTTTCAATCAATCTGTCATCCGCAGTTCCCCCCTCATCTGCAGGAAACAGGACTGATGTCATGGTCGATACAGGCAGGGTTTTGTCACTGTGATTTGTGTGTGTGTGTGTTCGTGTGTGTCCGTGTGAGTGGTGTACAGTACCTGCTGGTGTAGGAATGAGAAGGGTATGAATTTGTTTGTTTACTCCCTGTGCGGTGGAAGTTTGTATAGTTGAGGTGTGTGTCTACGTACGTGTGTGTGTGTGCGTGCTGGAGTTAAGGAGGCAAACTGTCACCATCTGCTGCCTGGAAATACCCGCTGACATTACACATCAGACAATATAAATGCTCACTTCAGCAGTTGGCTCAGTGGGAACACTTCTCCTAATCCAAAACATGTGTGCTATGCAAGTGTTTGCTTGTTTGAGCTTATTTCTTTCTTCATTTAAAATCCTTTACAAGAAGATCACCTCCTAAAAGACCAAACAATTCTGTTAAAAGAAAACAGTGCTTTAAAAGTTTTTGACTTAATTTGCATTTTCGTGCATTAGGATCAAGTATGGGAGAGCATCAAAGGTGTCAACTCTAGCCTGCTCAGAGCCCAGTTATGTTCCAAACACACAAAAAAATTGTAATAGTGGATTTTTTACTCTAAATGCACCCATAAATCATTTGCTATAAAAAAAACCCATTAAAATACTTTATTATGTGTTATTTCTTTTGTTCAGTCCAATGGATGGTTAATCTGAATGCCAGAAACCTCCTTATAAATACAATTAAAATGACAATAAATAGTCTTAAGAGACCTTTTTTCACCAAAAAATGTTTATTTTTCATGAATGGTTAACTCATATCAATTGATAAATTGATGCTTTAAAACACATTGCATATACATTTTGTATTATTTTAACAAAATTATTGATAAAAACCAAAACAACGGGTCAGTCCAGAGCGGATTGTTCAGTTCATTGGGTTGATGGGTTGAGTTGAATATTCTGTGTGCATGATCAATAGGATACATTACATGCTGACTGTATCATTATAAAACCAAATCAGAACAAACACAATAAATCAAAACAGTATTTCCCTCTTCATTTCCCTTCTGGTACCATTCAGTTCCCCTGACCACTCCAGTAGACGGATCTCTTTGAAAAAGTCTTGAGTAAAAGCTATAAATCTTTCATATGATATTTTGTCATGCATAAGTAATATAATATCTCATGTTTACTAAATACACAGTTTAAACACAAATTATGTACTTTAACAATATGATTAATAGATTAAAATGTGCCTTATGCTTCCTCCTTGCCTCATGGGTTTGCTGAAAAAGTGGGTTTGGCTCTACCACAGTCCACTTTAGATTATGTGGAACAGTGTGATTGGCTTATAGACATCCAATCAAATAAATTGGTGCATTTGAGTGGAGTCAGGTGACAGTAATCACAAATCTAGACATCCCAGAAAAAATATGTAAATTGGAATGGTTGGAGGATCTGAACAGGCTAGATTTTAACCTGCATTCCTTGCATTTATTGGCCACTTGTGGCAGCACAACAAGCAGTAAACACAACATATTATGGTCATGACATATTATGGTCTTATAATGTTAACACATACTAGCTGCTACTTGCACACGTAGCAAACATGGAGCAACATTAGCATTCGTTTGGAGTCATGTTTCTTGCCTGAATGCATCATTCGTTTTGGTAAATCCTCAGTAGGTTGCTGGTCCAGCCTGAATGGAAAGACTTTAAGAACCTTTCAGGATTACTATTGGCAGACGATATACCATGTGAATACAGCCCCATATTAATGGGACAATGAACAAAGGCAGCATGTCTAATCAATTTCATTGAAAAGCTTAAACTATTACCTACCAGAGAGTACCTGAGAGTGTGTCACATCTCCGGACCCACTGTACAGGAATTGTAAGTGATGTGTCCCTTTAAGGCAAAAATAATGAAATACAAATATAGGAAAAGTTTATTACGCTTGTTTTAAACTTTCAGAAAGTAAACTTACATAATTCAAGGTATTCGAGATGTGAATCATACATCTATTTGCCAATATATATTACAAAAAGCACGTAGCTTATTGTACAGATCAGAGAGTTAATCCTGCTGTAGCTCTTAATCATGTCCGGGACAACTTGGCGAGTTCATCTCAGAGCCAGAGTGTTGCTGGGAGGAAAGCCAGAGAGCAACATTGATTAGCAACATTATCACCTTTATTCCCACTGATTCTACTTACTGCGCGCACACATACACACACACACACACACACACACACACACACACACACTGGTATGCAAGGTTATTGCATGTTTGTGTCGGTTCAATATTGGCTGCTGCACTCACAGTGAACAATAAATTTTTCAAGGCCTTATATTTCCCACATAAAAACAAGCGTTTTGTGTTTTTTTATTTATCCTGCTTTTCAAGCGGGCATTATTGCTTTGAAATCAGCACACTGAGAGCACATTGTCTTTAGGGAATAGATTGGCAAGGACAGCTTTGGCAAAGTAGAAGAATTGCTGAGGTAAAATGGAAGAAACAAAAAAGTCCAGCCTAGGGTTGCATCAAGTTGAATATGTTGAACAGGATGTTTCATATTGTGATGCATTTAATTGTCTTATCATTTTTTAGCTTTATGGATGGTAGTTAGTCAGTCTGTCAGTTGGCCAGTCCACCACTTTGAGACTATCTCAATAACTATAATATTTCCCTGATATTTTCTTTAGCGCCATCATCAGATTTTTTAATTTTAGTAACTTTTAATTTCTCCAACATTTTTGGTAAAAACCAAATGCATGGAAACTTTGTGTTATGAATTAGAAAATTTTAAATTCTAACACGCAAAACTAAAATGGTGAACAGGATAATTATACCCGCTAAACATCATCATGTTAGCACTGTCATTGTTAGCATACTGCGTTAGCATTTAGCTAGTACAGCAAGTGCAGCATGGCTGTAGACTGTTAGTCTCATACAATATTTACATAGACGCCACAGTGACTGCTTTGGCTTGTTGCTGCGATACATCATCGTCGTTGCCGTATTGGATCTGGCAACACCGGCTGCAGTTTTTCTGGATAACAGTGCTATAACATTTACATTTCAACTGATTGCAATGGGTCGTTTATGATGTGGAATAGAAAAAAAAATTGAAAAAAAAAAACAACTTAAAGGATAGGTTAAAGCCACTTAAAGGATAGGTATAAAGGATTTGTTTTTTTTTCTATCTGAATACAATAGAGACGGGTCTTAGTCATGTAACAATTCCTACTCTTCATACTGACCCTGAAACTATTCTCTGAACACGACTACACTGTAAGAAATGGAGGTCAAAATCCACAGCCCTCGTTCTGCATAAATACGCATTCCAAAGTTCAGCTTCCGCTAAATTGATGCTTCAACAGCCTCAGTTATCGAAATTGAATCGATATACGTTCCTTGACAAGCTGTGGCAGAGGGATAGATTCTAGTAGTCAAGTGTCTCTGGTTGTCATGTTCCAGAGTGTTCCAGAGTGACCAAGTATTTATTCACTTACCCCCTTGTCAAGTGTTGTCAGTTCAGCTGGTGACATTTTCTCACAGCCCCTCTCCTATTGATCCTTGCAAACACTGTAATTTGTCAATTTTGACAGCTATTAGCCACAATCTCTCAAAGGAAATCTCTGGAACATATTTTTCCTATCTCTTGTTTCTTTCACAATACATCAGATAAACACAGATGCGAACCATATTCCATGTCAGGCACAGAGGCAGGAGCGAGTCGAGGTGATTTGAACATGAGGACAACAGGGAAAGCTGGAGACCAAAACACACACTAAAATATTAGTGTCCAAAACCACAGACTGCAAAATACTCCAGCTATCAAATCTGCAAGAAAAAATAAATCACTTCAAAGTTCTTTTTAGATTTTATTGGCAGACTTACATGCCACTACCAGAATGTATCCCTCTGCCACAGATCAGCATGGAACCTCAGTTCAGGGAAACAAAAAAAAAGGGAAAACAGACTGACTTTCAACTTGAATAAGACAGAAAACGCAGCCTAACTTTTTCTAGCACTATTTGTCACATTAATCACTATTGAAAGCAGAGGAAAACATGGACAGTATGTACAGCTGCACTGATATCACATAATTTTCTGCCCTTTCTGTAGAACGGCAAATAAGGAAATTTAGTTTTTTTTAAATTTGGTTTACTTCAGTAAAATATTGCTTCAGCATGGGTTCAGGCTGACTTTAGGACCTCTTCCGGCTCACACTTTCTCAAAACTTGGGTCTTGATCAAAGCTCTAGACTATTTTCTTTCCCAAAGCAGTTCTATCATCTCACATCCAGTGTGTTATTACGCAAACTAATTTGTCTTGTATTAGCAGCTTTATTGTTTGCCTGCATGTCGGATTCATTGTGAGCTTCTTTGGCACCTGAGCCAGAAGGCAGAGCGATGCAGGTGATTAATGCTCGCAGGACAGAGTTGATAATAAATAAACAAACCAGCTGCCCAGTTTGCTGTTCTCGGAAGCAGCAGCTTCCTCTTGCCATCTGTTGTGGAAATCACTCTGCTGCTGCGCGTTTGTTGGCATCACTGCGATTTGAGACTCTATAGGGAAGAGATGTAAAACCTTTGTATGTTTTGAATAAGTGCTCCAATTGGTGTGTATTCACTGTATGGGTCTGTGACCCTGGGTGTGACTCACAGATGCGCTGTGTCCTAGCTAAGCAGGTGTTTTAAAAAAAGCTATTGCAATGCATGAGTCAGGCAGACTGTGATGGATATTCATGACTGTTTTTGACACAGCGTTTGAGACATTTCCAAGACTTCCACCCACAAACAAAAACATCATCATTGGGATTCACAAGTTGATGTTTTTTTTTTTAATATTTAATTTTCTCCTCATCACTTCTTGGTTATGTATAACCCAAAATACTGTGCAGATTTAAAGGAAATTCATTGTAGAATGTAAAAGTTGAACAGACATCACCCCCTGGTGTTTGAATATGAACATGACTGTCAGTATTTCCTTTTACATAAAAGCACATCCCGCAAGAAAGTCCTCAGAAACATTAGAAATAAGATAATTCCAATATAATTTAGACTCATGATATTTAAATTTGACTATTTTGAGTCGTCAAATCTTAATGGATGGATGAATGGATGTGTGAATGCTTCAAAAGAGCATTTAGACTTTCATGTTGGGAAACTAAATATTTAGAGGCAAAATAATTGAACAGATAGATTCACAGTTTTGCAAATGTGTCTTAAAATAACAGGCAGGTGCACTTGTAAACACTGAAAGATGTTTTCCTTGCTGTAATCATTCCTCCTGTTTACGCAAGTTGTTAAAAGACCCCTTTCAAATGTGCTTTTAGTATAAATGATGGGGGCCAAAATCCAGTGGGTCCACAAAGCTTATATGAGGCCTCAGCAGTCTGAATTAGTCCTTTTTTTGCATCAAATTCCCTCTCATTTCCCTGTTGAGCTACAGTGGAAGTATAGTAACAAAAAAAGGGACTTTGGCACCAGGAAGACTAACGTTGAAAGATATATAACTGCTTGGACTCATTTGGATGTCTGAGGCTTCAAATAAACTTTGAAGGAGGCTTGTGGATTTTGGTCTCCATCACTTACAAGTTCATTATGGAAGGATCTTCTTATGGCCAGTATAAACAGGAGGAATGATTATGGCAAGATCCTGTTTTATCATTTGGGCTTCTCACTGTTTTCAGACAGACTTGAAAATGTGTGAACCTGTCTTTGAGCAGTTGACTTATACTTAACATAAAAAATAGGTTATCTGAACATTATTCAAGAATTATTTTATTCCTTTCAGTGTGGACACTTTGAAACAGCATTTATACCTTCATGTTGGCTGACTTGGACTCTTGACCTCTGTATTTCTAAAACTCCTGAATACAGCCCTGAGCACTATATTGTAAAGTAGAATGAGCTTGCTGATCACAATGTTCCTGAATGTTATCCCCCAAATGTACAGTATTTAATGAGCCAAACCTAACAACATCAATCTGTTCAGAAAGGGCACACTGATACATCTTAATGAAATGGGCATTTGTGACCTAAAGGGGTTCTAACATGATAGATTGTAAAGCAACAAATCAAACAAAACTGCAGAAGCAGCAACACCAGTGGACCTTCCTCACAGGGGACACTTTGACTTGTCAAATGCAGGTGTTACTAATAGCATTAATAACTGCTGCATTTAATTTAGAGGGACCAGTTCCAGCTCTGGTATTGTGTCTGCTGCTGGCAGCCTTTGTTAATGAGATTAGTTCCACCTGTGCTTCTCCTGCTGCGACAATGCCTGCCAAGAAAAAAGCCTATCAAGATGTTTTAAGAATAGAGGCTTGGGAAAAGTATGTTTTTACCATTGCAGTGTAAGTTCAGTGTTTCTGTGCACTTTTTGTTGAATTTCTACTGGTTTTGGTAACACTATGCTAAGATGTGACCCAACAGACCCACAACGAAAAATGCCCCTTTTATATAATATATCAGTGCAGTGGGGAAAAAAAGTCACCAATAAATGGATGTTTAGCTATTCCAAAGAATTAGCATCATGTTGCATCTGCAACAATTTCAGACACTGCAGGATCAAGTAGATCCCTGTAGCTCTTTTTCACAGCAGATATTTTGACATGTTTTTGTAGGAAAAGCGCAGGTGGTACGAATAACCTCAACAATGTGCGGCTCAGTAAGCCGTTGTTAATTTTTACTGCCTACACCTGTGCTACTGCAACGAGTTAAAATGTCTTACTGTAGGTCCTGTTTGTGAGAGTAATGTTATGATGATATATACATGCTGGTGTCATATAAAAGAAGATCAGAATCAAATATTTTAAAAAATATTTTATTTAAATGGGAACACTGAGCTGCATCTCATTCCCTACCACCAATGTTGATTTTTATGTGCCAAGAAATAAATGCTGGCCTGGTATCTGACTGTCTGCACAAGTTGTATAATGCATATCTGACATATCACAAAAATATTCATATTGCAACAAATTCATAAAATGATTGTTAAGCAAAACATGTTTGTGAACATCATGCAGGGATTTCACAAATTCAGACAGCACAGGCGATTATTAACAGGATATTTCAACATACCACTTTCCCAAAAAAAAACAAAAAAACCCCAACAGATTTTGCAGTAGACATTTGTGGCATCAGCTACAGTTTTAAAAAAAGCTGTTCATACTGCACAATTTCTCTCTTACACACCAACACACACACACACACACACACACACATTTAATACTTTTAAAGTTGCACATTTACACATTCACAAAAAACATTTATGACAAGACAAAAAGATTAAATTTGGTCCCAAACAACCAGTTGATTAGAGGGTTGCTATCAGTGACAGTTATTCATGAGATCCAGGAAGTATTCAGTACCAAATGTGTAACTGAATAAACATGAGGCATCAGTTTCAATGTCTTAATCCCTGTAATGATTGCAAAGTAAATGGTTCAATGTTTCAGATTTGACCAATTTCCGCCCTTCACAAGATCACAACTGGATGACAAAAATAAGATATTATTAATAATGAAATCTTTGGAATTTTGGACATTACTTGTCACACGCATGTGCACGCACGCACACACACACTCTATTACAATAAAAGATGAAAACTGAATGTGTTTGCTGCAGCAATTATAACAGCAGAAGATGTCTAGCACACAATCTTGGTCTGACACCATCACACAACTGCAAATTATAGAGATTGTTCTCTGAACTTTGATTTGTTTTGCTTTTCATCTTTTCTTTGTCAACCTCAAAGTGAAGACATCTTGCTGAACAACTGAATCTCATTACACAGAGCTTGCTTTTGCATGAAATGTAAAAATTGATCAATAACTCCCTCAGTTTTAAACCACACACAGGGTTTATACAACACATTCTCACACAAAAATTGTCTGGAGTAAACATAAAAAACAACATTCATTTATAGTATATTACATATTTATAATGTGAGGGTAACTTTTTTTTTTTTTTTAACCATATAAAGGAAAACATCTCGCCATCAAAAGATTGCACATAATAGTTGGCTAAAATAATTCATTGACACAGGGAAACTTTAAAAATGGCATTGTTATTAAAAATAGATCAACTTTTGAACAGAATTGTACATTTGTTTTTAATCCTTTACAAAATGAGGACATTATTTTTTTTTCTTCCTGGAATAGAAAAAGTATGAAAAGCTGCTGAGAAGATAAAAAACAGGCATATTTGCACACAAAAAGCTGTGTTTTAAAACAGGCCCTTGCTTTTCTTCCGATTCTTTTGCTTCCAGTTTGGCAGGGCTTTGAACTCCACCCGACTCATCTCGAAAAGTTTCTGTAAAAAAAAAAAGAAAAAAAAAAAAAAAAAAAGTTAAGCAAGAGGACAACAAATGTAACACAGGAGGTAACATGTGACAACAGTTTGTTCTCAGTGGGCCGAGTGCTGTCGTAACAAATTGTGTTTTCACTCAATTTGCTTAGATGTTTGTGCGACTGTAATTTTTAGTATCTGTGGAATATTTTAACCCTGTGTACATGTATATCTGCTAAGACACTGATGCACTTTATAAGCCTGTAGGACTGTCTGATCAACTTAAATAAGCAAACAACTGATTTCATGTGATTTCTTTCCTTTACTTTTTTTGCTTTGTTCTTAAATTTTTCCTTTAGAGTGTAGAACAGTTTCATGTGGATACGATTTTAAAATATTTCCTTCATTTGGTTTGCTTTTTTTGTACACACTGCACAAAATTCATTGCAAATAAACAATTTTAACTTGATTGATTTAGCACTAAAATCGGTCTTATGATCCTCTCTTCGCCTTACCTTAAAGTCCTCGTCAGAGAGGTAATCCTCCAGGCGTAGAGGGTCCACTCCCTCTGGCAGCGGCAGCGTTGTGAGCTCCTCGATGGAGTACTGCAGCTTACTGAGCTTAGACAGCGCCTCCTTCACTAAGATCACCTTGTTCTTGGAGCCCTCCACCTGCATACACATAAAACATAATAGGTAAACTAAAATACTGTTTTTCTATGCTAAAATTATACAATTTAACAGATTCAAATAACTTTTAAATATTTGCAAATCAATAATTCTCGTAGGAAAGGGTTTAAAGTACTGGGGTGATGGGAGGCTGAAATTATGATATTACTTTAACCAGGACAGATCCTGTTCAGTGAGATGATTTGGATTCTTTCTAGTGTCAACATGAAACGCTGCTGTCTCCTGTCGCAGCTGTGACAGCTCTCTCAACACCAACACAGACTTTTCACAGAGATGCCACAGTGGAAAAAACATCTCCCACCTTTGAAGCGACACTGGGGTCTTTCTTCCAGTATGGGAAGATGTTGGTAAAGGTGAGCGGCTCACAACCTGCTAGGACCAGATAAGCCTGAGGGGGGCGCCGAAGACTCTTTTCTGTAAATCAGAGAAGACGTGAAAAAAATGCATTTGAGTTAATTTCCAAATTCAGAAACATCCTTTAATTTGAAAAATATTGATGAAATAGAAAAGCAATACATGTATTATTTGAAGACTATTTACTACATGAACAAATGAACAATTTTTTCTGAACTATAGACGCCTTTAGAAAGACAGTAAAGGAGAGTACATGAACATTTTAATCATCACAGACTATTTAAATACAGTGCTTGGCTGTGAGCTCTGACCTTTGCAGTACTGCAGCACAGTCTCCATGGCACACTTCCTCTCGCTGTCCCAGCGCATCTTCGCGGAGCCGGTACACTGCGTCTCTTCAGGCTGCCAGCCCTGCCACAGGTACACCTCCATGCGGTTATCCAGCATAAACAGGGCTGTTGAAGTAGTAGCATTAGAATCAGCCAAGATAGTAGAGCACTCACTTACAGTAGCAAGATCTTTCAACACTAGCGCTTTTTGGTTTTGCATGGTTCAAACAGAGGACAATGCGTTATTGAATGTTTTTGTAATTTTTGCATCTTTGTGTGTCCTAGATGAGAAACATGCCAAGAAAAACTACTTACTGACTAAAATATCCCTTATTCAAATTCAGGATAATTCCAAATAACAGAACATTCGCTATGTTTTTCAATGATGACGCATCCCTAAAATAACTGATTATTTTGATAAATGCCTCACAGGGGGGCAAAGCTTCAAAACTATGGGATAGTGGGATTTGCTGTAAAGTCCATGACATCTGACATAAAGATAAGTCATTTTCAGTGAATAAATAGTCCAGTTTCTGGTAAATAAATTCAGTCCTGTATATCTTCCAGTAATGACTCCAAGTAGCTCTTTATCCTTATTCTAGGATAACATTAGAAATAGTTTAACGTCCATCTATTGCAGAAAGAAAGGAGAATGTTTAACTTCTCTGGCAACATCAGATTAAGACTAAAACATAATTTGCTGAATTGCAACACTGTTAAGTGTGTGTGGTTCTGTACCTGGCTGTGGTGCAGAGTACAGGTTCTCCTGGAGGAAGGGCATCGCCATGACTCCCTCTATCACCCTGGCGGGATACAGCTGCTCCTCCCCTTCAAACACACCGGAGCTGGCACTCAGCCGGAACAGCCGGGGTGTGTAGTTGTACTTCCCGGGATCTGGAGACAACACATATCAGAAGCAGCTATTGATGATCATTCTGTTTTTTCTTGCTGATTATGTGTTTGTTATTGTTAAGAAGAGGTAGGGAGGGAGAAATGCCTGAAGTTGCTGAGTAGTTTTAAGCAGTCTGTGGATGTCAGGACGTACCTTTCAGCATACAGTCATAGGCTTTCTTGTCCTGCAGGCCCAGAGCCTCCGAGAACTCTGCAGGTTCAGCTCCTTCATCAATCTCCTCAACTTTCACATTGCTGGTGCTGCTCAGACCCAACTCTGCGGGACACCTTGAAAACAAACGCATAGAATATTGTCAGTCCACCACAAAAGACATATGACCATCTATTAGACATCCATCTATCTGCACATTCCTTACCTCTGGGTTAGTTTGTCCACAGCCCTTTTGGCCACCTGCCTGGCACTGACATGTGCTTTACAGCCATGCCACAAGTAGAGACGGCCTGCCTGGGCGTTAAGCAGCACCAGGCTGGCACGAGAGCGCAGGCTCGCACGCTGACAGTCCACCTCCACGAGTGAGGCTTCCACCTCTGCTTCACCACGTACGCAGAACAACCTCCAGCCCTCTGGAGAAGGGACACACACATGATAATGAGTGTTTATGTCAGAGTATCGCTTGAATAATTCAGCATGTCTGTTCCGACATAAAATATTAAAAAGGCAGTATACTTTATTACTCTACCTTTGTTGTTGACACCGTCTTCCCGGCTGCCTTTGTGAATGATCAAACCTCCCTGGAAGAGCTGGAGGAAGCAGGGAGGCTCTTTCCCCTGACTCACCAACACCTGGATAGACGGATACAAGCAGATAAAAACCCTAGCTAATTATGAGTGCTAATCTGGAACTACACCTAAATTAAAAACAACAATTTATTGACTGTGTTGTTTTGATGAACCGATACTGACCTGTGAACCCCTGAAGCTGCCCAGCTCCACTGTCATTAGAGCCGATGTTCCTTTCTCGCTGATGCTGGACTGATTGCCCTGCCAGAAAAAACAAGCAGTCCTCTCCCTTCCAGGAGCACCAGCACTCAGCTCCCCAGGTTTCTGCCGCTTCCCCACTGACAGGACAGAACAGAATTACAGTGAAGTCAGTGGATGAAAAAGCTTTCACAGCACGTCAACCACAACTTTCCTCAATTTTTTGGTGATAAAAAAAATGCTTTTCAGCAGCTTTGTAATAATTTTTTTACTGCCAATGTACTACAATATTTTCATTATATTAGAACCTTCCATTTCACAAGTTTGCAGGTTTATTATGTAGGCTTCAGCTCAGCCAAATATATGACTCACCAAGGGTAGTGATGGAGTACTTCCAGCGGATGATGTAGGCGTCGCCCTCGTGTAATTGGCCCAGGCTCTCTTTAGGAAGTTCTTCCTCACCGTGCTCTTTGATGTGCCAGGCGTCTACATCTACTGTGGCCAATTCCGCCTGCCTTCTGTCCTCTGTTCTCACCAAGCCATGGCCCCGCTCGACGTCCACCCCCTCCAGAATAGACTTCACTGGCTCTGGCTCGTTGTCCAGCAGAGCTTTGGCGTTGCATGGTTGCAGTTCCAAGTCAAATGGGGAGCGTACGCTGGAGTTTACTGGGCTCTGAGAAGATAGAGAAAGCAACAGCATTTTCAGCTTGTCAGATTTCTTGCTAACGATAAATCATAATGCATACACTCAATGTCTTCCCACAACTGAGTAGAATATAAAAATTGTCTATCATTGTCTACCTTGCTTTCCTCAGCTTGGGGTTGTTCCTCCTTTTTCCTCTCAGCCCAGTCCAGGAACTTCTCTCTGAACAGGGATGTCTCATTGTGCTCTGACAACCGGCCAAACAAAGTCCAGCTTGGACGGCCCTCCCCTTGCCTACACACACACACACACACACACACACGCACACACACACACACACACAGTCATTTAAAGAGTCTCCTCTGTGCAGCTTCTTATGTGAGCTGTAATGGCAAGATTAAACCACTAGGGGCTACAATAACACAACCAATAATGTATCAAATTTTGCAGTTAATTTATGACCACTTTGAAATCAGATAAAACTACCTTCATCAGATGCACCCAAAATATATATTCAAAAATACATATATTCAAAGTGCACTACAGCTTTCTACTACAAAATGTGTAAAAACTGCTGTAAACGTGGGGGGATTAGCATGTCATACTCACTGAGGCACATCCTTGTTTGCGCAGGAAGCATCTAAAGGGTTGACTCTGCAGTTTGTGTAGTCATAGCTGCCACTGTAGAGCTGTTTGCCCAGTTTAACGGCTATTTTTCTGTCACCCAAGGGCACGTCTTTCCCGTGCCATACGTACACTTCAGCGCCAAAGTCAAACACTAAAACCTAGTGTGGGGTGGGGTATTAGCAGAATGAGAAAAAAGGAGAGAGGTTGGTTATTACAGCAATATTCATGTATGGTACAGTCTCTGAACACAACAATATTTATTACTTTCTATGCAATTTTATGAACCAGAAAAGGTCTAGATCTGGAAGTCATTAATCCAATAGCTCCCTTACCTCTTTAGAGTTAAGCAAGGAGACACTCGGAATGGATGCCCAGGCGTCTTCATGCGGCACTAGTTTTTCTCCCTCGAGTCTGTAGATTCCAATAGAGTCTACCACCCCACTCTCATATAGCTCATCCTCCTCTGGCTCCCCTGCCCCTATAATACACACACACAGCAGAAAGAGCAGGCTGAGCATATGTGCAAAGTGGCAGAAGGGGGGGGTTTATGTTTAGACAGATAATCCTTCAAATGGTAAATGAGGCTTCAAGCCTTTAAGTCAGAAAACATCCATGAAGCTGACAGGTTCTTGGTAAAAACAAGGAACACCTTGTCATTGATTTAGAGTCATTACAAGTTGAGAACAACTTGTTTATGGGTGATCCTTTCTCCTTACATAATAAATATGTTTATGTACCTCTATACTGGGTCTTTCCTCCCAGCAGACTCCAGAACTCTTTGGCCCATCTGCTCTCAGTGTTGATGCCTTCTTCCAGCACGGTCACTTGAGGAGCCTTACAACCGAGGTCCCTCTTGGCCTGAACGAACGATGCCATCTCTGATGCCTGGCCACACAAAGCACATGTCATGATCATATATATATATGAACACCTGTCAAAATATTCAAATCCAACATTGGTTCTGAAGCCATTCTTTCCAAATGTGAAACTACCTTAGCTTTCTCAATGACGTTGGCAAACTCGCCACTCCACATGAAGCAGTGCTTTGGCGTTATGAGAAGGAAGCAGTCACCGCTGTTTAGTGAGTTGGCTGTGGGCTCCACCAAGCGCACCTGGATGTGCCTGCGACCTACAGACAACACAAATACAGGCACACACACACACATACACAATGACTGAGGGTGAAGACACAATCCTTCCAAAGAAAGCGCAACATGTGCTTATTTGCAACCAGATTTCAGCAATCAGTGATATGAATCTATAACGAAACATTCTTAAAAAAAACAAAAAAATGTGTTTCCCAATAACAGTCTCAGTTTACCATTTGCTCTTCATTATAGACAGTTATGGATGATAGATTACTATACTCGTTACTACACATGCATTCAACAAATGCTTGTAGAAAATAAACATCCTCTGGCGTTTCTGACCTTTAATGCGAATAAGCATGAGCTTGTGGAAAGGCACTGCACTGTTGTTGGTCACAACATCGGTGGACTTCACACTGCGCAGGTTGACCTTGCGGAAGTTCTCCTTGCTGGCGAGGCCTGCCAAAGCCACCTCGGCCAGATTGTGTTTTGAGTGTTTTGCCACTAGGTGGAAGGATGAAAGGATGGTCAGTGACACAATTATCAGCTTATACAGGGTCAATGTTACTTGTTACATTACTGTTCCTTGAGCTGATATGCCATTAACAAGTTAAGTCCACAAACAAAGCTTTAGTATAGATGATAAGAGACAGGATGTGTTTTTTAATAATTTCTTTCATGTCATCTATACTGTTCTCACTTCCTCATTGTAACCTGTAAAGAGGTCATTGACTAGTCTGTGACGGGTGTCTATAGAGGAACTGAACATAGAAAATACAAAGGCAGCAACAAAAAACTGAAAATGTATGAATATCTGGTGACTAGAACGCATGAGTATTTTCAGAACAGTTTCAATCCACAGAAGGCTTCAACTTCAGCTTTCATGAGGTGCGTTTATGGCACATGCACTAAAATAACGGTCGGCTGTAGTCATCTGATTTCTCAAATATGCAAACGCAAAACCCGTTTTCCATAAATCAGGAATCCCCTAGGGAAAGGGAAATGTGATTTCCGTGCTGGTTTTCTTGGCCACATATACACGTAACTAGGTTTTTAAGACCTCAGACATACATAACAATGCGTCAATGTATTTAAAATAATCTGAATCAAAATATGACTAAAACTGAAACTGACACAGTAGCCCCTATAAATCACAACAGCATCTGGTATCACTAAAATACACTAAAATAAGTAGTTTCCTAAACAAGGATGGGTTAGGGGAGAAAACTGATTACAGTAAATCTGCATACACATGTAGCATTCATTAAATTACGACAGTTTATGTAAACATGTCCAATTCTTAATCTGATGGGAATTTAAAGTAGTTTTACATTTTATATTATTTTGGGCATCCCTTACAAACAAGTATCTATAATATCATGATATTCAGACACCAGTAGAGAAAACTACAATGTTAAGAAACCATTGAGAGCCACTGGGACCCAGTAGATTTATCAGACACAACACAATACATCTTGGTAGAGTGATTATACACCAGATTTTGATTGTGGATTTAACTTTTAGTGGTTCTTTAAAGCTGTTGAGCCATCTAAGACTCTTAAGCGTAGCTGGAGTAAGAATCTTAGCAGTGCTACAGAAGGTAAATTTTGAGTAATCCTACTCCTCTCCACTTGGATCCTCTTGGTCTCTACTGTGGCTATGTTAAGCCTCTGTTCTGTGTAGACCCGACGGATGTCGTTGCGGGCAGCCAGAGCCCGTAGAGGGTTCCTGGAACCCTGATTCCTCCTGGCTGGTCGCACTGCACGCTTATGCTCTGCTACAGATGATGTGAGCCTGAACAAAAATACATATAAAACAGTGGTATTTATTCACTCAAGCAACACATGAGCTGGGAAAGAAAGTGGAAAAATTTAAAGGAATTACAAAACATTGTTGTCATATGATATAATGTAAAATAATGTATAATGGTTATGTTATTTCTGGATCCATAAACTGTACATTTCTATTATTGTTACTGTAATTACAGAAAAAAAGTTCTTAAGAAGTGATGAAAATGCCACTTATTCATTTAGGATTATTATGAACTAACTTTGGCGTATTGGCTTGGATCTGGCTGAGGTCCTCCTCAGTCATAACCACACTGGAGTCCAGCAGTGCCATGGGTGAGGCAGATTTGTAGAAGCTGCCAAATGTCTCATCATCATCCAGGGTCATTACTTCCTTCTCTGTCTCTGCTGTCACCTCAATGGTGGATGGTTTGCTTGTGCTCACACCTGACCGATCCATCACAGGAAACAGGAAAGATTAAATCAACTAAACAGTAAACTAGACTTGAGAATTAAATTAAATGAATGTGGAATAATAAATTAGTATACATACATGCATATACAGTAGGCCTTTAATAACTATGACTACATATGATCTTATATGGAAAACAACAACAACAACAAATAGGGGGACTGTACCTTTATTGTGAAGCTTGTCTAGGAAGGACTCAAGCTTGTCAAGCCGTTTGTCTCCTTCCACCTTGACATCAGTTCTACTGGAGATTTCTGTCCAACAGAAACAAACAGAAGTCTAGTTATGAGTGGTTACATATTTTTAATTTTTGGCATTAATATTGGTTTGAAAATGTGTTTGAAAATTAAAATTATAATTAAGATTCAAATTAAATCTGATTGTCATTTTAAATTAGTGGCACATGTTGACACAAGAATGTAGTTCAAATATTAATATACTCTAATATACTATGCTTTTCTAGGTTTATTGCAAGCAACAGATGTATCTGGTTGATCGGTTTATTAATTAACTGAATGACTCACACACTGACAATAGGTTAAAGAGGAATGTCTACTACCTTCATGTGGCTTCACGGGTGTGGCATTGGACTTCTTGAGAAAAATAAGAGGTGACTCTTCCTTTCCTGTATCTGTCACAAGACCTGGTGGAACACAAAAGGAGAATTATTTTGAGGTCCCAGCTTCAGAGTTCACATAATATTCAACATACTATCTCAAGTTGGCAGTCCACCGGGCCTACATATCACCATCAGCAATTTTATTATTTTTTTTAATGTATTTTTAAGATTTTTTTTTTTTTTAATGAAATTTGTTATACAAGTAGCATAGCTCCTTTAAGGAATAGCTGTGTTGTGTGTGTACAGTAGAGTGAGACAGACAGAGAGAAAGAGATAGAGAAAGGGAGAAAGAGAAAGAGAGAGAATGAAGTCAGTAGTGAAGGGGGTTAGTCCCCTCACTTTAGCTGGATGGCCCCTCCCTCCTCCTCCAAAAAGACACTTAGCCGCTGGGCCAAACAACTTTTGTGGTGGAAACCCTGGTAAAGACTTGACTCATCACAGTAGAACAATGAGCTCACTTGTGCCGATGTCAAGCCACAGTCACTGAATAAACATTCAGTAGTTTACCCCTCTTGGCCATGCGTCCAGCAACGGTGAACTGGACAGAGTCGTTGGCAGCTCCTTTGCCTTTGTTCTTCCACTGCTCCTCCTTCTCTTTGAGGATCTTCATCCTATCTGCCAGCGACATCTTGGGCTCCACATCCACATTGGATTTCTGTTGGAATATTTCAAATACAATCCAACTTTAGATTTAGCATTCATACTATTTTCAGCCATGCCAACAGCATGGTTCTAGGAGTGGCAATTTTGGTATGAAATTTTAAATGAAATGAAATTTTGTACAGACATTCACGGCCTCCAGAGGAAGAATCTAACTGATTTTAATGGTCCCCTGACTTTTTAACTTTTCGATGAATTGCCATAAAATGGGCCACAAATGGTTGTGTCCAGAGGATGAATCAAATGAGTTTGTTAATCCCCTCAAATTTCTGAAAGTGCCACCAGCAGTTTTTGGTTTAATATCTCAACATCAACTATATAAATTGCCATGAAATTTGGTATACATGGTTCATGTCTCAACATGAACTGTAATGTCTCTGGTGACCCTTGACTTTTTATCATCAGGTAACTTTTTGAAAACGTCAAGTACTTTGGTTTATGAATTAATATATGCAAAACTAAAGACATGTCCACCATCCACAGCTGTAGTTTGTGTTTAAGGCTGCATTCACACCAAATCAGGCAGTGCAGCGTTCAGCCAAAACGGCCGTAGCCGAGCCGCACTACCCCAATTCAAATGAATTGGACGACTGGCATTTGCCACACCACCTGATTTGGTATGAATGCAGCCTAATGCTAATTAGCAAGCGTTAGCAAGATGGTGAACATGGTATTCCTGCTTAGCATCACCACGTCAGCATTGCCGTTGTGAGCATGTTAGCTCAAAGCACTACTGGACCTAAGTACAATACTACAGAGCTGCTAGCATGGCTGCAGTCTTTTTAAGGAATGTAGATCTCTCACTCTCCTGTCCACAATGCTTCACAAAGAGACATACAGTTACAGAGACAAAATAAGGAAACATTGAGTGAGCATGAAAGCCTGCATGAGGGTAAGAGAGGCTAGTGGTGATGGTGAGGGAAGATAGTGAAGCAACCACACACACAGAAAGTAATCTAACAGATAATTGTGAAAGATCCCATGACTTTCTAATTATTTCTGGAAGATGGAAATGTATCCTTGGCAAAGTTTGAGCGTGGGTGAACTGCTTCTCCCAAAAACAACCACTTTAAAAGCAGTTTTTACTGTTATTAAAAAAAAGCGTTCTTAAAACAAAAAGTATGAAGAATGTTGAGTCTTGAGAGGAAAACACTAAAATCCCTGTTTATATAACGAGACTATCCATCAACGATTATTCAGTAGGGCTTTCTTTATGTGATTTACTCCTGCTGCCATTTTTGCACCTGAACTCTACCATTAAAAATGAATTACCCGGGTTTACTGGGCCCCCTGCTCCCACTGGACCCCAGGAGCGGTGTTACAGTAATTAATGATATTCCCCTCCTAAAAATCTGAAGCGTTTCATCGCCCTGACTGGGTTTTTACTGGCTGCGACCCCTTATTCCTTTGCTAATAAGGAGCAATTCATTGCATGTAATGTACCATGAGGGGTGACTTTCTCTTTACAGTGGGTAACACACAACTTAGTCTTGCAAAAGCAGACCTCTCTCTGCACTACGACTGCATTCTCCCAGCATAGGGGAAAACACAAAAAGTACATTTCAAGCTGTACTGCATGTGCTGTGTACCATACAGCATAGTATTTATTCATAAGAGATCAACAAAAGGGCAGTACTACAGGAAATGAAAGTGAATGATTGACAGTTGATTGGGATTCCTAAAACCAAATAGCTTGTTAAGGGTATGGAGGAATTTTCTTTGTGGATGAATGATGGTCTGTGTGATCTGCTGACTGTCATACCGATAGCATCATCTTTACTGTCAGCTCTGAGAAGCTGACTTAAACATTCACAGATGTCAGCAACTTTTAAGAGAAAAATGTGTTTAGCTGGGCTGATGTCAATGCAGCATTAGAAAAGGAAGTTTCCCTGCAGAATCAGTGCTCTATTCTCTAATTATGAAACTAAATCATGAGTTAATACAATAACAGGAACAAACATAATAACTGCTCAAGTATTTTGTGAAATGCAAATGTAAAAACTTCTCTGTTCTAACATTGTTAAAATGTTAATTTTACATGTGCAATAATATTCTTTGAGATGTCATATCATCAGTCCCCATCTTTATGCTAAACCTGTGCATTGTGTGCAAACTTTGGACAAAATGTTCAGTGGCTAATAGGTTAATTTGAATCTTTGATTGATTCCATGCTTACCACTATCATCCTCTATATTTATGGCAAATGCTAAAAGGTACAATTTTTCGTGGTGCTCTACTGCTATGTGTAGATCTGTGAAACAAGGTGAACCCATTGGAATACATGTGCATGATACAAAGAACAGAGGGTCACTCATAATGATGCTCCATAGCGCTACTAGTCGTCAAAACTTTAAGTACCAACTGTGACGTACAGTGTATTTGGCATTCTTACTGAACGATAAATCAGTTAGTTGATCAGAAGAAATAATTAATGATACGTCTAAGACAACAACACATCCCACATTATCAACAACTCACAGAATATAAAAAATGAATGTAACAGAAATTACAGTATGTAGATCTGAACCAACAGTTGCTTGGAGAAGCAGAAACAAATAAGCTGGTGGTTGGACACTTCCCGTGACTGGAAGGTCAAAAGTTTAATCTTTCAGTCCTTGTGTCTTGTAACTATCCCTGAGCAAGACACTCAATCCCTGCTTTCTAACCAGTTTTTATAACTTGGCGGGAAATTTGCCCTGCCAAACAACCAGCTAAATTTAAATAACAGGCCTTGGGAATCTATGCGTTTGTCTCGAATGAATGTGAAACATGCTGCTATACACAACCAGCCATGTACTGAATGAATGGAAAAACACTGGTTTCCCACAGACAATCTTCTACTCAACACACCAAAATCACTTACACACGCTCCCTTTCTCTGCCTCACTACACACATACAGACACACACATCGGCAAATATATAAGTGGTAACAGATTTTTCTTTTTTTTTACTCTAATGTCAAACATATTGCACGGTGTGGTCAAATATTAGCCTGACATAAGACAAAAGTTCAAAGAAATACATTTAATCATACTGGCATACACATAGGGACAAGGCACTAGGTCTGGACATCAAAGTGAACCCTTGCTGATTTCTTAACATGAAAGTATAAAACACACAGACATACAGAAGGGTTTCTGTCCATACTGTAAATGTTTTGAAGGTATTATGACTAGTATGAGTTTCAGAAATCTCAGCACAATAATAAAATGTGCCTTTGTATTATAAATCCTGTTTATTGTACCTTTAAACAATTGATACTCAAAAACACCCTTCCTAATTGCTTGTACATTACAGCCTCTAAGTATAATCATAACATGTGTGCAATCATGAAAAGTATAATATACCATAATATATAACTATAACATGTCATATTGCATGGTCCTGAATCACTGTCACACACTTACAGACTGACACACCTCCTCCAGCTAGCAGGCCCATCTCTGGAGTCAATCAGGGAGGGGAAATACCTTGGCCTGACAGGACCCCAGAGAGAGGGTAGGAGAGGAAAAGGGCCTGGGCCTCAAACCCCCACAGGAAACCATTTTTCTCAGCCCTGCCTTACTGTACAGTGAAAAGCAGCACCCTCAGCCAAACCACTGACACAGATATCTACCAACTGAGGGTCAGCAAACCACATTTATGTAGCAACAGCAAATGTGTTGACAGCTCTGATTTCTCAGTGGTAATCTTGAGAAAGTGTAAGAGACTGTCCAGTGCACAGCGGCAGAAGTAAGGTAAAAAATAAATAAGAAATTAAGTCCATGCAAACAGGCACATACATACAGTAAATATGTATGTACACGCACTCACCTGAAGAGATTGGGAAAGGTTGACAGGCAGGTGTCAAAGTCAAAGAAAGGGGGTAGAGTCTGGAGTTGAGAGGAGAGGTAACTGGAAATACGGGGAAAAAGGAGGAGGAGAAATAGGAAAAGGGGCAGAAGAAAGTAAATAAACAGCGGAGAACAGAGGAGAGAGAGAGCATAGCAGGGCAACGTTAGCATGCAACAGCTGGAGTGGGCAGGTTTTAGCATGACCAGAGAAGAAACCAGGGTCATTTAAAGAATGGCACAAAGTTTGGGAGGATGGGAGAGAGAGGAAAGGGGGAAAAGACTGTTTATAAGAGCGCATGAGAGAGTAAGAGTAAGTGAGAGTAAACACCACTAATAAAATGAGATGGATATATGAATTATTCCGATTTATGATTATATAAAAACAAGCTTCACCATTTACTTGGAATCAAGTGAAAACGTCTTGCTTTATTGGTGTATTTGCTGTCAAACTTTTGACTCCTTTTGCTGCATTATTTTTTCACAAACGTTGCTACGAGTTTTCTTTTTAAATTGCCTTTTTAAAAGAGCCCCTTTAACACACTCACAATGTATTCGAGAGCCCATTAAACACACTCACAATGTATTCAAGATAATCAGCTTCTCTTTAACTAATTATCTCCAATATACTTTCTGGGAATCAACACACCAGGGACAACATTTCCAGACGATCGTTAGTCTTAATGGACTGATGGATGTGTGGGGGCGCAGCACAGTCAATGTTTTGACTTTTGAAGAGAAGTCAGACTGGTCACTGAGTCATTACTGGAATACAAAGCCCAGACATTTAAAAAGGAAACTGTACACTTTAAGACTTCCTTTAGATGATATCTTTCTGTGTGGATTTTCTACAGACACTTTAAAATGTATACCTTAATGTGATGTCAAAATGGAATTTAGATTAACAAAGGAGCATTTAGTCATTAACTGATGACATGTTGCCAATGGTCAATGTAACTTATGATTAACAATCATTAAAATTAAATTTACAACCTGGCTTCATTTTACAATACAACAGTGCTGAACAGAACAGCTTAGCAGGCGTAACAGGAAACATCTGGAGCTGGTTGGAGATGACCATGGTGTGTACCATGCATGTTACATTCCCTGGTCTCCCACAGATCAACCAAAGAGCAACAACATCTGCTCCGGCTTGGCAGTACAAGATTAAATGACATACCTAAACATGAAAACCAATGGCCCTTTCTTAAGAGACAAACGGAAACTTATCAAGAATAGTTATATACAAGGAAATACCCCGAAGCTAACGTTGCCATGGAATCAATTCCAAAAATTTAGTCAAACCATGTATTATTTGCAGCTCTGATGTAAGTTAGTTTTGCAGAGCTCTACAGTACAGTGGTAGCCACAGTGCACGGAGGGTTCCAGGCCAATTCACAGGCAACAACCTCAGATAGAAGAAATCCGCAGACTTTCTGGATACCAGTTTGATCTTCTTTCATGCATGCAAGTGTTGAAGATGCAGTTTCTGTGCCATCAATGGAATTACACTAAATTTTCATGGACTTTGTGTTGATTTATTATAATGAAAACAGACCACACAAATATAAAATGACATCACACTTCAGTATTTAGTTGACTGGGGATTTGTTCAAAAATTTTGGCTGTCTGTAAGTACTTATAAAGTGGCTTTTTCCAGACTACGAGTGGATTTATTCTACGGTTAGCTCATCTTTGGATAAAGGATGAGCCCAAACCAGAAATCCCCCAAGAGGATCACTGATCTTGACAGACATCAAGCCAAGAGATGACCCATATAAATAAACATGACATCATCTCAATCTTAGTGTCCATTTGACTGTTTTGGGGATGTCCATGTGCCAGACATAGGGTTTTTGCACTGCAATAGTACCATTCTTTACTTGCACTATCCATGGAATGGTTAACTTGCACTATCCATGGAATGGTTATATAGAGCACTGTTGTTTTTCCACTTGAATACTCCTCAGGGGTGGTCTTTTTTGTATAGAAGTAGAGCATGTTGAAACCTGCATGGACTTCTTTCCCCACAAAGTGGGCCACTTAAAAATATGTTGGTTGCCTAAGCATGTATCTGCTAAACCCTCTATGCTGACCTGAGCAAAAAAAAAAAACTATGACCTGGATGTTTATTTGCATTTGTGAGACATAAAAGTCTGTTAAGAATAGAAGGGCTTGCTTACGGAGGGAATTATTTTTTTAACTTTGTGGACAGGAGAGTGCAAAATTCAAAGGAAGCAGACATGAGTTTGGAAGATTTGCAGGTGTTTGGTCATGATACAGGGTTTTATTTTTACAAGGGGAAGGGGGGCGTGCCTCTTTTTCTTTTTGGGAGGCTAGCTAAGCCCTGGATCTTTGGCATCACCACAACCGAATCTGCTACGCCCCCAAACCCTACTAACCTCACACCCTCTTGGCAGCAGCTCAGGGAAATAAGCTGATTCAGCAGAGGAAGAAATGTGTCCAAAGCCAATTCTTTCTTTCTCTGCACACAAAGCTGAGGGGAAGCCTAAACGTACAGCTGTATGTGCTCATTACCTCCCGTTAACCCGGTTCAAAAAGTCTGACAACTATCATTCGAAAAGCAATGCACTCCAGCAAAAATGGCTTTTATTTTTAAGAACTTTTGTTGACCTGTTATTAATCCCAATAAACCAATGAAGTATCTACTTAACCCCACACCACAAGAAGTGTTAATCCAACAATTTAAAAACACTCACTCACCTTTTTCCTCCAGGCATTTTCAGCATCTTGGAGCTGGCTGAAGCGATCAGCCAACGATGTCTGGGTCAGCTCAGGCATTTTGGTCTTTTTCACTCCATCCTTCTCACCTGTTTCACTACTGAGCATCGTCAGTCTAGAAAGAAAATAGACACATGTATTATGGAAAGCCTAAATGAGAGTCACAAAGGAGATAATATTTATGAGAAAGGTGGATTATCTTGTATTTAGCTATCATGTAATCAGGTTCATGTTACTATTTGTTACAATCATTGTATTGTACTAAAATGATGTAATAACACTTGAAACACTTATCTAATATTTGTTTGAAATTCATTTTTTCTTTGTATAGACCAACATATGGCCATTAAGGCCTTATAGTTAGTAATTCATCATTATGCATGAGGTGTGTGTGCATCCAATGACCTCTGTTTGAGAGAGGAACTCATGCTTCCATCCAAACTGCTCTCCAGCTCCTCAACATCCTCGGACACTGTGGAGGTCTTCTCCAGGCTCTCGCCAGGCGAGGGACTCCGCATCTCCTCAAAACTCCCCGCACTGCTACCGCCCTCCCTCTCTTGTCTGTCGATGATGAAGCTCCCCCCATCTGTGATGTCATCAGTTAATGACTCATCCTCTCTGTCATTTTCCCTGCTGAACTCTTCTTCTAACTCCTCCTGCTCCTCTTCATCCATCTCCTCCTCGCTCTCAGCGTGGCTGAGAGTGACGCTGCTTTGTCGGGCTGGCACGCTGTCAGGCGTCGAGCCCTCACTGTGGTCTGATTCCACACTAGTGGAGCGGCTTTTCTTTAGGATTCCCTTGATGCCTCGAGGCTCTGAGTCTTGGCGCTGCAGCAAGTCAGGCTGGCAGGGAGGAGAAAGAGGGGGAGAGGTCTAGAGAAAGAGAGAGAGTGCTGTTATATTTATAATATCTGGAAATGCTGACAAATTTCAAACAATGAAAACCCTTTTTCACCACTACTACCATTTCTGCTTTCAGTGACCTACAACTAGTTATCAAGAAAAGGTCAGATGAGTGGAGTGAAGGGGTTAAAGGGACATAAAAGTGTAGATAAGTAAAACAGAACTTAATGGGAAAAACAATGGCAATTACAAAAAGGAATCAAGTGAAAATCCAAAAGTTAAGGGTGGAACAAATAGAAGCAAACAGTGTGTCAGTAAAGATGGAAGGATTTGTTCTTTGTCAGTAAATCTCCAAGATTTGTTTGGGACATCACATGTGTTTATTGTGCTTTTCAGAAAGAAAAAAAAAAAAAAAAAGATGTTAACAAAAAACATGTGTTGTGTCAAGTACTGTTGCCATTGTAAGAAAAAAAGCCTATTGTGGTCAAAGATACCGTAAAATCTTAACTATTTTTAGGATGAGATCATGAATTTAAAATGAATTAAGGAGTAATTCAAAATACAATGTGTGTGTGTGTGTGTGTGTGTGTGTGTGTGTATATATATAAAATAAAAATAAAAAAAATATAAAAATAACTTAAGCATGCAATGATCTACAATGTATTGTGTGTGTTAAATCTGCTAATGCTTAGATGATACAACAGCAGCTGGAACAACAGCAGACGCCCTACTGACGGGTCAAAGGTTATGAGGGAGTGCTGATTTAAGAGGAGATGAAGGAAGAATGAGATACTGAGCCCAGCTGGGTGTGAAAGAGCAATGCATGTGGAAAACCGTATGGATACATACTTTCTTTACATCTGGGTTACTTAATAACATTTGTCCAAACTAGAGACTAACAGCTATGGCTGGGCTCTTGGTTAAACTGAGAGTTAATGTTGTGATATGATTTGGTATCTTGTGATGAGAATTAATGCTGGGGTTTAAAAATGTGTGGGTTGTAACTCACATTAGTGAAATAAATTACAATCTACACATCAACTTCAAAAAACTAAACCAAACCAGATCCAGAGAAGAACAGAGCCAGGTGAGTAAGAGTTTTGGAATTGGCTCACATCTGGTAAAATGTTTCAGAATTGCCAAACAGCAGTGGTGGAGGATATGATCTTTCCAAACACAATCACAATTTTATAGCTGAGCTATTGACTTTTGAAAACCATGTGACATTTTTTTGGAGATACCCTCATAGTACTTGCTGTATGAAATCCTTAGAATTCATGATCATTCATGCAAAATGGAAATATACTGTAATACTGACCTTTGTTTCTTCCACTGTGGTATCACATTCATGCTGTTCCTTATATGAAGGTTCATCTGTGGCCTCTTTCTCTTCCATTTCCTTGCTTATACAAGTTTTAGGAAGGCTAAAATATTAGCAAATGGAGAAAAGAAGGGTGGAGACACAGACAGAAATAAATAATTAAATTTGTTAACAAATTTGATCGATAAACAATTCAGCCATCACATAATGGGGCTACAGGACAGTGCTGTCTACAAGATGAATTCAAACCCATAAACTAAGACATGTAACAACAGCATATGTCCTCTCTTATGGATGTATTCAAGGGTTAGGGATATAGTTAGGTTTTTGTTTGTTTATTTTTGAACACCAAAGGTGTTTCCAAAATCAATAAACAGTCACTGATTTGGTGCTTTATACTCAATATAGGCACTGGACCAGCATAATAATGAATACACTATGTAGTCTAGGCTAAAACACCACATTAAAACTTGGCAGGTTAACTGAGTCCACAAGCTCGTAATCATCCCATTTGATCTCTGGGTGTTTCTGGACTTTGAAAGGCAACAATATTCACTCTACCTTCATCCCAGAAACACTCACATTTGCTTTTGTCATTGTCTGAGCAATTTCTTTTTTCATTTTTATTTCTGGAGGTAAGTTTTTCAAAATAAAAATATATTTATATGGACACTTTATGGATTATTGCAGTCCATGTGGACAAAAGGAGACAGGGATGAAATAAATGATATCTAACCCGTCAGACACTCACACATAAATACACACACACACACACCCACCCATCAACTCAGTCCAGATTCTACTCCAGTGGTTGCAGTGCTAAGTACAGTCTGGCTCTCACTGCTCCAGCTATTAACTTCAATCTGGTTTGGATCACCATAGCTACCGCATAGCCCTGAGTGTTTGTGTGCTTATGCGTGTGTATGTGTGTATGTATAAGACAGTGTCTGGTATTAAAGGCAAGCTCTGCAGGTTTATCTGGTTTATCTCTGCAGCTGTTTACGTCATTAGACTGCCTTTCAATTGGCCTGTAATTACCACTGTGTTCTATTCAGTCTGCTTAGTTTGAAGGTGGATCGGTTTGTTCTATTTGCTTGTGTTGTACCATACTTCATGTACCGTGGCTATAAAATCTCTTACTTAAAACAGTGAAAAAGAAGTCTGCACAGAACATTTTAAACACACTTAGTTTAACAGAATGGTCTGACCATGCTGGCATAAAAACACGTTTTAACCTGCTCACCTGGTAGAGGCTTCCTCTTCGTCACTGCTGATTAGATGACGGTTTCGTCTGTTGTTGGCAGGTCGATCGCCGCTTCCATCCTCCATCTCCTCCACATCCTACAGGTAGAGAAGAGAGGAGATGACAGCAGCCTAATGTTAGGAGCTTTGGAAAAAATGCTGCTTAACTCCTACACCAACTGTAAAAAAAAAACCATAAGTGAAGCAAATTAATGAGTTAAGCACCACCCCTCCACTTGAGCAAGGCAGTTAACTCCTCTAATGCTGGGTAGAACTACTCAGAGGTCAGTGCTGTAAGTGTGCAAGTGATTGTGAAATATGTGCGTCCAAAGAACAAGTATGAGAAATCTACCCACCCTGAGTAAATACAGTAAAAACTAAAAAACAGGGAGAGATGAGCAGTGCCAGTGGTCCGTTTTTCCACATTAAAGCAAAGTCCCCTCAAGGGAGCCATTAAGAGTAGAGAAAAATGTTTTGGCATCTCCGAGGTTAAAAACTGCTTCACTAGGTCCACCATGTATCTGACTCACTAACCATTTTAAAACCTGAGGGGATAAATAGCTACGGTTGACAGTGTAGGGTTGTTAGACTACGGCATCCTTGTTCAGGCTGTTTACAATTAAAATAATGAGTGATAAATGCATGTTTTACAATAGCTAATTGGAAGAGGAATAGAAACAGAAAAAATGACTCTCATTCAGAAGACTCAATAAAACAGGAGATTTAAGTGTCTCACTTAATCTCTCTTTCTATCGGACTTTATCCAACCTGCATACAGTGTGATCCATGCAGCTGTATGTCACTAAATTGTGCTGAGGCCCTGGGGTGACCTGGTGAAGAGAAGTGGATCACCAGCTGTGAGGAAAGCAACAGAAATCGAATGCGCCCCCCCCCTTCACAAAATGACATACCGACGCTTACAGAATTAGAGGCTTCTTCCAAACTAATCGAGACTGACTGATTTTAAAAATGGAAACTTATTTCCACCCAACATGAATGTGCTGCCTTCTGCAAAACAAGTTTTTTATAGACTCGGGAAATTCAGTCAGGAAATTCAAAATTATAAATGAGCTGTATCTTCCTTAAGGAGTCTCCATGTACACTTTTTATTGCCTCTATCCGTGCTGGAAAGCAGATGTGCTGTCACAACCTCACTCCTACTGTCTTCCCTGCTGGAGACACTGACTCACTGCCTTTCAACTGGGACTGTGGAGGAGAAAAGAGTGATAAGGGGAAAGACAGTGAAGGGGTATTTCTCACTGCTGATGACTTTGAAGTGGGATACCTTAAAATAACACATATCTGAGGGGAGGAGAGAGAAAAGAAAAAGGAGGAGAAAGGGGAAACAAGAACGTGGAGTGATTGCAAGATAGCCTCTTCGTGGGAGCCTGTTTTCCCAGCAGGTTTTTGCTGCCATCTGGGTTCACTTGGCCAAGCTTGGCACTGCTCCTGGTCTGTGAAGGCCAAGTTAGAATAGCTATTTACATCCAATATCTTGAAACCTATCCACTTCTGAAACTTAAGAAGCCTGGGAAAGCCTGATACTCACTCATTTTTAAGTATAAAATTTCAATATCTCCCATTAGGATTGGGGACAATTTCAAGGTTTTGTTCCTGAGTGCATCTTCTAGCCCTGTAGGCTTTTCTTCCCATCACTGCCTTAAGACCTTCATGGACTGCGTGCTTGAAGTCATGACTTTGGCCAGAGTGTGCATCCAGGTGCAGGACAACTCAGCGCTGTATGGAATAGCTCAATTTGTTATTAATGGAGCAATCTTCCAAAAAAAAAAAAAAAAAAAAAAGGGGGGGGGGGGGGGGGGGTTGGGGGTTTGAAGCATACACCAGATGCACTGGAAAAGGCTGGAAGTAAATCAGCGAGGAAAATGAGAAGAATTAACCATAAACTGTAGGACACTACTCATACTATGTGTGACATCATTCATCGATTTTATTTCATGTTTTTAAGCTTGGATATGGTTTACTGTGTGATGTTATCTTGACAGTTTTTGGAGCTATGAAAATGAAATTTGAGTAAAAAGGGGAGGCTTGGAAATGAGATGGGATGTACAAGGTTGGGATAAGTACTTCCTGTAGAGAGAGTAGACAAATTTGGTCTCACAGATGTGCTTGAAACATGATGTCTTTTAAATCTATTTTCCATTAAAATTTCCATTTAGTCAGTCTGTCAGTGTTGGAGTATTTAGGTTGACAGACAAAAATGGACATAAATCAAATCAAATGTCATACATCAAACACTGTGTGCTACAGAGACATGTACGCACCCACACACACTCATCCATACAAAACAAAATCTTTTAATTGAGGGAAGGCAAATTGAAAATATCCTACCTTTGAAAGAGACATCTTGGAAGTTACACTTGTCTTGGCTGACTCCACAGGCTTCTCTTCAGCTGTAAGAAATACATACGCAAGGTTTACCATATATGCAACAATAGGAAGGCACTTGTTCAAAGAGTGCAAAGAATTGTAGTGTAGTAACACACGATCAGGCAGGGTGTCTTCTTAGAAAGGGGATTTAAGATGCACTGTGTGTTTGGCATCCAGGACGTAACTGTTGAAGGTCTGGAAGATGACGAAGGTCAAACATGGTCAACTACATGCTATCTTTTTTTTATGAAAAGAGAATAAAACTGCACATAAAGAAAGAGTGAGAGAGGGAATAGAGTATTTCTAGGTCAAGTGGAGGTTTTTACTCACTTGAAAAAATGCAGACAGGAAAACTGTCAGGATATAATCTTATTGGCCTCACCAGCACTTCTAAGGTGTCTTTGGAGCAGAAAAGGAAATGAATAGAGCGATACGTCCCCTGCGTCAGGATGAGTCTGAAAAGTGGATTCAGACATCCAGAGAAGATAAAAATCCTCCTTTCTCTATCAGTGACTCAAGAGTTTGAGAATATTTTTTTTTTTTAAAAAAAAGAGGAATTTACTTTGTGTATGTGCATATGTACAAGAGAAAATATAATAATTTCACATGAGTTGTCTAATCAAAGCCAGACCTGAGAATAGAATATTTTAATCTGAACAAAAGGAAACAATTATATTTAATGCTATTCCAAAACAACACAAGTTTCTAAAGTCAGCACACAAAATTTCATTTTCCCACTCTAAATCTGTTTTTATTGTTTGACAATAAGACATTTCAAGCCAAAATGGCCCCTCTCCAAAGAAAACCAAGGAACAAACAAATCCAAATAATGGAAAATCTGTGACAAACTCAGATTCTGTATTCTGTTGAAGACTCGTACTCTAGTTTTGAGTTATGTTTCCCGGCTCTCTTGCTGTCCAGAGTGTAGCATGATTTACTACCGATGATGAAACGCTAAGCATTGCAGAGCGGAGATTCTTGAGAGTGTACTCTTTTAGTCTTGACTTCTGCCCAGTCTTTTTTTACATCATCATCATCCATCCAATACAGAAGAGAGAGAGAGAGAGAGATTAAAAGAAAAACTCAAGTGATGGAAAACCCTCCATTTATATTTGCTGAGTGTTTTCATCCATCTCACAAGGCTGCTCAGTTACAGCTGTAGAGAGCTCATTGGATGAGACTTTGACCTGAAATTGGCTGATAGAGTCTACATGTAATATTAGCCAGCAGGCTATGAAAAACAATATAGAATCTATCACTTTGTATAATATATTTTCCAACAGAGCGACCTTTCCTCACCTACAAAAAAAATCTAATAGAGAGTATTACTTGAAACAGGTTGAGCTTTACATACTGCACATGTAATATGTATGATCACCTACTGTATGTTATGTGGAGAGCAGCAGACATTATGCTGCAATCATTCTGAGCTAATCTGAGCATGACAAAGTACTTATGTGTAATTAAATGGCTGCATTTAAAGTGTTTTACAATGTTTCTGCTGCTCACTCACCCATTCACACACACACACACACACACACACACACACACACACACACACACACACACACACACACACACACACACACTATCACATCGATGGCAGCCAGCTATCACACAGGAAGTAATTTGGGGTTCATGAAGACAGGAGGAGTTGTGAATCGAACCACCGATTTTCTGATTAGTGGACGACCCCGGCTCCACCTTCTGAGCCACAGCCGCCCCACTAACTGAAAACAAGTATGTAACTGGAGGGAGATATGATATATTCAGTAAGAAGCAGCTGTGTGTGTGTCTGTATGTGTGTATATGTGTTGCTGGCTTGTGGGATAACTGAGGACTCCGGGAAACCCTTGATGCAGCCATGAGAGGCGATCTGGCTCAGAGCAATGAATCCCCTGCCAGCTTGGACAGGAAGCTCTTTCAGCCATGTGAAGGCATTGCCAACGCGCACACACCCACCCGCCCACACACATATTCTTTCTACTGCAATTTTCACTAAGTAGGTGAAATACACTAGTTATTTGTTTTTTCTCTGGTCAGTTTATGTACAACCGACATTTGGCAGGCAATCAATCATATCACAAACAGAGCAGTTCTTCTATGTGAGGGCTGGGCAAGACTTGAGTCAGTAAAACATCATTTAACTCAATGAGATCAGCATGCAATGGAAGTATGTGATGGTCAGCAGAATATCAGAAGCCACTGAGTTTTACATTTCACAACCTGCCAAATGTACTAATCACTATTTGGATAAAATCTGTGATTTATTCACAGCTCTGTTATCTACCAAATATGCTTGCTGTGCACTTTAAAATGATGTGTCATTGTAAACAGCAAGTATCTGTAAAGGTCAAATTTTCAATTAATGACTGGATGATGGACTGAAAAACTCATTTTAAGTCTTATACAAAAGGCGATGGACTAGAGAAGTAGTATGTACCGTAACCTTGACATCATTGCATCAGTCATAGCTTACGACATTTGTTTGCCAACTCCAGTTTTAGCTTCCATGAGGGTGTGCATGATTAAATGATATGTTATTAAACCATGCAATGATGTTGAGAAAGAAAAAAGTATTCTTTTGAAAATCATTTGGACTTGGTCTACTAGACTTCCTGATTAAATTATAGGGTTAAAAAAAAAAAAAAAAAATGTCAGTTGACATTGTTGTGCAAATAAAACATGTTACACAATGCTTCCTTAACATGTCCTAAAAAACTGAAATGACCCTGCTGTTTTGCTCTTGGGCCTTCCTATCACCTCTTTGTCACTATCTTTCTTTCTCTTGGGCAGTCTAGCACACACACACACACACATACATGCAGACACACGCTTACGCATGCACACACACCCACACCCACACCCACACCCACACCCACACACTAGGCATCCAAATCAAATATATATGCAGAGACAGCAGGCAGACAGACTAGCAGACAGAAAAGACAGACAGATAGAGACTCTCAGGCTGTGGGCTCAGGTGGCCAGATACAAGTCAGCCAGCAGTTCATGTGTAAACTCAGCCATTTTCTTCTCTATATTGTTACGAGCTTCAAATTCAGTCCATACTGCTGGCTGGCTGAATCACAATTCCAGTGTAGTTGCATATGATCTAACATTTGCACAGAAGGACGTGCAAGTGTTAGTACACACACCCAACGAGTCATGGCCTTTTAACAAAAACTGCAGGCACGTGCCAAACATTATCTCCCTCGTTTTTTTGTAAGAGAAAACCATCGCCTGAGGCAAAACAGTCACTTTAAATTATACAGTGAAACAAAACAGAGCCAAATAAATCAGTATATTGGTTTTCTTTCACTCCTCCTCCTCAGTGGTGGAGTGTTAAAAAAAAACAAAACATGTCTATAAACTAGGTAGGTGATCTGACATCAGCCCTGAACTCAGTATTCCTTCAACACCGAGTAATAAAAGGGACCATGAATGAGTTCAGAGATAAAGCAGTCTGTGGAACAATAGAAGATCTAAGTGCAGTGAAAGTGGAGTGTTCTTCTTACCCTTCGGCTCCTCTGTGTCATCAGTTTCCAGCAGCCTAGGAGAGAGAGAGACAGAAACATGAGGTCACTTTCTAACATACTGAAGTGATGACAGAAATTACGTAGCTGCCGTGATCGATGCTTGCAAACTCGACAGAAAAATGAGTACATAAAGTCTTACATCTAGTACTATAATCCATAAATGGAGACTCATGCCACAGAAAAAGAAACCTGATGCAGTATAAACCTAACTAACAACAGGCTGCAGAAAGCCACTTACTGTGCCTCACTTCAAAATTTACTCATGCTGCTCTTCCAAACCCATGTTGATAATGATATAACGGCAATGCTTGTGTAGCATTTGAAGATGGTCATTCATCTCTAAGTAATGGGCGTTAAATATGGATGGGAACAGCAGCTGCCTGTGGGGTAGCAGCGATGATGTAACAGGAGGAGGGGAGAGGGCTGCTTTAAACACAATAGAGAATCGTTGGGGGCAGCTGGGAGGAGTCAAAAGGTTATTGAAGAAGAGGAGATGACCCCCGAGATGGTCCACAGGATCGGAACCAATCCAGGCATTTATTTTTTTAAAGAGGCGATCCATTTTGGCTGAAAAGAGCCTGCGACCACACAATGTTGTGCACAAAATCAACAAACAGCAGCCAGTAGTTTTAATTAATCATGACAGATGATTCAGCGAGCAGTGGGAGCAGAGCCTCTGAAGTGAAACTGCATTTAAACCTAAAATGTTTTGTTCATGATGGAAAAGAAGAAGCAATAAATTGCTACAATAAATTAAATGAAGCCGTACTGTAGTGTGGACTGTGCAGTTGTATTATGTAGGAAAAAGTCCCAAAACATTGTTGAAAAGTTTTTTTTTTAAGAGCAGTATGTTATTATGAGTAATTTTGGGCTTGGGTTTGGCTACTGGGTAGAGTTTTGTCAGTTTTGGATTGGCATGCCTCACTAGAGCTAAGTGATATCATGGGAATCCAAATATGCCAGGCAAAGGAATTAATGGCGTGAGAATATGGTGTAGTGACATGTTAGGAAATGGGATGGAGTATCATAATTTGATGGATATGTAGCAATAATGACAGTTACATAATGCACAACAGTCAGTGGCTGTGTAATACACACATAGAGTACTTTTAACATACTTTAACCACATGAGTAAAAGCACTACATGTACTGCAGTGTATAATGTCACCCTTAACGCTAGGCTATGAGAAAGACTGTTTCTCAAACGCTCCTCTGAGACCACAGGGCCCGGTGACACTTCCACAATCCCACCCACGTTCTGACTGCTGGCTGAAGGGCCGTACGCAATCACAAAACTAAACCAGGGAGTGACAGTACAGACAGTAATGGGGGACGTTGAAGAGAGAAAAGCTAAACACACATTCAAGTCAAGGCAGGCAAGTCATTAATCAAACACTTCCTCACTCTTGGTCTATTTAAAATTATGTCATACTCACAGAGCACTATGTGGAACAGAGAGGATATAATAAAAGCATAGAGGAGTTATAATCATGACTTTGGCATAGTTAAAAGATTTAAGTCTTATTTGTCCTCATGTAAACAATAATCACCCAAAATCCCATTCAGTCTTTTTCAAATTCCAAGGCCTTTGACTAACCCTAATGTGCTGGTCACACTATTATTGGTGTTTACTACACATGCTTAACATATAGAACATCCAACCAAAAACACTACTATATACCATTCCCACTCGTGAAGGATATTTCTTTAATTTCCAACAACCTCATTGCAACTCCCATAATCTTTTTTTGTACATTATACATTTGTATGATTATACATACCCTGCAAGATTGTATAATCTAGTATAGTTTGAATGGACTGCTGTGAAGCGAAACTACGTCAGGTTCTTTTTATGGTCATAACAAAATACATTTTAGATAAAGGATCACATTTTTGTACAAACAGTGCTCTTGTCTATGTACTATGGTTGAGCTGATAACATTAACCACCAAACTAAGGAACCATACTGTCTTCTTTGTGAACCGAGATTAAAGCAGCTGCTCAGACAGACAGCCAGAGCGCTGAGATTACATTTAATTGAACAGATAAGTTAAATTGTGGGACAGTACAGAATATATATTTCTTAAATTGCTAAGTGTAAGATTTTAACAGATCATTCTAAATGTCAAAACACAGTGTTTTGGAATGTAACTCTTCAACTGCAACTTTTACAAGGGAAGGATTCCTGTCTGTGCCAGATAAACGCACTGACTGACACTTTTCATTATCACTGGCTTAGCCAAGTTCCAGTTTCCTGTCACAGACATCCACAAACATCTAAGAAGATTCAGTGAATATGTGCCAAGTTCTTATCAGAGAGCATATGCAAGTCAAGAAGGGATATATTGCACAGTATCAACATTGTCTAACAACTCCCATTACCAGCAAGAATTGAAGGCTTAAGCATAATATATGAAGTAACCAATAACATATTGTGGTTTGCTGATGAAAAGAGACAAATAACAATGACTTATATGGCTCTTCTGTCTAATCCTACATGTTGCATAAGTGTGCCTGTACACTAGACTGCACAGCCGGATTGTGACATGCGGAGAACGTCATAACAGAACTGACAAGATTAGCAGTTAACGTGACAGGCATGCGAGACAAACACATCAACAAGTCAATCTGCCTTTGTGCTCTCCATAATCATAAAATGAAGTCCACGTTTTTTGTGCGACTGTTCTGTACCACACAGTGGTTAGACGACAGTTGTATAATGTGCAAAAAAACTAAAATTTAATCTAAATTCATCAGTATACATGGTTAAAACTGAAAACTGATGCTTAATTAGAGAATTTCCTATTAAAAAAAGATTCTGAAACTGGATCAATTTTAATACTGAAATCTTGCACCATGAACAAATAAATGTTAAATTTCTTTGAAAATAAACTTGCCATGAGAGATTATCTAGTTCAACATTTGATATCTGAGATCTGCTGAAACCTGTCGCATTGCACATATTTCTTTTGAATTACAACACGAGTCATGGCTTTCCTAATCTTATAAAATCATAATATCGAAGACGACATCAATCACAGTTATCTGCATATGCCGCTTCATTAAGCAGAGGGCATGAAAACTTGGCAGAGCTCACCAACTCCACCCACGCAAACCCCAAACTCTGACATATCTTGACACTTCTGTCCATTTCAGTTCTTCTCTCTCTCCCTCTCCTCCCCCCCTCATTCCCTCAGGCTGTTTGTCAAGAACAGACAAGCCTGGCTATGTGCACACAGCAGAATCCAGCTTGATTACAGCTAAAACATCCCCAGACCCACGACTGGACATGTTTTGCTCCATCTATGTACAACGCTAAGAGCATTCCTGGCATCCAATGAGAAATCTCCAAAACTCTTCCAAGACTGATTTGTTATTCCCTAGATGTGTTAAACGTGCAAGTCCCTCCATATGAGTGTAAAGTGAACCAAAACAAGCAGCTTGCATGTCATCACAGAAAAACATACCATGGCAAAATAAATGTATCAGTTCTTGGCTTTGCACACATGGCCAATTTTGGAAATGTTAGCAGTTGTGTTTACTTCACACAGAATAAATTGTTCTCCAAATGTGCCAACTTGTTAACTCCTCTTCGCTCATTAGAGGCCAGCTATCCTTATACAGTAAACTTAATAGTCATCATTATTTATTGATGAGGTTGACATTACCTCTTGAACAGTGTGCTACAAATTTGAGCAGACTAGCTTGGATACACACATAGGTCATTAAACTTCTGCTTCTAATGTCAACACCAAGATGCAACCATCTAAATTAATTAATGATGATTTTATTATATATGTTTATAAAATGTTGGAGGCCGATATTTTACTTTGGCAGAGGTGGCAGAACTTATGGCAGAGGTACGCTCGAAACAAACAGTTTGTAGAACATGTTGTCTGGCCGTGTCTGAGGACAAAAATGTTCACAGCTGTTCAGAACAGACACACTGTAAGGCGGGGCAAAAAGCCTGCCGTCATAGAGACTGGTGAGATTAATATTTAATTAATTTAATATGTTACTACAAGGAACTTTCATTTTGTGTTGATTTTGGCATCCCCTGTGGACAAAAGTGGTAGTGGTTTCACACGAGCACGACCGACCTGCCTGCTTTCTCACCCCAGTACGCCTGGCCAATCGCTGCGTGAAGCGGACATCAATGTTGTATTGTGCATTTTGGAAAGTTATAGCAATTGTAGGATGCAGCTGGCCGTTTTCAGTGTTGGAAGTTTGAAGCATACTGACATCCTTCCCTCAACTCGTATTAGCCCGCTGAGTCTCTCTGCCTGGGCAGCTTAGTGTTTCATGTTTCTGGCCAAGTTTATGTCACATGCGAAACTGCGACTGTTGTTGCATAAACAATAGGTGACTGACTGTGCTTTTGTCTTAAAAGGTATAGACAATTTGAATAAACTCACCTGGAATGAGAGGACGTCTTTATGGAAGAGACGACTTCTGATTTAGAGGATAAGATTGTGTCTGTTTTAAGGTGAGTGGTAACCTCTTTTTTCTGGGCAGGCTCATTATCAGTGTGCACCTCAGGTTCTGCAACTTTATTCCTGAGGCCCCTCCTGGTATATGTTTGATCTGATCCATTATCCTCATGTTTTTCCTTCTCTTTGCTTGATGAAGACACTGTTTCGGTTGAGTCGCCGATTTTCCTGTCCCTACGGACATATTTGGAGGAGAATTCTTCTGTGTTGCCATAGCGCTCAGCCAGCTCCCTCCTCCTCTCTGCTTTGTAGCGGGCAATTCGCTCAGCTTTGGTCTCTGGGGCTGAGCTTTGTAAGGTGTCTATTCCATCCATTTTGCAGTTCAATGGAATATAAGATTCGAATGCAAATGAGAAGATTCAAGTTGCTTCTTCAGTTGTCCTAACCCAGATATGTAGATCAGCTTTCTTGTAGATCTCCCTTGTCAGCAATGTCTCACTCCATAAACATCATCCCAGTGCTGCAAACAAGAAAGGAAGACAATGTTAATGTGTCATGATTGTAGAGCAGCATTTCCAACAACAAGCTCTCTAACACTGAGCAAAACTGAATGTACCAGGACAAACACATCTCCAGCTTTCACAGGAAGCTGGCCACAATTGGCTCAGCTGTAGAGCTCCAAGCCAAGCCCTGCCCTGCCCCAGCTAACACCCCCCTCTGAGAATGATGTCAGCCAGCTCTGCTCAAAGACAGCCGACCACCGCATTGAGACTCTCATATAACCTCTATTCCATCAGTTGGAGCCAGCTGGAGAGAGGGAGGAGGAAAAGGGAGAGGGAAAGATAAAACAACATCTTCAGCCCACTCTATTTCTTACTTAATTGGAGGCTTTGTGCCTGGGCTAATCACTTCTTGAACATTATCCAACCCCATAATAACTCAGTATTTACTATAAACACAATGCATGAGAAACTCTAAATTGCCCATGAGTGTGAGAGTGAGTGTGGTTGTGTTTGTCTGTCGACATGTGTTATCCTTGTGATAAACTTGCAACCTGTCCAGGGGTGTATACAGCCTCTCAACCAATGTATGCTGGGGTAGGTTTCAGCCCTCTATGACTGTGAAATGGATAATCTTTTAAAACGTCTCCTTTCCACATCTAGCACAATAAAAAAAAGTGCACCATTTAATAACTTTCGACTATTCTATACCTAGTGGGTTAAATTTAGGAGGTAAAAATTAGGAGGTTCAGTTGAGCTCATTTTGTTCCATTAAGTATTCACAGAGCAGAAAACCACATATGGCTCAGCTGCAGAAGTCTTGAAAATTTCACTTGCTTAAACGCATCGCCAGCTGACAACAGCAGTAAAAAATTATGTGTGTGCAGTTTCTGATTGTTCCACACCAAGCACAAGGGCTTTTCCACAGACATTTCTAACAGCACAAGTATGCTTACGATGCTTTGGGGCTTCTGTCTGAAGAAAGCCAAAAAGAAAGCCAAGAGGGATATGAACAGATGGAGGTGTATTTACTGTATGTTAGAGGGGCTTAATGTTGCCCTGTGGTATACCTCCAATTGCAGGGTAAGAGTTAATTCAGCACATAAACGCTCACATTTATGGCCAGGAAGAGAGGTATAGGGAAAATAGAAAAGGGGGAGCTGTGTATGAACGATACGGGACAAATATATTTATATGTTATTGATACACTAGTGCCAAGTATCCATTCCATACATTAAAAAAAAAAAAACAAAAACATAGAACCACTCAGAATTGATTAAGCTCACCACTACCGAAACACCACTACCCTCCACCTCCTTATGGAGGCAGTGAACCGACTGGCGAAGGCAACTGTTGGTGCCAACAGAGAAAAAATGCAAGAAAATAACAGCAGCCAAGAGCAGCTGCTGTCAGACTAAGTGTCTAATGGAAACACAAAGAGTCTGCTGGAGCTTTGACAGTCACCAGAAACACATTCATGGCACTTCGTAAAAGTGTCTGTGTCGTACTTGTGTTGTAGCTGAGATAGCTAGCATCGCACATTAACTGACTGACTATCTCCTTCTCTTTGAAGAAGAAAGGAAAAAAAAACATTTCAGTGACAGATATCGTGATATATTGTAGATTTCCTTTTTCTTGTGCTATATCATGTATCACAGAATCACCTTTGTTGTGATATATTGTTAATGTGGAAAGAATATTGTGATAGTATTGTATTGTGAGTTCCATGATTCCCATCCCCACTGTGCAATGTAATGTAATAAATGAGCTGACCCCAAGAACCTTTTCTGTAATAATGACAAGCTTGAACAAGTTTCCAGGGCGCCCCTTCTGACCTGTGACCACCAGCTGGGCTGTAAAAAAAAAAAAAAAAAGAAAAAAAACAGAATTCTTGCTCCCCATCAAAAAAAAATGTGGCTTTGAAAATTACACAGGAAACCAGTGTCAGGGGACATGTGTGCATGAATGTGTGTGTGTGTGTGTTTCAGTCTCCACCTCAACCTCTCTCATCCTTCTTCCACAGAACATGACAATGCTTGGCTAAACAATAGAGGACCACATTGCCTCCAATGCAGTTTATAAACTGTAACTGTTGGATGATTAAATGTCACCTGGTCCTTGTTATAAGCCTGGAGAAGAACGAAGCACCTACACATTGGGAAATGTATGCTCTATCCTACACAAAAAGAAAAAATATATATACAATTCACCATCTGTTTTTTAAATGAACAATTCAGCATTGGTCACTTCAATTCCAGTCGGTCCAGCTACAAATACCCATAGCAAATTAAACTTGGCCAGAAAAGAAACTAGAACATGTTCTGGGAATGTACCTGGGATCAGATAGGGTTAAAACTTTTTAAAATGGAATTACTGCGTAATATGAAAACCAAATGGCCTATTAAATATGCAGGCCTAATCAATTGGTAGCAGTAAATCCACTACTATAACCAGCCTCAAGCCTTCAAGAACTCAACAACTCAATAAGAAACGCATGTTATGGGAGTTGCAGCTATTTTAACTGCCATTTTTCTCATCAAAACTTAATACAGATGTCTTAAACGCAAACATGTCACTCCAATCCATGTGAATTTCCTTATGAAGGCAAAAGGATCCTGAGGCTGGATGTTGATTTCAGGAGTACGCACACGCTTACATAATTCACCTAGGTCACTACCTATAAAAGGAGTGCTAAACAGTACGCTAAAACTTGTCCATGGAGACCCAGAACATAGAGTTGCTTTGTTTGGAAGCTACCACTGTTATTTTAAGCAACAACTGGGACTAAAAAGTGAGTCATACATTAAAAATCATCACCCCTATCAGCAAATGTGAACTCACCCAAGAATATTTGTTTTGGTGATTGTTTTATCATTGCCAAAACAACCCAAGGTGTCTTTACCTATTTATGGTTATAACTCCAGAAAGAAAGACATACAGGGCAAGCAGGAACGTGCAGTAACACGCATTCAGAGGGCTTTGAATAAAATCTTATCTGCCAGTATTGATCCAGTACAAGATAATAAAGTTAGTTTCACTTCCATTTGCATTAGAATGTAGATAAATAAGATTGTTCGGTCTAACAGTCTTAAAAAGGCGCTCATTGTCACATTTATCACATCCAAAGCAAAAATGAGCACAAGCAGCTTCCTTCAATTATGGCTTCTTTTTTTTTTTTTTTTTTAAACCAATAACGGTGCATCTGTCTCGCCCAGTATATAATTATACCAGTCCTACCTGCTAATCCATGTGAGCAATAATATTTCTGTTCCTCTAGGGCATGTAAACAAAGCAAATCCTCAGTTTCTAATCACTGGAGTGTTCTCTGACCTTTTGTTGCCCATTGGGAATTGTTACTGGCTATGAGAGGAAGATCTGTCTCAACAAAGGCCAAGTGTGTCACTTCCTGACTGTGCCCCATATCCTCCTTCATAAAATCTCAATTAAATCAGGAAATGTTACTCATAAACCTGGCAAATGTCCAGAATGCTTTTACTGGTTATGGCAGTAAGGAAACTTTGGATGGGTTCAACAGCCACGCATCCCCTTTGCACTTGACACAGTATCGGATTTAGCGTCATCATTTCCTCCTGTAAGTCCAAGTGCTCATGTTTTTAAAAACCGCTAACTTCTCTTGCTATTATAAGCAGTTACTGTAGATTACATAATACCTGCTTTAGGCCTACTAACACCTGCGATATACCACAAATGCAGAAGTTGCAACAACCAAGACATTTCAAAACTGATTTACTATGCAATGCCCTTCAATTCTCAACACTTTACTGGTTGGAGTTTTGATACCACACTTTGATACTCACTGATAACTAAATAGTAGTAAGTCTCTTTTTAGGCCAAAACAGAGTTCTATAAACATCCCTCTGTGCACCAGGCTCAAAGTGAGCACGAAGTTCACAAAGCACAGTGAGAACTTAGTGATGGGAAAAGAAAAAAAACACACATATCCATAGGAAGCATACATATTAAGTAACAGGCTCAGACAGACAGCCACCTCTGAGGCAATAGTTGACCTGTAGCACACCGGTCTGCACATTCCCCCCTCCAAAAATTCACATGTCCACACAAGAGGACAGAGCAGGAATGCAGACTACACCCTACTCATAAACAGTGGATTTACATGGGGAAGGTTTGGGGATCTTGATTGTATAAAAATTCAGTAGCTTTCTTTTTAAGTGAGTAACACTCAAACTAAAGCTTGAAGAGGCAAAGAGATACCATGGTGACTTTACTGGCCCAGGTCTAGTCTGTACATGCAAGCTTTGTTTAGCAAACATTTAAGGTCTTGTGTGTCGGCCTTCAGGTTTAATCAACAGCTCCCTACAAGTCAGGAGTCATCGAACTTAAAGGAACACAGAAAATTAGCAACCATATACAATCATGTCCTACCACTATTAGTTACACAATAAATCAGTGTTGAGAATTTCTCAGCATGGTTGCACTTTAGATTTAATGGAATTCTGTCAGTCTTGTTTTAATCTTTTATCTTATCTTGAAACCTTTGGTCAGAATTACAAACTGAAACTGCAAGCATTTTGACAATCATTAGGTTTAGATGGGGTCACGCCTAGGTACACAAGGTATCTGTTCAGCAGCAACAAAAATTGTTTTATGACAACATTTTGCCAGTGTAAACCTTCAGGACTCCACCGCAAGCATCAGACACCAACTTTCCTTGACGGTACAAAAAGAGAGGAGGTAGTTAAAGACACAGCCAGCTCCTGACACACATTCTTCATGTGGGAAGAGGGTGGAGAGTGGAAACTTTGCTCCACTAAGAAAACCAGGTGCCAGTGCACAGACTGTGGACAAAGCAGGCAAAAAAAAAAAAAAAGACAGTCCATTTTTATAGAAGTTCCTTTCAGGCAAGTTCAGGGATTATAAAAGAGCAACACAAGACATGGACATTATCCATTGCAGATTCAAGCAACAATTTGACTGCACAAGATATCTGAGTCACTCTCAAAACATTGTTTCATCACTTTGAGGTTCTTAATAGACTTGTTTAGTAACATTATGTTTATCCCCAACTATCCTACATCTTAGAGGTACGACTGCAGTCTAGAGAAAACCACAAAAAAAAACATCCTACTCAAAGGAAAACATCACATCTTACCTTTACTTAATTCAATAAGCATCCAGAGAAAATTACATACTGGACTGCTTTTGTGTCAACTCCTGTGTGTGTGTGTGTGTGTTATAAATCGGTCAGCATGGATGTGTATGACTGCAGTCAGGTCATGTGACCAACCAGTGAAAGCAGATAGGCCTGAGTACAGGTCACCAGTCCCTAATCCAATAACTCCATCTTCTACATACTATATATTAAGCATTTAGGCCTTTAACCAAACAAATGCATGAGAAAACAGCTGGGTGGGGGTGGGTCTAGGGTGTGTCACTGTTTTTGAAGCCACCCTCATGCAATAATCAACCACATACTGAGCAGCCAATGTGTTTCTCATTATAAAAAAGCAATCTTTTAGCAGTTAAGGTGGTTTAAGTATCCTGCCTGCAACCGCAGACAGAGTGACGTTTTAATTGCAATCGTAGAGTAGAACACTTCATCCTGTTGATAGGTGGGAGTCCACTAACGGGGGGAGAAGAGGGGTGGGAGGTAGAGAGAGAGAGAGAGGTTGAGAGAGAGAGAGAGAGGTAGAGAGAGATTCAAAAAGGATGATTCGGAGAGGAGGGATGTGTTTGTGTAACACAGCAAAGGGCCTTCATTCACATGAGTCAACTCTTCCTGGGCTCTGAGTGGTGAGGAAACGAGGAAAAGTGGGGGAAGGGGTTGAAGTGACAAAGGAAGGAAAAGCAGTGGAAAAAGGAAGAGAAGTACTCAGGGTGGAGGAGGATACAAAAAAAAAGGGAAGGAGGATGAAAAGAGTCCAGAGAAGAAGAGGGGTGGGTACAACAAGAGAATGGAGAGAACTGTGCAGAGGTCAGAGCAGGGGAAAGAGGGAAAGGAGAAGGAAAGGAGGGTGGGTAGAATGGGCTTTTGTGGGGCATGTGTCTCCAGGGTGCCAAGGGGCCCCCAGTCTGGTGGTACGGGGGCGGAGGGAGGACAAGATCTGCCGCTGCTACAGAGGAGGAGGAAGAGGAGGAGGAGGATGGGGCAAAAACATGGCCTGACACTAATCCATCTCTGCCTCTCCCTCCCTCTATCCTCATTCTCTCTCACAGACACAAACTCCCTCAAATCCCTTTTACCAGAAGTCCTGCTGACTGGGGCCAGTCACCCATAAGGCAGTTGACATAACAACGCCTGGCTACTCATGCCTGCACTCTGCTTGCCTTGCTAACTGACACAGTAAAAACTGTACTGACCTGCTTGAGGCGGAGCTACCATTGTCACCAGGCAAAGAAGGTGTGCTGCTTCCTCTCCTTGAAATCTTTGTCAATGGAGACAACAGTCAATGTAAATCAAACTCAATAAGGCTGTGAGGTTTCACACAGGAGGAGCTTGTGTGTGTATGTGTGTGTTTTCCCCTATTTTTTCCTTTATTTACAGACTAACTCTTTGTCCCAGCCTTCCGGCTTTCTGTTTGCTGCATTCAAAAGGAGCCATTAAATGTGACGTATGGGAAAGCAAACACATACACGCACTGCAGAGTACACTGACATGCAAACGAAGAATCACAAAAACGGGCTGACAGAAATACACACACACACACCGGCTCTCCAACAATAACGGAGGCTGGAGTGTGGAGTGGGAAGGGTGGGGTTTATGGGGCTTTATCTAGCTAGGAGATCATATGCATGCATACACGCAAACACACAAAACACACAATGTGCTACATTGAATTCTTTTCAAAGAGTTAATGCAGGCCAGAAAACAAACACCCGCACTGTTGGGGTTTTTTTTTGTGTGTGTGTGTTTTTTCTTTTTTTTTTTTTTTTTTAAATAGGGCAGATGTATTAGCTATAGTTAAAAACACCTATTCTCACACCAATCGCTACCCTTGTTACACACCGACATACGGAAAGCATTGCCTTGCTCCAGCAACACTTCAAGTCAATTGAATTTGCCAACTTTTGATGGAAAGAGTGAAAAATGTGCAAATTGTCCAAGGCGTTTGTCAGTACACTGAATCGAAGCTGTGGCAACTAAGTTAAACTAGGCCAGTCACTGAGTAGAAGAAGAAGCTGATGATGGTTTGTTGTGTTGTCTATCTCTCTTTTTCCATGTACACTTCCAACATTTATTTTACTAGTTTCTGTACCCTGACAAATGTGTACAGATGCACATTGTTGTACAAAAATCTAAATTGAAAACTGCCAGCATGGAAGAAAATTGACAAAGAATTGATTGCAGACATTTGAAAGTACAGACTTCTCTTGCAGGGGTCCAACAGTGGCTTGAAAATGTCATGAAATTGCAAAATCTCACAGTATTTTTACTTTACATTACAGGCATTCCTCACATAATAATGTAATAACACCTACAGGTATCCAGATTTACATATACAGTACCAGTCAAAGATTTGGGCACACTTTCTCATTGAAGTGAATAGGAAGGTGTATCCAAACCTTTGACTGGTACTGTATGTTGCAGTATGATTTTCAGGTGTCAAAAAGCATCTGGGACTGAACACCAACACTAGCGATTTCTACTGTAACTCTCACAGTTCACTACAGAGTAACTGAAGAGCTGCCTCCCTTTAGAAACCATCTAATGCGATTTTTCTGCTTGTCAACTGGACTTCATTCTCAGAAAGGCTGCCTGTAAGATGCAGACAAGACTGAAGAGAGAGAGGGGGGTGGTGGGGGAGATCACCCGGACAATCCTGCTCATGGGGTTTCTCTCTCTCTCTCTCAGCTCTCTGGTGTCCACTGAGCAGAGCAGACACCATCTGGCCAGCTGGAATGCTACTGAGTAGGGGGTTGAGGGGTTATGGGGTCTCTTGTTTTGCAGGGGGATGGGTTATGGCTGAGAGATGGAGTATTAACAGTAGTGGTATTAACCATTTAATGCCACATGAACTAAACTCTTTAAAGTGGAAAAATACAGTGACTGAAGCCATTAAGGCCATCTGCCATTTCTCTGTGTTAAAAGTCTATTAAAATATGTCTCAAATATACAGGATAATTAGAATCTGTTGCTTATCGGGCTACACGGAAATGGATTCAAAGTCTATATTATCTCCTGATGCATAGATTCTTGTTAGGTTAAAGGTCAGTTGAATTGTTTGTTATATGAAATGTGCTGAGTGACAGTGAACAACAGTGTTTTGTTGTTGATATTTCCCTTAGTGTGAAAAATCAACTTTTTAACAGATATTCTCATGGATTCAACCTGAAAGTACATCTGGTTCCTCAATTCCAGCAAAACTGACATTTAAAACCCTTCAGCAAAAGCTCGGTTGATACAGGTATAATTGTACAAACTACTGTATCTTACAGAATAAGCTGAATGAGGGCAACACACTCTGCAAACATTAAGATTAATTCAAGACAAGCCTCTTTGCAGTTTGCGTTTAGTGCTGTGGTGTTTAAAGACAACACTTTAACTGTATCCCTACACATGGTTTACCAAAGACACATTTGTTTGTGCAAGTTTTATTAATCAATGTTTCATGGCAACATCTGTGACTCACATGGATATAAAGGCAATAAAACCTTAGTTGACATAAAAGTCACCGTAAAACTCATTTGTTTTGAACTTAGGATTGAAAACATTCTCTGGTATTTCATTCTAAAGGCTTTATTTTCAGTTGACGATGGTGTCAGATGATATTCTGCTCTGGCACGGAACTAAAACAAAGTGAAACGTAGTATGGAGGGGGGGGCCTTGTGCTGGCCTTACGCATGGAACCTATTATATCTGTGCAAATCAAATGAAAGTCTGAAGTATAACCATATGTTTATATGCCATGCAAATATTACACTGGTTAAAGATGTCACTGAAGTGGGCCTTGGCTCTGCGATTACTGACCAAATACAGTTAGCGTCTTGGTGTCGAAGCTGGAAGCTGTCCACTAACTGCTAGCAGCGTTTATAAATATGTCTTAGTGGAGATTAGCCTGAGGGCAACCCCTAAACTCTTCCCTGAGGAGACCCTATTGCTCACATTGTCACATCCTTTCTGCTTTGTACAAATATTTGTACTGTAGAACTTCTTGGCTGTGCAGCCAGCTTCAAACCCTACTGAGAGCTGAGGAGAGAAGACAGGTCAGACCCAGAGAGAGGGGACATAAAGGGCTGAGTGGGTGGACATTATGTCTGCAGTTCAGCAGCAGAAATTTAGTGTAAAGTAAAGCTATAGGCTGAGAAATTCAGAATTAAGACATTTATATTTTGTTGACCATGTGAAACAATGTTTTTACCAAATGTCTTACTTAAAGCAATTCAGTGCCAATATTCACCGATGTGTGCAAGGGGAGAGGGCTACGCTGTGTGCCAGAGAACGAGAACATAATCAATGATACCACAACGATAGAAAAAAAAAATTACTGAAATGTTTTTTTTTTCCCTTTTAACCGAGTAAACAGATTCGTAAATCTTCATAATATGGTCACAACCTAAGTAGGGCCACAAATAAAAGATGATTAGACAGAGAACCCTGAGCAGTCTCTCTTGCTCCTTCTTTGCAGCTGCAGAAACGCATTAATACTTCGAGATTCAACCAAAACTGACTGAATATGTAATTTAGGACAAAATTCAAACCAAAAGTATCAAATGTTGATCCAAAATAGACATAAGTCATTCTTTACTAATTTTGAACTAAACTGAGGCAATGTACAAGTGTGTTTATTTTGGGCCTCTCCTCTTAGAGGCTTGTTAAAAACCTTAATTACCCATATAAATCTAATTTACAATCCTAATTTAACAAGCAGGTTTTTTTTTTTTTTTTTTTACATCCCTTCAATTACTTTTCAGCTGAGCAACACTCTGTGGGAAGCACGTTTAATCAGTGCACCAAACAAAAACTGAGAAGGGATTTCTGGCACAGATGAGGTGTGCAGGTTTCTGAGTTGCACACAGAAAGGAATTGATCTTGAGAGGTCAAACCTCTCAGTAACACTCGGAAAAAAACTTGATTTTGAGACCAATACGCTTCATTAGGGTCATACTAGCGTGTTGGTCTCACAATAATATTGTCCTTTACATACCTGTCCAAGTTTTGACCTCCTAAAAACAAAATCTCAAACTTTCACCTTTATGGAAATGTGCTGGCACAACAGTAGCAGAACAAAGGCAGGATTTAAGAGGAGGGAAAGTCCTCTCACAACAGCCAAAAAGTGGTTATAAATACACTGAGATACAGCAGACAGCAAGAGGCTAGAGGATCAAGTCAGTCATAGCTGAAGCTTGTTCAACTGAGGTGGTTAATAAGAGATACAGTACATTTCAAAATCCCCTTCTTTATCTAGAACTTTACTAAAATGCTCATTCATGATCTCTCTGGAGAACAGGTCAGGGATTTTTTTTTTTTTTTTTTTTTTTTTTTTTTTTTTTTAAAACACACCCCTTGCCATTGTCTTTTTTGTGATGTTAGTGATCAAGAAATTGTAACTTGATCCACATTGGCACTCATGATAAACTGCTCTGAGGAAAAACGTCTGCTAAATGAACAACATGTTGATTTTCCAGTGTAGAACGAGACAAGTCTCTGCAGCAGGAGCCCTCACCCACAGCCCACACAACACCCCCCACCCCCCCTCCGTAGTCCTCTCACCACTGTTGAGTAACAAGATCCCTGTAGGGGCAAAGCAACACCGCCCCTAGACTGACGCGAGGCGTTCAGGTGAATGATAACACTTACCACAATTACATAACACGTACCTCTGCTCAACAGTAACAATGGCGCGTCTGTCTTTTTGTTTGGGGTCTTTAAATGATCTAAAGAAGAAAAAAAGGCAGGTAAAGAGAAGCAGAGTGTGTTGAGGAGAGAAGAAAAAAAGAAAAGAAAAGAAAAGCAAGACAAAAGCCACTCCCTGCTCGGACACATTCTGCTTGCAACTGCTGTGCACAGGCTGGAAAATGCTCAGAGGGGACTGCGTTTTGTCCAACAACTTTCTGATAACAGTAACACAAAGCAGCATGCTGTGTTATTAATGAGTTCAAAAGAAACACAAACATGTACTGTCCTGCTCAGTACCTTACACACAAACATTGAGTGTGTTTTATCAAGGCATGCATCACTACTCTTCTCTCTTGTCTTGCTCAACACCAGCTGGGTGAGGACAGTTTTGGGAGGCCTGTTGTGACACAGAACACTGAGATGTCTTACAGTGGGAAAATTACAGTCTGGCAATCCTCAAATACCATAGCCCTTGGATACGAAGCTTTAATTCCTTTCATTATATACATCATTTGAGAAAAAAAAAAAAAAAACTCTTGAAACGATTGGCAGCACACAATTAAAAGAAATATATATAGCATTTTTTTGGAGGATAGTAAGTACACAGTCTCTTACACAGTACATTTTGAAGATGTAATTAGTGTCAGGTTATGTGTTTTCTCCACTTAAAATTACATGATTCTAAATATAAACATTTAAATATCATGGGCTGGTGGAAAGTGATAAGAGCCAGGGCCAAGATACTTTCATAGGAAAATGATTGCTGAAAGAAATGCTCACTGAGTAAACACAGGCTACACCTCACAAAGAGTACAATCACCATATATAAACATTAATCAAGCAAATCTCATTCACTTCAATGTACACATTACCCGGGGCAGGTTGAGAGTGTTTGCATAGCTGTGGCAGTTTGACACAGATAAACATGACTTTGATTCCAAACTATTCTCTGCCAACTCTCTAGCGCTGCCACATTATTTCTTGCACTCTGCAGCAGAGATGAAAAATAAATGGCATGCAGTGACCTGAAACAATTTCTCTGTGTGTTGTTTTGGACGTTAGCCTTCCTCACACGTTCTTATCACTTTGTTTACACAGGTGTTTTTTTTTTTTTTTTTTTTTTGCAGAACACAGCCCTGCATGCTCACTCCTCTATCTCTCTGTCAGAGAGCTGTTTAGAGATTGGTCTTGCTTACCCATTCTAGCAGTCTCTGTTGACCAATTTGTAAGTCCAAAATAAGACAAGGGGGTGAAAGGATAAAGCCAGCTGGTTTGGACGTGAAGTCACTTGATATGTCACACAGGGACTGCCTCGACAAAAAAGTCATAATTCAATGGAACAGTGCGTTGCAGGATGTAACGCTAGTTCATAGTTGCCTCAACAAAACGGTACAAATAGTAAGCACGCCCTTTTAAATGCGGCATGTGAAGAAAGAGGGTTGAAAGTATGGTTTGCTTCAGTCTAACTACTGTATCGTGAGAACTAGGCTAATGATTAAGGAAGGAAACAACACTGACTAATGCAATGACAGCTGCTTGAGTGTGCCTACATCAACGTTTCGCCACCATATCCTTGTTGTAACATTTTGCAGCGACAAAACATGACTGTTGCATTTGAGCATTTCCCTACACATATCAGATGCTTTCAGTCGTTCGCAGGAAGCGTGTAGCTTGCGCTAATGCTTTAAAGTTAATCAGTGTAGGTGACAGCTTCGTTAAGTCACACTGCAACAACATGCTCACTACAAAGATACAACACAAGACTGCAAATGTAACATACCTGCAATGGAGGTCAGCTTATGCGTCAGCAGATATAACATCCACTCAGGTTTTATCTAAAGACGCTTGTGAGACAGCTATTCAAACGAAATACGACGAACCAAGAGTAAACTTTAACTTTTAACAGCACACTAGCTGTGTTTTGAAAAGTTCGTGCCAATGTTAACGTTAACCTGAGGCAGTTCAGTCGTTGGAAGTCGGCAGTTCGTGTTAGTCAACGTTCAGCCGGCGACAGCGAGTCTTCGCCGACAATGAGAGGAGAAAAAAATGACAATAAACTTACCCTTGTCTTCGTTAGAAAACGGTTTGATTTCCTATACTCATCCTCCACCGTCACAGAGCAGAGGCTGCGGTAAGAGCTGTTGGCAGGTCTCAGTCACTTCAAACTTAAAATGCCTTCTCGCTGCTGATTGGCCAAAACTGAAACGCCGTGTGCTGCGTTTGCGTGCTTCCCGTAAGCACCAACTTCGTTTAACTGTGTACTTCTACATTTCAGAAAGAAACGCTGCGGTTATCTGGCGACTGAATACTTCACACAGATGAGGATTTTACATGCAAACATAAACGAAATTTTTAATATATATATATATGTATATATAGAGAGAGACGTTCTATAAATATAGTGTTTTTCGCTAAATAGTAGAATAGTGCAGAAGTACTAGTACTCGACTAGGCACGACTAGGACCGCTACATTATTAATTTTTTTTGCTTGCACGTTAATGCTTAACAAACCGAAAGAGTACATTGGTAATACTTTAGTTTTGTTTAATCAATTGTGATCGTGAAAGGCAGAAATTTATTTATGTCATTCCATTATGATATTTCTGTAACCTTTCCCCCTCAGAAAACTTATAATTGCTATATTGTTAACAGGACGTGGAGACAACATAAAACCAGATTTGTTAGCATCTAAGCACAGTACACACGGTAAACACACACTTAGTTGATTTATGATTTCCGTTTATTTGTTTGTTAAACACCTAGCAATAAAATGCAAAGCAGTATGTGATGCCGTGACAGTTAACTTTAAGGCTGCAACGCCCCCTGCTGCACAATAGTGAGGAAGTGTAGGCACAATGCGGTTTTATATGTCCCAATGCAGTAATAAGCCAACTATGAACACACGGATTTTCTTCCTTTCTCCACAGTAAATCAGAAAAGGTTAGTGAATTAAATCGGTAACAAAGTAATAACTCTAAAATGATGTGGTTAGTGGCAGCTTTTGACTTTTTCAGGGCAAAAGTGATAAAAAATGACTCCTTACAAGTTTACTTAAGCTTTGGTTGTGAACATGCTGTAAGGGGTTAAACCCACAGAGACATTTCTTCCGGATTTTCATATATATATCTTGTATCATGTCTAAATGGGATTTAACTTGATTGCATTTATGCCTGACATTATGCATGCACACTGAAATTGGATTTCTTTGCACACCAAAACACAGATTGTATGTGTGCAAATTAGATTGTGTGTGTGTGTGTGTGTCTGTTTGCTCCTGTGTACATGTGCATGAGTGAGAATGATTAATGATCCTGTCCTCTAATCAAATCTGTGTATTGGTCACACTAATATTAAGTGTCATGTCACCAGAGGTTATGTGAATTGCCTTTTGAAATATCCAGAGACCGACAAACACACACACACACACACACACACACACACACACACACACACTGGTATCAGAATGTACAGGGTGCACTTCCTGAACTGCTTGAATGTGTTTACTCAATACCCCATCATGTCAGAAACAATATTTTCCTGTCGTAGAAATGCTGAACCCAGTGAATAACTGACAGCCAGATGATGAATGTATTTATGAATGGAATTTTATCTTTATTTCTTTCATTGATTTGTGTGTTTTGCTGTTTGCCAGATTATATTTAAAACTCAGATTCATGCTGTGGAAAGCAGTTTGATGGCCACCAATCTTTCTGGTCCCTTTATCTTCACCACTCTGTCATCTCTGCACCTGTTAGTTGGGTAACACCAAGCCCACCTGTAAAACACACACCTCGTTACAATGAACTAGCAACAACTGTCATCATTGAACATAGAAAACCTTACAAAGTGCTGCTGTACTTTGCATTTCTACATTTTACCTGTAGTGTTTACATATACTGTTTTAGTAAAGGTCACAATTTGCTGCTAATATCAGTGATATTTCAGCTGTAATGACATCAATTCCACAGCTTCATGAATCTAGATTAGCCAGTGAATTTCAGCAGCTCATGCATCCTGACTTTGGCACATATTTTGATCTTAAACCATTTTCAAACATGTCTTTTTTAGTTTCTTCATGTGTTTTTTGATATTCAGTTAACCTAAAAAGGGTAAGTGTATTTTAGTATTTTAAGGAATTCTATCACTTGTTTTACTTAGTCAAAACTGCTTAAATGACCAATGATCTAATGAGATAAAAAAAAATAAAAAGCAACTTGGCAAAAAACCACATCTATCAGCACAGTGAAGTGGTATGGCTTTTGATTATTTGAATATTTAGTACCTTGTCTGGACTCATTTTAGGACACATCCAGTTGTACAGGTAGTAATGAAGGCTGTTGTTACTGATGGTGAACTTGAGCTTCTCCAGGAAACTCTTGTTATCCATCACATCAGGAGCAATGAGGATGTCAAAACCTTTCTGTCAGTAAGAGAAAAAAAAGCATTTATTTTGTCACCATTCACACACACAAAACACAAAGAATGTATCCTGTAAGTGTATTGGTGTAACGTCTTGAACGGCTCTTGAAGTCGATCACTTGACAAACTCACAGATTTAGCCAGAACCAGCGTGTCCTCCATGAGGTCCACCAGGTTTGTGGCAGTAGGTACAATGTAAAGGAGATGAGCTGCTCTCAGGTTGGTGTGGACCAGATGATTCAGCACCTTGGAAGAGACGCTGTAGAAGCTCACCACGTCTGTCAGTGTACCATCATCACCCTGTGTGTGAAGAAGGGAGCCGGGTCAAGTCTATGATTTAACTACTGCATTAATTTATGTTTTAATGGTTTTCGCGCCTCAAATGAATTGAAAGTAGATTGTATACTGTAAGGTCAGACCTCTACCACATAGGTGTCAATCACATTCTCCCTTGGCAACAGCCAGTGCTCAACTTCCAGCAGAGACAAGATGGGGCTGAGGTGAAACTTGCAGAGGTTCTCCTGGAGAAGTGAATGTATTCCCTGAACATCTTCTTTGGTCATAGGGCGCAAGCCAGTTGTCTTTGTCACCTTGGAGAAAGTAGAGGAAAGAAATAGCAGGACAGGAAAAAACACACTCACAGTAAGTATTATTACAAGGACTTAATGTTGTTTAAAATAAATATCTTTAAATATTTTGTATACATCTGTCAGCTAAAATGTTATCAGGGGTTGTAAGGTCAATGTCAGACTTAACGGCACTAAACGCTTTTCACCTCTAGGTGGCAGCACAAACTAACCTCAGGGAGACGGTGGATTTTGAGAGCTCTCTGCAGGTTTATGTCTCGTCTCACACCTGGATAGTTGACCTCCATCACCTTACGAGTGTTCAGAGGTCGTTGCCAATATCTAAAAGAATTTGTATATTAGTCATGGACAATGCAGGTACACATTGCTACACATGAAGCAAAATGCAAAAGAAGTAATGCACTGGGAATCTTGCTGAAGCAAGTAAGTTCTTGTTTAGAAGAATTAGCATATATACACTAAAAACAATAACTGCATGTGTGGTATTTAGTGGAGGGTAAAGTCAAATCCATCACTAGTTAAAGAATCTGCACATTTTCATTTGTGTCTAAGCTTAAACTGAGAATTGAAGCCTCACTTTGCCTTGAAATGAAACATGAATCAATCCTGCGAAGCAGATACTACCTGCAGGAGCTCAGTGGTGTGGGCAGCACTATGCCAGCTGTGTAGACAGCCTGGTAGAGGCCCTGCTGGTTGATCCGTCTGGTGAGCTCTCGGATCAGAACCGGAGTCATCCGCTTGAGGCGTAGCTTCTTATGAACACACAGGAGTTTGACCTGTACCAGCCGTTTCGCCCTACAAAACACATTTTAAGCAATTGCTTTGAGACATTTGCCGGAAAATTGCCACAGTTTAGTTGGCAGCTCTAATATTGTTAAGCTGATTTAATATAAAACACATCTATATGTCTGTGAACTACTCACGTTTCATATATGCGGACCTCTGCAGGAACGGCAGCAATGAAACCCACTAACTTCTTATTGGCATCTACTCTCACACCGCAGTGCCACTGGGCCAGCCAGTTTGGAGGCTGTAAAGCCCTTAAGAGGAAAAGAATGATACTGTTTGCAATATGAGTGAATAAATGTAGTTTAGGTAGTTTAAAAGAGATGAGCATAGGAAGACTTGACTGAATGAATTCTGCAGTTTTACTTGTCCTCAGGGCCAAGGACCTGTGCAAGTTCCTGGAATGCTAATGTTAATTACTCATTTCAAAGTAAATGTTATTATGTTTTGAAGGCAGGCAGAAGCAAAGAGATTACAGTAGCAGGTTTGTTACTGATATGATGTGTTAAAAGGTTGGACTCAATTGTCAAGTGGGAAAACGCTGCAGGATCCTATCCTTTCAAGACACCCAGAGACTGAAATAAATATGTAGCAGTTGAACTGAGCAGTTTCAAGGTGTGAATGTGTATGAATGTTACACAAGGTTGTGTTGAAACAGGGCACAAGCACTTGGTCATTCACTAGATGAATAAAAGGGTTAAGAAAGAAAGTTTTCCTAATGTACACTCAGAATCTTGAAATCAAAAGTGACACTTACCATTGCAGATACTCAAGTGAAAAGTCAAATCTGAAGGTGTTGTCATCATCTTCCATGTAGTTGTTATTCAGTAGTGTGCATAGCTCTCTCAACTGAAAAGATAGTTAGGAAAGTATTGAGTTGCTTGGATTTGAGTTTCTGACCTCTGACCAAAGTATTTTTTTTCCTAAATCTCACTGTCCTTGCAGTGGGCAGAAAGGACTGCCTACAGCAAGGAAAACTTCTAGCAAAATACACTTCTCATCTATGAAACAGATATCTCTATCACTATATTCTGTGATCTTGGAAAGAATGTAGAAATAAATCAGTTACTGTTTATTTCTGATAGCCTAGACTTTGAAAGACATATATATGGTGTCTAATGATGTTCAACATACAGTAACTTACCACTGTATAATGCTTTATTTTAGTCCATTAAGTTTATACTAATTTCCTAGAAATTTTCAGAGTAATTTGCAAGTATTTAACCATTAAGGATATTTTACATGGGGAAGTGGCTGTTAGTACAGATTCCTTAGTGTCAATAATCCATTTACTGTTGACACAAAATTATTACACATTGTTTCATATTGTTTCAAAATGGGGGGACTTTGCTTGCAGGTGATACGCCAATCATTCCCATGGTTTGGGCTAGAATGGTTAGGTTTAGGCACAAAAACTATTTGGTTAGGGTTAAGGAAAGATCATGGTTTGGATTAAAACAGTAAAATGTGGTTAAAATGTCCTATTTAAAGCACTAAAATGCCAAATGTGACAGTAAAAAATGTCTAGTAAAAATGTCCTGTTAAAATGTGTTCACATATCAATAGAACAAATTACTATCAGCTACTAATATCACCACAGAAAACCAGTCCAGCCCAACAGCCTGTGGACTACTGGTATGGATAGTCGATAAATTATTGCACTGGCTCCATAGCCATAGCCTTTACAGAAAGGGTGGTGCAATTTGGCACAACTTATAAAAAAAATTGAGGAAAACAGTTGAACTACATGTTTTCTGTCAGTTAAAGAATTGTTAAGAATCTTTTTGTTCACTTTTTTCTGTTTTTCTTACAATTTGCACCAAATTGCTGTAAAATCTGTAAAATGTTCTAAAAATTAACCATAAAATACCTGGAAACTACATCACTCTATATTACCTACCACTGCAGGGCTGGTCAGGTCCAGAGTGTCCCATGAGAAACCCTGGGGTAGAGAATAGGGCTCCTTACGGACACTGGCTTCACCCTCTGTTATTTGGCCATGAGTTGTTATAGTGTCACCTGAGGACACAAGACAAAAGATTTTTGTAAGAAAGTGAGGTACACATAACTTGATTCTCAATATTTCAATGACAATGGCTGATAAGCTTTTTAAAGCCACTTTTTAAAATGTACACACTATTGTTTTTATATTGACAATGCTGACAAGGATTAGAGAGCTAGTTGGCGTTATTATTTTGTATGAAGCATAGAACTGATAATCTACATCTATTTTAAATCCACTAAATTAGTATGTCATGCCATGTAAAGCAATGGAATTAAAGGTATCCTGTGTAATTTCTAACAACAGACATAAACAAACAGCAACCTCCGGAGCTTAAAATGAAGTCAAAGTGGAAGTGCCAAAAACTGCAGTTTCCGCAAATGGCCACTTGAGGCTGGCTCCAAAAGTGAGTCAATCCTCATAGACTCCCATGTTAAAATGCCCAACTTTACAGCAGAAATAAACATTACAAAACGGTTTTGGTCTCTATAGATAATTTTCATGTTCATGACCACTGTACGGGGGTGAATTTTTATGTAACTCATCCGTTTAAATAAAGGGTGTGGCTACTTTGAGTGACAGGTGGGTGCCATCACAGGCTACCACTGTGACAACATTGGTTAGGTAACTTAACATGGCGTAACCCCGGATTTACAGAGTCTAGGCGTAGCTGTAGCCATCGCTATTTCATTATGTTTTCAGTTTATGAAAGTTAATTGTAACTTTTTGGTCACCTAAAAAAGCATTTTTCAGCATTTGGTTGTACTAAAAGACCCTCTAAGGAGTCAGATGTTAATTTTTTAAAAGTACATTTTGTTTTAATGGTTTTAAGCCCATTTTTTGCTTTAGCATTAGCATTACAATTATCACAGTTAGCCATAGACTGTAAATGCACTTAACTGAGCTAGCATAGAAGCTAGCATTAGGATTAGTACCTTCTTCTCGTCCAAATATGGTCACTTCTGGCTCCAAAAAAACAAAATTCTCATAATGCAAACTCAAGGCTTCAAAACGGGAATCTACAAACCAATGAGTGATGTCACAGTGGCTATGTCCATTATCTTTTACAGTCTATGGACCAACTCATAAAATGTTTGATTAGTGGGTCCTATCTTTTGTAACACAGTCATACACACCGCAACCAAAAGTAATATGATACACATGTCTGCCCACAGTTGTTGCTGGTGATATGCTGTAAAAGACAGGAATGTGCCAAAAGCAATTAAGGATTTAAATATTAAGAAAATTAAGAAGTAGCTTGAAGGTTGGTGTAAACAATATAGGTTTCAAAATATTCAAAAGATGCATTTAGTCCTAACTGTCAATATACGATACTTGCACAGTTAATACTGGTGTTGGAGCCAGTACTTTTGTACTGATAAAAAGATGACTTGTTTCTTACCCAGTTTGGGAACAGGCTGTGTGTCCCAGAATTGGTATGTGTGTTTTTTGGCCTGTTGCATAGTTTTGGGTAAAATCGAACTGAAGGAGAAGAGATGGAGGGCTTTTTGGATCTCCTGCTGCTTCTTTTCTGGCAGAGAGTCCAGCTAAAACAGGGCAGGGAATGGACAGGTTAATAATCCCCCCTAAGAAGATGGAAAATTGACTGTCATCCAAAAGCATGAACCAGCTTGAGTACAGATGCCTGCAGTGAAAAACAGATACAAAACATCTAAGCACAAGTTTCAAAGAGTCCACTCACACCCACAGATATCCGCATATATGCACTCACACTTGTACAAAGACACAAACCATTGCGAATGGGTCTTTGGGCCCCTCTTGTCTCCATGTATTTTGCTTCTTTTGCTTCTTCTTACTCTTCTTTTCACTGCCACCTTCATCTTCTTCCTGCTTTTTATCACTAAAAGACATTTTCATGTACTGATATTTCAATCCATGTTCAGTCAATTTTACCGCTTTCTACTAAAGCGGTAAAATTGAAAAAAACCAAACAAAACTGAATACAGAGATTTCCAGCACACTTACAATGGGTTTGAGTCGCTCATTGTAAAACCATCAGTCCTTGAAGCTGAGGGTGAACTGAAGTGTTTTTCTGATACATTTGTGGTTTTTCAGCTCTTATCTCGGCAAACAGCGAGGGGAGGAGAGTGACCGCCTCAGTCACCCAACCCAACTCCCACCCAGCCGATAGATAACTGAGGACAATACTAACAATTACATATAACTTCTCATGGTCTTCATATGTCAGGCAGCCACTGAATAGAGCACTGCTGCAGATTAATGCATATAGCTGCCTGATCCAGGGAGCAGATTTAATTGTTTGAGGTTGTCTGATTGCAGAGTTCCCATATTCTCCAATTTGAAATTCAGCACTTTTTTCCAAGGCTTTATATCTCTTTTGGACTTAATGATCATTGCCTGTAGTCAGTATGATGTACAGTAGGCTAACACCAGCTGAACAAGTTGACCATACAATAGACTGGTTGAAAAACGTTTCAGGGTGACAAGAAAAAAAATATATAATCAGGTAAAAGATGAGCATATTGTCTGATTTGAATTTACACTACTATTTTCACTCAACAAACTGCTCTCTCTGCATCAGTGGATTCTGGGGGCTCTGAAAGTGTAAATGGTAAAATATATAACAGAACAATATAGACTTCAAAAGTATTTAAATTTTACATCATCCAGCAGGTTGTTCAGTCAGAATGAATGAAGTTGTCAGTGGGTGTGTCTGTGTTGAATAAATTCAAGCAAAAAGAGAAGAAAATGACTTTTAGTTGGTTCTTTTCCAGCTGCAATATGGATAAAAGATTATTTACATTTCTTTTAGTGTTTTGATAATTCACTGTACATCAGGATATTTATGTATTTAAAATAGCTTTACAAAGAATATTTTCTCATCAGAACAACACTTTACACCTTACAGCATTTACTTTATGCAATGCACAGACAAGTAGGGTAAACATTGTTTCAGTAAACATTAAATATTTTTAGACAAAATACAATTAAAACCAACCTAGGACTACACAAACTGTATGAGTAAAATGCTATTCTTCTACTGAAGAATAACATGAAATCAGGTGCACATCTAGGACTTATTAAGCTATTTAATTTGAAAGAAAGAGAGTGCTTTATCAAAATAAAGAAGAAAATAAAAAACAAATGAATATTCAGCAAATCAAATTTCAATATAATCAAAGTGGAATCTCACCAGGGGGAATTATCAAATTGTGATGGACTACATTCAAACAAGTCAGTTAGCTGCTTCTGGTCCAAAAGCCCCAACAGCTCACAGCTTCTTCCTGCTGATCATTCATGTCACAGTTGCTAATAATAATTGTCACATCTTTTGCATTGTGCGTTCTCCTCTGTATACCTCAAAAGAGGTTTACTGCAGTCCCTGTGGAGTCTGCCGCATGCTACTTGGGGAAGATCCCCATGAGCCTTCTGTGCCTAATACATCTTTATAACCATGCGTGCTATAAAGGGCCCAATTTTCTTTGATCCAAGTGTTTCAAAGTGGAATATACATGTAAGATGATAGATGCAGTTTTGTTTTTTTTTTTCATTTTTAAAGTGCAGCCCAGAGCTATTCCTGTCTCTTCTTCATGGTTGTGCTGTGGAATTATCCTGCCACTGAAAGCTAAGTGCCAATAGGAGAGGGAAGCTAACACCTGTCACAGTTCAGAGTGAAGTAGTGGAGGTGGTGCAAGGACCTGCAAAGCACATAAACAACTGTTGATTTGACAAGAAAGAGAGTGCAAAAGAGGACAGAGGAGCATGTTCCTCTTGAGGCTCAGGTGTCTCAACATAATGCCACACACTACATGTTCTACCAATTACTCATGGCCAGTGCACTTTTCTCTCCAGCTCTGTGTTAAAGAGGGAGCGGCGAGTCTCAGGATGCTGCCGGATGACCAAACCGGTGACACAGCCAGTTCAGCTGCACACCCTGGAGACAGCAGTAAGGCAAGGAGGATGAAGGCTAAATCACACACTACTCGTCCCTGGTGAGCTGATGCAGCTCTTAATACACTGTATATCTGTTCATTTCTAGGTCTAGCTTTCATTTTTGTTTTGTTGATGCTCTGTCCTATTTCTCTTTTAAATCAGAAAAGGACACTTTCCCCCCCTCAAAGGTTATTAAAATTTTTATCTTATCACTGAGCTAGAGCCCTTTTGATTTACTGAAATTCACTTAGGTTTATCATTTTGTGGAAAAATAATTCACCCATTTTGTTGAGAAGGTAAGCGATTAAATTTGAATGTTTTAATGACTTGAGTCTGCCCACGATGCTTACTGTAATACTCCACACACTGACAGCATCCAGCTCCCCAGGGGTACTTCCACTTTCATGCTGGGATTGACGTAGATGCACATACTTATTAATTGCTTTGTTAATTGTTTTGAGATGTTTATCACCCTGGGTGGATTGGATGGTTAACAGTACCCTGGGTGAACTGGATGCTATCAGTGTGTGGAGTATTGCAGTAAGTGTCATAAAGCCTATCAGCCTATGGGAATGGCATCCATTTTTAAATATTTTGACCTGAAGAAGATCAGACTGGGATTAAAACATTTTCTGCTTAAATATATACATTTTTGGTTTGAAGTCATGCAGGCTGTTGAAACCATGGGACGCAAATATAAAGAGGATATGACTTTCAGCACATAAGACTGCTATTCTAACCAGTATAAATATGCAATAGCATGTCATTATGTTAATGCAATTATCATGGATCAGCCTCCGTCCTGGAATTTTGTGGTATAAAAAAAGCTGAACGATATGGACTAAATGAAGAAATTAATCCTGTTTCCTATATATGATGTTTCTATTAAGTCCTCTGTGGTGTTTTTATGATGGATATGTAATATTAGACATTAGATGGATGTAAGCAACACCGGCTATTCAAATGTCTTCAATGTCAGTGCTTCCTTTTTCTCAGAAGAGGACATGCTTCATGCTGAAAACTTAGTTGGTGCACCTTAATAAAGAGCTCTTACTATAATGATGTGCTCAAGATTTCATCACTTCAGAGTCTGTTGAGTCTGTTGAAGCAGTTGAGACATCAATGTGAGCTTCAGGTTGGTTAGTGCATGGAAATTATCCTTAAACATAAAGTAGACTTTACCAGATGTGAGGTAACAACATTATTTTTCATTGGTTCATGATGATTTTAGTTTTACTGATTCTTTTGTAGTATAATATATTTGAACATGTAATTTAGCTGAGGTACTAGTTTTGGATTATTCTACAGTTGCAATTATAGCATTCCTAAAATGTTGACAATAAAAACGAATGTCATGTAGTCAGACCCAGACCTGTAGATGGCGCAGAAACACCTGCAATAATAAAACATACTCCTGTTACAGCCAATCAACAACAAACTGCAGTGAGGCAATTTTCTGCTCAGGGAATATGAGGATAACCAGGCAAAGGTATGTTTCCTGTGTGTGTGTGTGTGTGTGTGTGTGTGTGTGTGTGTGTGTGTGTGTTTGTGCTGGTGCCTGCAGTACACACACTCTCTCTGACACACACAAACACACGCAGTCAGAACCATTACTAATCTGTAAATAGATCTGTATTGCTGTGATCTCTCTGCCGAACAAGATCCTCCTTGCTTTGCCTCGCTCTCTCTTATTCTTCCCTGTCTCCCTCCTGTGTCTCGGTGTCTGTAACTCTGTTGTTTGTGAGATTGGATGAATGAGCGACAATCTCTGCATCTCTCTTTCTCTCTGCTGACTCTTGCCTTTCAGTTTCTCTGACTCAATGTCTCTCAGATTTCCCTTTCAGCTTGTTGTCCTGTCCTTGTCTCAGTCTCTCTAACTTACACATTTCTTTATCTTACCTAAATAGATTCAATCCCTCTTGACAGGCATGACTGTCAGTCATGCATAATGATCTCTCAGTACATAATAAATATTATAATCAGTGCAGAGGAATGATTAGGCCATTTGATTTGTCTGTTTGTTTTTATCTTTCTATCTTTGTCCACATAAAATCTCTAGTACTGGCATGTGCTAATTAGTATTGCTCTAACTAATACTAATATTAGCCACCACTCAGTAAAGCTGTAGAGACAAAACCAACCAGTGTATTGAATTAAACAAATTGAATTATTCCCTATATTCAAATTGTTGTTTGTAGAATGTGCTGTTTCTTCTTTCAAAAGTTATGTAGTCTCACTTGAAGAACATTTCATTTGAGGTCACTTAGCATTTAGCTGTGTGATATCCACTGTTTCATTCATAGCACGTGTGTACAATGTGTACCCATGGATGATTCTCAAATCTTAAAAGTATCAATTACTGATTGTTTTCAAATGTTAAGATAATTTAAGTATTGAAAATTCAAAAACTTTAATTCAGAGATTCCAAAACTGTTTGATATGTTCATGTTTGGCAAGTGAATTAAGAAAATAGTATAAATCTTGCCTCATGGCAGGAAGTATACTATCTCTCCTGCCCTTTCTCCCACACACTTGTCACTCATCTTGATGGGCTTTCTACCCTCAGAAAAGGCATCTAGCCTGAGGCTTAGCTAACTGGCATCCTACAAGGGTGACAAGCAAGGATCACACACAGAATTAAATTGAAAAAATATTCTTTGTACTTTTTGTTGCTTCGACATCAGAAAATTTCATGGCCTAACATTACAGGTAAGCCGACCTTTGGGATCAACTCACAAAAGTTTTTTTTTTTTTTTAGAAAACAAAAATTCTGTGGTTGAATTGGGGAATGGCCAGCAGCACTGGTCTCCAACAGTGTCTCTCCTGACTCTGCAGTTATTGCAGGCCCGGCTTTCTGGGTCCTAATCAACATCTTTCAATCAAAGAGTCCAGGATGCTACTTTGATGTTGCCAACAATCCAGAAAATGAAAAGCTTGGTTTTGTTCTGATTGTAGTAACCTCCTTCTTAAATCATGCAATCACAGAGCATTGGTTGTTGATATTATTTGGCCATATTGCTGGCTTTGATGAGTAGGATAGACAATGCTATTTGCATTCACAATGAGCACCGAGCTGAATCTTGTTTACTTTCTCTCTTTGCCAGATTTTATTGTAAGATAGGTTTAGCTTTCAAGATTGAAGCTAGCCAGATGTGTGACTGGTACTTTGTCATTTCTGTCTATCTTACATTTAAGGCATGTAGCTGGCACCACAGTTAAAACTGACCAAGAGTGAGAGTAGGAGTTGGTGTGTTGCTAAAGGACACAGGGGATAATGCTTGGAGAAAATGGCTGTTGTGGGGGATCAAAACATTGACTTTACAATAATGATCGTTACATCTACAACCAAGAGTAACCTCCATCTCACCTTTCCTTTCTGTCTGCCTTTTTCTAAGTCTCTTTCTGCCATTCTCTTGCTTTATCCATTCCTGCAAATGCATGAGACAGAACAAGGGGACAGGGTCACACTTCACCTGTCTGGCTCTGTACTTTTCTAAAGTTTCATTGGGGACCTCACTGAAAAGAAAAACAAATCGTGCAACTCTTAATTTAAGGACGAACATGACACAAGTACCGGTAAATGAAAAAGTCAATTTTTTCATTGTCCTTGACATCTTTTAAAAAGCTGGCAGGACTTTGGAGACTCAGTCACAAAGAAGGATGGAAACATAGTAGGTATCTGTCTATATAGTTGTCTGGGTTTCCACTTAGACTTCAGTCCATCGTCCATCAGATTTTAATCACAAATTCAATTTTTTCTACTGCTTTGGAGAAAATGTGGTGTAATTATATCAGTGTTGGTTGGAGAAATAACTGTTCCTGTAGTATCATTGCGGAGACTCAAGGAAAGACATGTTCTTGCAAAGTAAACCATTGAATTTGAGGTTTAAGACTTGGTTTTTGATTAAACATGCGCTGATAGATTTTCCAGCCACTTGAGGGCGACAGAAACAAGTTTTGAACACAACACCGACACATCAAGTTATGTTGAATTTATTAGCAAACATTTGCCCAGTATTCGCTGTTCTTTAGCTCAATTTTTGGTCTCTATCCACTCCTAAGGAAAATATCTGGCTCTTTAGCTACTAAATGCTCCACTGTCTTCACCAGCTGGTCACTAATTTTTGCTGTTAGTTGCTGAGCAGGTAATGTACAGTGGGTTTTTAGAGCTTTTTTGCTGACGACAACTGCCTGCTATGGCTGAAAACGACACTGAGAGCAGTGGGAGTGAACTAAAACAGTGAAGTTGTGGGTCGGACAGCTAAATAATGAGCTCAAACTCAATATAAAGCTCTGTAAACTGAGAAGGGCTGCAGAGTCAGGTGTTAATTTTCTGTAGGTTCATCACTGCAAGCGAGATTACACACAATTTGATACATTGATAATATAAAAAAAATGTCAGTTGGTTATGGTTAAGGTGAAGTTATATAGTTCTCCAGGGAATTAATGCAAGTCAGTTAACTGTATGTTTAGCATGTATTCAAGGCAACAGTTTTGTTATTTTTAGCCTGATATGGAATTCAATACAGGTAACCTCTTGTGGATCAAGTCATTTTCAGATTATAGCATTTGACATGAAATGAAATAAAAACAAAGATTATCCAGTTATGGGCCAAAAGAACATGCCATGCAATGATGAGATTCATAAAGTAAGCCGATTAAAGGCTATAACTGGAAACATGGCTGAGCGCTAATGCCTATTTAATCTATCTAGCTATGTTTCAGAAGAATGTTACCGGCCTGCTGAGAATATCAATCCACAAAAATAACAAGGTCTGAAAACTGGCAACCCCTGCTAGTCTATACACCATATAACTTACAAAAAGGTTAATTTACTGAATTACACTGAAATACACAAAAAGTCATGTAGGACTTACTATGTAAGTGGATGATAGTGTGGATGAATCTTAACTTATATTGATCCAATCTCTTGTCAAGTAGGAAAGAAAACGACTGTGGCTCAGGAGGTAGAGTAGGTTGTCCACTAATCGGAAGATTGGTGGTTTGATCCCCGGCTCCTCCAGTCTGCATGTCGAAGTGTCCTTGGGCAAGATAGTAGACCCTCAAATTATTCCTGAAGGCTGTGCCATTGGTGTGTGAGTTTGTGTGTGAATGATTAGAAACTCATCCTGATGAGCAGGCTGGTGCCTTGCATGGCAACCTCTGCTAGCAGTGTATGAATGTTTGTGTGAATGGGTGTATGTGGCATGTAGTGTAAAACACTTTGAGTGGTTGGAAGACTAGAAAGACACTATATAATTGCAGTCCATTTGTCATTTACATCAAGAATGAGTGCAGTGTGATTGCTTTGAACTCAGATGCAGCTACATCTTTACAGTACAGTACATAAAAACACATTTTGCTGTGACTTATTTCACTTAAAACACATTTAAAATGTGCTGTTCATCTTATTAATCCTTTGATCAGCTCAGCCAGTCAGTTGAGTTGAGACCTAAGGAGTAATTTCAGTTGACTTAAGTGAATAAAAGCTAGCACTGCACAAAGTAATTCACTGACTCAGGACTGGGTTTAAAAAGTTGAGAAGCTGGATAGTTTTAAAACATAATTCCTCCAAAAGCTCAACATAAATATTTTGTCATCTCCTTACTCCAACGCTACTTGTAAATATGTTTATTTAATGTGTGTCTATGTGTCTACAGATTTCTTCCTTTAAAAGTAGGTAGAAAACAAGAAGGAGACATGAATAGTTATTTTTGCGGTTTTTAAGATTCAGCCATATTGTTTTGGTTCTATTCTGTTAACAAACTCTATTTAAACTTTTTCCTCAGCGTTGAACTTTCTCCATAATAGTTTCATTGTGAATAAATCTGTTGTTTTTAACTATGGGGGACTAATCTACAAATATGTATATGCCGTTTCTATTCATGCGACTAAATTCCCCAATTCTACTCAATTATATTCTGAGCAGAAAACAAATCTTCTTTTGGATTTTGGCCATGGATTCCAAAACTCATCAGTCAATTCCATTATTCTACCAGCCAAAGTAATTTTGGGCTTTAAGTGAACCTCCATATGCTGGTTTAGGTACCTGCCAAAGTGGCCTGTAGACGTAGACGAGTCTTAACTGCCACTGTCAACATTTACTAGCATTCATCTATATTGGCTGTTGGCTCATATTACTTTTCCCACACTGATTGTGTACGATGTACCTTATGTGGGATAGAATTGGTAAGAATTCAAAAATAGACACTTATATCATACAGCACCACTATGAAAACTAAAACCTGCCAGCAATATCCTGCCACCTCTTATTGTATGTCTTTTGTTCTATTTCCTGCCCAATCTATCTTGTTTTGTCTCCTCCTTTTACCTGCATTTATAATCCTTTGTTCTCGGCGCAGAACTTTGTGACGAGTCTGTTTATGAATAGGACTTTATAAATAAATGTGTCTGACACCAATATCTCCAGAATAATTTAGTAACCCATTTAAATCAGCTGGTGACCTAACTTTGAGAGAGTGCCAAAGCAAAAAAGTTAAAGCTTGAAGGAAAACAATTCAAATTCAAATTATATATATATATACAGTATATGCTATTCATGTATTTGTGTGTGTGTGTGTGTGTGTGTGTGTGTGTGTGTGTGTGTGTGTGAGTGTGTGTGTGTTCAGGTTTTGGCATGTTGATACATATTGGGCAGCAAGACATTGTCTCCTTCTCCTAGGAGTATTTTTATTTTTTGAGAGGTCATAAGCTCTTTGAAATCTGAAATTACAGAGCTGAACTTGTTACAGTAAATGTCAATAATTTTGTGGAATGTTTTTCATTGTAGGAGGAAGTGCATCTCTGTTTCAACCTCACCTATTGAACAGTGACCACATATTTTGTTTTCTTTTGGTTGCCATGATTTTTTGTGTCCTCCTTTTTCAGTTGCCAGTTTGTGGTCACTGAGCCTGTTCTTGATTAGGATCTGTCTCTATTTTCTTTCTTTATTTTCTTTTTTTTATCTCTGACAGCAGAGAGATATTCTGCCAATTCATAATCTCTTTTTAGGGCCAGATAACATTCTAATCTGCTTTGGCTTTTAGTTTCTTCTTTCCAGTGTTCCAAATAGGTTTCCTTATATTGCATTATAATTTGATTTTAAATACTTTGATTGGTGTTTGAAAAGTAGTGTTGATATGAGACTGATCAAATTGTGTCTTAAGAGGGGGAGTTAATCTCACCACCAACTGACATAGGGGACTTTTTTCTGGGCTGAGATCTTGGTCTGGGGGGCTTTGGAATGGATGGTGTCTAGGGGGCTGGATTTAAAGTGATTAAAAATTTGAGTGCTCTCTTTTAAATGTTAATTACCAGTGGGTATCTGGCTAATTCTGCTCTTCATTCATTTGTTGGTGGTTTTCTGTGTTCCTGTGTTCAGATTTCTGCATGTAAAGATTCTGCTGGATGACTGAGTGGACCCCAGACTTCACTACCATACAATGCAATGGGCAGGATGACATTATCAAATATTCTAAGCCAGATTTTAATTGAAATTTGGAAATTATATATATAAAAAAATTCTCTTATTTGCATTTAAAGCTTCTTTGAGCTTTTTCTTTTAGTAAATTCACTGCCTTGTTGAAACACCCTGATGCTGTTATGGTTATACCAAGGTAGGTATAACTCACACTATGTTCAATGATATGATTATTTTAGGTCAACTGGTATTTGTTCTCCTGAAGTTTGTGGGTATTTGTGAAAAATCATTTAATTAGTTTTCTTAATATTTACTGCCAGGGCCCAGTTCTGACAGCATTTTTCAATTATATGTAGCTGTTGCTGTAGTCTTTGTTCAGTAGGAGACAGTAGAACAAGGTCATCAGCATAAAACAGAAACTTCACCTCTCTATCTAGGGGGGAGAGGCCAGGTGCAGCACATTGATCCATCTGAACAGCAAGTTAATTTCCATTAAATAAAGTTGGACTTAAATTGTGACCCTGATGAACACCTCTTCTCTGGGTGAAGAACAGCACACCTATTTCCAAACACATTTATTTTACAAGATCATACACTTTGCCCCTATACCACAAAGTCTTTAATAGAGCCCCTCATGCCAAATAGAGTTGAATACTTTCTTGAAATAAATAAAACAAGTGAATATCTTTGTTTGGTGTACATGTTTGTTAATTAAAGTGTGAAGGATATGGTCAGTGATGTGGTGTTTTGGGCCAATTTGATTCTTACTCAAAATGGAGTACTTGTCAGGGAAATCCAGTATTCTTTTATTTACAGAATAATTTACCAGGCAAACTGCTGACACAGATGCCACGGTAGTTACTGATTTTGATTGAATCTGATTTGTCCCCGCTCTTATGAATGGAGGAAATGAGCCCTTTCCACCAGATGTCGGGAAAACATCCTGACTGTAATATGATACTGAACAACTTCAACACTGCACCCTGCATCTCTGGGATGCTGCATTTGAGGATTTAATATTTAATGCTGTCTGGACCACAAGCTTGCCATGGACAGAGAGATTTTGTCTGTGTGGTCAATTCTTCTGAAGTAATTGAGAAACAATGGGTTTTGGTTGTCTTTGATTGTTTCCTCTAATGTTTGGAGTTTTTCTTTTATTATACATTGATCTGAATTAATCTGATTTAAATTAATTTGTTGGTAACTTTGGCTTGAAGTTGTTCCACTTATTGCAGAATTGATTTTGATTAATAGTGTTCTCAATATCTTCAAATTCCATGTGGGTATAATTTAGTTTTTTGTTCCTAATTGTGCATTTGTATTTGTTTAAAATTTCATTGTACCTAATGCGTAAGGCTAGGTTGTTTGGTTTGCAATATTTTTCATTTGTCATTTTTCTCGGGTCTTTTTTGATAGTCTTGCATTCTTGATCAAACCATTTGTCAGCATTTTGCCTTTTAACAGGGTTCCGTTTTTGTTTTATAAGGTCAGCTTTAATAGCTGCACTATCAAATGTTATATTGATATCATCAATGGCCTTATTTGCATCATCTCTGGTAGGGGCATATTGATGAAATCAATATAATAGGTGAGTTCATGATGAATTTGTCTCCATTGTCTGGGGCCCATCTGTAAATAGGATTTAATTCATACAGCTTACTGGGTTCCCTTTTTTGTGTCCCATTTGACCTGAGAGTTTAAAGAACACATTTATTTGCTTGTTGTCTGAGATTGTTGTAGTCTGAGGGGGGATTGCTGTCTGACAGCGAATGCAGATAGTGGAGGAATTCATGTCAGTGATTGCATAGTCTACTACACTAGACGCAAGAGCTGAGGAGATGTGAATCTCCCCTGAACCTATTGTTAACTAGGGATAGGCCTAAGGCCCAACAGAGATGTACTACCTCCCTGCCACTTTGATTTATTCCAGAGTCAAGGTTCCGACGTGGTGATGGTTGGTGTGGTAAACAGGGGAAACTGACCAAACACATGGTTGTTGCCCTGTCTCTCTCTGACAGGTACTCTTCATGCAGCAGCCTTCAGGTCAGACAGATTACTCTTCTCAAGGAGACATTTTGGCATCATTTAGGGGGAAAATGTTCTATGAGAAAGAGTAGCTGCACCAAAAATGAGCTCCTGAATACTTCTCAAACTTGGATTTAAAAAGTGGGGAAAAAAATAATCTTAAGAAAAATTAGAACGAGGTAACAGCATTAATCAGCAAGAACAGCAGAGGTAATATCTTTAATTCAAAACAACGTGTTAGCTGTAAATTGCTAACTGCTACCTGCCACTGTTACCGGCATTCCAAAGGAGAAACTGAACTTATTGGTGGCATTCTCTCTATCCTTGAGCTAGTTCTAATTATGCAGTGTCTTTGTCCATGTCTATGTCTAGGTCTGTTTTATCGTGTGGAGTGCAAGAGAAATATGTCTGTCATTGTCAGGTTTTTTTGGACAGTCATAACAAATTTACAATCTTTTGCTAAGAGAAATACTGGCTGGGAGAGCTAAATCAACTGAGTGAGCTTGGTCTGCTATGCCCAGTGGGCCCAAAAGAGACCACAGCCTTGCCTGGAGCTGCGCCGGAGAGGAAATAGCAACAGGACGAAGCAGGGCAAGCCACAGAGGAGAGCAAACTAGACTAAGTGCTAACCCATACAAACCGATAGTTCCAACACTCATGCTGGCTAATGTTTGTTCTCTGGGCAGTAAAATGAATTATATAACCCCTCCATCAGTGCTGGTCACTCGCTGACATGCACCAGCTGTCAGCATCAAACTGAGACATGTGCCAGTTGTCAACACTGAACTGAACCACTTTCTTTCTAAATGCACTTGAATGCATTGTGAGGCTAACTGTTCAAGGTTTTTTTTTTCTCTGGGATTCATATTTTTTATCATGATTTTAAGGGATTTTTTTAATCCTTTATGTTGTTGTTGTACTGCTGTGGGCTTGGAGGAACACCATTTTGATGTTTTGTGTATCTTAGTACACAAGAAAATGACAATAAATTAAATCTTTAATCTTAAAGTTTCATCACAAATCATCATTAAATGACAGAAGATGCAACAGTGACATGGCTTTCATACCCTATTATTACCACGTTCTCTGCTTTGGTTTAAGGAAGTGCAACATCCCACATCAGACTGCCAAAATCAATCCTCTTTTCTTTCAACCATTTTAAACATTTACTGTAAATCAAAATCTGTTACTCCATCAATCTTCAATGTCAGTTAAAGAAAAAAAAAAACTAACCACAATCATAGTCTTCTGAAAAACTTTAGGGTCTGATTTACAACTCAGTTTAAGATGCTGCACTGAATGTGATTAGATTGCTCCATTCTTCCATCTGGGTTTCACTGCAAATCATTGTGACAGAAGGCAGAATAGACAGATGAACTGAATAAATAAAGGGAGGAGTGGGTAGCAGAAAGAGCGGGATTAATAAAAGAGGAGCTATGTTATTGGGAGTGTCAGGCTTTGAGTGACTCAGTCTGGGAGCCTCCCAAATCACTTTGCTTTGAAAACGATAAGACAATTCACCCAATCATTGCTTTGTTAGTGTGTGTGTGTCTGTTTCAAACTATAGTGTTCACTTCTATGTGCATATGCATCATAGACTGCAGATGAGTGTAGTGAGGTGTTGTGTCAAACATTGGTGCTGCTTTAGCTAAATAGTGCTAAGACATTAAACTTACTGAAACATTATGACAATAGTCCGGCTCAGAGTGAGTCAATGAGCCAGGGAGAGCAGCAGGTGACAGTCAACAGCCACGCGGCAGACATCAAAGCTACTGTAAGTTTTCAAATCTGATTAACGGAGCAATAATTTCCAAAATGATCACCGACACGTTTATTAGAGGGACTGAATTTAGCGATTGAGACCATAATGACTCATTGAAAAAAATTATTGACTTAGTATTTCTACAGAGAGTCAGTATCTAGTGGCCATATACTGATGAAATACTATAGAAATACCTGTAGAAGTACCTATTAGAGTATATAGGGTACTGCCACGTTGCCTTCAAGTTCAAGTGTGAATGCTTGTACTGCGAGTACATCAATTGTGTTTGTGAGAGACATAACAGGAATGTTTGTGACAGAAGGACAGATACTTCTAAGAGGAAAGCTGTGTCATGTGGGAGTTAACACTGTGCTCAGTTTCCTCAGTCCACACTTTTCACTGCTGTTATGAAGTTTGCCCTAATGTGAACTCAGTGTTTGTGTGCGTGTGTGTTTGTGTACATGCCTAAATATTTCAATACAAAAGTCACAATTCTCCATGAAAGCACTCCAAAATTCGACCGTTTTAATGGGAGGAAATATTTGTCACTGAGGCAGCTTTTCACAGAAGTGTATGTGTGTGCGTTTGTGTGTGTGTGCCATACAGATTAGTTTCTGATCCCCACGTAAAACCAGAAATCAATAGGTCTCAGTCTGTATTCAGACGGTTAGACAGACAGTTCTGCTTCAAAACATCCAAACATCACCTCTACTCCACATTCAGAGCACACAAATGTCTTTCTAACATCAATGAAAGAGAGAGAAAAAGAGAGGGGTGAGAGAGAGAGGGGGAGAGAGAGAGAGAGAGAGAGAGAGAGAGAGAGAGAGAGAGAGACAGAGACAGAGACAGAGACAGAGAAAGAAAAAGATAGGGGTGAGAGAGAGTAGAGAGAGAGAGAGAGAGAGAGAGAGGAGAGAGGGGGCACCCAAAAAGGGGAAAAAGAGCAGGGGAGAACAGTTATATTTTTGACATCAGCAAAAGATGTGGCATCAACACACAAAGACAGACAGATGGACAGAGAGTGATGGAGAAGGAAACAGCGACTCTGTTTTCCTAATTGGGTAATACTGAGAAAGAGAGAAAAAGACACAGAGACACAGTATAGAGCAGTCTATGATATCTACAAAGACAACAAGATACCTTTTAAGCTGTAACCCCTGTTGACAGAGACAAAGAGAGGACGAGATATAGGGGTCATATAAAGATAACCAAACAGTAACACAAAACGGAAGACAATTTTTATTTTGCTGTGCGGTACAATTTAAACTTTAATGCACACTGTTTGACTAATTAAAATAACATTTTCACAGAAACAATTATCATTTTTGCCAACATTACCATGACATAACACAACTGTACTTATACACAGTTCAGAAAAGCTTTGACTTTTACATTAAGGCCTGATCACACCAAGAAGTAGCCCAGCAAAATTCATCTACACGACTTAGCATGAAATAAGCGATACTAGAGGCTTGAAGATGAGGATACTGATCACAGGGCTAGTTGGTGAGCTACTGTGGGTGATGAGCTAATGGCTATCAAGCCAGGAAATGCCACAAGTGGTCACAATCATGGATGTATTAGGCAAAACAGCATACCACACTCCAAGTTGGCACCCAATTCAATCCTATTAAAAGATTGGTGCACAGACTTCTTCTTTTCTTATCAAGTGATATTTTGAAAATTAGATATGGTTTTAAGGCTTGCGTCAATATTACTGGAGTAAGAAAACTCAAATTTGGGGTGACCTGGGTAGAAATGAGGTGGAACATGTCTGTATCTGATAAGTTTAGACACCTGCAAATCAAGCATGCACCTAAAACATACAATACTTATCTTTAATGGCTCTTAAATGGGATAATGTTTCTCAAAATTCAAATAGGTAAAATACTAAAACAAAACCTGTTGGTACCTACGTCCTACTCAAACATGGCTTTATGGCGGTTACTCATGTTGTCGTCTCCTGACTAGATCCCTGCTTGTGTTGTATCAGCTCTCAGATGTATGTTACTTTGCATAAAAGCATCTGCTGAATGAAATAGTAAATTGTAATTGTAATGTTGTGAAAAAAACAACTCAATTTATGGTTAAGAGCAAATACACCCTTACTAAATCACATCAATATTGGTACAAGTGTATTAATAATGTATGATGAGGAATGGGATGACAATATATTGTTGTACTGGCTTTATGTCCCACCCTCCATCTTCCGTACAAGTGTAAATGATGGTGTAAATGTGATGCTTGTGGGAGGGTCAGAGGGTTATCTATATTAAAATGGTTCTTTCTGTGGGAGGCGTGAATTTGCTCAACAAATGACATAACTATCTACCCTTTAGAAAATTAGCTATGTGTAAAAACCTGACAGTTTGCCTTGAGGTTGGTGAAAGAGGAAAGGTCACTAGGTCATCAAAATCTAAAGGATGCATCCTCCGGGAACTCTGAATCCATTGCAAGAATGTGATGATGCTCTGCTTCACAGATTGTGAGGTATGTTATGTTACCATGCTGCTAATCAAAAGGTTGGAGGGGGTGACCAAAAACAGGCATAGTGTCATACTCATCTCAAAATTTACAGTTACACACAAACACAAATGGATAGGAAATCTCAGGACTCACACTCATGCACGCAGATGACATACATACATATAGATATTTATATACCAGTAAAGGCTGGTCCATAGAGGTAGAGGAGATTGATCCTCCTCTATTTTTTGAGAGGCAAGAAGGAGATCAAAATATGAACCATTACAAATCTCAGTATTATTTGTAAAATATTTTTTCTCCTTTGGAAAAAATCCATTATTGAAATTTAAAATGAAACATTTGTTTAATGTTAATTAGCTATGTAGTTGCTAACTGATGTTAGCAGTGAATGTTTGTTTGGTGGCTTGTTCAACAAGCTGTAGGACAAAACATATGTTCATGTTTCTAAGTTATCATCAAGTTTTGATGATGTGGACAGAGGCAGTTTCATTCACTAATGTGTTTAAAAGAGGACAGTATCATGCCTCATATTGCAACTGTGCACTGAATATTTTATATATTTTATTTTATTTAAACATCGGGCATCTTAAATGTTGCTTTCATTTAAGACCATGGGCAAAAGTTCCTTGCTGTTTCTGACTGTAAGTGTGTTACAGAATAAACAGAAAACAAAGTTTTATTTGCCCCTTCCCTCTTTTTTTCCACTCATCCTAAAAATGATCCAATCAAATCCGTGATATGATCCAAACCGTTTTTTTGTTATCCATTGCACCCCTAATATTAACAGATCAGCTTTGTAGACAATATTTGTCGTGCACATAGATAAGAGTGTGTAAGTCATGTATTTGATACATGCATTAATACTTTCTGATGTGAACCTACGCTTTTAAATGTGTGAATGTTTTTAGTGTTCAGTCTTTCTAATATTCAGCATTGATGTGTATCACATTATAAGCTTTGTGGTACTTTATATATTTTCTGTAGACTAAGAAAATACATAGGAAACATGAGTAAATCATATGATATCTTGTCTGTTTTTGATGAGAACATAAATTTGAATTTCATTTTGTTGGTAAAATGACACATTCTGAACCGCTCCATGGCTAAAATGAGCTCTTCTTTGTTTAGAAACATATGTATATGCTAAATGTCTTTAAAGAACCAGCGTTTACAACACTGAATGGTTTTTGTTTTTGAAAGCAAATTGATTTATTGGCATATACAATTGCCCCGCACCCCTCCGATTTCATCAGGTGGGGGACAATTATATAGTTTGATGTGGTTTGTTGTAAGATTCCATATTGTCCTCCCCAATTTTTTGAGTCACCAGCTGCCACTCTGTATACATATGCATGCAAACAGGTACTGGACGCACACACACTGTATGCTGAGCCAGCACTGGCACAGGGGGACTGGCAACACTTGGTTAACTACTGGCAGAGACAGAGGGATTGTTGTAAGGTGATTGAATGAATCCATTGAAGTAACAATGAGTGTATCGTTTTCAGGCATTATTTTAGGGAGGAAAAGAAAATCACATTATACTGTGAATCAGATTTAATTGTTTCAACTCCAAATTCATCCTGCAGAGCTTATATCTATGTTCCTCTGGCGCATATTGAGCAGAGCAAACCAAGGACCACCTGTTTCATCACATTATCTACAAATTTAGCATACGTTATATTACTGGCAGTCTGCCAGCCTTTCTCCAATGTATTTTATATTGTTTTTATATTGATATCATGTCCTGTAGACAATAATTGGTCTCCATTCTCTTCCAAATGTACTAATCAATCAGTGAACATTTTTGTCACCTTTATGCTTCATTTATGCTATGTAGCGGCAGTTGCTAGCTCAAAATTCATCCTGTTGATAAGTTCAAGGATGTTCCAACATCTGAGTCTGCCAAATGAGTTATCTGCCAGACAGCAATCGTTTGAAACAACAAAAGTCATATTATCATATCATCTAGATTTGCTTATTGTTTATCTTCTGACTTTGACCTTCCAGTAGCATCAGAACAGCTTTGTGAAGGCAGCACACTCTGCAGTGTCAGAGCATTTATGAAGCTCTGACACTGCTGCAATAATGAGGCTTTTCAGAACAGTCCCTGTTGGAAATGCATGAAAACATAGGTTTAGCAGAGGGATTACACAACAGGCCCACCCCAGTAGCTTACTGGTTAAGGCGCGTGCCCTGCAGCATCTGCATTTTAACACATTTGTTGCATGTCTCTCTACTCCTGTTTCCTGTCTTTCCCTGCTTTCATCTGTCAAAAAAGTAAAAAATTACACAGTATATTAATAATAAAGGTGATAAAACACTCACTGTTTTAGCAAGCATGTTTGAAGTCTCTGTCAAGACTGAAGTTTTTCATTGGGCCACCCATGCCCTTCATTTATATGAAAAATGTTAACACCACAGCACAAAAAGATTTAAAAAAAAAAAAAAAAAGAACCTGAAGTTAAAATGGTTTTAAGGGCAGCACCACTGAAGAATTAAGAAAGACAACACAAAAGAGCAGATTCTTACCAACAGTGATTAGTCATTTAAAACACTGTCATCTGACTCACTGCCACTGTAGAGCCACAAAATCCTGGTGTGAGTGATTTCTCAAATGGAGAAATAAAAATTTAACATGTCAGTGTTAAAATATGGAGCTATTATAAACAAAGATAATTCACCCTGTTGTGTTAACAAAATTAAATTAAATTGTGCAAATTTTGTCCCTTAAACTCTTTATTTGTGAAAAGATCCCATATTTCACAACATTGGAGCCTGTTGGTGCAATTAGTTGTAACCTCAATTAAAGATGTACATTAAAAAAGTTTGTGCATCGATGAGTGAAATAAATATATCATATTTCTGTTGGTAAAATACATGAATTGTTGGTTTTGGACTCTCCAAGGGAATTGTTGATAATAATAAAAACAGAATACAGCCTGACTTGTCCAGTGTGATTTTAAAAGTGTACAATTGATTTTGAATTGGTTTTTATGGTTCCTAAGGACATAGATAATGGACCTTGTGAAGATTAAACTGAAGTAACACATAAACTGGAGGTTCAGAGGATTTTGTGGTGACAGCGTGGATATTCTACTGTAATAAACACTACTTCTTACAGAGAGGAGAGGGGATCCTTGAGTTTCTAGAAGATTTGCTGCTTCTCTGGCTCCAGGCTGATTTATTCCACACAAACAATATAAGGAGGAGAAGGACAACAGGATGAGACAGCATGCAATTGGGTAAGCCACACACACACACACACACACACACACACACACACACACACACACACACACACACACACACACACATACACGTACACAAACACATGCTGCCAAAGCATTCGCACTGGCATGCACAGTACAGGATATACAAAATATGTTAAAAAACAAACAAACAAAAAAACCCCAAAAAACAATATTAAACATACATATGCTCACACACATTCTTTGAAAACATGGTCAAGTAGGGAAATAGTTGACAATTCGCCAGTGACTGTGCAGTCAAGCATCATGTCAGTCCGACTAGCAAGAGACTGGGAAAGGGTCCGCCAACACACACGCACACACGCGCACACACACACACACACACACACATTCCGTTAATTGATTCAGTTAAGACGGTGTTGTGTTTGTGCGTGAGACAGAACGGGGTGGAAAGAATAAGAGAAAGAGTGAAAGAGAAATGTGTTTACAGTTTGTGCATTTTTGAGAGTACCCTCTCTTGAGACCAGAGTGGTGGGATTTCAAACTGAGAATTTCTTCTTCAAATATGTCATATATCCTCCTTTCTCAGCCCACTTCGAATGTGCTTTTCCGTGAAATAGACTCACTATTGTGAATCCAGGTCAAAGCTCTGATCCCCAATTGACTTTGTCCATTAAATCTGCTTCACTCTTGACAGGGAGATGTTGACAAGACTGCACCTTTGTATATAAAAAAAAATGCAAACATGTTGGTAGGCCTTAAGCAGCATGAACTGAGGTATGTTACAGCACGTATGCACACATTTCTTGCCTTTCCTGTACTATATGACTGCCACATAACCGTGTACTATATATCCGTTCCAAAAAACCCCAAAACAACATGCAGAGACAAAAATTCTCTTTGAATTTAGGCCGGACACACCTTTAGACAATGCCAGAGAGGGCATTACTCAATATTAGGCAGGAAAATCTCTTTGTATGTTTTGTGCTGTCTGTGTGAAGATGATCCGAGGAAATGAATAAAGAAAAGGAGGTGCAGCAGAATGAACTCTGCCATGGACGGTGGGCTGTGTTTAAATGCTGGAACATCCTCAGAGTCTGTTGGATTTACAGGAGGGGAAATTGGTGATCATGGTGTTTTGGGATTTCCAGCAGATGGCTGAACATAGAGAGATGAGCAGGGCAACATTTGTGGTACTGGCAAATGGTGAGTTTGACAATCAGGTAGTTGTTGGACATGATTGGTTTTCTCACCATGGGGTAAAATAGGTTTGGTAAGTTGTGTGTTAAAACTTGCACTGCTGTGGGGAAAGTATCAGTAGAATATGTGAATCACTCTTTCCAAACTTTTGGTTATGAATTCCAAATGTGCTACACACTCAAGTGTGTGTGTGTGTGTGTGTGTGTGTAGTTGTTGATGCAGAAAAGGGGGTCAGCCAGAGCTCATTCTTTCTCTTCTTTCCCTCTAGTACTTGATTTCTCCCCTCCTCTGTCCTCTTTCTCCTGAAATCTCACTCATAGAGCCACAGACACACACACCGAACATCTATTGTACATTTCCAGTATTTCATGTGTATATTTTCTGTCCTTCTTAGTGTTTGATTTTGTGCTCAGCATTCCCACATTACATCCATCCTCCCACATCATCCTTCTAAGGTGATCCAGAAGGGACCAGGACTTAATTTATACCAAATCCTGCAGGCAGAGGATCCAAACCCATCACTGTTGCACCACCTGTGCACCCAAGCCATTTTGCACGGATCCGGCAGTTTTGACATTCAACCAACATCTAAGCACTTAAGCTGGAGAAAAACTGGTTGCAGAGTAATGATGCAATTGCAGCTCCGCAGGTGATAGCTCCATAAGCACCATGTGTCAGATTTGCATGTGTGGGGATTCTTACTATGAAAAGTCTAATTAAATGCCAAGAAGAAGGTCCATGGAAATTAAAAATGAAGCTGAGTTTCGAGCACCAAGCAGCTCTTGAAGAGTCTGCTCTGGGCTGTGAAACATGGGGGGAGAAGAGAGGAGAAGAAGACTGGCTAAAAGAAAAATGGCATATAGAAGGTCATAGACATATTTAAATTGTACAGGCAAAAAGGCCTGTTTAGCATTTTTAGCAACACACTAACACTACAAAAACTTTCTATTATATTAATCAACCTGAATTCTAGCCATTATACACCAATATGAGAAACCAGCTATCAGGAGTCCAAGTACATAGGACTGATATGGAAACAATTTCAATTTTGACCACATTTTTAGAAATAAAAATATCATAAATGAGGAGAAATCCCTTTCTAAAATATGCATGTAGCCAATAGTGGGCCAAGGCGGGGCGAGGAAGCTGTGGCCCAACCAATCACCAGGCTTCTTCACATAGATTCAAAGGTGAGTGGATTAAAGATAAAGGCCTGTGATATACTGTATATCAACAAATGCCATGAAAAAACACGTTAGTCTGTCTTTCAGTACTTTCCAACTTCCTGAGCATATCTTCGGCTTTCAGCTACAAATTCATTCATTTGCACTGATGTAAACCTTTCTTTAAAAATGGGCCATTGATATATTGTTGAAGAATTGTAATTTTATGCACATCATGTAGACTATTGGAAAATAGCATCAATGAAAAAAGTAATGCCTGCACACAAGCCACAAAATTTAATCAGGACAACGTTTTGATCCTACTCGGATCTTCGTCAGGTCAGAAAGTACATCAGAGAGATCAGGAATACAGTTCTTTTTGATGTACTTTATTGCATTGATAATTGCAAGATGTTTATCACCCTGAATGGTTAACCACACCTGTCATCGTAGAGCTTGTCAGCCTACTGGTGTGCATGCATGTATAAATATGGGTGTGTTTTCTGACCTTGGAAAGATCTGAGTAGGATTGAAACATTTTCCTGATTAAATTTTGTAGCTTGGAGTAAGTGTGCAGACATTACTTTCCCACTCATATATATTTTCATTAAACAAAAAGGCTTAATAATATCTGGAACAGGAGTAAAATATTGTTTGGGACTATTTTCATCTGTGGATTTAGTGCACTAGGGAGTATTTACAACAGCAGGACAATGTATGTGACTGGCTAAAAATAAACTGCAGTACCCAATAGTTTTTGGACAATAATTGAGCTCTGTTGCACAGAAGAATCAGGCTTTTCCTATGCACAGATAATACTTCAATTAATGCAAGGTTGGTTTTGGTCTTTTTATGGAATTTGTTGTCAATAAGAAAAATATAGAATATAACCTTACTTATTCTTAGAGCCAACTAGTGAAAAATAATTCTTATAATGTATCTGGATTGGGTGATTATTAAAAGAAAAACACTGAATTTGGTTCACCTGTCAGCAGTTCACCTGCCCACAATGCATTTCTGTCACTCAGTGGAGGAATGGAAGCCCAACTAGCTATCTGCCTCCAATGGAGCTCAGGTTTCTATTGAACAATGGTCAAACTTTCCCTAAAGTTTTCACAAAACAACTCTGAAAGGCAGAGACAAGGATTTAGAATCTCCTGCTTCTGTGTCCCACGCTATTTTCCCCAGTGAAGCATTAAACATGGCTGCTAGTTCAGCCCCCAACCAACCTGCTTGCGCCAACTTTCACTAGAATATGTAGTTTAAGGCACGTTACAGGATAGGCACATTCCATCACTTGTTGAATTACTGGATGTCATTGGAGGTGTCCCACAGGATTAAAGTTACATCAGGGCACCAGTGTGACACACAGGCTGAACTCTCAATTATTGGACTATCAGGAGATATTTTTATTGACATCAAAGGTAAGCTACTTAAACTACATTATTGTGCGCATTTTGGATGAAAAGTTAATGAGGTCTTGTGCTGCTGTTTCAGCATCACTGGTTTGACACTTACTGCTTGTCTTTTGGTGTCTCTTTATGTATGCTTTACTGCTGCTGTTTGGTGTGCCTGCTGTGTGTGTGTTTGATGCTCACATTGGTTGCTATAATGCCTGTTTATTATACCTTGGTGATTGGCAAGTATAGCTATCACTGGCTAATTGAAGTAAAAGCTTACTACTGGATGAGGCAACCAATTTAAATAAGAAATATAACGAGATTATATAGATTAGTTGAGGCTTCATTTTAGGACTGCAACTATTTTCTTTTCAATTAATCTGTTGACCTTGATTAATTGATTTTTCATTAAGTCAAAAATGTCAGAAAAATGTGACAATGTCCTGCAATAATTTCCTGAAGCACAAGCTGATGTCATTATATTGCTAAGATTTTCTCTGACCAACAATTCCAAACCAAAGATATTCAATTCGCTTTTAGGAAAAAGAGAAATTCTCACAGTTGAGAAGCTGGAACTAGACAATGAAAAGTGACTTATAAAAATGAATCAATGATCAAAAATGATAATTAGACAGAAATCCGATATTTATACAATACAAATACAATACACTAGGGAGGGGCAATTGGAACAAATAAATAATACAAAATACAGCAATAAAAAGGTATATTAAAAAAAAAGAAAAGAAAAACACCAGGGAGCTAAATGTGGAATAAAATCTATAAATAATATTGATAAATAACTTGATAAGCACAATAAAAAGATCAGATAAAACATTTGCCAACAATGACAAGAATAAAAAACCTACAGCGCATTCATTAGTTGAACTGCAGAGGGAATGAATGATTTAGAATCGAGGTTAGTTTTATAAGCAGGAAAAACAACAATACCCTGATGGCAACAGAGAAAGTTCACTTGCTGAAAAATGTCCAGAAGAAGCCAAAATATTTGTTGCTTTCTGGAGGATTTGTTGGTTGCAAAAAGAAATTCAGATCTCTTTGTTTTACTCCGGTGATCTTAGAACAGATTTTAACAGTGCTGTTCAGGCTGTTTCTGGCTTTTACTGTGAGGCTGTGAAACCAGCAGATAAAAGAAAACTCAGGAGACACTCAATAAAAGATTGATAAAAATGACAGAGGATGACGGGACTGACATAAAGGGAATTTAGTTTGCGGAGAAGGTTAACTCTGTGAGCAGTGAAGACTGTAATGTTTCTACAGGGAATGTTGGTATCCACACAGAAAGATATATAGGAAGAAACAGTCTATGCCAGTTAATTTAAGTCAGAGCATGAACTACAGAAGACTTCCTAATCTGTACAATCAAAGCAAACTTGTAAACTGGCAATGCTGTTTTCCGTCCAGCATTTTATAGTTTTTACTATTTGCTCTTGTTGCTTACAGATGGGCTTGTAGATTGGCTGACATACACTATTGTGGTAGGATGCTTCAAAAGGAGGCATAGGCAAGGATCTGAAAGCACCAGGCGCTGAGCCATAGCACAAGTCAATAGTGGCGATAGAGACTGATGATCTGCTGAAGAAATTATACACTTGGATGCAGTTAAGTGATAAGTATCATGTCAGATATTATATGTTAACTACTGATTTAATTGCCAACCATTTTGATTATCGATTCATCGTTTGGAGTCATATGGATGTCCAGTTCTCTTGTTCCAGCTTCTCAAATGTGAATATTTTCTGGTTTCTTAAATCCTCTATGACAGTAAACTCCATATGTTTGGATTGTGGACTGCTGGACAGGACAAAACAAGACATTTGGGGATGTCATCATGGGCGTTAGGAAACAGTGATTGACATTTTACCAACAAATCACTATGAATACAAGGCTTGTAATGGTTTGTGTTTTCGTCCCAAACTGGATGTTTGGTACAGTACATGAACCTCTGTTCGGTTCCCTGACCCAAACATTTTACTGTCAAAAAAGTGACGTGTGGAACAGTAATTCTAGTGCTTAAGTTCCACCTGCAATGTTTTGGCAGTGCAACACTGAGCTCTAGCATGCAGGAAGCATGCTTGTGGATGTATGCTCACTGGCTTAGCCAAGTTACCCTGGTTACCCTGGTTACCCATGCTCATGTAGTGTTGCTGTCATCATTATTATTATTTTCCCTGTATTTAAATGGTATCACGTCTCCCCATCCTTCTCCCCTCTCTGCCTTTGAGTGAAGCCATTTGGAACAACTATAATTGATTGATTTCCAATGTGGTCGGACAACACATTGTAAGAACCCGCTCTGAGCAACCATATATCATCATAAAACAACTGTCAGAAGGTGTACTGACTCCTTGCAGGAAACAGAACATTTGTTTTCCTTTTCCACTGCAGCACAGCTAAACTGTTTCAGTAATACTTACAGTAAATGAGCCATTGTTGGATGTTTACATTTTTCTAAATAAAGGACCAGAATATAATTTTCTTCCATTCTTTTTTTCCACGCTTTATTGAAAATGTACAAAACCATGACCCCAAAACTGATGTACATTTCGAACTGTGAATATAGTATCAATCTCTTATTCAAAAATTATCATATACAAATTGTATACAATAATTATGATGGAAAAATGTTGATGGCTATAAATCCAAAACATCAGAACAATGTTTATGGTGGAAGAACAGAAAAGTGTCTAGATCCTTTCCCCCAGTATATGCAAAGGTCTGTCACTGGTCAGAATGGCTTGATTTCACAAAAGATGGGAGCTATCAGTCATTGTTAAATGTTGATGGACAAGCAGTCACTGCTTAGGACATCCAGCCAAAAGTGAATGTAGCTGAAAGTGCACACAGAGCCTAAAATTTTAGCTGGTAGTCTTGGTTACTGCTGTCTACAGGTGCCAAGTTTTAGAACAGTAGAGACAGTACTGAAAAAAGAGAACCACCCATTATAAGTATTTCAAAAGCAGCGGCAGGCCAGGATCCCTGCTGTGATAGCGTAACTAATAAATCCATCCTGGACTTGAATTGCACGTATCACCTCCCATGCTTTTTCCAAAACCACAGACATCGAGTGCGATTCATTGCCAGAATTATTCATGCTTTCACTTAAGCCTCAAATAAGAGAATGTGCCATTATTGGGACACACTAAGCTTTCTCTGGGAATATTATGGTGTTCATTTCCCTGCTGGAGTTCAGTGACACACTGAACCCAGCCAGCAGAGAATTGAGGAGGGAACCGGGGTGCAACAGTGATCAGAAGAAAATCCAAAATTAAATACTTTGTTCAGAAAGTGCTTTAGCATGTAAAAACTAAGGGCGTGTGTCCATGTAGTGTTTTTCTCTGGCAGAAAAGTGCTGGCAGGGCTCTGGAAAGTGCTGGGATGAAGCGCTTGTGTGGTCTTCTTCTCCTTCTCAGCCTTTCTCTCTTTTCCCTTCCTATACTTGTCCCTCAAGTATTTACAGTTGCATTGGCAAAGTTCATCTTTAATGAATTAATGTGGTTGCCTGAAAAGGAGCGACAGTGATGACAGCAGTGCCTTTCTGAAAAGTTCAGAGTGGGGTGACATCCAGCTTTGGATGGTGTAATAGTCTAGTGAACTTTTTCATGTCAACTTCCTTTCGATCTCAGCCTAGCCTCCTGTTTTTGTACAACTAAAATATGGTAAAATGCTGAAAAGCTATTTAACACCTTGTTCATGTCCATGTCATCAGTCAGGTCTTTGTGGAAGTGCAGGAAAATGAGGTTGTTAAGCCTCTGTCATTGTATTGGAGGCATGTCTTTAAACGACAGAGACTTGAGAAACTTCACTCAGATGTGACATTAGATATCTGAACAGTGAGGTAGAGATCCAGTAGCTTGTCCACCTCACTAAAAAACAACTGCTGCATCTCCTACTGCTGCCTGAACATCAAAAAGTATGATGATTTTGGTGACATTTGTCACACGTGTAGAGCTGAGCAAAGAGTTTGGGGGACTTTAAAAGGCTTGGGTCTTGTTGTTCCCCCCTTCCAGTGGCAGTGTGATGATAACACCAAAGGACACAGGTAAAATAATGCAGAATGAAGGAGGGTGAGGTAAAAGTACGCACTCTGGTAGAAAAATTGTTAAGGTAAGCACATTTTTCCTTCGAAAAATATGTATTTTCTGAAACACTATGAAACCTCTTTGACAGTTATTATATATTAATTTGGACTAATAAAAAATTCCAGTTCCTTTTATAAATAGTACTGGAATGGAAACATTTTGCAAAAAACATGTCAATAAAGAGACGAAGCAAAAACCAAGAATTCCTTTCGCAAAAAGTCAAAATAGCAAAAAACAAATCCCTTCAACCCAGTCTAGGACCACGGAAAATTGTTATATTTAATTTAGATATTTTCTTTTGCAGCTGTTAAGTTTCCTGGAGATCAATAAAGTTCATCAACATGGTTAATGGACATTTTAGGCAGCAAAATAACACAAATGGAAAACGAAAGAGAACTGCAGAGGTAGAACAAAATTTTTGTCAGTTTTAGCCCTTTTTCAAACAGACCTGGAAAAATGCACAAACACACACATACACACTAAAATGGCAACCTTGAGAATGGTTTATTGATTTGTGATCATGCCTGCAGTGACATTTCAATCCTTTTTAACCAGCAAAGGAAATTCCACTGAGCCATTTTTTACAAATGTCACGACAACTGCTGTGTGTGTTTGTTGTGTGTATGTAGGTGCTTGCTTGAACTGTTGTGTTGAATGCTGTTGTGTGCGTCCTGGTGTTAGTTCAGTTTTAAAAGCCTTGCGCAGCTTGGAGCGTCTCTCCTGCCAGCTGCTGACAGTGCTGTCAGTGGAAGAGTCGATAACACTGGACAATACAGAGGAGACGGTAGTGACGGAAGAGATGCGGGTACCTGCCTGTTTAAACAGGAGTTTAGCGAACTTTGTTACATTTAACACTGGAGCTGAGAGATCGGAGCAGGAAACATAGCGGCACTGCCCTCCATTTCTATCATCCTACTCTGTTCCTTTCAGCTGTGTATTTAAGTCATTTGGAGCAATGGTTCTCAAAGTACCCAGAAAAAAGCATAATAATTTATTTTTTATTTTTTAGAATTCCATCCATAAGTAACACAATGACAGAATATATGGCAATTTTGATCATGGATTTCATACATTTTCTTTAGTAAAAAATCTCAAAGCAAAAATCTTATCATCTTATCGTAGTATAATTTAACATATGTTGTGCTGTGTAATTTTTTTTACAACATTTTGATTTGAAATAGTAGGAACAGCACAGGTGTTACTTTTCCTCTTTATTAGGATCCCCCCATAAAGTCATACACACTCATATACACTATAGCCACATAAACACAACAAACTTTACAGCTCATCTCATTGAATCAACAATCAAGTACATACATAAGAGAAACAAAATTGTCATCCTTTCAACAGACATTAAGCCAAACACAAGATTATAAATCAATCACAATTCCTGAAGAATTCATATCAAACTTGATATTTTTTCTTCATACAAATAATTAATAATTCTTAATAAACATAAATCCTTGTCTGAATGACCTTCTTAAATGATACATTTATCCATCATGTGCTTTCACACACATTTCTCATTCTCTGCCAAGGGGGATTTCTACTTTCATCTTTCCCTAGTTTACACACACACACACACACACACACACACACACACACACACACACACACACACACACACACACACACACACACACACACACACACACAATTGAATAATGGTTCCTGAAATGTTTGGAGATGCTGTGTTAACAAAATTTTGAACCAATCTTCAGTATTCTCTTGAAAAATATGCACTGGCAATGAATTTCACCTGATCAGGGCTCTATACATGACTTTCTTATCATATTTTTTTCCATTTTACATAGCATGAACCTTCTTTCTGTTGCATATCATGTTTGACAATTGTCTTGAGCAAAGTGATAGAATAACCTTTCATATAATAGCTTTGGTGAATGTGTCACCAGTACATTTCTGATTTAACAAAGCATAGGAGGATCTCAGACTGTCATGGATGTCCATTACATTAGTTCTGTAAGAGTAAAGCACAACATGCTGCTTTATTTTGAGCTACTTGTAATTTTTTAATCTCTATCAATGAAGTACTAGACCAAATCACGAAACCATAATCAAGCTTTGACAGAAATAAAGCAGGGTTAGGGTTAGAACTTGTTCAATGACACCTGGTGGCATAACTTTTAAAACTCTTCTCACAACTGACACACCTCTTTCCATTTTACTCACAATGTTACCAATTTGTTTAGACCAGGATAATTTATGATGAATAAGCATATTTTTTATATTCAGTCCTGGTTCAGCTTTTAACTGACACCTTGATCCTATTATAATACCTATGTTAAATGCTATTCAGCTTTCCTGTTGATGACACTAACTACCAATAACCATAATGAGGACTCTGTTGTATTCAAGTGTACCAGTAGGCCAGTGTGCACAATACCAGCACCCTGAAACCAAAGCAGCTAAATGGAATTCAACTATCACTAATTATTTAGACTTGCATTTTTCCTGCTGTGATATATCAGAATGACTTCTGTGAAAAAGGCCTCTATGTGCACAATCACATACTGTACCTATTATGGTCATGCAAATTTGGTATGCCCACGCAGGTGTTTTTACTTTGTTGCCTAATTTATACTCATGCTGTGTTCATGTCTTTATTCATGTCATATATTTAGTAATTATAAGTTTACAACTTGTAAACAGCATTCCCTTCAACATCCTAGTCATAATTATGACCAGAAAAGCTACAATATAGTCATCTTCACTCTTAATAACAGATAAGCTCCTGAAAACCAAACAAATATGGATTCCTCACATCAGGCAAGACTGTCTTTCAATGTAATCAAAACTAAATTTTAATTTATATGGTGCTACATTGTCATTCTCACAAGACCTCCATGACTCTTCTTTTAGTTATTTACTTTAATCTATTAGAGCTGGAAATGAAGACTACACAGTAGGCCTGTTTCATGATAAATGGTGTATCACCCAAAATCAATATCAGGATTAATTGATACATTTAATTAAACATTCAGAAACAATATCTTAACACACACGGGCACAAGACTTACCTCTCTCAATTATTTGTAATTTACAATAAATAGTCAATCATGGATTATGTTTGCTAAAACTAGAAAATAAAAAGATCTTCTGATTAACCTATATTGTGATTATCACAAAAAGTAATATTATAATGAGAATTGAATAACAATTTCTGGATTCTGTTATCTCATAATTCCGTAAGCAGGATTTTAATATGGAACAACATTATTTTAACAAACGCTTGTATATTAGACTGTGAGATTAAGCTAGGTTTGGACCCAAAAAGCAGGACTCAGACACATGGCTTGCAACAGTTCAAATGCAGTTTAATTGAGAAGTTCTAGAGATGGAAGTTTGGAGAGCTGAGCCAGAAAAATGGTGGAGCAAGGCAGGCAGAGAAAGTTGAGCGCCTGGCTGAAAGCGGGCTGGCAAGACATTGGGAAACGCAGGCAGACAGAGACTACAGATGGATAATGAACCTGAGGCACGGGAAGACAGAGTCAAACAGAGTTCAGGCAAACACGAGTGATTTACTGACTAGGAACTTAAACTTGGCCGTAATGTAGGTACCATACTGGCAAACTGAATGATCTGGCAAAGTGTATAGTGTATCAATACTGCAGGAGCTTGACAAGTGGATGAGTCACAGGTGTACAGATGAATTGGCAGCAGGAGGGAAACAGAGCACTGTACCCAGACAGACACACACAGACAGAGAGAGAGAGGGGGGAGGAGATAGAGATAGAGAGAGAGAGAGAGAGAGAGAGAGAGAGAGAGAGAGAGAGAGAGAGAGAGAGAGAGAGAAAGAACAAAAAGGAACCCACAAGAAACACAGGGGAAGTAGCAGAACAGTCCATGACAGTCCCCTTCGCCCTCAAAATGAGCCACCAGGCCTATACAGTTGAGTCCAGTGAAACTCCCTGATGAGCTGGGGATGCAAGAAAGACTGAGGAACCCAGGACGTCTCCTCCAGGCTGTATCCCTCACAGGTATCAGTAACCACTGCCATGATGGTGGACATATAGGAACTGTTGAACCAAGTAAGCAGGATAGTCATTAGACCTGGTTAGCCTTTTCCGTCTGGCTGATAGTCTGAGGATGGAAACCAGAGTAAAGACCAACAGTAACAACAAGAGCTTGACAGAACGTCCTCTAAACCTTGGATATAAATAGAGGACTCTGGTCAGAATAATGTCCAGCAGAATACCATGGAGTTGGAAGACATGGTGTACCAAGTCAAGCTCTTTCAGGGGCTGTAGGAAGTTTGGGAAGAGCCACAAAATGAACTGCCTTAGAGAATCGGTCAACATGGTGAGTATGACTGTATTACCTTGTGAAGTAGGTAGACCAATGATGCTTATGGGTGACTTGGAACAGCGAGAGGGCATAACAGACCAGCAGGTGGACGATGAGAGGGCTTACCTTGAACACAAACAGTGCAGGCTGAGACAAAGGTGCAGGTATCACTCTCCATGGTGGGCCACCAGAAATGTCGTTTGAGGAGGGACAGGTTGTGGTTCATCCCTGGATGCCAGGAAAAACAGGAACTGTGAACACACTGGAGAACCTGGCAATGGACTGAGTCAGGAACAAAAAGGCAGTAAGGTGGACAATTACTTGGGTCAGGTTGTGTCTGCTGAACCTCTCTTACTAAAGGCTCGATCTCCCAGGAAACTGCTGCCACCACAAAAGGTAGGATGGTGTCTATGCTGTAGGGAGACTTCAGAGACATGTTGGCAGGGAGAACATTAGGTTTGAAATTTCTGGAACCGGCTTGGTAAGTGAGAGTGAAGTTAAAGCTTCCAAAAAATAATGCCCAGTGGGCTTTACAGGACTTTAAACGTTTGGCTGGCTGAATGTAAACCATGTTTTTATGATCGATCTATACCACAAATGGTTGCTTGGCTCCCTCCAGGCAGTGTCTCCATTTTTCTAATGCCAATTTGACAGCAAGCAGCTCCCTATTACCCGCATAATATTTACATTCAGCTAGGGAGAGGCAACAAAAGAGCAGGGCACAGGGATGGAGTGCATGGTCTAGATCAGAGCGCTGGGAGAGAACTGCCCCAATGCAGGTGTCAGAAGCATCAACCTCAATAATAAACTGGCTAAAGGGATCAGGTTGGACCAGGTTGGAGATGGAGGTGAAGGTACCCTTTAACTCTGAAAAAGCTCATTGAAACTCTGGGGTCCAGGAAAACCGAATGGACAAATCTGGGATCTCAGGACTTGGAGAAGCAGAGCATAACAGATTGCAGGCAGGAATGACAAAATTAACTCCAGCTGACTATTTTCCCAGCAGGCCACTGAACATGGGGATTGTGTTAGTTAAACCAGGGGTGACCCTGAAGAACTAGGGGTGTCTGAAGAGAAGAGATAATATCAAATTGAATCATCTCCCATTGTTGCCAAACGGAACCCTTGACATGGGAACAGTATGAAGAGTTACTCGGGCCAAAAATCTCCCATCTAGCAGTAGCACTAGCAGGTAGGGATTCAAGATGTTCAAGGGGAATACCAGACTGAAGGGCCCAATTACTATCCAGGTAACTAGCCTCTGCACCAGAGTCAACCCGAGCTAGTTGAAGTGAAGTGAACTGATTATAACAAAGGGTAGCTTGAATTTGTATTCTGGGTTTACATGGAGCAAGGGAATCAGTCTGGCTCACCAGTACCCCCACTGCCTCTGGTGAGCCATGTTTTTTAGCCAAACAGGACAGGAAGGAAGAAAGTGACCAGATTGACCACAGTACAGGCACTTTCCCTGCCTTATCCTGGAGAGCTGCTCGGCATTGGAAAGATGGGCTCTGCCTAACTGCATGGCAGAAAAGATGGGAAATGAAAAAGCTTGTGTCACAGGGAATGAATGAACTCCCAATCTGGCAAGAGGTGAGTGGGGAATGGAAGTGCCCTGACTTCTCCCTGCATCTCTCACAGATTATCAAGTCCAGTGGCTAGGGAAACAAGAGAGTCGAAATTAATGAATCTTCGTAGAGCCTTATCATCCCACTTTGAGTCTGCTGCCAGTGTCCTAAACTTCATAGAAAAATAAGCCACACTCCTAGATCCCTGGAGGACATTTGATAGACGTTTAGCAGCATTTCCACAGTGATCTGGATGATCAAAAACCCCTTTCATTTTTGACACAAAATCATCATAAAAGAGAGTGACTATGTAGTGATTTGCATTAACTGCTTCTGCCCAAACCAAAGCCCTTCCTCTCAGAAGTCTCATAATATAATGTAACTTTGTTTGATCCAAAGGGAAAGTCGGCGCTTGCTAATTGAACACCAAAGGGCACTGAAGGAGGAAACCCTGGCATTTTATCAGATCCCCAGCAAAGGGTTCCAGGTCAGGAACGTAGGACTCCCTGGGGAGAGATACAGGAGGTGGAGATGAAGGAATTGCGCTGCAGAGACTGGCGGGGTTAACGTTAACATTGCCACTTGATTAGTTAATTGAGTGATTTGATTTACCATAACCTAGTTTAGAGGGTCAGAGTGAGTAGCTTGTGCTGTCCCAGTAATATTCCTTGAGTGGGTGGAGATTGCTTTCTGGATGTTTATTGTTTCTGGGTCTGAATCTGCTGGGTCCACGCTGCCTAGATCATTCTGTGAGGTTGATGACATATTTGATTTCCAACATGGTCGGACCACATGACAACCAGTTCTGAGCAACCATAAATCAGCATAACACAGCTGTCAGTAGGTGTCCTGACTCCTTACAGGAAACAGAAAGTTTGTTTTCCTTTTCCACTGCAGCACAACTAAACAGTTTCAGTAATAGTTATGACAAATGAGGCAATGTTGGATGCTTCCATTTCCTGCTTTTCCAAAAAAATATTTAACAGTGGTACATACTGAACCTTGAATTTTGTGTACTGTTACACTCCTAATGAATGCCATATACAGTATCAATCCCTTATTCAAAATTATTATATACAAAATTTATAGAATCATTATGCGAGAAATGATGATGGCTATAAATCCAGAATCACAATATTCTTCAGAAAATAAACTCTTGTATCTCAAGCTGTCAATCAGTAAAAAGTTCAAGGTAGAACAGAATAGAAAAGTGTCTAGATCCTTTTTCCCAATATACATAAGGGTCTGGCACTGGTCAGAATGACTTGATTTCACAAAATATGGGAGCTATCAGTCATTGCTAAATGCTGATGGACAAACAGCAGTCACTGCTCAGGAAATCCAGCCAAAAGTGAATGTAGCTCACAAAGCCTAAAATTTTAGCTGGCAGTCTTGGTTATTGCTGTCTGCAGGTGCCATCAAGTTTTAGAATAGTGGAGATAGTACTGGAAAAAGAGAACCACCCATCATAAGTATTTCAAAAGCAGCTGCAGGCCAGGATCTCAGCTGTAATGGTGTAACTAATAAATCTACCCTGGACTTGCATCGCATGTATCATCTCCCATGCCTTTTCCAAAACCATGGATATCAAGTGTGATTTATTGCCAGGATTTCACTTAAGCCTCAAATAAGAGAATGTGCCATTATTGGGCACACAAAGCTCTCTCTGGGAAAATTAGGGTGTCCATTTCCCTGTTGGAGTTCAGTGACATGCTGAACTCTGCCAGCAGAAAATTGAGGAGAGTACCAGGGTGCAGTAGTGATCAGAAGAAAATCCAAAATTAAATACTTTGTTCAGAAAGTGTTTTAAACTAAGAGGATCATATCCAGTCTTAAACCAGAAAGCCACTACTAAAGCAGTTTATCTTCAATGAATCAGATTCACATCTCAATCTGTGTCCCTCTGCACATTTATAACATATGATTACTTATATTTCTTATTTGTGTGCAGATGATGATCACACCAAAAAACACTGCTAAAATAATGCAGAACGAAGAAGGGTGAGGTGAAAATTTACACTCTGGTAGAAAAGGTAATGACATTTACCTTCGAAAAAACATGTATTTTCTGAAACACTATAATGCTTCTCTGGAGGTTGATTTGTGCTTATATAAAATGCCAATTCCTTTAATGAATGGTAGTGCACTGGAATGTGAATTTGCAAAATGTATCTAATACCAAACATGTCATTAAAAAGACAAAGCAAAAGAATTCCTCAACAAGAAGTCAACATAGCAAATAAAATCCCTTCAACCCAGTCTAGGAACACAGAAAATATGCTATATATTTAATTTAGATCTTTTTTCTTTGCAGCTGCAATGTTTCCTGAAGATCAATAAAGTTCATCTTATCTTATCAACATGGTTTATGGACATTTTAGGGAGCAAAATAAAACGGATGAAAAATTAAATGGAACTGCAGAGATAGAACAAAAATTTTTGTCAGTTTTGGCCCTTTTTCAAGCAGACCTGGAAAAATGCACAAACACACACATACACACTAAAATGGCAGCTTTGAGAATGGTTTATTGATTTGTGATCATGCCTGCAGTGGCATTTCAATCCTTTTTAACCAGCAGAGGAAATTCCACTAAGCCATTTATTACAAATGTCATGACAACTGCTGTGTGTGTTTGTGTGTCTATGTAGGTGCTTGTTTGCTTGCACCTTCCTGAATGTGTATGTAAGCTATGTGATTTCACCTGTGCTTATATTTTGTGTCCATGCCTCTATGTATACTCCGACAGCTGTGTGGACATTTAAAGTACAGGTAAAAACATATATGCCCAAGGTGTGTATGTATGGGTGCGTGCAATAACCACCCTTCCTGCAGGGAGTTATTTCAGAGAAGACTTTGGCAAGCATAGAAAAATCACTATGAAGAACAGAGAGAACAGGAAGGAGAGCAGTCACAATGTGGAGGGAGAAAGAAAGAAAGAAAGAGATAGTCTGACAGATTGGGAAAAATATTAAGGAAATCAAATGAGGGAGAGAGCAAAAGAGAAAAAGACAGACATGGTGCAGTGATATAAAAGGGAATGACTGGCTGTAATTGTTATACCATTGAATTTAACTGACAAAATATTTATAATCTTATTATGTATATTTATTCTTTATTTTAAAATGATCTGTTTGCAATGATTTCTTTTTTCCTATGAGAAATATTATATGAGAAATATTATTCAATTCACCCGGTTACCAGTGACAGTACAATCAAGCGCACTTACAGAGCAGCTGCCCCCACACTAAACTGATACAGCCCACATGAGTTTCATGTTTTACCTGTAAGACTTGTGTTTTCAAGGATCAGTGTGTAGGACTTAGTAGGCATCTAGTGATGAGGTTGCAACCAACTAAATACCCTGCCCCAAGGGTCAGACTGAGAACAAACTGGGCTGGCCCAATTATTCCCCAACACAGCAATTAAGAGTTGCATAAAGCAATGACTGTATGAATGAGTGTATTTATAACATATAGGCTAAGCAATAGATATCAAATTGGCACCTTAACAACAGGTGTACATATGGTGTTTCATAAAATAATGTTATAAATAAATAGCCAAGAAATTGAGGAAAAGTTGGCATCCAAAGAGGTGCACACAGGATTTTATTTGTTTGACAGTGGCATGCCAGTACCCTATTGGAGCAGACCAAGAGTGACTAATCAGCTGAAATAATTAAAAAAAACAAAAAAAAAACAGCATAGAACGAAGGTTTTAAGCAGCGAATAGAATAGAATAGCATGTACCTACCTTAGGCAGTAAGAAAACCTCTCATTGGTGCACTCTTCTCTGCCATCCTGTCGATTATTCCATCTGTGTCCAAAGCCATAAGAATGTCGTTTTCTGTAGCCATAAGTATGAATGCTTCAATATGCTCTTGTGAGGTAGTATTCCATAATCTATTCTCAATTCATTTTAAAGTTGAAAAAGCTGTGCTCAGTATGATGAATCCCCTCTGGCTCCACTAGGTAGCAATATCACCTGCTGGGAGGTTGTTGTCATGCACCTTTTGCTCGTCCCCAGCAGCAGCCTCTTCCTCTTGCCCCTGCTCTGCACTGGAATCAGCCTGCTGCCCATCTGTCCAGACTCTTTCCTCCTCTTGATTTGGCGAGGGTGGACTGTTAATGTTATAACTGCAGCTAGCAGGATTTTTGAATAATAAATGTGTTGACTTAGAACATTTTGCAGCATCAGTCTAGAGATTTTTTTAAATTTCTCTCTGGCCTTTTCCACTCCACCTTTTTGCTTTTTGGGACCTTTATCCATTTCATTTGTATTTTTGATTAAAATTCTACTCTTTCATTTAATTTGATTATTCCCTGCTTGACCTCTGACATTACATGGCTGGACGGATCCACTTGAAGGGGTGGAGGGAGGTGACGATGGTCATTACCAATGCCTGTACCTGCCTATTGACGTACCATGTAACCCCCAATCAGATGGTCTGTTCCAACTTCAAGTGGGCTATGGCTGGCAGGTCAATTTTGCTGGTGGTGACCTTGCAACCCACTAAGTGGGCTGGCCCATCTGTCATTTGCCAGAATTGCCAGTCCAAGCCTACCTGCCCCTCACCCTCCCCTTTCATGTAGGAGAACCTATACAGTTGCTGCGAAACTCCAAAGGCTACTGTAGAAACATGGTGGTACCACATGGTCCCTATGTAGATATAAGGGCTCATTCTAAGGTAATGAAAACATAACAATGCTTATTTTTATGGGATTATACACTGCTTAAAACATACTCATGAATATAATATTCCATTTCTGCCAAGTCAATTTTGCTAGATACCACTAAATTCTACACACTGAACCTTTAACGCTGTTGTTCATCATTTGTGATGTGAAAACATCAGATTTCCACAGTCAGAGAAATAAAAAAGTATGTTTCCTGGGGTTAGTTCAGTTATAAAATCCTAGCGCAGCTGTCAGCTGAATTCCAGTGATCACACTGGACAGTAGAGGATGAGATGGTTGAGCCACTGGTGTGTGTTGTGTTTAAACAGGAGTTTAGATGACTTTGCTGCATTTAAGAGGAGCTGAGAGCTCATAGCAGGAAACAGAGTTGCTCTGCATCACACTGTCCTCTGTTTCCATCATCCCACTCCGTTTCCATCACAGTTATGTATTTAGGTCATTTAGAGACAAGAATCTGTAAAAGTTTACAGTCTGTCATGCTGTCATGCTGCGTTACTCTGTGGATAATGATGTGGCTAAAAAAAGCAGCAATTTGACTGACAAAATGCGAGTCATACTTTGGGCAATATTGTGCCTAATTATAGTCATGCTAGTAACAAATGTGGTACACCCACACAGGTGTTTTCACTTGTTACCTAATTTGTATGGGGCTTTTTCCCTATCTTTATTCAAGAGCATGGTCTTTCAATTTGAGTGCATGATTTCATGATTTCACATTCAGATTTTGTAATTCTTTCCCTCAAATCCCTTCCCTCACACCCAAATAGCCCCTGCTTGCATTTAGATTTGTTCTGCTTCTGATCAAACTGTATGCTTGTACTCAGATGTATTGTAGCTTGCACAGATTTCCTGCTCCATCTTCAACCCTTTTAAAATTTGAAGAAAAAAAAAAAAAGAATATAGCCCTGGCGGGTGGGAGTGGATGCTAAAGATTATTCAACGGTCTAAAAAGTAAAGTAAATGTGCCCACAAGGTTGCAGGGATCACGTCATTGGTCAACACTACACATTATATTGGCATTCTATCGGTTGGGGAATTTTGACAGAGTTATTGCGCAAAAAATCCAAAAGCAGAGTAGAAATCTGTGAGCAGATGTTTCACAAGGGCACAGAAGCAGCGTATGAAAGGAAAGGCTGACGCTGGAGAGCTGGAAATCTGTGCAAGCAACAATATATCTTAGTGCAAGCATACAATTTGATCAGAAGCAGAGCAAATCTAAGTGCAAGCAGGAACTATTTGAGTGCAAGGGCAGGGTTTTATGGGAAAGAATTACAAAATCTGAACGTGAAATCAATAAATCATGCTCTCAAATTGAAAGACCATGCTCTTGAATAAAGATAGGAAAAAAAAAGCCTCATTCCTTACTCTCCTGTTATCTTTCATTTGTTAGAGTAGGACGATGAAGACTACACAGTAGTCCTTATTCATGATATGTGAGAACACCTCAAATCAATATCATGAACTGTTACATTTAATTAAACATAATGAAACAATTTGAAACACACATCAGGGCACAAGATTTAAACAGCCAATCATAGATCATATTTTCTAAAAGAAGAAAATAAAAAGATGTTCTATTGTGACTGTCAAAATAAGCAAGATTAAAAATAGATTTGTTTCACTTTTCTGGCTTATTCCATCAGTGGTATTTTAATATGGAGCAACATTATTTTAACAAATGCTTCTATAGTAGACTGCTGCATCCAACACTGACCAACCTTCTTGTTTTTACCAGCTCTTTCTCATATGTGCCTGTCCCCAGCTGCATTTGAGTTGTTTTCTCTTTACAAGTTAGATGAGACTCACTGCCAAGTGATGATGAATGGTTACAGGTTCACTTTCATTCATAAAACTACTGTCTTAAAAGACAGGTTATTAAGAAATGTTTTGAAAGAATAACAGAATCAATATGTGAATGGAACAAACAAACAAAAAGATTCTTCACTTTCTGATGTAATGATGTGTCTTTCATTTTTGAGCTATGAGAAGACATCTAAGAAAAACCCTGACGTACAGTATGTTGCAACAGACACAACACCTGAGGCATGGAGGGGAAAAAAGCTCTTTGGTGGACTTCTTACTAAACTAGGAATCTGGACATGAACCGAGGAAAAAAAGCAGAAATAAAGAGAGAGTGTTAATTCAACTGAGAATAAAGCAATTTTCAGTACCACTACATATTTAAATGTATGTTTGTGTAGTCCAGCTTCATTGATGTAATTGCACCACGCCATGTGTAAACTCAACCTCACTAGTTTAAACACTCCTCTACACTTTTTGAGTTGGTCATTTCAAGTAAAAGATAAGAAGAAAACACTCTCCACTTCTGTGGTCACATTGTGCTGGTGTACAGAGGGTTTATGGATCAAGTTAGGCTAAATAACACAAGCAAATGCAAAGTAACAAATGCAACTTCACTGTGCTCCACATAATAGGTCTCTTGCCTCCTTGGCATAGCATTTTTATTTTAAAAGAAGAGATATTGGCTGTTGACAGTTTGTTTCATCCCCTCTTGTCGGTGACTCGTCCTCCCTCCTCCTTCACTGTCTTACTAACATAAATCATTGCTGACAGTCAATAAGCTCCTTGTCTAAAAGTTTTAAGTGGCCACCAAAAGGTCAGAACGTCTCAAATACCTCAGAGAGAGGTACAAGAGCCCAGGTACAGACTATCTGCTGTCTAAGCAGCCATGGCAATGACAGTGATCCAGCACTCCACAGACTGCAGCTGGGTCCCTTGCCTCCAAGATACAGAATGTATCTGGATCAAAAGCTCAGACGATAAATGACAAAGCCAAAAATGTCTTCAATCCAGTAAATCTCTGAATGTTACTCCAGAAAGTGCTGGTTGGTAAATGTTCTTTATGACCCCAAATGCGTGAAAATGAAACTTAAAATTATTTAGCCCAAACAGCTTGAGACAATGAAATGTTTGTTATCTACGTAAATATTTATAATAAATCTAGATTGCTGTACAACAAAGTTTGCCTGCTTTAAAAAATGGTTACTGTTTTGTACTGTAATAAATATCAGAAAGGTTTAAACAATTAAAAACTACAGCAAGTGGGTTAGCATACTAACATTTAATAATTAGCACCAAACACAAAGTACAGCTGAGGCTAAAAGGAATGTTATTAATTTTGCAGGTTTTTGTTAAACACCAAAGTACTGGATGCATTTTGACCTGATAATACTGCTAAAGGTAAAGCATCACCATTGTTTAAAAATGAATTATGAGGGGAACATGAATGTGTGAACCAAAATTTAATGGAATATATCTAATACTTGTTGGGACATTTAACCAAAACTCACAAATGTGAACTTCTTGGGGGCAGTAAAGAAAAAGTCAGGAGATCACCAAAGTCATTAAGATGCATCATATGTGGATGCATTATCCGCAAGGACCAACATTATTATCCAAAGAGCCATGGCACTATTATGGCCAAATGAAAAAATATTTCATTTTCTATGATGTGAAGTGATCATCTGCTTAGCTATTCTGTGTTTAGTTTTTTGACAAAAAAAATGACAACTGCTGCACCGCAGCAGATGTCAGTAAGTTTAAATGTTCAGCGGAGTGGTTGAGCAATTACCCAGAAGAATGAATGTTTACCATTATTATGTTTTCAATGAATAGAGGACTCTTTTTTTTTACCACAGGACACAAATACTTTCTTCAAATATATGTGCTAGCGTGTGTGTGTGTGGACACGCATGGTTGCACATGTGCTCCTTGTATTTTAGAGACAGATGGTGCAGTCGAAAGAAATCTATAAACTCATCTTCTTTTGACTTCAAGGCAAACAGACTGGTTTCATATGTTTTGGATTTGTTGCCACAAGATACATGCACGATCCCATGCATACACACACGCACACACACTTCAAACATCAGCCTCACAGTTTTGCAATATGTCTGTCCGTCTCTGTCTGTATCTTTTATACCCACACACTCTGTTTGTCTGCACCAACCACCCAAATGTGTGTCAGGTTATAATACTGGGATTTTTCTTATTCCGGTGACAACTCATTCTGTCATGTTTATATTCACATATAATATTTGTAGCACTGGCTGATTGCATCTACAGAGTGATGATGGGCAAAGTGAAGGAGGTCATAGCAATGTATGTATGTATCTGTGCATGTGAATGTGTATGTGTGGATGATAAACAGGATAGATGAAGTTTTAATGATTGAGAGTGTTAGTGATCTTGACATATGTTGCATCCAGGGAGCTGAGAGGTGGATCTCTGTGCATGTGTGTATTTGTATCATCTATTTATTGTATGTGAGTGAGTGTGAGCATGCCTGTGCCTGCAGGTGTAAATGAAGTGTGAAATGACAAATTGCACAACATGGTTGGATGAATGATGATGGTGGTGAGTAAAAGGGATGAAGGATGTGGTGAAGGGATAATGTTTTTTTTCCTTTATTTTAAGTCTGTTCATTGGTTTTTTTTTAATGACAGGTAGGTTATATATTACAACAGCAGCACTCTGTTAAACATAGAAGAAAGGCAAAGTAATGTCCAGTTAAAGCAAAGCACTATGATTAAAAATATATATACAATTATAGTAGAACAAGCAGCAAGCAAAAAAGGAAAAATAAAATAGTTTACATTTTTAAATAATACATATTATCCAGGAAATAGAAAAACAAAAAACAAAAACTACCATTAGCAACAACAGTCATCCCGAAGATATGTTAATGTAATAATCCATGAACAGGACCTTAACACATCCTGTCAAGCATAGGAAGTATATGACTCAATTCACTTCTGATCTTCACTTCTGCTCATTGTTGTCCATTTGTTTCTATCAAAGTTTCTATCAAAGTTTCTATCGTTCAGAGTTTGGAGAAACAGGACCAGTCATAAGTGGTTTAGTTTAGACTTAGTTTAGCCAAGCAGAGCCATTCTTGGGTCAACTTCAGTGAGTGTAGTTACGGTCCGCTATAACATATTGACAATTTGGAAGTTGTAATTCAAAAGGAAAAGAAAGACAATGACCTGAACATTTTCAGAATTCTCTAATCTTCAATAAACTAGCACGTGTGTGCCCATCAAAATAGGCAAGATATTTTATAACATATAAACCTGATTTATTATAGTCCTGATTAAACAAGCATTTTAACATATTAACCTGGGTTTGTCATCAAAACACATGGAGGAGCTCACAGACTAGCGAATATAAAGGTCCTGTGATTAAATTCTGTATATAATTGATGCACCTTTCATATTACTCTGATAGAAACGTTTCTGTCAGGGACACATTGATGCAACTTTTTATCTCCCAGTAACAGTTCTGATAACTCAACTTTGAGTATCTGAAGATACCAATTACCAATTCGGTACCAGTGTTTTCTTGATGGTACCCACCTGTGGCAGACATCTTTGTGTGTTCCTCCATTGACCAATGCTATTTCTTTTTATTAGCTTTATTTGTGTGGGTGTGTGTGTGTGTGTGTGTGTGTGTGTGTGTGTGTGTGTGTGTGTGTTTAAAATGTATTTACAAATTTTGTCTTTAGAGTCTTTCTCAGGTATGTTTTGTTATCTATGGGTAGGGAGCGCAAAGTAAAAAAATCATTGTACAGTGCAATTGGCTGTTTTCTGTGTATATAACAATAAAGATATGCTCTGATTTGATTCTTTTTCCCAAATTTAAAATTTGCGTACCTCACCACGTAGAACTCACAGCTCATACCAGATCTTCTTAATACGGTGCCGATTCCAGTCCAATTGGATTTGTGCATCCCTAGATTTTGTGTGATAGAAAAAAACAATCCTTGCAAAATTGGGGACAGCGTATGTGTTGCTTCAGTCCGTTTATTATCAGAGTTAAAGAGTAACTGATATCTTACATTCTGGACCCTATTTTCCCATCATTTGGGGTTTAAGTGACTAATGGGGACAAAAATGTCTGGAATTAGTTCAGTATTGAGCGAGATTGCTTCAGCCAGCCACTGCAATGTAATCCTTGGCAGCAATCGGTCGATTACTGGGAAAAAATAGTGGTTAAGAAGATGTCTGAAGATTCCAGTTGCACTCTTGACTCTGTTTGGCTGTTCACCATGGACTCCTACAGGTGGTGAGACTGTGCTTTTCTACTCACCTGTGGTCACTGCATTTCAGTGCCCACTGAAGAACACGTTAGTATTCTCACTGCTGGAAATATGTGGATGTGTCTGTGGATCGCCTCATCATTCATCATTCACTCTGCTGTAACACACTAGAACATAGAGAGGAGCAGAGAACCCTGTATTTGTATTGATATTTGTTGAGGCAGCAACATTATTTGTATTTGTATTTGAATACAAGTGTAAATAGGCTTAAAAATGTAGTTTTTGTTTTCATTATGCTTTTAATTTTAGGATATTAAAGTGGTAAAATAAACGTTCATGAATAAACTAATTTACGAAGGAGGTCCCCACACCAGTTCTCTAACTCCAGTCTCCTAAATCATAGATGATTGCGCTGACTACTGAGCTTAGCTGATCATATCAGTGCAGAAAGACCTCTACTTATTTATACACCCATAACACAGAGACAACACAGCATGTAACATGTAGGGAAGAACTTCAAAAGCAATTCTTGCTTTGCACTTTTCATTTATTGCCCATTTTTTATAACCTAACTTTGTGGAAGGGAGAAGGGAAACAACAGGTTATGGAGAGTCCCTTGAAAGAACTTAGCTTGTGTCAGTACCTCAGCTTTATCTCTGGGGAACACATGTTTGAGAACCACTCTACTAGGAAACACCAAAGATCAAAAATGTAAACAAATATTTCATTTGCGAATTTGAAACAAAATTGCTTTCTTGGATTGGTTAATTTGACTAGGGCATCACTTATGATTATTTTCATTATTGATTAATCAGCAAATGAATTTCTCAATTAGTTGATTAATCTTTTAGCCAAAGAGGCCTAAGTACCTAAGTACTCCAGTGCAACTACTGCAAGGGTGTACTTGGACACTATTATAGTAACGCCCACAGCAACTGAAGCTAGAAGATTCTGTAGCCAACAATATGTTTGAAGTTGTGCCACACATGGAGCTGTTTCTCACTTTGGATAGATGTATTTGCCAGTTTTGAAATTTGTCAAAATGTGAGTAAGTTAAGGGCCTGGAGCCAGGGAGGAATCTAAGGTAAATTAGATCTGAAGTATATATCTAGTAAAAAAGATCATAATGAAATCTATTTATCAGTGGAAAGTATGTTTATGTGACAACATTATCATTATGATATGTATTTACAACTGTTGTGTCCTTGGTCCGTTTTTTGTTTTGCCTGTTTTATATAGTTCACCAAAACGTACTTACCTCTGGCTCTAAGCCCTGCAAATACTTTGACTCAACCCACCAGTGGTAAATCAAGGTGATGATGATAAATGATGTACAGTCACTAAGGGAATAGTTTTTATTTAGCTTTTCTAGAGGGGCAGCATCAGTGCAAGAGCAGGCTGTCAACTTCAGAGAAACCACATCTTTGGAGTGATGCCATGTTTTCATTAGGGAACTAACAGTGCACACATATAAACACACACACATGTATAAACACATTCAGCGTATCTCAAGCATGCTCACTTCCCATCTCTGCTTTTCTCTCTTTTTGACTTTCCCCATCCACCACAGTCACACAACACCCACACACATACACAAACTCATATCTGTATGTGATTAATTTTTGCATGTAACATCTGGACCCGGATGTTCCTCCTGAATACTTATCAGGCTGGCCTCATTGGAGAAGGTGCATTCAGATGGAAAAATGTCAGAAAGTTTAAAAGTCAGACTGGATACACACAGGCACACATCATTGTTTATTTAAAAACCCTGTGTACTATGTGATGAATCAGGTCTGGTTTGCACAAGATCCAATTAGTCCCTGATTTATTACCGTAATAAAATAGTTGCTACTATCTAAGAGAGCAGGACTTAGAACTTAAATAATAAGGTATTTAATATGTAAAAATGTCAAACAGCATCCATTAATTAAAGGTAGAAAATACTGTACAGACATCTGACCATTCAATCTAAAATGAGATATTGGGCAGTTTAAATATATGACACTTTCTGTATTGCTGATATCTGGCTGACTCTACAAAGAATTTTACCAAGGTTAACTGAAATTTGTAGTAACTTTTCAAAAAACTAGTCTTTGTTTTTACAAAGAAGTACACAAAGGCAGTGTTCATTTCTAGCCAATGACCATGGATTTATTGACTAAAATGACAGTTGTCATGAGAAGATTTTTAAAGCTGTGGCTAGCTAGCATACAAATACCAATGCCAAAACTTGGTTGAAAATTGAGTCTATGACTTTTTAATGTTTCCTGTTGATTAGATTTTTTAATGAGAGGCCTGCAAAAAGGGTCTTAAAGCATATAATGGCTACATACATGCTACTGTATCGTAGTGTAGTTTGTGGTTTGCTCTGTAGAGCTCGTTATCCATCATGAATAAAATGTAATTAAATTGTTATCCATCCTAATATAACCCTTGGTTGGTTTGAAAGCCTAATATAAAAAAAACATACTTGGACATGCAACACAAAGATTTATGACTGATTGTATTTTCAAACAGTTTGCTTCGCTTTTACAAATGAAAAGGATTAGAGGATGATAAATAATCAATGAGTTTGGAAACAAGTTGAACTGTTGGAGTGTAAAATGAAGTTCAGAAATGGAGACTGGAGACTAAATTCTATACTCCAGCACCAATGCAGTTGATGTTCCAGTCCTGTAACCCCACACAGTAACACTGTAGGTTTTACTATGTGGGACAGGCCTACCGAGCCTTTATAATTGCTGAACTTTGATTGGACAATTGCTGTTTGGGGATTGGGTTTACTGAACAGTGGGTAGCAATAAACATTAAATAAATTAATTGGCAAAATGGATTCTCAGTACAGTATTTTGAGACATGTCTAGACTGTTAAATGCTACCATACGCATTGTATATGTTTTATCAGCCCATTTATTATCATTTTATAATTGCTTGACTTTGATTGGACAATTGCTGTTTAGGGATGGGGTTTGTGAACAGTCAATGGCAATAAATATAAAACAATTAGGATTGTTAAAATAGATATTCAATACAGTGTTTTACAATGATGCCCTTACTTTGTATTATAAGGTTTAGAGTATGTTTTTCAATCGCACTTTGTTCAGAGTCATTAGTTAGACAGCTTATTTTTCCACTCTTATACCATCTGTGGCTACCTCTTAAAGTTTATATCAGATGTACCTAGGCATCCTTTTGAGATTAGTATTTTAGAGTCTAGACTATTAAATGCTACCATACAGCTACAATTTATTTTTAAATATATATATGCATAAGACCATATATATGCCTAAGACCAAGAAAATGGATCATATCACTCCGAACTACGAAGCATCTAGACCTCTCAGGTCGTCTGGATCAGGTTTGCTTTCTGTCCCCAGAGTCAGAACTAAACACAGAGAAGCAGCTTTCAGTTTTTATGCACCACATATCTGGAACAAACTCCCAGAAAACTGTAGGTCTGCTGCGACTCTCAGTTCTTTTAAATTGCAGCTCAAGACTTGTCTGTTTGCTGCTGCCTTTGATTAAACCACATTAAAGGTTAATATTTTACAATGTTACTTTTATTCTCTTCTTTTATCTGTCTTATTTCCTTTTTAGCTTCTCTTTTATTTTATTTCTGAATGTAACATTTTTTAATTGTTTTCAGTCTTTTTACTTGTCTTGCTTTTATATTCTGTTTTAATGCCTTTTATGATCTATATTTTAACTGCCATAAATATTATTATGTCATTGTTGATGTTTTGTTACATATTTTATTTTATAGGATTTATTTTCTTAGATGCTTATTTGCGTAGGAACCTTATTTGTGTTCCTTTTTGCGTGTGGGACATTTTTGTTGTTGTTACAATGCAAACACACTAGAGGTATGAAAACAAAAAAAGCAGGAGAAGTACGTAACTCTGCTAAGAAGTTAAGTTTAAGAAGAGCAACCTTCTATTTTATTTGCATTGTTGAAGATTTATGTTTCATTTTCAAGAATTATATTTTGTGAAGAACCATATTTGTTTCTCAAGATTTTATTCGTTCAAGTGGACTCATTCCCTCTCGGTTGTATGCAGCCAGTGAGGTATGTTTGTTTACATGTGTTGTATCACGCATATGACTTTACAGTCGGTGTGTTGAGAATGTATCTGGCTTATAACGATGTATAGTGATGATAGGGTGGAGAAATAAAGCCATCTGTGACAGAAGAACTGTGGTGGTCCTGTGTAATTCCTGGAGGGAGTGATATATGTAAAGCACTTTAAATTGCCTTCTTGCTGAAACATGCTATACAAATAAATTTGCCTTGCATATATATATGTGTGTGTGTGTGTGGGTGTGTATGTGTTGACTGCTTCACATTTTTAGACAAACCTAAAAAAAAGATTTAGTACACATGTCAGATGGAGACATGCACATCATAAGGCTTATAAGTTTGATCCTTTGAATCTTTTCAGCCTTGGTATGTTTTCCAGGTATCTGTATAACATTTATAATGCTGCATGAAACTGCACAAATGACCTGCAGCTTCTCCTTGAGTTCAATTCTCTAATTTACACGTACATATGTAAATACATATGTAATATAAGATATAATACTTATTGTTAGATCATGATCATGATATGGTTCAATAAGAGGCAGGGTGACATAGTGACTTGGGAGAAATTCCTAATTCTCTGTAACAGTCAGTATTTTCCATCAGTGGCCATGTCAGGTCAAGTCAAGTCAAGTTTATTTATATAGTATTTCATACAACAGGTGTAGACTTAATGTTCATCAAGTAAAAAGCAAAAAGAAAAAAAACAAAACAGGCAAAGATCATACATGACAAAAACATACAAGATAAGAATATATAAGAATAAGAATGTATTACATATATAAAAACATGTAAGATGAGCTGCAGCTGCAGCATTTTGAATGTACAACAAAAAAATGCATTACAGTAATCAAGTCTATTAGAAATACATGCATTAACCAGATTTTCAGAGTCTGACTGTGACAAGAAGCATCTTACTTTAGATATATTTCTAAGATGATAAAAGGCAGTCTTGGAGATATTAGATATGTGCTTCTGGAATCCAGATCCACATCCAAATTCACATCCAAGTTTTTTGTGTGCTCACAAGGTTTCACTGACAGGAGATTCAACAAAGAGTAAATCTGGTGCCTCAGAAGCATTTGGACCCACTAAAATAATGTCTGTTTTGTCCTCATTTAGATGTAAAAAAAATTGTGGCCATCCAATGATGATTGATATCTGCAATGCATTGGATGATGTTCATTGGGCTAAGGTTGTTGGCAGAAATAGATACGTATGATTGTGTGTCATCAGCATAGGAGTGATAAGAAATATTGTATTCACTGACCCAAGTAGGAGTATATAGAAATTAAATAGCAGTGGACCAAGAATTGACCCTTGAGGGGCTCCATATGGAATGCTGACTTCAACTGATTCAAAGTTACCAACAGAAAGAGAAAAAGATCTTCCGAAAAAGATCTAAGGCCTAAACAGTGTTCTAAATGCTTAAGAAGAATTATTTGGTTAACTGTGTCAAAGGCAGCACAGAGATCAAGAAGTACAAGAATAGAAACTTTATGGTTGACTGGGATAAATTTTAAGATCATTAACAACTCTGACCAGGGCAGTTTCTGCACTGTGGTTAACTCTAAAACCAGATACATATGTATTTGCTGGTATACAACCTTTTCAAGAATTTTGGAAGATTTGAGATTCATCTGTAGTTCTCAAGAACACATGGCTTTTAAGTAAGGAGGCATTAAGAATCTCAGGGACATCATCTACCAAACAGCTGAAAACATTTTTGAACAACTTATTAGGCATTGGGTCAAGAGCATACGTTGCCGAGCTAAACTGCTCCACCACTTCTTGTAGTTAACTATGTTGAATAAGAGCAAAGTTGGACAGAGTGTGGGCAACATGGCACTGAGTTAAGACTGCAGAAGAAGAGAGGTCACACCCACCAGCAGAGGAAGCCACAATATTATTCATAATATTGGAAATTTTATATTTAAAGTATAAGGCAAATTCATTACATTTCTCTGAAGAGCGGGGCTCAGCAGGTATTTGTCTTGGAGGATGGACCAATTTATTAGTTGTACAAAACAGAAACTCACTGAAGGAAATCCTTGACCACATTGTCACACAAAGACAAGGAAGGTAAATTAAAGTCATTAAAGAATGTGACCAGTTACACCTAACAGAATTGGTAAATCGAGCTGACCTATCAGATGTGTCTGCACTAATGGAGCATTTTTTGACAAATTATAAACCAGCTACATGTTTGGGAATCCAAGCAACATTGGAAAAAAAAATACAAACTTGATCTGAAATATGAAATACGTCCATGAACATGAAAGCCTACAGTATCTGGAAACTAAATGGAATGAAAAGGTTTCTCTTCTGCTTTGTGTGCATAATAATTAGTGGTGACTAAAATAGGTTCCCAAAGACAGATTGGTCATGTTTCTATAATTCTGCTTAAATTCTTTAAATATGAAATGTCATTGAATGCTTAATTTATGTCCAAACCATCAGCTATTGTCCTTCTAGTCCTCTCTCTCCTCTAAATAATTTGTTTTTCTAGTTTTTCTCAAGACTCCCTCTCGGTCCCTCTGACTTTCAGTGTGCCTTTAAAATCCCTCCCTGCATCCGTTCATTTTCTCCATCCTTTTTCATTTTCTCTCATTTCAGTCTCCATTCACCCACCGAATTAAAGCTAGTTTTATGGGGGGGAATCAGCAGTGTTATTATCATCAGCAGCACTGACTAATGTCCCTCAACACAAGCATTGTAATGCCACAATCAATACCAGGCTTTAATTATTTAGTGGGTATTGGTGTGCAGTTTGCATTAGCAGTTCTGGAGACTCATAAATGATTAAACATATTCAGTCTGACCCAGCAGTGTGTGTATGTGGGTGTTTGTGTGAGAGAGACAGTGAGAAAGAAAGAAAGAAAGAAAGAGATAGGTAGGAATATATATAAAAATATACTGCTTTGTCAACTTCCAGAAAGCATTTGACTTAGCATAAAGAACTGTTGTATAAATTAAATGGAAGCATTACTGGTGGTAAAATCAATGACTGCATCAAATCCATGAATATCAATAATGATTGTGCGGTAAAAACATCTTTTCATAAAGATGTAGAGCACAACGTTAATCAGCATCTATATAAATGAGTTTGCTCTTACATTAGAACAGTGCAATGGATGGACTTTGTTCAGTTGTCATGGTGATGGATCTATTGCCAATGACCTATTAATTCACTATTTCCAAGTTCAAGACTTAACTTTAGTAGCACCACACAAGATTTTGTAGGGAGGAGAAAATAGCTGGAGTGGCCTTTATGGGTTTAACAGTACAAAGGTATAGTCACATTACATGAAAGAAACATAATGTGACCAAACTTTAACGCTCTTGAACCTGTGACCACTTCCAGTTGTGTTGTTGGGTGTGGTCAAGTGTGGTTGTACTATAATGCCATATCACTGCTGCACAGAAAGCATGTTGTCAATATTGGCTGTGCAAGCAAGATTATTAGACCCAGTGAAGTTACTTACCTTACCACTGCTTAAAATTTCTGCTCTTTGCAGATGATCTGGTTCATCTGCTTCCAGAGTTAAGAAGTGGAAGGAGCTACTTCATACACAACTTTCAAAGTTAAAAATTGTGTTAATTTCTCCCACAGATGTTATGAGACTCACAGTTTGAGCACTTGGCTTTAATCAGAATGAAACTATCCCACTTAAATCATCAGTACAAATGATGAGTAACTGTGTTAGAAAATACCTGGTTCTTTGATAAAAAGAAGTCAAGGTACAACACTGTTTAGACAAAGATTTCAGGGTAGAAGTTAACTACGATTCCCAAGGTGCATTTCAGCAAGAAACAGCCAATCACTGAGCTTAAAATTTGGTCACATATGCTGCCAACGGTGGCTGGAAGCTAAAGATTATAGTGTTGAGAAAACTGATTTTACTACATACAGAGTGAATCAGTTTGAATCACTTTTAATTTCTGAGACACTTTGAGTGAATTCAGCAACTCAAAGCAAGAATCCTAACTTTCCAAAGATGTGTCCCATGAGTACCCCATTAAAGATAGGAGTTGTGTACATAGGAATAGAATATTTATATATTATCGTATGTGTATTATTAATATGATATCAACATATCAGTTTTTGGATATCACGGTTATCGTCAATACTAGTACAATTTAGGTTATCTTTTTTTTTTAAAGATGAAACTTACAGAAACAGTGGCCCCTCCACATGGCAATGGTATTGTCCAATAGTTGAAGTTATAATTTGCCAGTGGTAGAGCTGTTCTGAACACTGTGGTGCTGATAATGATTTACCTGCACAAGTTTATTTTTCTCTCCTTCCATGTTATGTCAGTCAGCTATTCTGCCAGCCTACATATGTATGTACTCTGCCATAATCAAATGGAAAAGTCTTGTTTGATTCTTATGAATAGAATGTGCCTTGTTACTGGTTGAAAGAAAGGCTGAAATTGAACCTGTAAACGTATTTATGGTGACTGCATTTATGTGAAGTTATACAGCAGTGTGGAGAACTTAGTTTGTTCTAGTCTGATCATGGTTTACACTTGGTTTAGTGTGTGACAAGAAGTGGTATGAAAAAAAGGAAATTGAAGTAACTGGTTTTGACTGCATACATTCGGAATTAAATCATCTTCCTTGTGTCTGGTTTGGTTAACAGAATCCACATGAATCTTCTTTAGAGCTTGCTGTCCTTATAAGTTGCCTCGCTGTGCGTGAGTTTGACATGCACATGCGTGATCAGGTGTGAAAGTGTGTGTGGCTGTGTGCATTGATGTGTACAATTCCCTCCCACACACATGTGAGTATGCATGCCCACACTGAAGGTGTGTGTGTTTGTGAGTGTGAATTAATTGCAGTTGTGTGTGGGGATGTTTTTTCTTTTTCTTTTTTCTATTTTGAGCCTTTGAAATCCTATAATGTGAACCTTGTCACTCCATGCCTACGGTCTTAGAAAATCAAACTGAAAAGTGTGAACAGCATGAGTTGTTCAGGTGTAAGTCTTTGTAGTCAAAAGGTCTTTGATATCTGGCAACTTTTTAAGGCCATGTAATACTGGTTGTGCAGGTAGGAGGGAGAGCAATTAACTTACTCATAGCTGAACTAAGCAGCACATTAAAATTAATATAAAACTTATTTGAAAAGTAATGAAATCTGTCGTGTTTGACATTTAAAATTCAGCTTTATATTCATAATACTTTTGTTAGATTTTAATTTAGTCTTTTTTTAATAACAACTTGTTAGCCTTACAAGCACTTATTATTAAAATAAATGTCTTAATGCAAGTCAGTATTCCCATTGTTTACCATTTTATGTTCCGATGCATTTAAAGGTTGTTGTGTTTCCTTCCCCAAAAGGGACTTTTCATTACATTGTACAAACATTTCCAGAAAGTTTAGAGAAAAAAAGGTGAAAAAATGCAAAAGACCTGGAAATTATCCCTCAAAAGTCAATAAGATAATGATAAATATGTAAACTGCAGTATTGTGTTGTAAGTCATAAAAATAATCCAATATCCACCTAGATATTTATATTTTATCACCAGTTGTTTAATATTCCAAATCATCCCTGGACTTTGGATGTTAGATTGGCCTGAAGAACATCAGGAACATTGTAGTGTGTGTGTGTGATGAGTGGTTTTGTGGTTTAGTGATGTGCAAGGCTGTCTGCTGTGAGTGAATAAAGCCATTCTTATACTTATGATATACATATGATAATGCAGTTTGAGTGTGTGGGTTTATAGGAGTGTGTGTGTGTGCACGTATGTGCGTTAAACTGCCCATTATAGTCCAGTGTGGGTGTATTGACAAAGATCTTTATTGTAACAATCAATTTACATTAACCATTCAGTTGGATAGATATTGAATGCATTTTCAAATAATCTGATAAATAATCTGAGAGTCATCTTGAATACAAAGATGTCCATCTCTGCTGTAAAGGAATAAACAAATACGAATTGGTGATAAATCAAGATATTTATTAAACTAATAAAAGATAGGGATGAGAGTATATATATATCTATGATATATAGTAATATATATATGAATATATGAATGGGTGAATGAATGAATAAAATTAACATGTTATTGACGACTGAATGAAATCAAGGGTTATTAAAAACAAGTCAGCGCAATGAGGGGGAAATAATTCTAACTAAAGGGGGCTGATGCTGAGGCTAACTTCCTGAAGAGTGCCAAGTATGGTGAGGTAGACTCAGTGATCTTCAAATTGGCAAGGTGACACCCAGATGATAACCACTGTAGGTTCAGTGAAGCACTCCAGCTCAGAGCTTCTTTAGGAGAGTGAATCCAATGCTGGGTAGTCTCAGACTAGCTGAGGTCACATAGTAAACACACAACAGAAGATTCATCAGTTTAAATGCCACTACCAGCACATGCTCATAATGCGATTGCCTCAATTAAAAAAGTGTGCACTGGGTACAATTTGGGATGAAATCGCGATGCATTGTTTCTTTGCATCCATAAAATCCAATTTATTTATATATAATTATTAGAAGAGGCCATATACCCTTTATTATTTAGAAATGTGACCAATAATTTGATATTATATAGGTAGCATTCCTCCTCTCTAGACTGCATGTATTTTTCATTACACTATCGTGTCTCTGCGTTTCCTGCGTCTCTTCCTTGCGCCTTAGTTCCTCCCAGCGAGGATGAGAGAACGAGATGCGAGGAAGAGCCGAGAGGATGGAGGAATTTAATTTATCAAACGGGATGTCCTCACTCACTCCAGCATCATTTTGCAGAGACGAAAACTTGTGATGACACACCTTACCCTAAATGTCAAATATCAGAAAAATGGTAGAATGTTTTCATAATTGATTCATGATCCAGTAATTTTTATTTTATAAATACATAGGCTATGAGAAACTGCTGTTGTGCTTTCATTCCTTCTCCACAGATGGTTTTCTTGATTTTTTGTATTACAATACCAGCCTGACTGTTTACTGTCCCATCAGATCAGCTGTCCAATCAATAAACAGAGTGGATCAAAGGGGTGTTGCCGTCCATTAAAAAACTTCTGCGTAGGAGCCTCCTCTCTCCTCATCTCCTCCAGGTGCATTTAAGGGATTGCAAGATCCTCCATGATGGCGGAAGGAGATCGTTTTCCAGGTAACGGAGGAGAGAGGACACGAGGAAGCAGAATTAGCAAATGGAAAAGCACTCCAGTTCTCAAGCGCACAAGCATGCAACAGTAAGTGATGTGTTGCCAAAAAGGTTCCGGGTTTTGACAGTAATTGTTTGGGTCACAGAGCATATGTATGTAAACTGGAGACAGGGAACACTACACTACAGAGGACCTGTTTGTGAAAGGTCCAAGGTCTTCTTAGAGGTCAAAAACAAACAGCATAAATTGAATTGCAGTCCTAGAGAAACAAATGTGTAAAGTAAAAATGAGTAAAGATGGCACTTTTTAATATAGGAATTTATGATTTGCTGTATGCTTAAGAAGTAAAACTCTATGTACAGTGAATTGCATCGTATCACGGTGAATTGCATTTTGCTGAATCAAATCATGTCGAATTGCACTGCATCGCAGTAGGGGTGAAATGTATCATATCGTATTGGTAGTTTTTTCATATGTATCTTTAATGTATCAGATCTTTGGCAACGCATCAAGATGCCTAGATGCCACATTGGCCTCAGTAATGGACATGCACATCCCTACATAGCAGGGGTGTGTGTTTCAGTGTTGATGTGTTCAGTGGTAGGCTGTAGAGCTTGATGCTGGAGCTCTGACTAACAAAAAGGGTCCTTGGAAAAGTCTTGTACAATTATGTACAATTTGCATAAATACAAAAATTCAACTACGCAATAAAAATAGGAGATTGCAAAAAATAATATATTCAAAGGGCAAACGGCATGCAATGGCTAAGCTGACACTTGGCTTGAAAATTTCAGCATCTTTGCAGTTTCTTCTTAGTTGAGAGTTTCTTTCTGGAGTTTGTGGCTCTCAGCAAAGGTTAAAAAGACAACACCTGAAACACAATAAACAAGCCATTGTGGCTGGCAAGGCAGAGAGAAAAACAGTCCAGATAAAGAGTTGTAAACATTTTATAGTCTAAGAGGCATGCTGTGGCACTCTTTTGGAGAGAATGCTTTGCTTAAGTTTACTTACTTATTAATTAATTTCTTTGTGCAAAGGGAAAAACTGGCCTTCACATGAAAGGAGAATATTTATATTCCTATAGAACATTCGAAGGCTACAGGCTTGAAATTGAATACTCGCCCATTTCTGTTGTCCATACTGATATATCATGAAAATCAATTAGGTTAATATACAATAATAGTGTGTTACATAGCAGTGGAGCACCTTATATATGGTATTATTGAATAATTAAATTAATTACCCTTTCCAAACTGTTACTGAAACCTACACCCTGCCATGCTTTACCTGCTCATTTACTTTTGATTTAATTGGCTGAAGCTTTCCCAGAAGGCAGAGTCAAGTTAGTCCACCACTAAAGAGACAAAGGCAGACGTAAAAAGAAACTGTTGGGTGTTATTAGGCTATTTACTGCTCCATTTGTGGTTGTATGGCTGACGTGATGCTCTCAGGAAATGAGTTTGAAAATGCTTTGTTGGCGGGCAGGGGATTAAAAGATTGGGGTCCCAGAAATAGTTTGGCTGCACAGTGGGGCACTGGAACTCAGTAATTACTAAATCTCTCCTGTTTCCTCTGTCGTTACTCTCTCTTTTTCCCTCTGACTCACAGCCTTTGCATCTATTCCCAAACTTATCTTCTGTTCTACTCTTTTTCTTTCTCTATACATCAGTATGATTCTAAATTGAGCATGATCATTCCATGCCACAGCTCTCTTGTTAAAGGCTGTATTTTGATACTTAAATAGATGGTTACACAGAAAAATCTATGTGCACTCAGATGACACAAATGTTGACAGGGAAAGACGTGTTGAATAACTATTATCCATTTTCAGTGATATGCTGATGATACACAGCTTTATATATCCAATAAGCTCACTTCTACTCTCTCCTCCATTACCCTTACTGCTTGCCTCCATGATTTATAGGATATGGATGACAAGTAATTGCCTAAAACTCAACAGTAGTAAAACCAAGCTACTCCTCATTGGCACTAAATCTAAACTCACTAAAACTAATATCCGTTCACTCTCCATTACTGAAGCCACCATACCTGTCTCCACACAGGTCAAAAGCCTTCGTGTTATCCTGGACATTGACATTGACTACTGCAATGTGATCCTGGCAGGCATCCCTATCAAACTTATTCACTGACTTCAACTCATCTAAAACTCTGCATCCTGGATTATTACAAACTCAAAGTCCACAGAACGTATCACTCCCCTGCTGATTCAACTATGCTTGCTCCCTGTGTCACAACGGATTAACTTTAGTATATTATTATTAACATTTAAAGCTCTACATAATCTATCCCCGTATTATCTCAGAGACCTCCTGCAGGCTTGCACTCCCTCTTACTCCCTGCGGTCTTCATCAGCAGGTCACTTGAACTACCAGCCATCAACCACCTATGCCGCACCCAGACATTGGAATTTCCTTTCCCCTCACATCTGTATACAGAATCTGTTACAAAATTAAAAACTGTTCTTAAAACCCATATTTTTAAACTAATTACACGGCATCTTATTTTTTATTAAATGTCGATCTTAACTCATTAGTGAGCTATGCTCTGTTTATTGCATGATTTATTGATGATTGTACTGATGTTTTATTACTGCTCATTGTTTATTGCATTATTTATCTTATATGATGTAAGGTGTCATGAAAGGCGACATTTAAATACACTATGTTATTATTATTATTATTAAAGCTAGATTCAAGAGTAAGGAAGACAGAAAATGTGAGAGGATTACACCATATAGATTGAGTTACATTTTTTATTTTGCCATAAAGTACATGTATGTGAATAATTGAATCACGCATATCTGGAACATTAAGCTAGCAGTTTAAAGTTTAAATAATGGCCTGTAGAAGTCAGCAACATTGTGTGGTTTAAATTTACAACAAAAACATTGAATAAAATTGACTTTTACAGATCAGTAAGCCATTTTGGCAGAAGCAAGCCTCACATTACAGTATCACTTTACATACTTTTTTTTATTTATCTGACTCGAACACATGACTGTAACAACCCTGCCATTGATTAAAGTTGGTGTAGGGCTCTTGGGGAATAAAAAGAAAAAGTGTGAAAAAATACGCACCTTCGTCACTTTGGACTTACTGTAATTATTTGCATCAAAGTGAAAGAGGAGAAACAGTCATATCTCTAGTGTATGAGAAAAATAATGAAAATGAATTATTTATCAAAATGCTGGGGGGCTTCTGAAACCCGTTCAAGGACCCCAGTTTTGGAAATACTTAGCCACCTTGCCAAAATCAACATGATGATTTCCTGTAAAAAAAAAAATAATAAAAAAAAATCAAAGGTAGATAGTGAGTCTATAACAACACCTCAACCATGTATTCTATTCACACTCTTATATTGTCTGATATTTGAGTAATTAGAATCTGATATTGCATCCCTTGTTTTAAAAGCTGCAATACAGTACAGTGGTACAATTTTCTGACCTTGTTTCTAGCTGAGTGAAAATCCATCATATTTAAAACATTCTTCTGGGAAATTTTTTCTGGCCTTTGCCCAAACAGCCAAGAATAAAACTTTGGCATTGTACGTTTCTGCAAACCATGGATATGATGAATCTCTAAGTTTCAACATGTTTAATATGTAGCTTATCAACATTTCAACAATACGTGTCGAATCAACATTTCTACAATATGCATTATATCAACATTTTTACGACTCTTTTTAGGAGGAAGAGTGGTTTGTGGATAGTTAGGAAATTAGTTAGATGGAAGAAAAGCAGCAGAGATGTTAGGACATTTGCAGTTCTTTTTATGGCATCAAAACTAAGTGTTTTTAGTGAGACATTGAGACATTTGCATCGTTTTTCTTTTCTTATTTTTTTTTTAAAATTAAACCATGATCTTTCCCTAACCCTGACCAAGTGGTTTTTGTGCCTAAACCTAACCAGACCCTAACCACAGTGATGTCACATCCTAGAACATTATTACTCAACTGATAATTTATATTGATGCAATGGCCTGACAAATGCACTAGTATAAATAAAAATATTTAATTGTATCAATTCTGCAGGGCCCTATAATGTCTCTCACTTTGATTTACTACCACTAGGACCAGTTTCAAGTATATGGCAAAAACTGAAATGGTAAAATCGCTACTTTCAGTGGCTTTTGTTCAGTTAGTTTCTTTAGTTATTCATGATTTTTTCTTCAGTTTGATCACACCCAGGACCCTTTTTTCATCAACATTTGCTATTGAATTTGTGTTTATGTAGATATGCACCATGCTGTTGGTTTAACACATTTGACCCTTAGCATTATGTACTGTGCTGTCTGTCTCCAGAGTTCAAATGTGTTCCACACAAGGTCAGATTAGAAACCTGAGTAGCATTCAAATCATACTCAAAGTGGAATGCATGTATAATTTGACAGTTAAAGCCATGACTAGTTTAAAAAGAAAATTGCTGCACCATTTTATGCGGATTTCAACCTGCATGAAGCATTTCAGCTTGTCTCTGTCTCTTTCTTTCATTTACTGTCCCACACTTTTGTCTCACACTCTTTCTCTCTCTTTGCATTCTGCACTGTTTTCTTTTCCATCTTTAAGTTTCTTTTTTTCTGTCCCTCTCTGCCAGAATGAAATATAGATTTAGCCAACAGGTTATAGGTTGTATTAGAACTGACATTATCAAAATCCCAATCAGCAGATAGAGAAGTAGTGCATGGTCAGATAGATAAGACAAGCATTATGAAGATATTATATGACTAGACACAACCTCTACATGTCTTTAGCACTATGTGGAAAGTCTATATGCATACAAAAAAGTTGTCCTCTTCTAAAATCATGTACATTTTTCTCTATTGAATTCATTGCTTATTTATTTTTTACTATTCATTGTTCTTACAATTAACTAAACAAATTTGGCCAAATGCAGGTATATGATTGTATTTCATATAATATAAACACACAAACACACACTCCCGTTCCTCTTGTGTAGCTTTTTTGACAGTGGCGACAGGATTTAATTGAGTTCCTGTCAGAAATATCAATTGTTCAATTTCTCATCTGTCAGAGGGCTGGGGAGAGAGAAGTGAAATATACTGTAGGAAAGAAGGTTTTAGTTTTTAGATTTCCACTCCCATTGTATAAAAAATGGTCTAGTGAAAGGTTTGAAATGAAACAAATAGAAATGAAGAGAATGACATATATTACAAAATAGACCAGATTATATACCACAGAAGTGATTTCTAATGAACTCCCATCTTCTTTGATCCTGTAACTTCTTGCTGACTCATCCATCCTTTACATTAATGATTCTGTTCTTGAAAAACTACTTATTCATTTTTGGGAAACTGGTTATGTTGCTGTGATTCTCTTGTTTTAGCAACCATCTGTGGCTGCAACAGAAAGGTAAAGAAATCATCTGGTGAAACTTAACTTTTTAAATGAGATTTTTAATCCTCATTAAAATAATAAAATGAACATAAACTAGCTTCTAGGCCAAAGTGAAGCCCTTGGGAGTTATGTAAAAATGTTGAATATGAATGCAAGGCTGATAGATGAACCAGTGTCAAGTATCAGAAAGTGAGTTTGTATGCAGGAGATGCCTCTTTCCCTTTCCTTTTTACTAAATGCTATGATAATTTAAGGTTTCACTTCGCAGTTAGTCTTTGGAAAACACAACTTGTTAGCTCCACTTCTAATCATAGCATAGGCGCCTCTCCAGAAGAGTGTGTAGAATTTTAGTATTCTTACCAACGAAAAACTTAAGACTTGAGATCTTACCCTCTGACAGGTTTATGTCTCTGCTGATAATTCTTCTGTGAGGAGCGGTTTTGAAGCCATTTCAACCCATTTCAATTTCTAGAGGTCACAACGTCTCACCAGAAGTCTTCCACCTGTCATGCGGATTTTTATGAAGTGGTATGAGTTTCAGTAAATGTTTCTGTGTAATTGTTCCAGCTTCTCTAATCTCATGCCTGTTTAAAATGCAGGAGCTGGATCATACTACTGATCAAGGATCTATCATTCTTATCTGTCACTTTTTGAATAATGTTCTTACAAAGCCTTTTTATTCTGGTAACTTTTAAGACATTCACAAGGGCTTTGGCCAAGCTAGAGCAGAAACCTTTGACACCATAAAAACTGTGAAAATAAAATAAAACAAGCTCTTTGAGTTCATAACAATCTATCTTTCATTTTAACTTAAAGAGGAATTTCAATACTGTAAATATGATGAGTTGAAAATTGGTGCCCTATGACTAGAGAAAACTGTGAAAAAGCCTGTAGATCCAAATTTGCATCCTGGCAGAGCAGCTAGTTAACAAAGACAAAGTTAGCATTGAGAAGCATTATATGCTACCTCAAGGCTTATTTTCATTTATTAAATGTTTTTCCTCTGATTATATCTTACCAGTGTGCAAGGATCATAAAAACAAACAGCATGCTGGAGTTAGTAATGTGGATCATTGCAAACTTGCCAAGAGCTTTGCCTGAGCCAGAATGCTGCCAGAGCACATTAGTGGACAATCAAAAATCCTCAAGCCTGCAGTCTTCAGCTTGATTTGATTCGATGTTGGGTGAAGGGGTGAAACACTATTTCTTTGATCACTCAAGCTGAATACAGCTGCATATGCTAGATGCAACACACACTCATTGTTGCACTGTCCATTTTCCAAAGCATTGTAAAGTATCAAGAAAGAATCCACACCAGGCCACTCAATGTTGTAAAGCCATTCAAGCCGCGGCACCTCTCTTTTGGCTACAGCTTTAATCTCTCCTTTGGCTGTGGCTATAATACAGTTCTGGTGGTTGCTTCCTCCCCCATACTCTGTTGTGTCTGATTCCAGAGCACAATATTCATGCTCAGACAGTTTTTTAAAACCGTAACTGGTGTTTACTATTGCCATGATGCTGAAGGTTGCCCAACCTTAAGGAAGTAACTGTAACCCACACCACATTTCAAGTGATTATTTTAACCCAAACCATGATCTTTCCCTAAACCTAACAAATGTTTTTTGTGCCTAAACCTAACAATAGAATTAATATAATGCATTTATTGTCATTGCACATAGTTGTACAATAAAATTTGCTGCGCAGTTCCTGAAAATGGTTCACACATTCATCCATACATATGCACCCTGTCATTGCAGGCAAGTGACAACAAAGCAGACAAAAGCAGATAATTAATAATAATAATAATAAGTATGAAACACTTCTATTATTGCTATTGTATCTACTTAAGTGCTATTGCATCTATGAGATGTAAGTGCAAAGTGTACAGAAGTTATTATTGTTGCACAATAACCATCAATTTAATAGTGTTTCAGTTCTTTAGTGTTGTGGTGTGTAGTGTTATGTTGGAAAGGGGGTGGTGTTTGTGGAGTTCAGTTCAGTGATGGCTCTCTGGCAAAGACTGCTTTTGAGCCTGTTTGGGCCTTTAAGGCTCTGTAGTGCCTTCCAGAAAAGAGATGGTGAAACAGGTGTGTAACATCCTTCAGGATGCTGTTGGCTCTAGGAGGCAGCGTTATCTCAATATGTCTTCCAGTGAAGGTAGGGGGTGTCCGACTATTTTCTGTGATGTGTTGATGACCCTCTGGACAGCTTTCCTGTCTGCTGCTGAACAGTCAGCATACCATGTTGCGATGTTGTATGTCAAGACGCTTTATAGAGCAGTGGTAGAAAGACTCAAGCAGCATCACAGACAGGTTGGTTTTCTTAAATGTCCTTAAAAAGTAGAACCGCTGTTGAGCCTCTTGATCACACCAGTGTAGTTGATTGTCCATATGAGGTCCTCAGAAATGCGGGTTCCCAGAAACTTGACATACTTTCTCATTCAAGAGAATAGGAAGGTGTGTCCAAATGACTGGTATTGTGGATTAACAATAATTGATCTGGTTTTTTGTCCAACATAAAGCAATGTACTTCACAGAGTACCATCAGCAAAAAACAACAAAAACACACCACTCAGCCCCTTCATTTTCTGTTGCTACCATTCTCAAGGGTTTTTTTCTTTCATCTCTTTTCTCTCTTCTTAGGCCCAGCTCTTTAAGTCTCCTGTTGTGTCTGTCACTGAGGTATAACAGAGATCTTTGACTTGTGATCTTTGATGCCATCGCTGCATGCAGGACAGAAAGGGAAATTTTTGGCCCTGAGACTTCCAGGGACTTGTGTAAACAGCAGGAGCTTTAACTGATGAGTACAAAGCCGCTATTCTTCTCTTCTTCTATGGCGAGTAAGCTGCCAGCTTGCTTTAGTAGCAGCGCTTCCCAGGTTGGGGAGACTAACATGCTGAATAAAGAAGCTCATTCTCAGCATTTTTATTTTTTATCTACTGTGATTGTATATTATTTAAAACATTTGTTTTATTTAGTAATATAATTTAATATACTTAATATCAGTAACTGTGTAGACGTAGTTACTGGTATGCCATGGCTGAATTTTTACATTACCTTGATGCTTCAAATGTTTCATATGTATTAATGATACACTGACCTGCTCCTTCAGTTGCTTCACCAACCCTCTTCCTTGTTCCACTATATTTTATTGGCTATAAGAAATGCACTGTAGTTATCTGAGCCAAGAGGATTTCCTTTGATGTTTCTGCACAATGTGGGCTTGGTAGTGATAAGCTACTGTCGAATTTCTGCTTTCAAAGTTTCCCTTTGATTTTAATGGTGTACAGTAGGACAGTAGTGAGTGTGTCTAATTGGCTGTGAGAAATATGGAACGGAAATGCGCACACGCAAGAGAATAGGTGCTCATGGACAGGCTCTTATTCACACAGAAATGTGCTTCCTGTGTGCATGTGCACACATACATGCTACAATGCTTCTTTTACACATGAATTCTGTGTCTCTTTAAACACACATCATAATATCACAAATTAGTCCCCTCATAAATATTCTTAATGGACAGTATGGGTTTGATTTGGATAAAGTATAGTGAATTATTAAAACTAAAAAGTTTAATGAGATTCAGCAGTAGCTTAAATCTAAATGAAAAGTGAGGGGAGAATATAAACACACAAACAAGCTTAAATCTACAGATTGGAACACATGTGCATTCTAACTTTACATTTTGTCTCTAACAAAAGCATTTACAGTCACATACAGTAGATAAACTCTCTGTTTACCTCCCTCTTCCAATTTCTTCTTTAGTTAATAACAGATGCAGTCACACACTGTAGCATAAATATGCACAGGCTCATTCAGTGTTTTTTGTCGCACTTTATCACTCTCATTTTGTCATTTCACACCCATATTTACAGTCACTGTTGTGAATTAAAATTACTCATGAACACTGTCGCACAGATTTGTCAGTAGTTTTTAAATGTGCCATGATGTTGTCTTATAGATCTGTAGGAATAGAATAAACAAAGATTTTCAGTGTTGATAGGACTAAAAAAAGGTTCATTAAAATTCCTCTGGTATTCTCTTTGCACCCCTACTCAGTGAAAACTCCTGCAGTGAAGGTCATGTAGCTGAAGTTGTTGAAAACTGGTGGAATGACCTATTATAGCCATTCAGTTCCATAGTTTTATATTACATTTAGCTAACACCCTGACTATAAAGTAGAGTGGCTAGCTTTTACCCTCTTATCGTCCTCTTTTTCTCATTCATTGATCAAACTCATATCTCATCTCCCTTTCTTCTTTCTTCCTCACTGGTATTCCATCCATTTCTGCCTTTATCTGCTACATATCTTTTTCTGATCTTTGGTTATTTGTTCTTTTTATTTTATTTATTTCCTTCTCCCATCTCTTCTTTCTCGCTCACTCTATGAATAGTATGTCTCAATCTCTCAGTCTACTGCCAGGACCAGTCTTACGGTATGTGTGCAGTGCTCACTGTTAAGATATCCTGATGTGACTTTCTTGTGCACAGCAGAGTTACCTCAAGAGTTCAACTGGCTGAACCCAGAAGTAACTTCATTATGACTCTCTTTAGTGTTGTTGAATTACTCTGCTCTGCAAGCAACAGTTGTAATGAGTTACTAGTAATAACTTTTAATGTTCACCTTTGTTTAGACCTCTGATTTTAATAATTGGGTTAGAAACTCCATCTGGGGCTTGTATCCATTCCATTCATGAGTACAATATGAGTAAAACAGAAGTGTAAGTATACTGCCCAAAACTAGGATAATAAAAAAACAAACAAAAAAAAATCTTTCATCTCTCATAACTTGTCGTAGTCCACTGATTGGTTCTACTTCCAGCTGCCAGACAGAAATGATTTTCTGTGAATCTTTTCCAGACTAATATCTTGTGAAAATTGAGCTTGTAGGATTCACTAAGACTTCTGTAAGGATAATATTTTTCTAGCTGCCCATGCAGGAATCCTAAAATTTTAGTGTAAAGGGCGAGCAGGACTGTGTCACAGCAGGACAGTGCATTTAGGAGGGCGTCTTTTTGCCGGGAGAGTGAGGCTCTGCAGTGCGGTTTGGCATGTGGTCTCTTCTCCCCAGCTCCCAGCAGGTCTCAGGGGAGACTGACAGGGAATGGTTTTCAAGTAATGGGTCTCTTGCAAGGTACAATATGTCTCAAGCAGTTCAAGCAAGGCTGCCGAAGTGTAAGAACCTGCTAACACATCTCTCATACAGGGTGCAGAGTGCTGATAATAAACAACTTGGCAGCTGTCTGCTCGTGACATCACGCTTAATTCCCCCTGCAGCTTCCTGGCAGAGATTCAGAAGAAGTTGGTGGACGTCTTTTGATCTGAGCTTCTTTGGCTGAGAGCTGCCGTCTTGGCCAGTAGGGTGGTCACAGCTTGATTGACATGGAGAGTCTGTTGGCAGCTTTCCAGCATCAGGCAGCGCAGACCACAGCAGGAGGGACAGTAGAGGATGCCACCGAGGCTATTTTATCACTAGATTCCAATGCAGCCTCTCCTAATGAAACAGGTGGAGCTCAACACTACAGGTCCCTCAGCACTGTTTACATCTGGCCTGGCATGTGGTTGGATTAAGAGGAATGGGATGAGGCCTCTGTAACTGGATTTCCTTAGTGTGATCTGCCAGCTTGGCTGACAGACTAGACTGACCCCTCTGAGACTGCTGAAGAGGGTTATCCAAGAGGCGCTGGGAGCTCGAGCACATACAGTTAGAGGCAACATATTGATGCTGTGTGGAATTGCAGGTTGAATGTGGGCGAACTGGAGTTCCATGTAGTGTGGATATTAGCAGAACATGTAGAATGAAATTGGAATCTGCTGTTATTCACTACTTTGAGCCTGAGGCAGTTTGACCAAACAGTCTTTCATGTCAAAGAACCTCTATAAAGGGCCAGACTCTGTACTTATTCAGCCAGAGTTATGTGTATTTATTCAGAGGCTTCGCTTGATTTACCACTTTTTTTATCAGACTAAAATATCTTGATAAATATTTGATGGATTGCTATGAAATTTGGTATAAACATACATGGTCTCCAAATAATGAATCCAAAGGACTTTGTTGATCCCAAGACTTTTCACCTAATACCACCAGCAGGTCAAAGTTTTCAATTATCCAGTTAAATATCTCCACAGCTACAAAAATATTTGTTTCCCAGAGGATGAATCCTACTGACTTTGGTGATCCCCTGACTTTTCCTCTTCAGCACTGCCAACATTTTTGTTACATAGTGAAATGTCTCGACAACAATTAGATGCATTGCCATGGAATTTGGTAGAGACAGTCACAGTTGTCCACAGGATCCACAGTTATCCACTTTGGTGATCCCTGAATTTTGATCAGCCTGTTTACATTGTCATAGCATTTAGCTCAAAGCACCACTGGGCCTATTTACAGTGTTGTAATGCACACTGCTTAGGGGACTGCTAGATATATAAATAATCTAAACCTAAACTGTTAACATGTTTGCTGTATAACTTAATAGGTGATAATATATGATCATTGCATGCGCGTTTATATTTTCACTTATAGAAGAACGGAAAGTTCCAAGTAGGTCAAAACAGTCTGTTGCACATAGTTATTTTAACGTTGGTGTTCTCGTAACTTAATCATTCAATATCTTTATTCAAAGAAAAACTTTTAGCTAAAAGACACATAGAAAGTAAAAGAAAAGTTTATACATAAGTTATAAGTTATGAGGTCTGATGTTAACCGTAGTCCATCAGGGATACTTGGTGGTTCAAGAGAATACGGCAATGTCTTGGTTTGGAGATACGTCTTGCATATTTTATCTTATTTTCTGAAAACAGTGTGTCATCATAATGACATCATGACTTTTGACATCTTTCAGGCTTCCTCTTGTTGAGGACAAAAGCTCACCCTTCATTATCATTCTGTGCACCCATGTACACACAGATATATGCCTCGCTCTGTTTCACTTTCCCCCACATAGACACACACAGACAAACACACATACATGCACACAAAGTTAAACAGGAAATGGAGACTATGATGAAACCTCAGTGTAATGGTCAGGGCTCAAACATCGAAAGGGACTGACAAACGTCAATCATGCCGTCAAAACAAAGTATCATCCTTATGTCAGTCTAGATTTGTGTGTGTGTGTGTGACACAGAGAAAGAGAGGGAGAGAGAGAGAGAGAGAGAATGTGTGTGACGGAGAGACTTAAAGAGGTCCCACGGATATCTGAAATTGGATCACAAGATTAAAAGACCACAGTACTTTACTATTGTACACATAGGATTCAAGAACAATTGGACACAACCAATTGTGTCTCTTCAACAAAACATCTGTGTGTGTGTGTACAGTGGGTTTTGATATATGATGATAAAGATATCTTTCCAAAAAAAAAGAACATGAATGTTGAAGTCAATACAGAGATAGTTAATTTGAGTACATGGATTGGCAGATGAATTCTTTTTGTGATGGACAGACTCTTTACACAGAGACTAGAGTCCAATTTGGTAATCCGAGGATTGCATCACAGTTTTTTGCTGATGAGGTGGTTTTGCTTCTTCACTGGACCATGACCTCATATGCACAGTTAGCAGCTGAGTGTGAAGCTGCTGGAATGAAGATCACACCTCCAAGTCTGAGATCATGGTGCTCTTCTGAAAAACGATGGATTCCTGCTTTCAGGATGGGAGCAAGTTGCTGCCTCAAGTAAAGACACAGCAGTAATCCAGACAGTCATGGTGAAGAGGGAGCAGGACAACCTATCATTCTATCAGTTAATGTACGTTACAACCCTTATTTATAGTTGTGAGCCCCCTGGAGTGCCCAAAAGATTTGTCGGCATGTCTGGGTTCAACCATAGGGTCAGGAGGAGTGGCTTTAGCATCTGAAAAGTTGAACTGTTGCTTCACATTGGAAGTCTTCTGGATGCTCCCCTATGGAGGTGTTATGGGCATGTCCAACTGTGAAGGGACCCCAGGGCAGACCTTGACCATGCTGGAGGAACTATAAATCACATGGTCAGGGAACAACAAGGATCCCACTGAAAGAACTGGATATAGTGGCTGTTGATGTCTGAACAACCTTGCTGCTCATAATTGCTTTCTAGAAGAACATAAATTAAGTAAAGAACTACTATCAGACTTCTGTTTGGGTCAAAAGATTAATCACATTGTCACTGAAAAGACTGGTAGACCAAATACAAATCAATCCTTTAAGAAAACAAACACAACACACAACCTTTTCTTGGGTAAACATGAAATGTTCCAAAAAGTATTGGGGGCCATTTATTAACATTGCTATAATGGATGTAACAGATGATCAAAAAGATAAATTACTGCAAACCATGCATGAAATTGAGTTTGTTCTGTCTGGGCTATTATTTAGCCAAACTGGTATTTATTTTAAACTATTAAAAGTAGATATGAGTAGCTTTAGTTTGTTTTATTTCTGTTTGGAAAATTTTGTAGGTCATTTATTGTGATAAGTCTCAATTATCCACACAATTATTCTGTAAACATCCTCAAGTTAAAATAACAACAACAACGAAAAACGATTCTAATTTCTCACATGAATGTTATTGTTAGTGTCACAACTCGGCACAAGGTTGGACAAAGACAGGAGGCCAGGCATGAGCTGTAACTTGAAATAGGCAGAGCTGCCAAGTCTCACACTTTGACGGCTGTGAGACTCACGCAATGACATCAATCTCACAATCTCACACCACACACGTCTTTTCGCATGCTAACTTTTCATCTTTGCTTCATCTGAAAATAAAATAAAATTTGTGATTTTTGAGCAAAGGCAGATTTTTTTCTTCAAGTTTAGATAGGCTGAGGCACGGAGTGTAACAAGGTTAAGGCAGCACTTTTCACGGATTGTCCTTGAACACACCGATCATCATCTAATTGAACCAAAAGCATGCAACAACAAATCATTGCGATGCACGTTCTAGCAGAGCTGATAATTTATTCAGATAGTATATTATTTGGATAAAACTGAGAGACTAAAGTGATTGGATGATGGGAGCCACTTGGTGAGGAGTCTAGACTTTTCTTATTCTGTTGTGGAGAAAAATATGTGTAATATCTGTTTGTGTTGTGGGTCAATTTACCATGAACAATGCTTATTTTATTATGAACAAAATTAGTTCATAATTCCCCCCGGAAACAAATCTTACTCCAAGCTGAATTCAAAAACAAAGGCTGCCCAAAGCTTATATTGACTTTATGCAGTCTGCCCATTTTTGTTTTTTCCATTTCCAGTTATGATGCAGATATTGGATTTTTGGCACAAAGTTGGGTACAACATTAACTAGCTTACAACTAGCTCAACCAGCATATTTTGTATTGCAACAGTAGCTTGATTTTTCTTGGGTTCCAAGACCATTTCAAGTATCACTGTATTTTCCTGGAAAACTGGTCAGATATTTGCTAAAAACAGTAAGTAGCTGATGTCAACCTTCACCACCTGACACATTCCCACTTCTGATGACAACAGAAAGTTAAAGGACAAAACCATGAAGTTGTTGGTCAATAGTCTTTCAGAAAAGGTGAGTGAAATTCTTCCTCATCACATTAGACTCAGACCTCCAGGCTCCTGAAGGAAGAAGTCACTTCAAAGAGGGTTGTTACATTAGCCCTCCTAGAAATTTAGAATACATTTTCCTGTCACCACAAGGGTGGTGGGACAATGCCAAGACATCCTGGAAGCTACAGCGCTCTTTTTGTGGGGATGACTGTACTCATTCATTCATATCTGAATAGAAGATGGAACACCTGTAACTGGGGAGAAAGACAAAGGATCAAATGGATAAGAAAAGGTCATGAAGACAGTTTAAGATATGTGTGCATTCATTAATTGTATGACATTTTATCAGTCCGATGCTGATTACACTTATTCCTCAAGCAGAATAGTTGCAAATATGAAAGTGAAGCAGCAAAATATTGTTGAAGTTGAATCTTCTGACCTTTTCATACAGAATAATAACATTTTTGAACCTGAGATTATCTGATTATGGACATATAAATAAAACTGGCTCTGCTTTACTTATCTCTAGACCTTTGATGAGAAAATAAAATGATTAGTTGAGAATTAGATCGTTTGTGTTTTGAAGCAGTCTGAGTCCTGTGCTGAGCAAAATTATACATACAGACAGGTGGAAAACATCATTTAAAATGTGTCTAAATGAGGTCTGGCAGTGATAGTTGATACTCAAACAAGAACTGAGAAGGTTTCATTCCAACACAGTTAATATAATATCCCCTGACAGAAAATCCTAAAATGTAAATGTGTAATCTTAAAAAACATACAAAGGTTTTGTCATACTGCACCGTGAATGATAGAGGGAGGAGCTTGTATTTCATAAATTGCTTTCATGAACACAGTCTGGTGAGGGTTCCAGGTTGTCTGCCTCTCATTTTCCACTTTCTTTCATCAATTTACATTCTTACGTTATTTGTACTCGATCCACCTCCCTCTTTCTTTCTGTCACTGTCCTTCCCTCTCCGTGCCCCTCTCTGCTTCTCTCTCCTGTATCTTATTGATTTGATCCTGTAGTCTCCCCTAATACTCAGCCTGGTTGGGCAGCTGCACTAGCTTATGACGCAGTAAAATGTCAGGTACCTTTGGGAAGACAAGATTAGAGAGCTCAGAGCGATCCTTCTGTCTATCTCTGTCTCCCCCACTTCTAATCATTTGCCTCTCTGTAACACACTTCTCTCCTCCTGTTTCTCTCGCATCTCTTCACCCTCTTTCTACTCCTTTGCCATCTCTTCTTTCTTTATTACTCTTTCCATCCCCTCTGTCTGTCTAATCCTCTCAAGTGCTGGTTTTCCTAAACCATATTAACACAGGGATCATCTTTGTCTCATTGAATTAAAATGGAACTGAGATGATATGAGTAGCTGCTGCCAAGTTAAAACTTGTATCTTCGGAGGTAGTAAGATCAACAGCTTTAATTTTATTTTGTGTCACACAGATGACCCTCATACCTTGGTTTCAGAGGCCACAGGCTCCTCAGCTTTGTCGGGTCACAGCAGGGTCATGGTAAGGTTTTATTTGTATCAAAACATGGCAGGTACAAGGTTTGTCGGTGAATTGCTAGACAATGTGAGGTAAAAGTTGGACAGAGCTCGATCCTCTTTATTCTCTTGTTCTCTAATTAAAAAACGACAGATGTGGGAGCTCCTCAGCCTTGGATATATGGAGGATATAGGAGATCTACAGTCTGACCTGGGGGACATTAGCTCTTATTTTATTGAGAATGAACTGACTGTTGCATTAGCAGATAGAGAGCTTCATTGTTCTACATTATTTGACTCAATACTCAGTACAAGTAATATTAATAATACATTTGACCCCTTTGAGTCCCAGGCCAAAGACTTCCAGAAGTGGAAAAATGATGAATTATATGCAATTATGAATTTAAAACAGCATCATAAACACTACATGAATTGGTGAAAACTGATACTGAAGTGCAACAGCAAACATGTACTGTAGGTTTAACTTACTTTTTCTCACATTTTACTCAATGTTCACATGCTAACATTTGGTACTCTAATTAGCTTACAGAGTGCAGCTAAGGCTAATTTGAATGGCATTCGTTTTGCATGTATTTGGTTATGATTGTATGGGATGAATTAAACTTTTGACTTTTGAAGTCAGGGAATAACCAAATGCTATAATATTCATCTTCTTGGAACTACAAATGTTTGTATCAAATTAATGCAATCCAAAGCCAAAAGTTGTTGAGATACTTTGGTCTTGACCAAAGTGGTGGACTGACAGACTGACATTGGCCGAGTCTAGTGATGCATGCTATTGGATTTTTTGCTGATATCCAATATGCCGATATTTCCAACTTATTGTGGCCGACTGCTGATGCCGATACCAATATATGCACATTTTTTTTCCAGCTGGCTGAGGAGACTTTTATGCATGCAAGCATTGATTGTACCAAGTATGGTAAAGAAAGACAATATATGAAGGAAGAATTCAGGAAGACTGGAGTTCAGGAGCTCAGTATTAAAACTTTAATGAACAGGGGCAGTAGAGTTTTCTTTGCATTTATTAGACAGTATAAACAGTAAGGTGGCAGTAATGCACCTAAAACGGTGGTTGTCAACTGCGTCAAACCAAAAACAAGAAGTCCCCCCCCCCCCCCCCCCCCCCAAACAGAGTGGTACATCCTGTCAGCCAAAGCATGTCCTATCTGTGCAGCCGGACACAGCAGCTCCTCAGCGGACTATTTCACCCTGACAGTCCTGGTGCTTCCTCCACGGGCTTCACTTCACTCAGCTGCCCGTCAGACCCGCTGCTTCTTCCCACTTTAACCTGAATAACAAAGCGGGACTCGGTGCTCCAGTTGGATCCACACAGAACAGTCCATTGAGGGAAGCACAGTCTGGCGGGGGAGGAGATGGAAACATATTGGGTTCTCATAATCTGCAGAAAATGCAGATGCCGATATTTCATTTTAGAGCTTATATCAGCCGAAACCAAAACATCTATAGTTGAGTTTTCCCTCTTTTCCAATAATCAGGAATGGAGGGATGCAACTTATTAATACATTAAACTAAATATTTTGATCAGCATAAGATTTTTTAATTAATTGATCTTGGACCTTTTTTTGTTTTCTGATGTTTTATGACCATCACAATAACCTAGAATGCACAACAACGTAATCAAATATGTTGTTTTGTCCAACCAACAGTGAAAGCTTCGATTCAACAGTGAATCGAAGACATCAAAAATCAGCCAATTATCTTTGCTTCATTGTGTCATCATCTGCAATCTGCAAGTGATCAAATTAATCCTCCAGTAAAATGGATCCTCCAATAAAGTATTATTGATTTGTTTTTCAGCACTGGCATCCAATATACTTCATTTCTAAACTGTAATAAGAAAATAAATTGACATGTGTAGAACATGAGGAAACAGTCCTACCATTGTAAATAAAAGCATTAAAATGTCTCCTTGTCTCCCTCACAATCTTGGAAAATGAGAGACTGGGACACACACACACACACACACACACACACACACACAAAAATGCATCTGTTCTCTTTTTCAACCAGTTAAATAGCCTGAATAACAGTAAAAAAAAAAAAAAAAAGCACGTTGCTGAAAACTAGTTGTCAAAGCAAAGCCGTGTGATGCAAAAAATAGAAATTATTTAATTCATACCCTAATACAAGGCAACCAATAAAAAGAATAAAAGATAAATAAATAAATAAATGTGTCACAACCTTGTCGTGGTGAAGTGAACAAAAGAAAAAGTTGGCTTTACACTCTGTGAACAAGAAAGGAGGAGAAGTTCATCGGGGGCACAGGTTTGTTTACAAGTGAGTGAACAGGCAGAACAAAGACGGTTTTGTTTCACATCAGCACTGGTGTGTATAAGAGGACAAAGTGTCATAAAAAGAAGTAAAGATAAAAGAGAACAGAGATCCATAAGGGACCAAGCTTCTCCAGGTAAATTACATTATGCTCCCTTCAATTCTAGGCAGTTTTTCCCTGTAGGGCGATTAAAAGGTCGGTGTCATGATTAAATAGAAGAAAAACAAAACACCACCTGTGCTGCATAAATACTGGATAATATCCTGTACAATAATTATAACTCTCTGTATAGCTATTTAAAAAAATTTCCAAGTATATCAGTATATCACTGTCAAAACCAATCATTAAAATTAAATATGCCATTTGTGCTCCCAAAAGATAAGACCATGTTTCCTATAAAACCTGTGTCTACCTTCTAAAGTTCCTTTTTGGTCTAAGCTTGTCTCTCTCACTTAACTGTGGAGATAAACATGTTGGAAGTAAATTATTTCACTTCAGCCTCTTGTTCTGCCATCTGTCATCGTGAGAAACTGTGAAAGCTTCAGCGCCATTTGCACTCGCAGAACAGCACCCTCTTACAATTTTGTGTTACACATCAATCTCCTTTAGTGTTACTGTGGTCACAAAATGGCTAAAAATCAATAAGACAGAAGTCCAAAAGAGCCCATTGGCAATCAGCCATGGTGATGAATAGACAACTAGCTACTCAGTCTCAATTCTTTATTCACACAAAGACATTGTTATCTTGAAAAAAAAGAGAATACATCAATACATCAGAGTATCTTGAGTGCCTTTATTTCTTTCTTTATTTGATGCATTTTGACCTTTTAGTTGGTAATACACACGCTTTGTAGCTATGCAGGTTTGTCTATGATTACATCAAAACAGTGTAGCGTACAGTGTACATTTGATTGTGGGTGTGCATGTGTATAAGACTAAGGGCCCTATTTTGAAGATCTAAAGCGCAGCGTCTAAAGCGCATAGCGCAATTGCATTTAGGGTGTGTCCAAACCCACTTTGCTATTTTAACGGCGGAAAAATGGTCGATGCGCCGGGCACATGGTTCAAAGGGGTTGTACTTAGTCTCCACATTAATCATGGGTGTGTTTTCGGCATAACATGAAATAAACCAATCACAGTGTCATCTCCCATTCCCTTTAAGAGCCAGATGCGCTTGCTCTTAGGCGGATTGCTATTATGACGGCGCATTTGCCAAAAGGGAGCGCTTCTCTGCTCATGCCCAAAGGGAAAGCGCACGATCCATAACGCACACACTGGCCCCTGCTGCCCCGAGATCCTGCTGTGGTCAGCCCCAGACCACCAGTTTAAGATCATGTTCATTCATTTGCTGCAGTTTTATCCTCGTTTGGTTTTTGAAAAATTGTTTTGTTCAGTCATGGAGTAACAGGTCAAATCAGCGGAGTTTAAATTGCTGAACGTGTGGAAACCTGATCACTATAATCTCAAAAATGTTAAAGAATATATATAAGAATATAGAATCAGTGCAGATTTATTCCCTTCGTTAGTTTAATAATTGTTTTCACCTCATTTATTTCCTCATGTCATGTATTGATGAAGCAGGAATGTCGATCTGTGTCTGATCAGCTGTTGACCGTCTTTTTAAATACCTACGTGTCACAATTTGGTCAAATAATTAAACAATTTAATCCATAATTACTGCGATTAGTTAATTCTGATAAATATTATGACTGACATGTAATTTCTTTAATTATATTAATATAAACAATAATAATCTTTCACATTGTAACACTTTTGTTACCTTATGCGTGTGTGCGCTGCTGTGCGTCCTGTGTATGTAACAGGCAGAGTGTATGTTGTACACCTGCCTGTGTTGTAAAATATTAACAAAATATTACATAATGCTCCCTTAAAATAATAATGAGACGTTGCACCATTGACTTTAGACCAGGTTTTTGTTTGTCAAAAGCGCAATCGTTCTCTGCTTCCTCAAGATAGCAATGCGCCAACAATGCGCCTGGCCACACCTTACTTTTAAATCAACACGCCCATGGGCGCACTGATGGGCGCAAGTTCCATTGCTATTTTAACAATGTGGGCGCTGGGCGTGAAAATGACAAATGCGCCGGTCTTAAAATAGCAATGCGACTTGCGCTGCGCTTAGCGACACACTGCGCAGGGCGTAAGATAGGGCCCTATGAGAGAGAGGGGGAGTAAGAGAAGAGGGCATGTGTGTATTCGGTCTCTTGAGTTGTGTTCACCAGCGAAAATAACCCAAGGGGTTATTTAAGTGTTTTTGCATCCTGCTGTTAATTTTGTTATCTTGTCAGCCATCTGTCTCTCAGGGGTTTTAGACCCCGATGTCTGCTCTGGCCAGTGTCACCCTGTCACCCCCACTGAGGGAGATGAAAGGGCCAGTTCTGAAGATACAAAAGATAGAAAAGACTGGAAAAACACCCAGTTCCCTCTTGAGGGAAATCTCCCCTTATGGGAGTTGTCCTCGCTACAACAGCAACCTTCCTCCCAAGAATATCAGAATCAATCGTTCATGCAAGTTCCCCAAGTAGTCCCACAAGTATTTATGGTCAACTGATGGTCGGTGGATAATAATTATTCTGATAAGTACATGCGAAAAAGTGGGGGTGTAAAGTGTTGCATTACGGGTTGTTTTCTAGCCTTAATGTTGCTCGGCTAGTGTCTTTAAGTCCGTTTAAAGTGAGTCAGTCAGAGTATTTTGGTAACTCATTTTAACCTGCAAGAGTTTCCGACGTATTTACTGCAGAAACGGAACGTGGACTGAATCATCCGTCAAGCAGCTAAGAATTAAGCTACTGCTGTCACAGATGAAGAGGAGCTCAAACAGACAGCCTGAAAATTGCTCACTGCCAGAGAAAATAAATTTGACCAAATTCAAGAGCCTGACAGGAGGGAGTATGTAACTGATAGAAAAGCTACACAAATGAGGGATTTACATTCTACTTTAATTGTATTATTTCACTTTTAGGGGAGAAAGGAAAAAGAGGAAGACAGGCTTCAAGGATGAGGACTTTTTTTCTTGAATTAATAGTATATGAGAGAAAGTTTCTCAATAAGAAGGTGTTGTAGTGTGTCTTCAAAAAGTCTTTTAAAAAAAGGTGTTGGGAACCTGTGTGCCAAAAACCTAGCCAAATTATAATCAATCATAAAACTTATTTGCAGTGATTTGTTACAGTTTTGGATGGTACAGGCAAGTGATGTTGACCAACCCATGAGTTCAATAGTTTGAGTCTATATGTGTCTGTGAGATCAACTACTAGTGTGTTTGAACTGGCACTAATTTGGAAAGCTCCTTGACCAAGCTTAAGTTCCTTAATTGTCTCAAATATAAGTTTTTTCCCCCTGGAAATTACTTTTAAAAAAGGACTAGACAATTACATGTTCACAACATTAGATTCTTATTGAATGGAGTACCAGTGTTAAAGAGAATGCTGCATTATGAGGGGAGTGGGGGGGTTTGTAGCTGTAGTTTGTAATGTTGCAAGGCTAGCACTTTTTCAAAGTCTGCGTATACTGTGTCTTTTAGAGTTAACTCGGTTTGCCCAGTTTTACTACTTTACCTGCTTCTGATGACTCATTGTGTCTTGCTGCCACGGAGGAAATAAATTCCTGACGACTGAAATCGATTTGACTGCATCTCCCCAGCGTGTTAACAGACTAGGGTCCAGGCCATTTGTCAAGCTGCCAATAATTACTGGAAACACTAAATGTCATGATGAGGAGCTCAAAAAGAGCCAAACAGGAGTGTGTGAATACTGCTGCACTGGAAAACATACCTGGACAAGTTACACAAATGTGAGATTTATGTTCTGCTTTAATTAAAGTATTTCGTGTTTCACTTTTACAAGAGATTCTTGCAGTTATCCAAAAGCAGAACGATCATACCAAAGATTTTACATATTTTCCAATGCAAACATCATACGTTCATTTCTTGCAGACTTGAAAAAATTCTATTATCATCATCTGATAATACAATACAGTTGAGAGCTGGCTGTTGAAAAGCATTCGTGAGCCACATGTCAGAAAATATATTCTGCGTTCAAAATTTGGCTGTTTTGCAGTCGGCCTTGAAATTTTGTCCTCAAGAGTTTTAAAAACAGAGTGCTCGCATGATGTATGACAACACTGGGAGAATTGAACTGAAAATCAAATTAAAATAAAGGCAGATGGTTACCTCAAGTAACTTTCAGGTGTCTACAGGTTCAAAAAGAAATCGAAATGTAATTAAAAAAAAAACAAAAAAAAAATAAAAACAGAACAAAAAATGGTTAAACTTTGGAAAATTACCATCAATCAAGTAAAATAAACAGAATTTTTGTTGAAACAGTCCCTTACCAGGACTTTGCACAATGTCAAATATATACCTTATTTTTTATATGTTTTTATGTGAGACTTCCGGTCAAGCACATCCGGTCCTTGGCTTTCCAACTGTCTTTTCACAGCAGCATCTAATACAACTTTTAGGATCTGGCATAAGTATTAGTAAATTGAACTGAACCATGGCTTCGAAGAAAAGCGTAACTTTCTGTGCAGTCAGGGGGTGCCATAACAACTGGTATAAACAAAAGATTTTCTTGGAGGAGGAGTGTTTTGAACATCAACTGCGAACGCAAGCTGAGTGTGGATGTGAGGCTCCCTACGACCTTCATCCCTCTCTGAAGAATGAGGAATCCCTTCGCCGGTGGTTAAAGGCTTTAAATTTAAAGAAACCACCTAAGCGGCCATGTTTGCTCTTTTCACAAAGAGCAAAACACCCACGGAAGACCAACCGATACCAGAGAAGTGGCTGGGCTACAACGCCCCAATTAATACTCCGGGGCGACGTCTTGTGAGATCAGCAGCCACAGGTAACAGACATTTGAATAGCTAATAGCTAACGTTGTCTAAGCTAGCTAATGTTAACACTTAAAAGTGTCAGTTGGTGTCCTTAATGACAGTTCATACATCACCTCACATAAAGCTTGTCCAGCAAACTGTCTTTATGATAAGTTATACTGTATAATGTTCATCACTCGCTAGCGCAGGGTATATGTAAAATGTAGTGAATATTAGCTTCTGGTGTGTTATATTACTTGTAAATAGTCTGGGCATGTTTTATGTTGTATGCTTAACTGGTTGTGGTCTTAGTTTGGCAGATGACAGGCACTGTGATGCTAAGCTTGACCAGACTGGTCCATTGTCACATGTCAGGGAATCACAACATGGTGGTGAAGAACCCATTGCCCATACCATCCTGAAGAATGACACTAGCTCTTTGTTATACACAGGCCTTTCTCTCACCGTCTTCTTTAAGCATGTGAAATATCTAAAGCATTTCTACAAAGCAAACTTTAAAATGCACATAATTAATCAAATTTTGACGACCATGATGAAGTTAAAGATGAATTTACTCCTGGGGGATCTTTCAGAACGGTTTGCTGTGTCACTGGGGATAGTAAGCAGGATCCTCACCTACTTGACAGACACAATGGAGGAGCACATGAGGATTTACATTCCTTGGCTGCCACGTGAGACACTCCAGAGCACAATGCCTCAGTGCTTCACAGAGAAGTTCCCCAACACCACATAATCTTGACTCCAGAGACAAGTCATACAGCCATTATTATTCCAGTAACACTCTCAAGTATTTAGTTGCTGTTGCCCAGTGTGGACTTGTAATGTTCATTTCACCTGCTTATGGAGGCAGATGTAGTGACAAGTTCATCACTCAGGAGTCTGACTTCCTGTGTACTGGTAATGAAGTTATGGCAGACAGAGGCTTCATCATCAGAGATTTGTTGTTTTAGAGAAAGGTGAATCTGGTTTTACCAGCGTTCACTCAGAGAGGAGGACAGTTGTCTGATGAGGATGTCACAAGCACAAGGAGAATTGCAAATGTTCGCATACATGTGGAAAGAGTCATCAGGAGGCTCAAGATTTTCAAAATAATCTCCCAGACAATTCCTATGAACCTGACACACAAAACTACGCCGAAGTTGTGTAGAACTTGTCAACATGCAGGGCGAGATCATCCATGAGGATGCTGCCGAGGATGGTAGAGGATAGTAGTTCACTGATTCTTGAATCTTGGACCTGCTTACACAGCCCGAAGTGCCTTGATTTACTCAACTTGAGTGTCCTTTGTACATATTTCAAATTTTAATCTTGTTTTCATTTCAGTTGCTAATGTAATTGGTTGTATTTAGTCATATATTGAGCCAGTGGATATGCTCATAAACCTGAAACTGAACTTGTAAGGTTATATTAATAATTATTATTCTTCGTACATAAACTGTCAAGAAATAATATTTGGAATTTGCTCAAACATATATTTCAGGTATCTCAATGTTGCATTTCTCATTATTAATATATATTTTTTGAATGAACTGTAAATCATTACAATGCACAAAGAAGAGTCTTGGATGATCTAAAGTTTTACACTCAGTGTTTGTTTTTGGCACCTTGAATGTTTGTACTTTTCTGATGACTTTTCAAGTACTGAATGATATCAAATGATTTTTGAGACTATTTAATTGTTCACAGATACAAATAACTCATTTAAATTGTGTCCAATTTAAATATGCTTATTTGTCATTATTGTATTTTTATTGTCTATGTAGGAAAAGCTTATCTTATGTACATAAACTGGCAGATCTATTTCACTCGTGGAATTCGTTTACATAGAAAGTGATTACAATTATTCACTATTAAATGGCAAAACGTCACTAAATTAAAACTCTAGTGATGCACAATAAAAAATTTTTTGCCAATATCCGATATGCCAATATTTCCAACTCATTGTAGCTGATTGCTGATACCGATATATGCACATATTTTTTTCAAGACAATGTATGAAGGAAAATTTCAGGAAGACTGGAGTTCAGGAGCTCAGCATTAAAACTTTAGTGAACTGGGGCATTCGAGTTTTCACTGAGTTTATTAGACCGTATTAATGTGTAGGACTTAATCTCTGGTTCTCACTCCGGAGCACAAGTTTGCGGTAATGCACCTAAAACGGAGGTTGCCAACCACCGTTATAAACCAAAAAGAAGAAGAACCCCCGTAGACCTGAGACAACACAAAATAGTTGAAAATGTCCTATGTTATATGAGGCCACTTCTTCATGTCATCCTCCCGATCATTAATAGTTTTAGGGTGTTGCACCAACCTACCATTTCTGTTTTTTTTAAATGTTTTCTAGAAGTTACCCAAGACATTTTTAGTTAGTTAAGCTAACGTTAGTTGGCTGAAGCATTCATACTGAAGTGCTGCACAAAAACAGAAGTTCGACCAACTGTCTACTTCCGTGTTTAAGATGGATACAGTACACTGTATTAGATAATAAATGCTGACAATCCTGTGAGATGGCCTCATTGTTTACAGTAATTATACTAATGGCTCACAATCAATATGGAGTGATATATTATTATCAAAATGATGTACATGGCACATGTAATGTTAAACGTCTTCAACCCCCACCTGCATTTAAGATGTGCTTCAGCGTCCTTGAGCAGGATAATGAATCTTCAGCTCTTTGTAGCTAACATTACCTCTAACCCTCCCCACTGAAGGAACACCAAACCACCCTGTGGTGATGAAGAAAATATCATATTGCATGCACAATACACAGATGCTGCTGCACTCAGAAAATTTTACTTTTGAGTAAAGTAGTAGGACTGAACAAAAAATACAATTGTAATGACTAAATGATAGGTGTACTGCTGAAAAGAGTGACAGTCATTGCAATTATGTTTTTCTCATGTTGCACATCATGTATAACAAACTTCTCCAGTGCAAATTTTTCTAATGTAACCTGCAGGCAAACAAAATACTGCAGGCTTCTCCTACTGTGTTTTTGACCAACCAGGCAAATCATATTTGGGTTCCATGTTTTGCATATTTTTAAAGCAAACAATGGCAGCATGTTGAACTATGATTAAGCTCTCAGTGGTGGTTTACGTGTGTGTGTGTGTGTGGTATCCCAACAGTTTTGTTTTATGGGTATTCATTGTTGTGTGTGTGTGTGGGGGGGGGTAATTTTTGTGATAGTGTGTATTCACAGCGTGAGGTCATACGGTAGGCAAACAATGCTGTCAGAAGAGACATTAGGCTTAAAACACACACATGTTCAAGTACGCTGACGCACAACACAACACACTCATACAGAAACATACAGAGAGATTCTAATACCAAACAGAGAAATAAACAAACAAATTGTCAACTCCTCTGTCATCTCTGGTTTGCAGCCAAAGGCTGTTCTTGTTCCAGGCAAAAGGCAAAGTAACTGAAATTAATCACCTCCAGTAAAGCAAATACCTTACTGTATATTTGTTGTTTCAAACTTTAAATGTGTGTGTACCCAAAGATATATTGTATTCCTCTGTGCCACAGACCTCCACTGTTGTTCCAAAAAGTATTTAAAAAATTGTCATTGAGCCACACCGTAAAGAGTTTTGGAAGCAGTAGTTTGTTTAGAATTAACACCAAAGATCCGAAGGGAAAAAGTATTATTATTATATGTTGCACATATAATTGCCTTCTGGACACAACCAGGTATAGAGCATTTCATGCAAGTTGAAAAGCTGTGCATGCGCAGTGACATCTGCCTTACACAGAACTACTTTCTGGAGACTGAAAATGTGATCACTGTTATTAGTCTTTGGAGCCATTTCTTAACAAACTACAATGACCGTAATCTTCGTGGTGATTTCACAGTGATGTGTTTTAATAGTTTTTGCACAACAATGGAGGTCTACAACACAGAGGAATAAGATATATCAGGCTTTGGATACATGCACAGTACTAAGTAAGATAAATTCATTATTGGTTTGACTCTGCACATTATATTTGTTGACAATAAGAAAAAGGTAGAAAATCACCAGCCCTATCCTTGAAAATAAAAAAGTATCAGGTAAACTGACACAGGCATGAAACACAGTCCTTCTTCAACACTTAATGTATACAAAGGTGTGACATTACTTGATAAAGGAAATCAAAATGTATTGTTCCTAATAATGATAATGTCACATTTTTGAATGGACACTCCCATACATTAATGTGTACAGTGAATATGTGAGTGCATGTGTGTACATGTCCATACTGTATCTAAAGTAAAATAGCAATATTCATCTTTAAGAGCAGGTGACAGATTTATAATTTATCACAGGTTATCTGAGGACGAAGAGATGTGGGATTTGGGGTCTATGTCTGTGTGTCTCTTTATGTGTGTGTGTGTGTGTGTGTCAGATGTTTAATTCATTTCACAGGGCAGCAAAGGACAAGAGGGAGATTTGAGTTTTTGGAACTGTGTGTATGTTTGGGAGGCTGGGGTTATCTTGTGTTTGTGTGTGTTTTTGTTTGTGGTCTCTCAGTACCATCTGTTAAATAATGAGTCACCTGTGAAGTTTGTAACAGCAGTCGTAATCGCTGTCACAAAGAATTAAGATTCACCTTATCAACCACACACGGATACACTCGTATGAATACAAATATGTGTTGATTACAACTTTACAAATCCCAAAGAAATTAATAGGTGATAAATACAACTTATGTCTTTTTTCACACTGTTAACTCAAAATTAGAGCTTTCTTTTCAGTGCCTTCAGAGACTTTTTCCCTATTCACTTTCTCCATAATCAAGTACAAATCTCTTAATGTAAATGTGATTTAAATATAGTGATTACGTTTAAAAAATCATTCTACCTCTAATTTGGTCCTTCTTTACCTAATGGATGGTGCATTGCCATTAAAAATCACTGATGCAAATTGTTACTTTGCTAGGATGGTGCTCTACTTCACTCGAGGGCACACAAGTAATGGTCAGGTAATCATGAAGTAATGGATTCCAAATTACAACTCGATGTACTTTTCCTAAAGGGGCGCAATAATAGCAGCTGATATGTATATATCAGGGGAAGTAATGATCAATTTGTGTGCCATTTACCCATTTAATTACTTTGAAAAATAGGCTAAGGACACCACTTGCAGTGGAGTTCTAATACTTAAGAGTTAGCTATTATTGCTTGTAACTGCGAATATGAATGAAGAAGACAATGCTGCAGAAGATGGTTTGAGAAGATTCTTTGGATGTTTTATTTTTTTTTCTGTCATGACAAATATTGGAATCTATTGTACTTGACATGAATTCTGTTGTCTGTGAAGAATGAATTAACACAGTTTAAACTCATCACAATTTGTATAATGACATATCATTTGTATCCCAAAAAATAACACCTATTGCTGTGAAATAAATGTAGTGGAATGAATAGTACAGCATTTAGGTATTTAGTTACATGAAATGGAAACTTTCAAGTAAAGCACTCTAAAAACTTTACATAAGTACAGTACCTGAGTATTTTTTATTAATTTATTTGACAGCAACAATGCTTGTTAAAAGAGGAACTAATTTTCACCTGTTGTTCCTGGCCAGATGTTAAAAAGGCAACCTAATCTTAATATAAAATGACATGTTGTAAAATTCATGGTACACAACATGACAGATATGCACAGAAAATCACCTGACTTCTGTAGTAGTTGTACTTTCTCTTACTTTGTATTGGTACTTGTGTTTTCTCTTACCTTCTATTTTTTGATTGCTATGTACCACAACACCAAGGCAAATTCCTTGTATGTGCAAACCTACTTCTGACTAAAAACAGTACATATCCACCAATCAGTGTACCAACACAATCTAGTACACAAGAATCCTTACTAAGTAAATAAAATGTACTTTACTAGTAGTCCACAATGGTGGTTCTGGTAACACTGAATCAGTGTGTCTTTTGTTCTGAGTTGTGTTGGGTACCTAGACCCTGGTACACCTGCTTGCATGTCTAGTTATTTTTTATGTCATAAAACACTGGAATCCTTTGTATATCATGTGGATTCTGTTCTCTTTGAAGACAGATTTGATTATATTGATGAAAAGATTTTGGAGGGATTATTATCTTAAATCATTCATGTGTATCGTGTAGACATGAAATGTTGAAAACATGTTTTTTTGTTTTCTTTGGGTTTCTGAAGGTCTAAACAAGTACTATAGGGGAATTTATTTTACATGCTATCATCTACAACAATAAGAAACATGTTTAAGTGTTAAATGAATAAACTCTACATCAGTAATTATCTTCAACGTTGCAAGTACTGTTTTCATCATGAGTCCACAGTGGAGTCGTGAATAAGTTATTTCATCTGCTCCCTCTCCTTCTGCTCCCCACCTCTGTTCCTCTCTCTCCTGTATTGCAAAGACAGACAGACACACACACACACACACACATCCAAGCCCATTCAAACACACACAGCAGTGACATGTGGCAGTGGAACCAATGAAGCAGAAATTATATCTATTAATCAAAGTAATTGTGTGTATGTGTGTGTACACATGAACGCGTGTCACTGGTAAGAGTGTGCATGTGTGACCATATGCGATTTAACTGTGCGTGTGTGTGTATGTGTCTAGGGTTCACAGTGAGGTCAGCAGCTCTCACTGGTACCAGACTTTTCAACACCCATTTAAATGCAACTCTAATTATCTCACCGATAATTATACACACATTCAAACACAGAGAAAGACGCTGATGCGGGCATGTGCATGTGGGTGCACACATTTGTGTCTGTCTTAAGGTGATTCAACACATAATGAGATGGAGAGAAAGAGACAGGAAGGCAGACACATTAATGCATCACAAGATGATTTGATGGATGTGTAATGAGCACCTTTATGTGTACAGAGACACACTCACAGAACTGATGCATCACAGGACCAGTTTAGTATATTTTTAACACTAGAATCACCATGACATCAAATTAAAAAAAAAACACTTTTCCCTATTATTTAACTCCAGTAAATACATATAAACCATATGTGAGTTTTCCTTACCATTGTCACGAAGTGCTTGCTCATGGGGGAATTGTTGGGTTTCTGTTAATTAAAGAGTACGGTCTAGGCCTGTTCTATGTGAGAAGTGCCCTGAGATGACTTTTGTTGTTATATGGCACTGTATAATTGAATTGAATATTATTACAGTCTTTGATTTAGTTATGAAACACATCCTGAGATAATAAGAGTATAGTATAGTATAGTATAGTATAGTATAACGAGTATGGACCAAAATAGAAAGCATTCAATTTTCCAATTTCTGCTGATCATCCTATAGTACTACTATAATTAGAGAGCAGGTTGTGTGTCCTACTATTCCTCCAATCCCCTTCAAACTTGCCCCAGGAAAGGTTCTGGGGGCCGGCCTTTGCATATGGTGTTTTCCATCATTTCATCTTATTTTTAATGTTAAATAAATACTCTGTACTTTTTACTTTTGATGTAGCATGTAGTATGCAGTATGCAAACAAAAACAAACTGATTCAGAAAAAATCTCCAGTATGCATCCAACCAGTCTACCTCACCTTCTGTGTCCTGCAATGCAAACGCTGAAATGGTCATAACAACCAGTCATTTTTGAAATGGCGGACAGCAGCACGGTAAAGATTTTGAGCCAAGCTAAAAGCTAATGTAATTTTCACTCAAGGACTGTTAATAATAATGATAATAATAATAGTATTTATTATTATTATTTTATTTGTATGGCACGCAAGCTAGAACTGCAGCTCAAAGTGATTTACAATAAAAGAAATTACATGCACCAAGCGCTTCACTTCAAAATTTCATGAACATAAAATGGAAAATAAAACATTAGTAAAGATAAGATAAAATTAAGTAAAAATACAATACATAGAATGCATAGTTCAGTGGTGGTAATTTGAGACTTAATGAGCGAAAACTCAGAACATATTTCACCATATGTGCATAATCTGTAAATCGGCACCTAAGTCTCTGAAGCCAGAACCTTACCCCAGAATGTTTAATGTCATTTTATTAAGTTTTAAAACTTTCAGGTGAGAAAGTTACCATTTAGATTCCCAATATGTGGAGATGCTGGCTGGGTAAGACTGGCTGATCATCTTGACTGTTCCCATTGTTCACTTTCACTTTCCAAACATGGAAACTGGCTAAGCCTGCCCTAGCATACAAATAAAATCAATTTAGCTGTCAGACACTGCATACTATGAAAAGCAAAAAAAGTTAATTGGTAGTATGCAGCCTTACACTAACATTTGCAACATGTCTAAAAAGAAGTACAAATCATGAGGCCACCAAATGCAAGAGACTGGTGTGCAGTAGCAAATCTCGTAAGAATTCCTAAGTATTTTGCGGATTTGGTGTTAGCGTGCTAATAAAATACCTAGCTAGTTGAGCATCTTGCAGTTGGCATGATCTACACAGTGCAGATGACACACATGGTCTCCATTCATTGATGTCCCAGATATAGAAATTAATATTTACATTTTTGTTTTCAACATATGATTGTGTTTTCATTAGAAACTACTACATAATTATGCATGTAAAGCCTAACCCTTTCATGTATAGTGCCCACTATAGGCATATGTTACAATTTAGTCTGCGTGTCATAGCCTATATAAACATTTTCCAAAAGTGTCATTATCAGTGTATTGACAGTGTATTGATTGTAATGCATGGTGACACACTACTGGTTCAGCTAAGTGCCATGAGCGCAATCCCCAGAAAATTAGGCTGACAAGGTAATTGGAGCTACCCGAGGCTACAAGTAAATAGTCATGCTTTCCTATTAACTCTTTCCAACTGCACATGTATTTTTTTTATTGTTTATTTTCCTTATTTGATCTTTGTCTTAAAATGTACAAATAAACATGAATATATTGCTGATTCACCATTTTAGCTAGCTGCTAGCATTACCATGCTAATAAAGTACCTTGGTGTCTAGATGATTCATCCCACAGTAACAACATTAACAATTAACATTTACATACAAAATCTTATTCATACATGACCCAACATGGCCTCAGTTATGTGGGTCTAATTTCAAATCGAGTATGTGCATAAAAAGTGCATTGGAAATATTTACTTTTCAGCTGAGTGCGAAGAGGACAGTCAGCAATGAGATGGAAGAGGTCACTAGAGCCGCCTGAGGCTACAGGTAATTACTCATGCTTTCCTATTAACCCTTCATCTATGGACTCAACTACAGTCATAGAATACAATTTAGTACGTGGATAATTAACTGCTTTGTGGGTCTCATTTCAAACTGACTTTTCAGCTGAGCGCCTTGAGCACAATTGTCAGAGAATGAGGCTGACCAAGACTACTCATACTTCTTTAATACAGGGTGTCTACTGAAGGCATTTATTACAATTAAGTAAGTGCATCAAATTTTAAAAAAAATTGTTAACAAGTATATTGACTGTTGCACTGCAGTGACCACATACAGATATCCTTCAAAATGAGTTTTGGAATGAGTTTTCCCCATTTGATTAGTAGTAATAAAAACATGAAGCAAAAACATCTCATTCCATTTCTAACAATTTATGCATGAAAGGATTCAGCAATTATTATATCCTACCATTATTTGTATGATTAATCTTTGTTGAGCCATTACAACCTTTTAGTATCCATCCCACAGAAGATTTTCACATACCACAAACAAAAAAATAGTTCTCTACAAAAGCTCTCTATGATTATCAGATATCCTAGTTCAACATTAACGATACCAATTTACACTGCCTGCAGTTTTCAACAACATTTGGACTACTTTCAGGTCAACACTGTATGGCCAATCAGCAGTGGAAAAGATCAGACGGGACCAGAAAGAGGGATAGAAACTTCAGAAGACCATGGACAACTCCACAAGAAGTCACAAATGCAGTTCAATTTCATACACCTAAGATGGATTTAGTCTGCATTTCCTGCAACGCTGTCATGTTCCCTAAGGAGATGTCAAAAGCTCATGGTAATCACAAATCCTTCAGTGCCTGTTGCCACTACAGAAGAATCCATCTCAAGCCATTCAAAGACCCTACTGACACTGAACTTAAGAACAGACAACTTCACCAGACAAAGGGATATAGAGTTGTTAATGCAGACACTTTGACCTTGATCCAGAATGAGATGAAGACAGACAGTCAGTCCTTTGGTAAAGTATAGAGCAAAGCAGGCACCTTCACAGCAAACCCAAGTAAGGACCTCAGGATGGTGTTTAGGTAAAGAGTGAGATTGCTGTCGGGACAAACAGGAGTCAAAGGATCTTCCCACCAAGGATTCCTCACCAGGACCGTAATGACAAGCTTTCCCTTCACCTTTGTCAGGCAACAGTTTCCTGTCAGCTGGCTTTCTCAGTTACTGTCAACAAAATTCAAGGACAAGAAAATTAGCGATTTTTATATTTTTTGATTTAATGCCTAAGTAAGTACCTTTGGGAAAAGAATGTGAATATATTTCTATATATCATAAATACTTCCTACGCCATAACTAAGAGACTAACATTAGCAGAATGGAGCAGCAGTAACAAATTAGACTGGCTGACCAACACATACTGCTGCACTTCAACAACTTGCACCAACTCTGGAGTGAAGAAAATAACTCAGTGCACAGTCTGTTTCACCTTAAAAATCCTGTGTCCATTCAACGTCCTGTACAGGACAGGGCTAACAGTGCAGCAGAGAGCTTTCTCTCCATTGCACCAACACTTTGTCCTGGGACAGCCAGTGGACCTCAGTACGGAGGTTTATTTGTTGACTGGGTGAGCTTTAATACTACAGTCTTTACTATGCAGTCCACTATGCACTGGGGTGCATTCTCTTTCAAATAGCTGTTGAAAAATAAGGGCTTCCCTTATTTTTCCTTATCATTAAGGCAACTCCATCTGTGCAGCATGCAACTAAACCTTAATAGGGAAGACTGTGCTTTGCAAAGTATGTCAACTACAAAGAAATTATCTTCTCCTCGTGTGGTGGTTATGAGATTGACAGACATAAGAATTTTGTTTCAGCTTGGTTTCCTCAATTTACTGTACACGTGTACACTGTACATTGCATTGTTGGACAGTTTGATTAGCCACCTGAAGTCCACACATTATTTCTGCCATTTTAATACAAGCCAGTTTTACAGTTTTAATTTTACTTTCGACTGAACAGCACCCATTAACCAATAACTAACTGGTTAATTTTCAGAAAAAGTTGGGACTTTCGTTTCATCAGGCAGTTGGTAGTTAGATCTAATGTTAGCTTGACTTTTAGCTCATCTTTCTTTTCCTGTTTTGTTTTTCAGTGAGCTTTGTCGCAGTAGCTCTTGATGACATAACTCGGGCTCTGATTATAAGACGACCCCCCCTTCTCCAACAGCTGTTTTTGGAATAATAATAATAATGCTGATAATAATAATAATAATGATGTTTGAATACAACTTACATCATAATGTAGTTACGTAAGCAGTAAAAAATATTTTCTCTGGCAGTTAGCATAATTATCACTGCCTGTATGAGCTCCTTATCATCTGTAACAGTGGTATCTGGCAGCTTGACATATTCTGTTTCTGCAGTAGTGTAAAATTTCATCATTTTGACCACAAAATGGTCAATAATCCCACCAAAATACTACATTAATAGTGTATTAATACTACTACTACATTACATAGTTCCATGCTCCAATTTGTTATCAAAAACTTTTGACAGATTTGACATTTCTGTAAGAACTGCATTATTTGATTGATTGATGGATTGATTGATTGATTGATTGATACTTTATTAATCCCCAAAGGGAAATTTGGGGATTGTTTTGGAAATTGCTCAGACACCCCCTTCTTGTCACCATACCCAGGAAAGCCATACATCCTCTGAATGCCATAGGTCTCTAATTTGTCTTTGTAAAGATTCATTAGGCTGTGATTGTCCTAGGGGTCACAGTAGGTCATTTTATATAGTTAAAAATGGACTCACAACAATGAAATGGCTATTGGAACTAAAATCATCATACATACATATGGGCTTACTGAATCCACAAGAGTTACAGCTTTCCAGTCATACCAAATTTATGTAATTCCAAGACTGTTTCGGGACCCCAGTATGCAGAAATATTCAAATACACCATTTTTAGAATAGGCAAAAATGACAGTTGCAAGTAAGAAAACTTTGCTTTTGTCCAAAACTATATCTGTAAAGGGGAAACTTGCGGGTACTCATAGAAGTCATTTTCATTCAGATATATCTTGAGGTGAAAGTGAAAGGGACACCTTTGAAAATGGCCATGCCAGTTTTTCCCTCAACTTCCCAACAAGCTATTATGACATGGTTTCATGGTACCAGTGGATGCTTTAGGACCTCTAGTTTCATATGATACCATAATCTTCACTGTAGCTTCAAAACTGAGCCTGCTACAGCCTCTGGAGTACAGTAATGCCAGCACCCTCAGGGAGTTTAAGAGGTTAATCAGCATTTCACCAATGTTGTGTGGATTTTTGGCTTGGGCAATAAGGAGAGTGCACTCAAATGATGCAGTTGCCTGCTTTCGGTCACTTCCAGCCCTAGGAAAACTTTTTTCTGGGCCCTGTTTGTCAACACAAGTTACCACTGGGTTTACCCACCATCTCAGGGTGTTTATTAAACTGGTGTTGCTTCAATTTGTAGGGTTTCATACTTTCATTTGCCAATTTCTCACTGCAAATGACACACTCAGTTCTTATTTTGTCCATTGCCTCTATGAAGCCAAACTCAAAATAAATGTCCTAGTAAATCCTCTTTTTTGAGAAATTCAGTATTCTCTTCTCCCTGTATGGGGCTTTTTTCTATCTTTATTCAAGAGCATGGTTTTTCAATTTGAGAGCACGAGTCACTGATTTCACTTTCAGATTTTGTAATTCTTTACCCCCAAACCCCTCCCTTGCACCCTGCTTGCACTTTTTCAGATTTGCTTCATTTTTGCTTGCACTCAGATATACTGTTGCTTGGAGAGATTTGCTGTGCCCCAGCTTCAGTCCTTCTCCTCGTACTCAGGCTACTTATTTGTGCTCATGAAACGACTGCTCATAGATTTCTTCTCTGCTCTCAGTTTTTTTTGTGCAACAACCCTGTCAAAATCCCCCAACCAGTAGAATGCCAGGTGAAGTGCTGACCAATGAAATGATCCCTGCCTCCTTACAGGCACATTTGCTTTACTTCTTAGAGCATCCTGTACAACCGGTTTCTCTTTAACCTGGTTCATCCATTCCTGCCCTCCAGGGCTTTATTAAGTGTACTTCCATTGCTTTCTTGTACGACTTTTGGAATAAAAGGACGGTTAATATATGCACTCACCAGCTACTTATTAGGTACACCTGTGTAATCTAATGCAACCAATACAACAGCTGTGCCATAAATTGTACATTTACTAAGCTTATGCATTTTCAATTTTTGTTGACATTGTCAGAAAGGTGATAATTCTATTTAATGTTTATTCTTGAGGTTGTTGTGGGTGGTGATGATGTACTAGAGTGCATTATATTGAAAGTTTTCCTTGATATTTTGCCCTCCTCATGCATTTCAATGGAATGGACAAAATATTAGGAACATCTACAATAGTCATGCACTGCTTAGCGAGCACACAAGCCAGTGTGAGCAACAGGATGTTGACTGCAGGTCAGTTAACAGCCACCGGTGTCACTAATGAGAAGGAATTTCTGATTCTTATGAATATAACCTTTAATGGTGCTATTACTTCCTTAAAACTGAATTGATGAAGTCATGTTTTTGGCACAAGAATACATTCATGGTAATGTTTGGCTTTCAAGTGTTGTAGGTTACATGGACAATCTTTCTAGGCAACTAACAACAAAATGAAACCGCTGTGTTTCTTTTGTTTTGTGTAGTTATATCGAAGTGTCTTCCTTCTCTTCAACTGCTGTTTACCATTGCTTATTGAAAGTTAATTTTGTTTCCTACTGTCTTAATGCGTTAGCTTGTTGCTTTTGCTGTTGGTACTTTTCCCATTTCTTAATATTAAAATACAGATAAACACAGAGGTCACCATTTTGTTGTTAGTTGCCTAGTAACGTACAGCACTTGAAAGCCAAACATATTCATTGATGTATTTTTGTGAAAGTAATAGCACCATTAAAATAAAAAACTTATTTGAGGTCCTTGATTTTGCCGATCCATGTTAGCCAGCCATCTGCTAGACTCTTGCTCCTGAGTTGAAGGTGTTGTCGTTTCTCCTCTATGTTTACCATTATATGTAAATATTATAGGCTAGTAAAAGAAATAGTATCTTGTGCTGGTATTTACATTAACTGTCCATTCCAAGTGAAGTAAATCCAATAAAGGCCTTTTGGGCGGGAGTGGATGAACCTGATTAAAGAGTAACTGCCCATAAGAAATACATAATACTTCTTATGCTCTAAGAAGTAAAGTGAACATGCCCCCCAAGAAGGCAGGGATCATTGGTCAACACTACACCTGGTATTGTATTGGTTGAGGAACCTTTACAGCGTTGTTGCAAAAACAATCTGAGGGCATAGTTTTCCTCACAGAAATGAATGAAATGCTGAGACATGTATATTTTATATCTATAAAAATGATTACACTCTTCAAATCAAGAGGACCTTGCAACCCCTGTAAACCTTTGGCAAACCCTAGTGGTGGTCAGGACACCCAGGTTGGAAGCCTGTGCCTCTTCCATGTTTTAAGTGGGAATGTGTAGTGCAACAATTGAGGTGTTATGTCAATGTATTGTTTCGTAGATTAAAGGAAAATAACTGACATTGAACTCAAACAAATGTTTGAGTAATTTTCTAGCAAAGATATTCACATTCACTTCCTCCAGCTTTTCAAATAAGATTTGTTGTTTTCTCTGTTGTGTAGTACATAAATGGAATATCTTTCTAGCCTGTTGGTTGGACAAACCATACAATCTGAATGTGCTACTTCGCTCTCTGGGAAATTGTCATGGAATTTTCCACAATTTTCTGACATTTTATAGACACATTGGTTAATATTATATATAAGTCACATTATTGTAGCAATAGTCCTTATATAGAAATAATGGCAAAAGTGGAGAAAATGCCTCTTGTCCTGGCATTCTGGCATCCTTCATGTCCCTGAGGGTATTATTGCTAAGTTCAAAGTCATTTAGCATTAAATGATGATGATACATGACACTGTTACACTCTATGTAAATATCTTAGCTTATTATAATGACAAAGTATTTTAAAATTAACATATTTTTTAACTCAAGAAAAGTCTATTCCAAAACCTTGACATGAAGCAGTGGCTTTTGTGTCTACTCTCTGTCTCTTCTGTATGCCTGTCTGCATACAGTATGTAGCTACCTGCTAGTTTCTATAAATACTTGCAAATCCACAGGTCTGTTGGTTTTATGTAAGCGTGTCTTTTTTAATCTGACTGTAACCTCCTTCCCTCTCACTCTTTGTATCTGAAATTCATACTCACTTTCTCATAAGTCGCTTGACTTCAACGAGTTTGCTTAGCTCACAGCAATATTTAATTGACATTTCCTCTTGGTAAGCCAATGAAAGGGACCAAGAACATGAAACTGTCCCGTTTCCCCTGGTTACTGAATGAAATAGTACCTGTGGTGTCAGGATGAGTGTGTTCCCATGACAACCACATGCGTTTTTGTTCCCATGGTGATATGAAAGTTATTCTGGTTCTTTGATTTCCCAACGGACCAGAATAAGAGACTCAGAGAGGAAGGAAAAAAAGGTTCTTGAAAGAAGGGAAAGCAAGGTGAGACACAGAGATAGAGAACTATGGAATGAGTAAATGGAGTGCTAGAGACATATGGATCAGGAAAAATAATTTCAAGAGGATGGTGGGAGGTAAAAAAAAAAAAAAGGTGGAGATAGGCATCTGAAAAAAATGAAAAGGAGAGGGAGAGAGAACTGCTGGCATGACTGGAGGATAAAAACAGATTGTTGTTTTTCTGGTTTTCAGGATCAGTGAATTGAGCAGTCCTGCAGCAATCTTGAGTTTATCGCCAAGTTTTACACAATCAGTTTATCCATCCATTCATTCACCCATCCACCCATCTGTTTTTCCTTCCTTATGTCCTTCTTGGCGCCATTTTTGTGTTTCATCTTCTAAATGAAGGACCCAGGGAGCAGATTTAAATTGTTGCTTTTTGCTTTTTCAGGCTGAGTGAGTTGAACGGGCCCATAGGGATAGGCTGTTTATCACCAAGTTTCCCTGTGACCCACGCTTATTAGAAAATTATGTTTGCTTGGTCTTTGTTTCTTCAGATCTTTGAAATTTCTGTACTTGTTAAGTTTCAGAGTTATCTCAATTGTTGTTCATTGTTTAATTTTTCAAAGTTCAGCAAAATAAAACAGCATAAAAGTAGAGTAATATGTATGAATAATAATGCTTGGCTGAGTACTGTAATTCTAGCCACACAACACATTTGAACTTCGGCTGTGTTCCTTTCTAAATGTATTAAAACATTAATGGCTGACATAGCAAAAGTTTGTAGATATCTGCAAAGACTAGCTTGTGTCAAACAAATGTTCTGTTGAGTACAAAAAAGCAGTGACAAAGAGTGGGAACAGTAAAGGGAAAGACAAAAGAACAAAAGAAACATGCAGGGATTTCAGTAAAACTGAACCAAATCCAGAGAGACCAGAGTTAGCAGAAATTGCAGTCAAATGGACGCTATAATACTATAGTTTAAAGATCTGACCAACAAAGGTTTTTCAGTTTTTCAGCTTGATTAGACCTCTCAGCCCATGCTGTCTAATCAGGCAGTTAAGTGAAAACACCTTTATAGGCGGACCATGGGTGTGTTGGGCCATTAACTCACTAAATTAAGTACTCATTAGGAAAAAGTTTTTTGTAATGCACTAGTACTGGTTATATAGGGTTTCTTGTAGAATATGAGTGCTGTATGAGTTCACTACAACTTTTAACCTATATGTTATATCAAAATTGCAATCGACCACCAGAGCATGTCACATTTTTAAATGTGTTTCACCTCCTTGTTGTTGGTAATCAGGGAAAATATCATCAGGTAACGTCCGGTCATGTAAAATTTACTGTAGTATACCCAACTCGAGTCACAGTAAATCTGATATTCTAGGGCTTCGCCATACTTCACAGTACAGGTGGATAACAAAGACTTTTTGAATGGCACCATTAAGGAATTTCAGCTCTCAGTGACAAGTTTAACCGTGCACTAATTGTTAACACGCAGTGGGGAAAAAAAGTAATCAAACCAGAAGTTTTACTATGCCCTCAAGTGCTTGTGACTGATAAGCTCTGCTGGGAAATTAAGAATAACAATCTGTGACATCAAGTGCAATACTAACTTCGGCAGAATAGAGCTGTTGTCATTCAGACTATTGCCATTCTGGATATAAGATAAGATATAGGGGCATGTTTTCTGCCTTTTCTCCCCGTTGGGTTCACTTTTCTTGAATCTGTAATGAAGTCTAGTCATACCCTGCAATATCTTAAACTGATTATTGAAAAAAGTGCTGAAAAAGTCTGAAATAAGTCTGGATTAAGATCGATTTATAAAGTAACAAGTAGCTTTTGTCAGCTTCACTCAGTCAATGCGATCTATATCTGCTTTATAGAAAAACATTTCAGCTTTCTCTCTGTTAGAGGAAAAACCTGCCTGATGTTTTATTGCTCATATACAGGAAATGTGAACTGGGCTTTGGCCTGATACATGGCACAACAGAGAGCCTGCAAGAGCAAGTATTGATTAATATTAGGAGGATGAGGTGGGGGAGAGAGTAATGAGAATGTGAACAGTATGACGCAGGTAGAACCTGGAGGTCCACCATGTCTGTATGTGACTGGTTTGTTTGTATCCTCTGACAGCCTAAGTTAACATGCTGTGTAGAAACTCTATCTTTAAGTTAATTTGAACAATTTAGATATTCATATAACTTTGATAATTCATTCTTCAGGTTATCTGTTGTTTTTTTTACCCAGGGTTTTGTTTAAAAAAAGGCCCAAATTGGATTGATTTTACCCAAACATGTCTCGGTGCCTGTTTACACAGTCCAGAAGCTATTTGGAGTTTGCTATTCAGATTCCCTCTTCAGAATTCTCATTTGCACAAACAACAGATTCTAAATGAGGCTTAAAGCAAACTAAACCTCCACAAAAGGCATCCTTTTGCCAGGTAATCTCTAGTGCATGTACATATGTGTGTATCTTGTCTGTCAAGTATCAAGTATGAGTATATAATTCATCTCTTTCATCTGGCATCACAAACACACTGATAATTAGGCTGGTACACACACACACACACTCTCTCTCTCTCACTCACACACACACCTAATACAGGCTGATTGGAAGTATGCTCTTGTATACACCCAAAGGCTCTTGTGCACCTGCTACTGCAGGAAATGAGAACAGACACACACACGCAGACTACAAGCTAGCGGATGCAAATGTGCAGAAGTGTCTGCATGCAAGCACACACTCAAAACACACACACATGCTGGAGATTACCTGGCTCCAGGATGTTATTGGCAGTTGTTTTGTTTGCATACTCATTTAGAATTTGTTATTTCTATAAACTGGCCAAGTACTTACAGTCAGGATTGCAAAAGATTGAGACCTAATGCTTCTTCCTTGATTCAATTCAGTTTAGTTTAATTTGACTCAGTATTTTATACTAGCATGAAAATTAATATCAGTATTACTAAACCAACAAGCTCAAGTGACACGGTATAGGTGGATATTAAAATCATAGACTGTATATAAAGATGGACAGAGCAAGGTTTGAAGCCTATAGTTCATGGAGGAGTAATTCCCAAAAAGACCACCAGAGCCCCTGTAGGATAGTGATTTGTTGAAAAAATTGACTGGTTTAGTTTTTCTAGAGAGAAGTTTACACTTTTAGAGAATCTCTGGCTCCAAATATGAGAGTCAGTTGCAGCCAGGGATTTTTTGGAGCCAGCATCTAGCAGCTGCCGGTCACATTGACCTTTAAGGTATTTCCATGTTGTCTTGAGCCTCAAGCTGTGGTATTTGCTGTCTCAGTTTTTTGAGTTGCTCTGTTGATGTAGTTGGTACAGTTAGTTAATTAATCATTTTATGGAGCATTATGTGCCAAACTAGCATAGACTCAAGGCAGTCACTGAAAGCCAAGAAATAGTTCAGTACATAATTGTAAATTGTTGTTTTTACACTTTGGCTTTTATGTGGAATAAACACACAAAATATAGCTGGGAGCTTTGGAGGTGCTGGTGAAGGGACTGTATTCACTTGCTTTAATTATCAACAGGTCTCAGCCTAATTTTTATGTATGAATTAGCTGTTGTTTTTTTATGTGTACATCATGGCAACATAATTAATCATATGGGACGACAAAACATGCTCATCCACTATCCTTTTCACTAAATAGTCCAAGAATCACACACACAGCATTGTTATATACAACATGTGTGTTTGTGTATAATGACAGTTCTTAGTTTGTGGGAAAGCTTGTGTTGTGTTTCATTTTCATCCACCCAATTTCAAGGACTTTGGCAAAAACAGATTCATAATATGCCATCTGTCTCTTGCAGGAGCCTGTTAATATATTTTTAGGTATTTTTTAAAGGTATGATCTTTGGTCTTTTAAGACATTGTATTTTTGGATAATCAGCAAATTTGGGATTGGTCTTAGGCTTTGCTGGCTTCTCAGTATTATTGGTATAATAGTTTATGTTTGTTTTGTATTAAATAACTTTTTGACAGATGGATCTTGTTTCACTGTAGCCTGACACTGTCTTTTGGCAGACTGACAGAAGCATGCTTGTCTATTTGTCGTCTCCATTGGGAAATGATAAGAGCTCTCAGACAAACAGGGACAGAAGAATCAATGTTAAGTTTAGCAAAGATATTCAGACAGAAATCATCAAATACAATTCAAGGCCTTTCAATATTTTTTCTTTTTTTCTTCTTCCTTTTTCTGTTATCACCTCTTGTTATGGAATGTTGATTAAATATGTACAGTATCTGAGACAAGTGTTGTCCATTGGCATTTTTCCAGCCCTGTTTAGATGAAACCACATCCACTTCCATATGACGAAAGTTTACTGTGTTCCCATGAAAACCACACTGACATAGGTCAGGTGAAATATGACAGCTACACAAGCTTGGAAAACAGCAATATGGGGCACTGATTTTGATGAATTTACTGTTTATCAGGCCACAAATGAGACAAGAATTAGCTAGCGTGCTATTTCCTAACTGTATCTTCAGTGGGTATCTAGTATTGAGTAATGGGAAACATTAATTTTGAAGGACTGTGAGTTAACAGTTTGAGTCAAGCATAGAGGCTCTATTATGTTGCGATATGGGGCACTGAATTTGATGAATTTACTATTTATCAGACCACAAATGAAACAAGAATTAGCTAGCTAGTGTGCTTTTTCCTAACTGTGGAATGCAGTTGGTCCAAAGATGATGTCAACTTATTTGTATGACAGCAACTGAAGGGATCATTATGTGTCAATCATACCACCCGTGAAGGACAGCTTTTGCGATGCTGTTACAGTCATTGTTTGACAGCATTGGAACCCTTCATCGGAATAGATGACTATCTCTACCATATCTGCTGTCTCCATAAAGAGTATGCCCCAAATAAAGATCTTCAGTCTTTCATTGATTAACATTTTAATATGATAGATACAATATATTGATAGTTTACTTGTCCACATCTATCAAGTCTATGATTGCTGTTTATGGATGTGTTCAAAATCCTAATATGTTATGCCAGGTTGTTATGAAATCTATTTTCAAGTCAGTTCCAATTTAATGTCATGGTCATTGACCTGTTATTTTTCTCAGATCACATCACTAATTTGATTTATTTTCTCAGAACATTTTGCAGGTTTTGTATTTCCTGCTGCACAAGAAAAGGTCTACCAAAACTCAACATTTTAAAAATGCAAACTTCTATCAAACATTGTGCGGCATGTGCCATGATCCCTCAGCGCTCTCTCTCACTGACTGAAAACAATCTAGACAGAGAAGACCAAAGAAAGATTTGCAAAAAAAGTACCACTTGTATAGACAATAAAGTTATTTTACTTTATTGTATCCTGATGGCCTGGCAATAATTTATGAGTTTCTTTTTGTATGTTCCCTGTAAGAAACGTGAATGTAATACTATGCATTGTGTACACAGATTTGAGAGAGAATAGAATTGTTTTTAGGTTTCAACATCTGAGACAAGACATATACCTTGAGGCCTGATTTGATATAAAGCCTACTTGCCACGGCAAGTTACAGGCCATAAGTGGGATGTTAGAAAGTTAAGAATGTTAGTCTTAGTGAAAATCAGATAAATGCAGGGGAGGCATACGCATGTAAACAAGACACAACGGAGGTAGAGGAGCATCGAAAATCAACTTCCTGCCTCTTAGAAGAGGGAGGAGAGGGATGAGAGGGGTAGAGGGGCATTGACAATCAGCGTATATTCATCAAACTTAAAACTGTGGTGAATTAACATTAACTGTTATCATCAGTCATCTTTGAAAGGCACTATTTCCAAAACTACTGTAGCTGTCATATTTCACAATGTCTCTATCATGATATGTGAATCATTATACGTTCTGTCTAGATGAGAGCAAAGAGACGTTTGTGAGATGTTTATGAGTGAGAAACAAAGGTATTATGAGACATAATATTTTTTTATACACATGACACGTCCACAGACAGACAAACATACATGCAGACAGTTTTTCTCTCATTAAATAATTATGAGGAAACATTAGTGCATACAGTTGGTTCAGGATCAATAACTAATCAGAGTATGACCTTCACATACAGGTTCAAATACACACACACACATACACACACACACATTAAAGCTGTAACCGCACACACCCAGAATGTGTTCCCACCTGGGTATTCCCCATCATATGAAAGGCAGTTTATGTGGTTCAGGATCTAAATACTCTAACCACCATGCTGTGGACATCACAGGGATTTGTGCTCTCTTTGCTGTCCTCTACTACCGACTAAAGTACTTGCTGTACCTCCTGCCACCCATCCATTACCTAGCTCAAAGGTGCTATGTCAACCATTTAAAAATCAATAAATCGTTAACACATTAATTTTGAGTAATTAGGATAATTACTCTTACTGTAAGTTAAATCAGCAAGAAAACTGGCAGCTCTTCAAATCACCTACAATATAAAATGTTGCCGCTTTACAGGACAGTGCTGCTTTTCCTGTGTAAACAGACTGTGTATACTGCTACCAGCTAACACTAATGCTATGCTAAAAAGGTAGTAAGTAAAAAGTCACTTTATCACAGCACTTTTTCAGGTTCTGTATTTTAAGTAAATAATGAAACAAAATCACCTGTGTACTGCACAAAACTGCACGTAGCCTGACTAATGCCTGTAATACTATTGATTTGCCAGTGTATATGACTACTACTGTTCTGAAATGTGAATAACTCCCCCCTTTCATTGTTTAATCAAAAGAAAAAAAAACTTTCAAAAGAAGCAGAAATTTGTGACTGGAAGCAACTGGGTTTATAGAAATCATGGTTCTCTTCTTTGGAAAGCTTTAAGCACAACCGTGATTGACTCCTAACTTACAGTTTCACATTTACCCCTTTGATTGCATCATTCATTTATGCTTGACTTGTAATTAGAATATTTCCAGTCGCACTTGAAGGCAACATAATAGCTAGAATAGAAAGTGTCATCATTATGCTGCTGCACATTGATTTCAGCAGAACTGACACTTGTTGCCCCCAATGTCACACTGAATACTACAAAATAAGTGAATCAATTTTTGACACTTGGTCACATCTGCCTGTGTAAGCATTATTTATTTATTATCTATTTTCTCTGCAGATTTGTTCCACTATGTTTCCATGCTCATTTTATTAGTTAGACTCAATCATAAGTAATGCAGAACACAATCAGCTGTCATCGTCACCTCGGGTTCATGCAAGATGGAATACAGCAAAGTAAATTTGACAAGGTGAGAAAGATGGATCAGCGGTGCATTTCTTTCCTATTTCTTATCTGCTGAGGAGGAAAAAAAAGTGAAATTCACACACAATCATGTTTACACACACTCGTTTGATCCCCCGACATGCATTAAGAAGGCAGAGGAAGAGCAAAATACAAATTGAACCTCCTAAACCTGTCCCCTAGGTATCATATTAGAGGTTAATTTACCACTTATATTACATAAGATGCATAAGCTCATATTGCAAACTGATTAAAAAGTGCATGCATCCATTTTTTCTTATATGCTAAATTAACAATAGCGGATTATTTATATGCAACAAGTATGCAGTCAAGTGAGTGTCAGAAATATGAGAATTGCTGTGCCAGTCAAACACAACTGAACATAAGAACATAAAAAATATTAAATTTGAAGGCACATTAATTAATTTCCATAACCCATTGTTGCTGGGCTGCAAATATAGATAAGATTTGGAAATTGATGGAGAAAAGTGTTATTTTGAGGGCTGTGTTTTGAATTACATTTCAGTATAGTTAAAAAAAAAAAAAAGTCCACAAAGCAGGGTGATGGTTGGCTATCCCAGGTTCTAATCCCATGTGAATAAAGTTAGTGGCAAACGGGTCACAGCCTATCACATATAACTCGCTCATTGTATTTTTACACCACTGGCGAAACAGCTGCAACAAGCTCTTGTGTGTGTATCTGCCTGATGTCTGATTGAGAGGGGAAAGAATGAACCACAGAGGAGGGTTTGCGGGTCTGTCTGTCTATATTAAAAGTTTGCCTCAGAAAGGGACAGCTTTTAATTGTGTCTGGAGGGTGTGTTTGTTTTGGATTTGCTGACCTCCCTGAGTGCATGAAGATGGTGCCTTGAACAACTGGGGCAGCACACACATTGGCCCGTTTGGCTGGATTTCTGTTTATCTTTACAGTATTTATGTTGATCTTTGTACCAGGATTATTTAGATGGTTAAATGGGACTTTGACCCCAAAAGCATCAAACACCTTTGGGATGAATTGGAACTCTGACTGAGAGTCATGCCTCATCGCTCAGCATCAGTGCCTGACCCCATTAATGCTCTTGTGGCTGAATGGGAGCAAATCCCTGCAGCCAGGTTGCGCTAGCGTATTATAACAGCATATTAATGCCATTTGTTCTGGAATAAGATGCTCAACAATCGCAGTTGAATGAAAGAAATTTGATCTGCAAAAGAAATTTTAATTATTTTGATTTGCTGAGTCATTTTGAAGCACAATGCCCAAAAATAATTCCAGCCTCTCAAATGTAATGTATGGGATATAAAAATAAATATGCTTTCTTAGTTTTTGGGAAATTATGATATTTTTTTTTTACAATTTCCTGATAGTTTAGAGACCAAACAGGCAGACTGATTTATATTGAACATGATCATTATTTGCAATCTATATTGATAAATAGAAATTTACACATACACACACACACTCACAGTCATGTTTCCATCACTTCAGAGGACATTACATTAACTTACATTCATTTCCTTATTCATTTCCTAGACTTATTCTAACCTTAACCATAACCACTACTCGCTTAACCCTAACTCTAGCCTTAACTATAACCACTACTTGCATAACCCTAAACATTCCTTAACTTTAAACCAAATCTTCACCCTAAAATGAATGATTTCCATTAAGTGGATTTGCTTTTTGTCAGCATAAGGGAGGTAGGTCCCCACAACATAACTGTGTAAACAGATTTATGTCCCCACAGCATGAGGAATACCTGGTGTACACACACTCTCTCTCTCTCCCATACACACTGAGCGCATCTTCCTTTTCAATTTTTTACTTGAACCCCTCATCAAAATGCCCTTTTCCTTTCCAATAAGACCAAATAATGTTACTTGTACACAGGCTTTCTCATTTTCTCTGCCTTTTTCTCACGGTCTGTGTGACTGTGAAAGTCTGTGTATGTGTGTAAGAGAGTATGTTGGTGTGCAGGTGACTGTGTGTGTGTGGTTAATAATTGAAAAATGTCCTCAGGGCTTGGTAAAGCAATGTGAGTTACCGTGTCCCTGAGAGGACAGCACATGAATGTAAAATAGCATTCAGAGAGACAGCATAAAGACAGCCAGTATGAATAAGCTGAGGTTGCTTTCTTTCTGTTCAGCTGAGTTATTTGTAAAATGTTACATTGTTTTTCAGTCTTGCATGGACCAATGTGGGGTAAGTCAAATTCTAGTGTCTGACAGTGAGTCATGCAAGAAATCACTGTGCATTATAAGATTATTTATCTCCCCTGATGAGATCACAAAGCAGTGATCACTGATTATGAGCACTATTAGTAGAGACTGAAAGTGGACCGTTTTATATTATTATGTACATGAATAGTGACAAGCAGACAAAACAAGACAAGAAAGAGGCATTTTGTTCTGAAAATGGGTCTAAATTTAACTGCTAAAATAGGTAGAACAAACCTTTAATAAAAAAGGGGGGGAAATTATGTTAGTTTTTGAGGTTTTGGAGTCTTTTTGGTTCTTTTTTACTTTCTTTTTGTTTTTATTATATTGTTTTTTTATTGTAAGTTTTTATTATCTATCTTTTTATACATTTCAGTCGTTTTCTCAGCCTTATCATATTTGTTTTGTTTTGTATTGTTTTACTGATCAATGGAATTTAAAATTGTTAGTTTTAATGTTGTGGTTTTTGTGTGGGTCCCAGGAAACCTAACAACCTCTTTGTGAAAGCTAATGGGGATCCAAATGAAAACTAATGAGTAAAATCCCTACACTGATGTGGTAACTTGCTATGGGTTATCATGGCTACCAGTACTGTATAGGCTATACATCCCTCACAACCTACAAATACTGTAGGAAAGACAGATTTTAAACAGTTCACAATCAATAGATGATTTTAATAATTGTTTAATTGAACTTTTGAACTCATGTTAAAATCACACATGACTGTGGCTGCTGTGCTTTCACACCAGAGAAAAGGCCCAAGATGCTCATTTTGAGGCCGTCTCATTCTGGTTGTTTTGGCTGCACTGATTGACAGCTTTCACACCAACCAAGCGAACCGCATCTAATGGGCAAACACACCAGAATTTGATTGAACTGCACCAGACATGTTAGGTGTGAAAGCACTCTTACTTTACTGCTTTGTTTTTATGCAAACTTGCTTTCTGTGAATTATTTATCCAGGACAGACAAGATTTCTGCTACTGAAGTCTCATTTCGTCTCATTTCTCATTTTAGTGGACCATTCTTCCAAAATGTTGGTGTATTTGTTGGTTTCTGTTTTTTTTTTTTTTTTTTTTAGACTCTTTTTAGAAAATTCACTCACTTTTTACTGCAATTTCCTTGGGTCATTCATGCAGATAAGGTATCACCGGTCTTCACACACACAGCTGTGACAGGTATGATGTGTCCTTAATACCAGTTATCACAAACTGAAACACATTCTAACAAAACTGTGGCTAATACGTCAAATAAATACTCAGGAGAATTCACAGCAACACCAAATGCATTGCTTGAAGCAAACTGTCATGAAAAAATGAGATATGTCATGCTTAAAAATTTGTTCTATAACAAATCAAATTGCTGTCACAAGGAAGCAAGTCAAGAAGTAATGAACTGCATGTATTCGTAACCTACAATGCATTCTTTTCTCAACAAACAAGTTGTCAAAATTGTTGTTGTTTTTTTGTTTACAGAATTTATTGTTGCAAAAATGTAGTCAGTGATGTTTAAGTGGAATAACTGGGGCACTGCATCATAGTAATTCTGTCTTTGGCCATAATGCTAGGGATAATTAACAGGTGCTCTTTTTTTAACCAGTTACTAGTTGCATAACATAGACTCAGTAGTGAAAGAAAATGAAATTTGTCTTTACTCAGCAGCTCTTGAGCTCTTTGTCTTTATTTTGTGTAAATTTATTTCACACTGTCACTTAAAGACCCAGCTTCTGTCAACAAGTCCGACAGATAAATTACATTTTCATGCATATTTAAAGTCACAGACATCGGTGGCATCAGTGGCTTAGCAGGATGTTCATCACACAGTCATGATGTTGTGGATTTAATAACGCTTTTTGTCACACATCACCACAACTCTTATTTGTCCAGTGACTGTGTGCAGTGATAAAGCAACAATGTAAAATGAATAACTAAATGCTGATACAAAAGAAAGGATCTCTTTCCTTTCCTTTTTACAAGAGATGAGGAGGATAGTAAGTCAGAGAGAAAAGGAATTAATGTCCCTTGTGTCTTCTGATAAAAGGCCACCTATGCTTAGGTGATGACCCGCTGGGGCTTGATGGGAAAGGTTTTCTCTGAATTTAAATTAATCATACTTACTGTAGGATCCTGTGGAAAAACTCTATTTAATTACCACCCTGTCAAAGTATTGTTAAGGCCATGCACCCCTGCACAGTATGTGTCAAAAACTTACCCTTAATAGAATGAAACAATGTAGAAATAAAAAAGTTCTAACTCATATCAAAAAAGAAAGTCAGTGAGACACTTCAAATGGACTCAGTGGTCTGCTGTGCACATTTTTTCTGCCTATTCATCTTGTTATATTTGCTTTATGCAGTAATTCACAAAAGAGAAATTGCCTGTGTATGTATGTAAATGACCCATGCAGTTAATAGGATGTAAATGTATCTTGAATTCTCATTTCCAAATGTGTGAAGGACCCTCGATAAACACCACTATCCTAAATGATATTACAGATTTCTGCGCTTTCGTCTTCAGTTTGAGGCATGATACAGTGAGACAGTGAAACGGCCGAAACCCACGCTGAGGATCAAAATATAAAGCTTAGATTGCAGTTTTGCCAGTAGGCTGTTCCATGCATAATTGCTTTAAAAATGGATGAATTATCCCTTTAACTGGAAAACTATTTTTGTGCCCCACCTCGTGCTGTACTGTATGGGGATAAATGCATGCGCGCACGTCTGTGTGTGCATGTAAAAGTTGTGTATGTGCATGCTAATGCCCAAAAGTGCTTGTGTGTCTGTTTGTGTGACTGAGCGTATGAATTATTTACTAGTAATATCTCATAAGAAGCATATTATACAGACTGCACAAGACAAAGCCCTCCTGAACTCCATCACTGACTTTAATCATAGCCACAGCCGCTCACAGGGGGAGAGAGAAATAAAAGTGTCAAAAGAGAGTGAAAAGGGTTGAAACGAACGAAAGAAATGATTTCTCCTTGCTCTGAGTGTCACTTTGTCTGTCTCTCTCCTGCTCACCCATTTGCCTGTCTCTCTATTTGTCTGTCTGCCTCTCCTATCTTTTCCTCCTTTTTGTATTTCTATCTATGTTAATGTATTTCTCTTCTGTTCAATAATTGATCATATCTTTCTGTCTATTAGTAGCAAACGGGATGGTTGCCAGTTTGGTCCCCACATTGGGAAATAGTTTGCTTTTTAATGTTGTCAAGAAAAAGAAATGTCTATCCATGTTTAGCTGTCTGTCTTCATCTTTCACAGCATCTGACAACCTCCCTGACAGATGAATAATGAGTGTTCCACAGGTCACATCATTGTTTATCATCCCTAGATGATGACAAACTGGCCTCACTAAGAGCTGATCTCTTTGACCAACCCCCTCACTCAAGCAATCAATCAATTAAAGTAATTTCCATTGATCAGATCTGCGTTATGGTCCACATACCCGATAATGAGTCCAATTGTAATCTGCTATCCTTTTTCATCATGGAAGCAGTTTAAATGTGGCATTTTCATGTTTGATCTTCTAAATTTGTGCAATAACCTGATTGCAACTCCTCCAATAGTACCAATCCTGTTCCTCTTTGCCTTTCACTCTTCTTCTTTCTCTCTCCTTCACTTACTTCACCTCCGTCCCTTCCTTTGTTGCCATTTTCTCTCACAGTTTTGCTCCAGCTCTTTCTGACAGTGAAATAATGTTAAGTGGTTCAGGGGTTGAATCATTACTCAATGTCCTTCTGTGCCTGTTACAAAACATACCAGCCCCACACCAATGATTGATATCGTGTATATGGCCACTCCTTCAATCCAGCCATCAATCAATGGATGGGTGGATGGAGGTAACTAGAAAGTTTAGGCTTTCCATACTAGCATGGCACATGTGTAGTTTGGTTTATAACTTTGACATTTCATTTATATTTGATTTCACACAGAAGTAAACAAAAGCAAGCGTATGATTTCTTGCTGACAGTCAATTTTGTTGGCTGAAATGATGATTGTTAGCATTAACAAGCTAGCTAATAAAATCTGCTAAGTCCATGAGTTTGCTGCAAACTGTCAACTTGATGTTTCAAGGTGACTTATAAAACAAGACGCTTAGAAATGTACTTGAGGGTCACATAATGATATAATGATACTAAAAGAATATTAAAAGACTGAGACTAAAGCTACATGTCCTAGGTAAAAAGTCATTATCCTCACCAGTGGCATTGTAGGTTTGGAACTGCAAGGTAGAACTAGTTAACCTTAAAAGATGAAGAACATACTTAAACAAGCAAGATAAAGGTGAGATTTATGTTTTATTGTTTGTATTCAGAATGTTAAAATTTTACAGGAGAAAAATGCTTCAAGGATGAAGACTAAGTAATGAGTTAGGCTGGTGTTGCTGGAATTCAAAGTTTGCCCAAACATGACATCTGCATCTTTTGTTTGCTTCAGCTGAGAAAAGCACTTTTCTTGATTGCTTAAACATTATAACTGGGCCTATTAACTGAACATCCCAAACAATGATGCCATCTACCAAAAGACAGACTTTAATCTAGACTATAATCACTATTCCCCTGTTTTCACACATTCAGATTTGTTGAATTCTACACACAATTCCCATATCCCATATCATATATCAATGGCTGAACCATGTGCTCATTTAGAAAGCACTGGCATTAAATATCATTAACGCAAGTGTTCACAGCTGGAACCCAATTAATACACAATTCCCCAGGTGGAAACACTAAGAGTCAAAACTGTTCACACACCAGTCAGAACTTCAGGATAGATCCATAAAAGGGCCATGGGTCAGTTGACTTGTTTAGGAACAATATGTCAGGGACCGGCAAGGATGGCAGGACACAGATGCAGAGTATCAATGTCTTTAATAATGAAACTCAAAATCACCACAAAGGGGAAAAACAAGGCGATGAAAAAGTTCTCAAAAAAACTGAAAATCACTCCAAAAAAGGGAGGAAAAATGGCAGGAACATAAAGACACAAAACCAACAAAAAACTACTCAACCTGGAGGGAACAAGGCAAGGCAAAAACTTGACTGTGGACAAGACGCAAGGCTGGTGAGGTCCAGAGGTAAGGGGAACAGGTGAAAACACTTAGGGCAATCAGACTGGGACACATGAGGAAGGCAAGTGACCTGAGAGGAGAGTTAATTTTCAAAATAAAACAGGAACTGACAAGACAACATTGAGACGAGACAAAAAACCCCAAACTTGACCTCACCACGGTGTGACAGAACCCCCCCTTCTAGGGCCGACTCCTGACGGCCCAGGGCCCTCAGGGTGGTCCATATAGAATTCCTGGATCAGGGATGGGTCGTCTATGTGTCTCTGAGGAACCCACTGTCTCTCTTCTGGCCCATATCCCTCCCAGTCCACCAAAAATTGCTTTCCCCGGCCTCTGTTGCGTACAGCCAACAATTTCTTGACTCTATAGAGGAGGCCTCCATCGGCCGCCTCCAGTGGCGGTGGAGGTTTGGTGGCCGGAACCATGGAGCTATCCATTGCAGGCTTGATCTGACTGACATGGAATGTGGGGTGAACGCGCAGGGACCTAGGCAGGCGCAGACGAACAGCTGCTGGACCAATGACCTTGGTGATGGGGAAGGGACCAACGAACCGTGGTGCCAACTTCTTGGAGGGGACCTTGAGATGAAGATCCTTGGCAGAGAGCCACACTCTCTGCCCAGGCCGATACTCAGGTGCGGGACAGCGTTTCCGATCGGCCGCCCTTTTGACCCTGTCCCCCTGCCGGGTGAGCACTTGACGGGCTGCGGTCCAGATGCGGCGGCAGCGACGAACCAGGGCATGGGCAGAGGGAACAGACACCTCCATCTCAGAGTCAGCAAAGACTGGAGGTTGGTAGCCATAGACACACTTGAAGGGGGAGAATCCTGTGGCAGAGGTGGGCAAAGAATTGTGGGCATATTCTACCCAGACCAGGTGAGTGCTCCATGTCGTTGGGCTCTGGGACACCAAACATCGGAGGCCAGTTTCCAGCTGCTGGTTGAGGCGCTCTGTCTGGCCATTGGCCTCTGGATGGTATCCTGAGGTCAGGCTGGCAGTGGCCCCGATGAGCCGGCAGAACTCCTTCCAGAACCGAGAGATGAACTGGGGCCCCCGGTCTGAAACAATGTCCTTAGGAAATCCATGAATCCTGAAAACATTCTGCATCATGAGTTCAGCAGTTTCTTTGGCTGAGGGCAGCTTGGGCAAGGCAATGAAATGTGCCATCTTAGAGAAACGGTCCACCACAGTGAGAATTGCGGTGTTACCTTTAGAGAGCGGGAGCCCCGTGACAAAGTCCATAGATATGTCAGACCACGGCCTGGAGGGAATTGGCAGCGGCTGCAGGAGTCCCATACGTGACCTGGAGGAAGTCTTGTTGCGAGCACAAACCGGACATGCACTGATGTATTCTCGGACCTCCACCTCCATGGAAGGCCACCAGAACCGTTGAGATATGGCAAACATGGTTCTCCGGACTCCTGGGTGGCAGGTGAGCAGCGAGGTGTGGGCCCAATGTATCACCTGTGGGCGCAGACTAACAGGGACAAACAGACGATTATCTGGGCACCCACTAGGTGGGGGCGTCTCACCATTCGCTTGCTCCACCTCTTGTTCTATCTGCCAAGATACCGCTCCGACCACACGGTTCAGTGGGAGGATGGGTTCAGGTACCTTGGCACCAGGCTCAGGGTCGTAGATCCGTGACAAGGCGTCTGGTTTGATGTTGCGGGACCCTGGCCTCTAAGACAAAGTGAAACAAAAACGGTTAAAGAACAGAGCCCACCTGGCCTGGCGTGAATTGAGTCTCTTGGCTTGTCTGATATACTCAAGATTCTTATGGTCAGTCCAAACAATGAATGGATGTTGCGCCCCCTCCAGCCAGTGTCTCCATTCCTCCAACGCGACCTTGACGCCAGCAGCTCCCGGTTGCCCACGTCATAATTCCTTTCCGCAGAGCTCAGGCGGCGGGACAGAAAGGCGCAGGGGTGCATCTTCCCATCCTCTTCGGATCGTTGAGACAGGATTGCCCGATTCCTTCGTTCGATGCATCCACCTCCACCACAAATTGGCGCTGTGGGTCTGGTAGAGTGAGGATGGGTGCAGATGTGAAGCGGTGCTTAAGGGCCTGGAACGCCTCCTCTGCCGCCGAAGACCAGTTGAAGCGAACCTGGGGAGAGGTCAGAGCATGGAGGGGAGCAGCTATAGCGCTAAACCCTCTAATAAACCGTCTGTAAAAGTTAGCAAATCCTAGAAACTGCTGGACCTTCTTACGGCTATCAGGCGTTGGCCACTCTGCGACCGCACTCACTTTAGCCGGGTCCATCTGCACTCTTCCAGGAGCCACAATGAAGCCCAGGAAGGAGATGGTGTCGGCATGAAATTCACTCTTTTCTGCTTTTACATACAAGTGATTGTCTAGGAGCCGCTGAAGGACCCGGCTAACATGGTACTTGTGTATGTCCAGGTTTGGTGAGTAGATCAGTATGTCATCCAAATAAACATAGACAAATTGGTCAAGAAAGTCCCTGAGTACATCATTGATCATGGCCTGAAAGACAGCAGGAGCATTTGTGAGACCGAAAGGCATGACCAGGTACTCATAGTGACCACTGGGGGTATTAAACCCGGTTTTCCACTCATCCCCCTCCCTGATCCGAATGAGATGATAAGCATTTCTCAAGTCTAATTTCGTGAAAATTTTGGCCTGCTGGAGCTGATCAAACACAGACGACATCAGGGGGAGTGGATAGCGATTCTTTATTGTGATGTCATTGAGGGGGCTGTAGTCAATACACGGTCTCAGGGATCCGTCTTTCTTACTCACAAAAAAGAATCCTGCTCCAGCAGGCGATGAAGACGGGCGAATGAGCCCCGCCTTCAGTGATGACTCAATGTAGTCTTTCATGGCTTGTCGTTCGGGCCCTGACACCGAATACAACCGCCCCTTGGGAATGGTGGATCCAGGAACGAGATTGATGGCACAATCATATGGTCGATGCGGAGGAAGTGATGTCGCCTTCACTTTATTAAAGACCTCCTTGAGATGGTGGTAGCAGGTGGGAACAGAGGTCAAATCCGGGTACTGGGATTCTGTGGCAAGGTGAGCAGAAACAGAGTTTATGGCAGTGGTAGTCATCCCCTGGATCCTAGACTGGAAACACTCTCTGCCACAATCCTCCCCCCACCCCAGAATCCTGCCTGTTGGCCAGTCTATGTGGGGGTTGTGGCGGGTGAGCCATGGATGTCCCAGTATCAGGGTGTGTGCAGGTGAGTGAAACAGGTAGAAGTTCATTAGTTCATTGTGATTGTCTATGGTAAGGGCAATAGGTTCTGTGATATGGGTGATCGTGAACAGCAGGTTACCATTAAGTGCTCTGGCTCTGATGGGATGAGAGATTGCTTCCGTTTTCACCCTCAACCTTTTGGCTAACCCCCAATCCATTAAGCTCTCATCCGCTCCCGAGTCAATTAGAACCTTCAGTTCAGTAACTGTGGTGTCGTGTGTTACCTTGATGGAGGTCAACCTGCGTGCAGTAGGGCCTGAGGTTGAGGACTGGCTCACCACCCGAGCTGTCTTGGTAGGGCAGGTGGCCACTAGGTGTCCGGATTCTCCACAGTAGAAGCACCGTCCTTCCTTGAAGCGCCGCTGACGTTCAGCCTGCGTCAGCTGGGCCCTGCCCAGCTGCATGGGTTCCTCACTCCACGCAGGAAGAGGAGGGTGAGGCTGTGCTGATGGTGATAGGCAGGGAGCAAATCCGGAGAAAGCTGGGGACTGCTGCAGGTGGTCCGACCTCTGCTGTTGGCCTCCCCTGGACACCTTGAATTCCCGAAGTCGGTTATCCGTCCGGATAGCGAGGGCGATGAGGGAGTCCAGGTCCGAGGGTAGGTCTAGGGGCAATAGTCGTTCCTGAACATGGCCTGCCAAGCCCTTCAGGAAGACATCATAGAGTGCCATTTCATTCCATCCACTCTCTGCAGCCAAGGTCCGGAAGCGTACTGCATAGTCAGAGACCGATTCTCCACCTTGCCTCAGCCCACTCAGTTCCCTTGCCTTCTCCCGTTCCGAGGAGACAGGGTCGAAGGTCTTACGGAGGGCCTCAGTGAAGTCCTTAAGGGAGTTGCAGATGGGAGAATCCCTCGCCCATTCAGCCCTGGCCCATGCTCTTGCCCTTGCCCTTTCCTTCAGGTAGGACATCATAAAACAGACCTTGGCTCGGTCTGTGGGGAATGCATGGGGTGACAGTTCAAAATGCATTTCACAGTCTATGATAAAAAACTTACATTGTCCTGGGTCCCCTGAGAAATAGTCAGGAGGAGCCAACCGGGCTCCAGCTCCAGCGTAGGAAATGGGGGGAACCGGAACTGTTGGGGCAAGCTGAGGCTGGGGGACAGTGGGTGCAGTGTCTGGCTTATGCAGGTGACCCAGAAGCTGCTGCATCTGTTCAGCGAGCTGAGACATCTGAGTAGTCACTGTAGCCTTAAAGTCCTCCTGGCTATGGGCAAGGCCCTGAACGCCCTGGCTTAGCATGGCCATTTGTTCCTCGTGACACATGAGGCGTTTTCCCTGAGCACGAAGAGCTGAGGATAGCTGCTCAGACTCTGCTGCGTCCATTCTGGCCAGTGTGTACTGTCAGGGACCGGCAAGGATGGCAGGACACAGATGCAGAGTATCAATGTCTTTAATAATGAAACTCAAAATCACCACAAAGGGGAAAAACAAGGCGATGAAAAAGTTCTCAAAAAAACTGAAAATCACTCCAAAAAAGGGAGGAAAAATGGCAGGAACATTAAGACACAAAACCAACAAAAAACTACTCAACCTGGAGGGAACAAGGCAAGGCAAAAACTTGACTGTGGACAAGACGCAAGGCTGGTGAGGTCCATGAACAAGACACACTGGCACGAGACAAAGGGAGACGCAGACAATATATACACACACCGGGTAAGGGGAACAGGTGAAAACACTTAGGGCAATCAGACTGGGACACATGAGGAAGGGCAAGTGACCTGAAACGAGAGGAGAGTTAATTTTCAAAATAAAACAGGAACTGACAAGACAACATTGAGACGAGACAAAAAACCCCAAACTTGACCTCACCACGGTGTGACACAATAGATCCACAAAGACTTGAAGGTAAAGGAAAATGGCACAGAAGGGGAGGTGGAAGAGGAAGAAGAAGAGGAATGGTAAGGGCAAGGAGACAAATAGTTTCTGATGAGATTCGTGCAACTCCAGTTGATCATGTCCTTGTCTGTGGGATGTCAATGAGGGAAGCTGGGGAAAGAGTGCAGTCGAATCTCAGCCAGAAACTGCTCTCTACTGTAATTTTGGATTGCTGTACCCTGTGCTGTTACAGCACATGTACTTAAGCTCTTTGCTCTTGTTTACAGTATGCTTTGTGAAATGTATTGTATTACTCTACCATATCACATACAGTTAATTTAGAGTTACTATATGCTGACCACCTAATGGAGGCAGAAGATGGCTATTTTCAGTAGAACAAGAGATGGAAATCATCAATATGGTCATACCCATCAATATCATTCGCTTGTGTGGGATACAAAGGAGAGTTACTGAGGATCAGGGAATATTCCATGACATTGATGCAGTCAAATAACCTTACCATGACACTAGAACTATAGGCTATTTTCATTTGACATAACCACCCCATATTCACAGTGACAGTGGAATAAAGTGATTTAACACAAGCATCAACACCTATGAGAGTTACAATACACTAATTGCATCTACATGAATACATATTGACTGAAACCATCAGGCATGTACCACTATTGTGCAGTATGGCAAGATGCTGCATCAGAAATAGACATCACATAGTTCAAAGCAATGCCATTACCAAAGAAACATTCATTTTCTCATACAACTGCCAGGCAAGCAAAAATGCCATAAAACACAAATAACACAATCAGGATTTAACAGGCTTCCCCACAGATTCCAGCCAAGCTGCTGGGATTAAACACACATGCCATCACACACACACACAAAGTCACAAGGCCACTGCATCTTAACATGATTCACACAAACAGCAACTATCTAAAGAAAGCAATAATCACTAGCTAGTAAAGATGCATAAAAATCCATCCAACTTATCAAAGCTGCTCATCATTTGAAGACAAAGTCCATCTTCCTTTCTTTCTTTATGGAGATAAATAACACAGTTGTACAGTGCATCGGTGTATTTCAATTCCAATAAAAGGTCCTCAATTGTCATGGAAGCCAGGGCTGACAGTTGAACCTGCCCGGTCCTGCTAGGTAGTTTTATTTCAGTTAGCTAACTGGCCCTCTGATCACACCAGCCCTACATGTAGTAGGGCTAGGTGAGAATATGCCCAACATGACAAACTCAAAATGTGGACTGTTAAAGAACATGACAACATTGTCCCCATTTTCTTCAACAGCAGAGAGATTCACTCAAAATTCTGAAGCCATCAGGGTAGCTTTTTCACCAGGAAACAGAACAGGGAGAAAATCTGACTTGATAAAAGCCCTTATATATTCATATGAGCTGCACTGGAATCAACACAACTGAGGGAGAGAGTAGCAATGAAATTACGTTAATAGGCTGGTGGGAACAAACTTTTTAAAATATATATAGTATTAATTAAAGTATATATTAAATTATAAAAATATAATTTTCTGATTCTAATTTCAAGGCCAGCAGAAAAGGCCTTAATGGCCCTGATGGCTCACCACTGGTATATACTGTAGTACAGGCTATATGATGGCCTACTTTTGTGTACTATAGCAATGTGTTTAATTTACTGTAGTCTTTTACTGTACTGTTTCATCTCTTGTGTAAAGAATCTTTGATACTGATGCCAAAGACACTCCTCATGAACTCGTCTTTGTTGATGAAGCAGGATTTAATCTTGCCAAAAGGAGGAAAAGGGGGAGGAACATAATTGGCTGCTGGGCCATTGTGAATGTCCCTGGCCAGCAAGGGAGGAATGTGACCGTGTGTGCCACCATCAGCCAATGAGGGGTCCTTCACCACCATTCCACCCTTGGTCCATACAACACCATGTATCTACTGGCTATCCTCAATGGTCTGCAGCCATTCTTTGTTGTCATTTGGGACAATGTCAGTTTCCACTGTGTTCTAGTTTGTGACTGGTTCACGAACAATGTAAGATTCAGCAACATCTTTTTACCTGTATATCCTCCTACATCCATGTTTACCTCCTCCAGGCCATGGAGGTTCATTTAGATATTACAGTTGAGGCTTGCCAGGAATGGCATACAAAGGGTTTTTTTCCCCCTTGCTGCCTGGCTAGGGCTAATATTGCCTGTGATGTTCATGAGGATCTCTGGCCTGACTCAGACCAGAGATGGGATGCTGAGGCAGAATAAATGTGGAACAAACTGTTTTTTGTTTTTTTTCTCATTGATTTATATTGGTATATCCATGGAAATTATTTTACTGCATTCCATGTTCTTTATCAGTTGCATATTTTTACAGTACATATTTACTTTTTTGCTCAATTTCAGTTTATTTTATGATTTGAGGAATTACATTTATGTGTTTGTTGTGTCTTTATATTGTGTTGTTCTGTAAGAAAACCCTAAGCACCATTATTCATTACAGTAACAAGATTTTAAGGTAGTGAATTGATCTCACTAGTGTGTTGTCACGGTTTGAGTAAGGAGAGCCAAGAGCCAGATGCAGAGTAAACTGAATCTGATTTATTACCACAAAAAACTCAACAAAAATTCACCCCCGTGGGGAAAAATACAAAATATACAAAAGTACAACTGAAAATCACCACAAGGGGCACAGTAACTGAGAAACACAAAATCACCATAAAGAGAATACTCACAAAAATAACTAAAGATGTCCAGACGCAAACTGAAATGGTGGAGTAACACACACACACACACACACACACACACACACACACACACACACACACACACACTCAGCCTGGTAGGCTGTCACATGTGTAATGGCTATTTTGTAGTGTATGTGTATTTGATGGCTTTTGTGTGATGTCTGAAGGCCAAGTTTGGTTTAGATTTAAGATTAGGCTACATGGTTTTGAGTGGAGGCTTTGGTTTTGACATGGGAGTTGGTGAGAATGATTGTTCAGTTTTGCATGTGTATTTAGAGTCTTTAGAGGAGCATAATTTCAAGAAATGTGTCTTGGCAATCAACCCCCCCCCCACCCTCCATCTAGCTATCTTAACAGAGAAATTTCTATAAAACCTTCTATGTGCTACAGTGCCTTTGAGGGAAGGGGGGTGAGGGTGGGTGGGGGGAAGAAGCTGATTGGAGATTATCTTTCTTATCTTCCAAATCTGTTTAAGTCTGCTTAATTGGGTATTCATTTGGTCAAATCAAGATTCTGATGAGAATCGTCCCAATTAGAACCTCAGAGAGGAAATCTTGCATTGTTTTGAAGGCTTACAAGGCAAGATCTGATTTTGAACTCAAATGGCATGAATTTAGAGCAATTAATTGTTACATAATACCATTAAACAGAAAAATGAGAAGTATTAACATGTTTATATTATTTCTGCAAATACAAATATGAATTTTCACAGATTTAGTCTTATAAATGAAATCATTGATGATGATGTTTATATAAAAGTATAGTCTATGCAAGCATTCATAACTTAAACAGACAAATATCAGCGAGGTAGTCACTCTGTTAATACAAGTCAGACAACCTATTTTCTTCCCCAGTAAAAGACACAGTTGTCAATATGTAACCATGATCCATCACAAGCAACAAGGCAGCATTGCTTTTGTTTCTAGAAATTGCTTCCTTTTTCCTCTAAGGCAATAGCTTTGATAACTAGGAGCAGGCTCTGGAGTAAGTAGTGCTGAAATTGATGCTGTCAGCAGGAACCACATAGTTTCCGTTGGAAGTGATACTTAAGTTTTTACTTAAAAAGCATTTTGTTGAAAAGCAATACTGCAGAGTGTGCACTTGACATTTATTTATGTCTGCCTGTCTGTCTGTCTGCTGTCTGCTGTATCTGTCTGTGTTTCTCGGTCTCTCTGTACTTGCCAGTTTATCTGTGTGTCTGTCATGCAGTGCAGCTCAGGTTTGAGCGGGCGGATTAGACCCTACAACCATTTCTTCTTCTTTAATAGGATTTGTCAGAGAGGGGCCAGTTTCACTCTATGTGTGTTTGTGTATGTGTGTTTGTGTGTGTGTTGTGTTCATCATCACAGAGTCAGGGGTGCCATGGTCACGCCCCAGTCACAGAGTCGCATATAATGTCAAGTCTGAGGCCATCAATATCCTAATCCCCATACGGTGTATGTGTGAATGTGTGTGTGTTTGTGTCCCTGTGCATGCTGGTGCCTGTGTGTCATGTCTAGGACTTTCCATGTCATAATCCTCATGGGATAAACTCTGTGTGTGTGCGTGTGTGTGTGTGTGTGTGTGTGAGAGAGAGAGAGAGAGAGAGAGAGAGAGAGCACATGTATTGAGTGTTGAGGAGGGGAACAGAGGGTCCGAGACAAGTCTCAAGCTCAATCCTCATAGGATATCCTCTAAGAGCATCAAGTGGCAAAGACTAGACATGGTGTGTGTGTGTGTGTGTGTGTGTGTGTGTGTGTGTGTGTGTGTGTGTGTGTGTGTGTGTGTGAGTCCCCTTCATGAAAGAATATGTCTTGTTTGAGGACCCTTCATATTCTTGAACTATGATTGGAGTTTGTTAATGCTGAACGTCGCTGTTCAAACATGCCTCAGTAAACCTCTGTGGTGTCTGTGTCGCTGTCCAAGGTGCTGAATCTCTCTCACTGGAGCTATTTGAGGAAACAGTGGATTATTGGCACTCTATTTTATACCTTCATCTTCACAGTCATGGGGATTTTAGTTTGTATCACTAGTACAAGGCCTTGTTCTATGCTCATTTTTTATTAGCCAACAGACTCTTGACACATTTTCAATTTCTAATCAAATGGTGGTAGAAAAGGTTTGATTGGGTGGAATGGTGAAAGTGTGATAGTTTGCTGGTAACTGTCTGAATGCCAATGTTGGAAAACTGATGCACTTTCTTTTAACAGAGCAAAACTCCAACCTCGTTAATAGCTGTGCCTCCTCAGAGACTGACCGTCCGCAAGATGCAATTAAGTACGTGAATGATGGGCCCAGTATGTCAGGATATGAAGTAAGGACAGCAGCAGACACTGTACAAACAGCAATAACAAAAAAAGCTTGAAAAATAGAAAGCTGAAAAATGGAGCTGTCACCACAATGACTTTTATTGACATTAATACCATTACAACGTCCTCAAATGTTGCCATATTTGGGTATGTTTATTTTGTGCAAAATCAGAAGTTGCAAGGGAAAATATTAGATAATCAGTCAGGAATAAGTCAGCCTCCAGGTACACAAAGTACACAAGCAAGTAAACAATGCCTCTTACAACATGGCTGCTTGTTGACACCAAACAGTAAAAAGCAAGTATATCTCGAGCCTCACAAGTTTGTTTACATTGCTGTGGTTACAGATCTGCTATTGCCCAGGGATGGTTGCAACAGAGGCTTTAATGGCGGTGCCCCTGCTGAAATTTAAGTTTATTTAAGTCAAATAGTTTGTGTTAAATGTTGTCTTTGGTAGGTAGCAGTCTAGCAAGTAGAATAATACACATAGCTGGTTAAGGCACAAGACAAGGATAAAACCAACTCTAAGTGTTCTTATCCACTGCCACAGAGACATCAGAGGTCAAGGTCAGTCAAAGAGCAGCCCCACTGGACCTGGTAGATAAGTTGCCTGCTTGAAGTTAAGGAGCTTGAACACAGAATGTTAGAGGAAAAATTTACCACTCAAAATGCTATCTTGTCATCCCAAATAAGAAGAGAGCCAATGTACACCTGAGATTCCTGCATATCAGGAATTTGGAGGGGTCAACATGACTTGAGTGCAGTCACCAAGCATCCCCCCCGCGTTGTTTATCAGTGGTTTCCCATGCAAGGTAACAACATTTCCTTCCTCTCACACTTGATAAAGTAATTCTCAAAAAAGGAATAACTGACATAGTGCCACTGCCCATCTCCTTTGATTGGTGCCCTGTCTGAGCTGCGCTACGCTACATCATTATCCAGACCACCTACAAGGGGACGACAGATGGGAGAGGCTTACCTTGTGCACCCCCACACAGTTCGAGTCAGGCAAGCAGACGTTTGTCAATGACAACCACAACAAACTCTGCATGACACTTGTACGCTCAAACAAATCCCATATGTTGCTCTAATGTGCAACACAAATGGGCCTTATATTGAGGAATAAACAAAGTGTAGATGATACTCTAGACTATAGAGACTACAGACTATAAAGGTAAAATCTATAAGTTTCAGTTACTTGTTACACAAGAGGGGTTACTGAAATAACAACAAAGATGGCAGAACATCTAGTGTAAAGCTCGTCATCTCCTCTGCTCACGTTTTCAATGTAATGGCTAGTGTTACATTAAAAACACATTAAAAACGTTACCCTTTTATAGCCAAATTTTGACTATTATAGTGTTAAATCTTCTGTTAAGTGATTGCATGCAGCATTATTTCTTGCTAAAACGTAACTTAAGCAACATGCAATTAATTTTTAAAAATATAATAAGTTGATTTTACCCACATACAAAAAGCAGCAAATTTGTTTTCTCATCATAAAAGTGAAAGTTTTTTATATATATATATATATATATATTCCATTGCAATGAAAAGAAGCAAAAGTCCTCCTAGAAAATATATATATGTAGTGGCTAAATCGTATCATGAATCCTATCCAACTAAATCTTGAGATTAAGACAGCAAAGCAGGATTTGAGACTTCTCTAATGGATTACATCTCTTGTTTGTGCAGTAAAACCCAAGATCCAATTTTAGTAACAGATTAAATTGAGACTGATTCTCACTAAATATTTTCTCAAAATCTGCTCTCATCTTCGAATGACACACTCAGTCAACATTATCTCTAATATTGGCCTAATAGTCATTCGGGCTCCATTAGTAGCAATAACACAGAGCAGTTTCCTCTGTGTTTCTGAAATGCTACTAAAGCTGCCACGCTCTGAGAGAAATTGCATCTTATTTTCTGCAGCTGTGAAAAAAGATCACGACATGTCTGGTGATATTATTAACGCAGAATAGATGCAAAATCAGGAACTTTTTGCATCTGATTGCAGACATGACCCCCTGGCTAAGGGGCGCCATATACAGTAGACGTTGCAGTTGTACAAAATACACTGCTTAGGATGACACAGTCACAGGGGATTTAAGAGCAAAGTGTGTATGAATTTCTATTTGTGTGTATGTTTCTGTGTGTACATTTTCTTCTCTGTGGGCCTGATCAAGCTATTGTGCGGCATAACTCTGGGTTGTTAAATCTTTTTACTCTTTCTGTCTGTGCTGCACAGTTATTACTTTCCTCTTGCTGCTGCTTCTGTTCTGCTTCTATTTATAAAATTCAAGTTTTAAATATTGCTCATTGCTTCCTGGAGTCTCTAAAGGCATAACAAATAAAAATGCAGGCAAACACACATACGCACACATCTTTTACTGTGGTTATTCTTTCCCCCTCTTTCACAAAATCCCAAACTGTTTTGCTCATTCACGTACACAAACATGCTTACATCAATGTGCCAATTCATACCAAGAGGAGAGTATGATTTCTGATTTGCTCAACAACATTCACTTCCCTCTTGCCTTGGGGGGAAAAGATTTTGCCTCATGCTCCATATTGATGCTTGATAAAAATGTGTGTATACAAAGCTGCATGCATTTAGTTTGAGTGCATGTATGTACCAGCCTGTCATGGGTAATTAGCAATGGATAAAAGTTAGACATTCAATTTTTAAATATTTGATGATGCTCTACTGTATCATTGATGTTTTGTTGTTGTTGATGCATCCTTATGGTTTTGTGAGCAGGACTGAGATGGCATCAAAAGATCAGAATTTTTAATTATTTTTTAGCAAGGACATTTCTCTACTTTTCACTCCCAATCTCTGTCTCCTCTAGTGTTTTATTATTCTGTCAGTACAGCTGAACACTTTTGGTAGTCTGCCTTTTAATGAACAATGTGGAACATATGGACCCAGCTCTATCTGTGGATGGATGTCCATATAGAATTTGTAAGTTGTATTTTTGTTGTATTATTTCTTCATCTCAAAAATCTGCTATGGAAGTCAGATGACAGCATAGATTGTAGAGCCAATAAATCAACTCTGTGTCAGCCTAACAAATATCACGTGGCTCTAGTACATTGTTTGGCAATTCTACAATTATAATTCATTCATGTGCAATATAGTTCATGTTAAGTTGCATTCTATGAGTGTTTGGCTATTTGGAGACATCAGAACAAGCTGAAAACACAACACTGATGCATTATCACCTCATAAATTTGTCATGGCAAACAGTTGCCTATTTCCACATTCAGCATAGACAGAGCAACATTAGCCTTCACTTGGAATCATGTTTCTGTCCATCTAAATCCATCTTACTCTGTTTTGGTCTCCACCAACTTCTGACAAAGAGGCTCCAAATGCTCCATGGGTTTCATCACTACAAGTGACCCCTTTTACATTAATCATATATTATGTATTTGATTCACTGTTTATATTAAAGTATTGGTTAGTGCCTCTTATTTGGTGAATAGGATAATATGACCTCCTGGCATTCAAATCTACACTGTTAAACTTTATTTTTTACAGTTTAGGTAGCTCAATTTTGCAGGACTTTCAGTGATGCTGATAAAATCACTGAAGCCTTGCAAATCTGCAGTCCTCAAATCAGTTTTTTCAACACAGTGGGTTAAATTATTCCAGGTAGATACTGTCTGAATGTGAATGAGCCCAGAGGGAAACCATGTTGTTTGTGTAAGCTGTCCATGATGTTTAGTCTTCCATGTCCACACCTTTCTAATGACCTCAGCTGTTGATTTGTTTGTCCGATGTGCTTTATTTGGAATTCAGAGTCTGATATCTTATCCATGCACTGATTATGTGATTACTAAATCTAACGAGGTTATTAATTGCTCTGAGGCATTTTAATGAAGGCTCTAATTGAAAAGCATCCAGTACTGATGGAGAGAAGAGACCCTGGAGAACCTCAGCATTGGAGAGAGACAATTCGGGCCGAAGAAGAATTTCATTATATTTCCCATATCAATTCATTAGTTTTCAATTATGGTGTTGGTGAACAAACTTGGTCAGAAAAGGAAATGACCAGAGATGGAAATAAATATTTTATTGTAGAGCCAATTTCAGGCAATCATTGTTTCTCTTTGTATCTCAAACTAATCTCAGATCCAGCCTAATTAAAATGTCTGCTTGAAAAAATTATTACTGGTTAGTTTAATGAAGTTCAGAACCTGCAAAAACCAAAACCACTGCCATCAATCTGACTTTAATTTTAAATGCCAGTCACTTGAATTACTAATGGAATAAGTTTCCTTTCTATTTGTTTGTGCCCCCTTGTGTTTTTACTGTTTTCTTCCATGACATTTCTGAACATAAAAGAAAATATTGGCTTCACTACTTTTTAAATTAAGTTTTTTTTCTTCTTATCTGCTTCTTTTCTTTGCTTCCCTGCTTTTTATAAACTTTCCTTTCTTCCTTCTCATCTTCCTTCCTTCATAAGACTACTTGAACTATCCATCCATAATCAAGATTATCATCACAGCTACCATACCGGTAATGACCTCAACAACAGATGAATGGTAAATCAATAAACAGTGACCTTGTGGCATAATTAGACTGGGCCTCTCTCACTCATAGAACAATAACTTCATTACAGTGGAAGACAACCAAAGTAATGGAGGTGTTATTTTATGAAATTATACACATAAAAGAAGATGTGGATTTCTGTGGTGTGGCCTAGTGAGGAAAGAGATGGATCTTTAACTGTAAGGCTGGGGTTCAAGCTAAGGCAACAGAAATTATTTGCCTTGCTGAAGTGTCCTTTAGCAATTCAAGGGCCTCCAGGGGATGTTTTCCCATCTTTGATCCTGCACTCTATAATATAGTTTAAGGTATTCCTTTCATTTTGCCCATGTAGATACTGGTAGAGGTCCCCTTTGGGCCTCAGTCAAGATAGTCACCTCTTCTGAGAACTGGAGAGGGGTCATGGACTTGCTCAATTTCTTCAACAAGTACCATCAATATGCACTTGAGCAAGACAGCTGGCCCAGTGGAGCTACTGAGCAGCCAGCAGAGAAAGCTGGGCATCTTCCAGAGACAAAGAGAAGCAGAGAGCTGAGAAGAGATGTCTCCTCATTTTGGTTTTGTCTGGATAGCTAAAGGTTAACAAGACTCTGCAGTTCAGAGTAACCCACATAAAATTACCGGTAGTCATTTCTGGCGATTCCATAACTGATCACTAGGGGGAGCTATAGTGCATAGTAGTGCAGTGTAATGAAGGCTATTTTGTTAGAGTAAGAGGCAAAAACAACAGAGAAGGAGACAACCATAATACATCCATGGAGACAACACACAAGCATTGCATGCAGACAGAAGTATGTTGAGAGAAGTCTTGCAAGTCCCCCTAAGCACCTTTCTCAGACGTGTTGGATTTTATTTCTCTTTTTTGTCATTTTTGTTGATTGTGAGGCCGAAGGCTTATTTTGATGTTGGTGTACCTATTTTTTGGATTTAATCCAGTGTGTTGATATGCTAAGTTAGCATAGTAAACTGGCTATTAGCCCAGTGTAAACTACCATTTTGTGTTATTGTTTTAGACCACTGCATTCATTTTTTTGCTATGTTCTTTACCTTTTGAATACCATAAACCAATCTGATGTTTATATAAGAGTGAAGAAACGTTTTTTGAGTGTTATTTTCTGTTGTACTACAAAGGGAGATGTAAATATAAGCAGTCTTTGACTAGCAAACGCAATTTTGTTTTCCCTCATGTTGTAACAAGGCAGGTTATGTTGTTAATTGAGTAACTAGTTTTACTGAGAAATACACAGTTGAATGTGAGATATTATTTCACATAGGACTATTAAGATTTGTTTTTTTCTGTGTGCTGTTAATTATAGTTGCTAACTAATTAATTGAGTTAAGCCATTTATACAGAAATAAAGTAAGAGAAATATGGTTACTTAAAGTAACAAAATTTATTGAACAACAGTGATAAGATATTTCCCCTGCTGTGTGTAGGTTGTTTTTTTTTTTGAGTCTGAGGTTCTTTCCCAAGAGGTGGTCCGGTGCAAGTCAGGATCCAAACCAGCGGCAGGGAGAGTATCCAGTCTGCTTTCTCAACTTATCTGGAATGACAACAACCTTACCTGACAGATAAGCATATGAGATCTCAGCATACATACTACCCAGGTAGCAACCACACACACACACACACACACACACACACACACACCTGAACTGTTTGAACTCTTTCTACAGACTGATAACCTAAAGGACTAAAACAACAGCATTTGTGCTGTAAGAGACAATTTGAGTTAAAGGATTATTTTCTTTTATGTTTGCGTTAAAATAAATTGTTGTTATTTTCTTTAACTCCAAATTGGTTGTGTCCCTCACTCCTTAGTTGAAACCTAGATGCCTAAGTGTCAAAAAGAAAGGATCATATTTAACTATGCATACATGAGCAGTTAAGGATACAGTGTTGCAGAATTACATCAGCACTTAGGCACAATAGTGCTTTGAGCATCTTAGATTAGTATGTTAGCATGCAAACATTTGCTAATTGGCCCAGAAATACAGCTGAGGCCGATGTTAATGTCATTAGTTTCACAGGTATTTGGTCATTAACCAAAATATTGGGCAAATTAACATTTCTGAAGTTGGATGAAAAGTCAAGGGATCACATCACATTATCACATAATGCCCCCCTTATTAATGTCTGTAATAAAATTCATAGTGATCATTCCACAGTCAAGACATTTCACTAAAAATTGCAAATGTCAACCTGATAGTGGTGCTAGAGGAAAAGTCAGTTGATAATAAAAGTCTGTTGGCTTCATCCTCTGGAGATCATGAATGTCTCTTTTAAATTTTGTGTCAATTCATTGTATAGATGTTGAGATACTTCAGTCAACCAACATTGCAATTTCTAGACATGCTGCTAGCATGGCTAAAAAGCCAAACTGATGTGTGATTTCAAAAGTTACAGCCAGCTCAGAAGAAAGAGGACATACTGTTAATTCACAAGCAATCAACAAAGACTGTTAGTCATGGTTGTAAATGGTAAATTCCTGTCTTTTGGTCACAAATTTCCAACAATTTAACCATAAAAACCACATAAGGCTTTTGGAAAATGATCCTCAGGTGTTGCAGGAGGGAATTTCATAACCCTGTAGCTATAACGTACCAAAATTGTCTGATGCCTGACTGACCTGATCTTTTTTTTTTTTTTCTTTTGATGTCTGTGACTCTGTCAGGCAAGGGAAAAAACATACATGGTCAGAAACAGATGAAAATGACAAACAGACAAAGCCAACAGTTTGGCACCATTTTTCAATGATCACATAATGGGAACATTAGAACACCTGAGCCAAGATAATGAAGTGAACTAATAGAGATAATTGAATTTTGTATCACCCTTGGTTACAATTTCACCTTCACTACCTTAATTTACCATCTACCTCACGGCCAGGGTATGAATATAGTGATTTGTCTGTCTTTCTCAGTTGCTTAATCTCTTTCTCTCTTGCCCTCTGGTATCCTTCCCTCCTCCCTTTGTCCTTCTTTTTCTGTCTCCGTCTTGTAATCTCCACCACCTCTCTTCCCCCTTCTTACCATTTTCTGTATTTCTTTCCTCGGCTTTCTCTTAAACTCTCTGTCCCCTGATGAATTTAAAGACTAGTTCTGGTTAAAAACACATACAAACAAATAAGGATACACAAGTCCTCAAACACATCCACATACACACATGAATACACAAGACTGGAAACAGTAAATGATGGGTGTTCGGGTAATTGCAGATGTAGCTACTTCATGTCTGACTGGCTGATTGATCTTTTTGTGAATTGGGAGGTGGTGCTTTGTATTCTTTTTTTGTGTCCTGTGGCTATAAGTGTTATAATTGTGTGTGTTTTCTCCAAAGAGGGATACTTGGATCAGAACAATGAAGCTTTGCATGTGACACACACACACACACACACACACACACACACACACACACACACACACACACACACACACACACACACACACACACACACACAAAATACCTGCCCAGCACAAAACACTAGAGACAAAGACAAAGTTAGCTGTTGTCAGTTAGTCAGTTGCTGAAGAGTCAGCTATTTCTCTCAGGGTTCAGCAGGAGACTAGAAACTCAGCTCCAGAAAAATGCCAATGCTACTCCATGTCAATTGAATGTATAAATAAACTGTCTGCTAAGGAGTTCACTATTTCAACTTAAGCAGACATAATATGTTTTGTTTTTACAGAATATTTCCGCTGCTACCAATTGGTCAAGAAATCAACTAATGTTGGTTTAAAGGAGAAATGGTGAAAATATGTAAAAGTTAGGTAGCTAGAGGTGTTCAGTACGTGTACCGACTGAAGACAGAATCAGTGCTGAACGACATGGCTGTATGAACGGTAATGTGTTCACTCCAAGCCCCCAGGAACAGCACTAGGCTGTGAAGCTATTTAGAGTAGTTGCCAAACCGTGTAATTACAACTTCCGTATCCATCATGTGATGCACACTGGCCCAAAAAGCATTTTTTCCCATACACAATCATTGGAAAAAGATTGGCTGCAAAGCAGTGATTTAATCTTTCTGAGCATTACAAACCCTGCAAAATGACTTTTTCAGAATCAGAATTGAATCCATTCAGTCCAATAACATTTGGAAAGTCTAAATGAACTGCATGATTAAATTATTTTACATAATTCATGTGAATGGGGGACCAACCAGCAGAAGTCTTGGACGCGCATGCTCTCAACCAGCTCGACTGGAGAATGACTCTACTGAGCATGCTCTATGGGCCCAAAAACATGGAAACATAAGGAAGCAACTTTCATAGGAATGAATGTGGCACTCATTTAATCGTACAAATTGTACAAATAGAAGTTGTATACGGTATACAACAATGCTTAGAAAGTAATTAACGATCAGTGACAATAAAATCTTTGAACTGAACTTTGTAATTTGTGTTTTACACCAGGCTAGTGACTAGGATTGTGTTGTAGAACAGGTCAACACTTCAGTACTGGACACTAGTATTGGAAGTTTTGCTAGTTTAGTAAGTGCACCTTACATAAAGTAATGGACCAAAGTCACATTTTATTATAGCACTGAGCACAGAAGTAGAGAGGGAGAGAGAGCTGGAACAGGAAGAGACACAAAATGAAATCAATCTATGCAGTATGCTTCAGCGCTGAATCAGTGTTTGAACTTGGAAAACATGACCATGTCTTTTCTTTCATTGAACTCATCACCTAAACTAATAAACAAATAGAAAGACGCATTTACATCAAAGCTAGAGGACAAGACAAGTGAAGGATTGAGATAAAAGTGCAGGATTGTCGAGTGAGAATGGAGACGAGAGGAAGACAATGAGTGAACTGGTATGTGAGATACAGCAGATTGACAGAGGCAGTGAGATAGAGGTGACTGACAAGAACAGAGACAGGTAGAGTGAAAAGATGAGAAAGAGGAACTGCGGGAGACACTCAAAGACGGAAGAGGAAATTTAGGTTCTTACAAATCCATGTAAGTCAGGGAGAACTCTTTATAAAGGCCTCTTTGAAGTTTAATGAGTGAAACATAATTAAAAAGATCAATGAACTCTCTCAGAATCACATCTACAGTGATTGTGGGAATTTCAAGCATGGTTTCGATCAGGATATTGTTAAGTGGAAGCAGTAAATATGACAGATACTCCTAACGGGCTCCAATGCAAACCAGTGGGTGATGCCACACTTTGCTACATCCATCTTTCCTCATACAATCTATGTGGTAGACTGCCTACAAACATTAAAACGCAAATGTAACACTATCATACACCAACACACTTTGTTATGAATATCAAAGAAAACTTTGGAACTCTGAACACAAGGTTAAAACAAGTTGAGATCTAGTGGCCTTGTTCTTTTTCTTGTACTTCCTGTCACACTTCACTGATAAAATGCCAAAAATGTATTTTTATCTGATATGGTGTGACACACATGTATGCTTTCTATTATTTGGTTGTCACATAAAATACATAGTTGAACCTGGGGGATCTGTCCCGGTTAGCTAATTACTTAACTGACCTTACCACCGCAGTGAACTACAACAGTTAGGTTTAGAGGTTTTCTTTCATTAGGACATTAATCTGAAACTCACACACCCAAAAGTACTGCACACATTCGTTTACCCACACACAACAACACTCCTGTGCTCACATTCTGTACAATAGCTGCAGCAGTACCACACACATACAGTCTTCTCGGTTATCTCTCCTCCATTTTCCCTTTATCACTGACCTCAGCTGTCACATTATCACAGAAATAGAGGAGAAATGCATGTGTGTGTGTCAGAGAGCAGAAATGGTTCTTTGTCATTATATGTCTAAGGGGACTCTTTAACTTTTCCTCCCATTTTAGGCTGAGCTCCAATTGAGAATTTTCTCATAGCACCCAGACTGATATTAGCCTAGATCTTGTGGAGAGTATCCTCGACTGCTATTTTGTTCAAACAGCTTAAAATGACCTATGTGTATATTTAGTGGCAAAAGCCAGAAGTAGTGTGATGTTCTCATAATGCACCAAAAGTTGTGGGCTTGGTAAGTACTGTAGGTCAAGCAGTATAATGCAGCATAATTATGTACGCATTATGATAATAATGAGAATGATATGAGAATGATGATAATAGTGCAATTAATATGAATACAAATTAGTGTCAGACTTCAACAGTAACAGCGGAGCAGAGGAGAGAGACTGAGATGGGGTGGGGGTGGGGGGTTGAAAGTTTCAAGCCTGTTTCACCTGTAGCCACACCCAGCAATAATGTCAGAAGGTCCTGTAGTACACCTGTATATCATATTGCAGCAAGGCGAGAGCTTAAACCCTTGTAGGTTAGCAAAAACAATATGTATCTCTAGATTTGAGAAAGATAAACCCTCAATTCTTATATTCATTATCCAGCAGGCTTTTGATTTCTTTTGGGCACACATTTGATTACTCATGAAATCCAGTCAATACAGAATAATCTATATGTTTTCCTTTGAGCTATTGTATTGCTAGATCAATTAATAATGCAGTCATATTGATCAATATTAGTTTATTGCAGATATATTGGTATCAATGTTCATGTCAACTGATAAATTAGAAGAGATTATTTTGATTGAATCATCTTTATGAATGTCATCTTTCAGATCTTTAAAAAAAAAAAATTAGAGATCCTAATAAAAAAAATGTGTATCAATGCTTGCTTCAATTCAAATTCAATTCAAAACACTTTGTCTGTCCTCAAGTGGCAGTTTCTAGGGGTATGTATAGTAGCACAGTCAACAGGCAACACAATACAGGAAAATTTAAAAATATTTAAAAAATAAGCTGTACACATTATAATCTTAGTATAATGCATAAAATGCTGTACACAATATGGTAATAATGATAACAGTATGGGAATGATAATATTAGTGCTATAGAGTATAAAGCAGTATAATGCTGCAAAATGCTATACATGTTATGATAATAATGATAATGATGTGAGAATGATGATAATCGTGCAATTAATGTTAATATAAATGAGTGCAATTAATATCTCTGTATATTAATAATGTGTCAATATTGTTTATGTTAAGTTTTATGTGTTTTATAAAACAAAACAAGAGAAAATCAATATATGTATATATAAATATCAATGGTATAAATATCAATGGTTATTTCTCACTTTCAGATATCAATATAGCTGTGGTTAAAAGCTACACTAGAAAAGAACAAGTGGTCATTGCATATTAACATTTTCTAGTTCAGTCTGAGTCTGAGTCAGTGCAGAGTACAGATAAATTTTACATGTTCACTAATTTCACTGCTTTGGTCGTCCGCTCACTCTGCTCGGTTGCACACAATGTCATCCTGGAACAGGTCTGTCACAGTGAAACACTGAGAAAAGCATCTTGCCGGGCACCTCCCTGCCTGCACGATCCAATCTGTCCCCAGATTCCCTTCTCCTGATGGACAATATCATTGCTATGTGGAGGTAAATGAGTTGCTTCTTCAACTGGATTGGCAGTTGCTCACAGTCATGATGTTTGGTGTGGAGTATCATAATCTGCATGCACAGTCCAGACTGTTCGAACTTAGTTTAGTCACTCATGTAAGCTGTCAATGCTGTGAGTCTTCTGAGAAAAAAAACCTGCTAGTTTGAATCAGGGCAATATAAAACTCCATTATATCAATTTTTCCTCTTCTTGTTTTATATACATTTTGATGGCACCCTTGAAATAACAAAACTTATAAAACAGGTTCTCAAATCTCCAAAGGCTTTCAAAAATGTAATGCAGTTTTAAAATTGTGTTTTACTGTGTGACTATAGATTAAAAATTTGATCAAAGTCAGGCGAAGTGGCAATAACCATGAGAGAGATTCAGGACTTTTTTGTTCACAGAGAATATGAGAAACTGACAAAAAAAATGCAAGGAACAGTGACAGAAGGGAAAGGGCAGGTTGTACGCAGAATACAAGATAGAGGAAACACTTACTGTATGTGTGTGTGAGTGTCTGTATAAGTGTGTGTGCTCTTTTCTTCAGTTTTGTGTGACTGTCCTGCTGTAGCTGTCTTCACTTTTGAATTTTGAAGCCAAGACAGAATATGAAGAGGAAGAGCCGAGGATTTTTTTTGAGATAGTCTAAGAAAACACACAAACAGAAACAATCCTCTCTTTACACTATTTTGCTCATTCATACACTCATGCATCATTTCACTCACATTGAATCCCTCTTTCTTTCACACACTCACACATTTTCTGCCTCTTTCCTCCTTTTCTGTTTCTATTTCGTTCACATAACACACACACACACACACACACACACACGCACACTGACATCTTAGCTGCCACGGTGACTAATGGGAACGGGTGACAGCGCTGGCGGTAAGTGAGACAGAGAGGAAGTGGAATCGAAGGACACCTGAATTTGTCATTGAGGAAATGAAGGGTTGCAGGGTTCAGCGATTACCACTTCCTCCTGCCTGACCAATGGCAGATGAGTATTTAGAAGAGACTCACAGACAGAGGAGAGCAGATTGGAGAGACTCTGTTGTGAATGTGACCTCAGTTTTTTTTTTTTTTTTTTATATCCATTAATCTTTATCCAGCTTCCTTTCCCAGCCATTTCTTTCTTTCTTAATATGGGTCCTCCTCTCTTTCTAGCTATTTCAATAGCTCGCTCACCGTCATCCCAATCACTCAGCTGATGTCTCACTCTCTGACTTTCCCTCCCCCTTCAGTATTCATTTACAGTCTCTTCACCATCGCTCACACTTTGTTTGTCTCTCTACCATCTCTGCGCCTGCTCTATCATCATCCTTTCGCTCATCCGTCTGTCTATTTTCTCTCTTTCTTTTTATCCACACTCTCAAATTTCTCTGTCTATCCATCTCTCCGTCTCTTTTTCTCAGGTGGCAGAGCAGATTAGTGGTTAGTGAGACCATCCCATTACTGTAAGGTTACAGATTCAATCTCGGAGCCAGACACTGTGCGCATCATCAGCCGTGTGTCCTGTCAAAATGCCCTTGAGCAAGATGTTGAATATATACCTGCTCAGTAATTTGAAGTCACTCTGGATAAGAACATCAGCTGACTGCAAAAAATTAAAATGTAGCCTTTTGTACTGTATAATCTAGTATTACTGCCATCCATCTATGGTTTATTTTGACCTTCACTCACATCAGAGCTGTTATTACATTGAATCAGTGTTTCTTAAAGTAGGGGCTGCTTTCATGGGTCAAGAGTCTGTTTCTGGTAGGTATTTACATGAAATTGTTTCTTTAAAGCCCCCTCTACCAGAAATGTATTTTTTTTTCTGTTCCTTCTGTTTGATGTTTAAGTTTGTGCAGAATGATGTACGTGCAGAGTTTGACACTAGGAGGCTGTTTTCATATTCATCTGCTGGAGAGTAAAACTTTCACTGCACTCACTAAAAATCTGAGTTTACTAGTTTGAGAGCCAGCCGTGGCCCAGTATGCAACTTACATAAGTGTGATGAGGAAACTTTATATTTATTATAGCATACATTTTTAAATGTCTTAAAAGCAGTTTTAAAATAGAACATCTGTACCCATCTTAGGCACTCAAATTATCAAACTTGAGATATCTAGAAAGTGGCAATAGGGGGACAAGTATTTTATTAACATGAATTGAATTGTCAAAAATTTCAAATGAGTGAGATTCATGGCTATTAAAGTTTATCATTGCTCAACTGGTTCCACTCGTAGGAGGAGTGTATTCAGTGTTTTCAGGATTTCTTTAGTTTTTCTTCTGGATCATCCAAAAATATTACATACCAAATTTTGTGAATATTGAATTGACATTGGAGTGGAATAGAGGAGCGACATTTCAAAAAATGTTTTGCCAAAAACTCAAACTGACATAATTTGTCTGATAAATCAAAGACTTTCAGTTTTATGCATCTGACCCCTGGTTTTGCTATCTCCACTAAATCATTATCAAATTGTCTTTGGCCCAACTTGGCACCAAATTTCACTAAAGTCCAAACCGACAGGACTGAAAACAAAACCCTCTTGGTGTAGGTAATGAGCCTGAATCTAAAGGTGAGAACCTTTACACACATGTACATATATCCTGACTTTGCAGGTGAAGTGATGAGCAGCTGAACAAGCAGGTGTTCTAAGGTGCCACTCACTCTGGTACACTAGAACACTTTTATTTAGAAGAAAAGTACTTATCATCTCATCGTATCGAATAAATGAACAAACAATCTTGTAAACCCAAAACAAAATGAGTTGTTGTTTTTCTGTCTGCCAAGCATCCAGGACAACCATTTGTCACATCCTCCTTATCAGGCTTTCAAAGGTTTATCTTTTGGAGAGAAAATGTCTTTTATTGACGGGGGATGAAAGGCGGCGCTAAAAAAAGGCTTTGATTGTGTGAAGGGTTCTTGGAAGTGGCTGTCGAGTACTTGAGGTTTGAAGAAGCAGCTTTGAATACAAAAAGTTTTTCTTGATAATTATTAATGGATGTTTGTGAGTGGTTTGCAAATTTGCTTTAGGCAACATTTCATCAGATCAGAGGTGGGTGTGTTTATGTGTGTGTATACCATGTACACCGTATCCAGCCCACCATATGAAAGTGCTCCCAGGCTGCCACTTTAATTAAACAAGCTTTCAGTCAGCTTTGATAAGGGTTAATTATTATGTAACATGAAAATAGGGCATCAGAATATAGAAACACACAACCCAACCCAAACAAAAGAAGTCATAGAAGTCCTCTGATCGTGGATATTTTAATCAATTGAATGTGAGCCAATCTATCAAACAAGTCTCTCAGTCTGGATACCAGCTCTATCATTCAGCGACAAATCGTTGCTTTCTTGCTTAAAGCTTCAGGAGGAGATTTGTTCTCGTCACAAATCAAAGCTATGCTGTCCAAGATTACAGGAAGAGCCTTTTTCCTTTGAAGTACATCACATGTGCATGTTCTCACTTTCTCACCATATGCTCTAAACATCCCATGGAAGTCCTAGAGAACAAAATCCCTCAAGTAGAATCAGATTATTGTGTAAGTGAATATTAACTTTTTACAGAGAAACTTGACTGATGTTCAGCTTTTTGATTCATTTGAAATCATTTGGTGGATGGTCTGGAGGGCAATATTGTATAAATACAGCGTACAGTGTAAATAATTATATATGAATTGGCAAAATGGATATTTCTCTTTGTGAAACACTTACTTGCTTTGTGTCTGACTCTGGATGCAAGTGTGTAGCTGCGATTTGATACGCATGTTAAGTTTGTTTGAATTCCATTTGTGAATTTCTGTGAGTGTGGGGGTGTGCTTGCGTGTGTTGCCCTTCTGAGTCGATGATTGGGGTCCTATTTTGGCTTAACCTCCAACTCTCACCAGTCAATATTACAACAATTACCACCAAAGCATAAAATGTCAATATGTGACGTTTCCAGAGGTCAAACTAGAATTTTGTTGCCCTGAGAGGCCATGCCGATATAAGCCAGCTGACGAAGTTCGATCTTGAATAAACTGTTATGTCAGACATTAATAGTCATTGATTTTAGGTAACAGTTTTGTTGAGAAGTCATAATTTATCATACTACTTTCAGCAGTTGATTCTTGCTTTAAGAGGGTTGGTAGCACTTTGTATGAGATTAAATCTTGAGATGACTGTGTGTAAAAAATGTTGCCTGAAAAAGCCCAGATGTCAGATTGTCAGTCCATCTTTTGTGTAGGTGCAGCCTTTGTTGCTGAGGTTGTTCCACAGGTTGTTTACATTGTCCACTCATATGTTTCAGATTAAATTTGAGCTCAAACATGTAGATAAGTGTTTAGGAAATTTTCATTACAAGTAAAGAAAGACAAAAACAAGTGAAATCTTACTACTACTGCTTGTTTATGTAGGTGCCGGAAGTCTGCCGAGGGGCAGCTTTCAGGAGCTGGCCAATCAGAACAGAGTGGGCTCATCAGGGGCCTTAATGAGACAGAAGCTAAAACGGCTTGTTTCAGACAGAAGCTGAAATGGGGGGCTGCATAATGAGGTAATATAAGATAAATAAGGAGTTTTTTGAACTGTAAATCATGTAAAGATATTCCAGTAGAGCTCCAGATTATAAAATCTAGACTTGTAAATGTGCCTAAAATATCCCCTTTAACTTCCACCTTAAAGTCTGTCAAACATAAACACATTAACCATAAAACCATTGGTTGCACACAGTAACAGAGGAAAAAAACAAAGAATTTTATACTGAATGAAACTATTGAAACTATTCCACATATATATCTATCTTTTCTCTTTTCCATGAAGGACAGCTTTGTTGTCTCTGTGGTTGAAAATTGTCATTCCCCTTGTCTATTTCTCTCAATAAGAGCAGATCAAGTGCTGCACATCAGTAGGTCCATCATCATCGTAGCTGTACACAGAGTGGGGCAGAGTGAAAGGCAGTTTATATATCAGTGTGTTGGCATTATCCGTGTATATATTCTACTGAGGGACATAAACATACAAGTATCCAGACTAAGCAACATGATGAGAAAGGGGGATGATGGTTATCACAAACTGGGCTCTTTGTGTTATTGTGTCTGTGAGCCAGACTGAGACCTGTATTGTGAAATGACAGCTCTGGAATGAAGGTCATCATTTTGGCATTTCTTATTGCTCCCTGAAACAGCCAAGGAATACAGATGCCATGAATAATACATTCAGATATATAGTTATCACAATGTTGAGCCAAAATGAAATGTATTATTTCAGGAAATGACTGACAGATGATAATGACAAGTGGTATCTCAGATTGGTTGTTTGATGTCACGCACTCCTTTGATGCTCTGCTAAAAAAAGAAAGATCAAAGATAAACAAACATGGCAGTACCAAAACCTAACAAGGCAGTGAAAGTTCTCACTTGGTAGTTAACTTTTTCAAGTTTGCTTGAAGGAAGAGTTTGCCATCTTTTATTTATTTATTTATTTATTTTGTGGAGACAAACATTTTTAAAGCATAACTTACTGGTATGCTATTTTTTCCCCCTGCTGAAGTAGAATTTCACCTGCTACAACTGTTTGATACCCAGTATTCACTGTAAACTCTCTCTCTCTCTCTCTCTCTCTCTCTCTCTCTCTCTCTCTCTCTCTCTCTCTCACACACACACACACACACACACACACACACACACACACACACACTGTGTCACCCTGTGTTAAATGCTCCCAGCCATACCAGCTAAAGAAGTGTGTGTTTCCCTTGTCAACAAGGAAAAAGGAGCACAACACCTGTAGCTACTATTTGAGAGTGCCAATGTTCCTGTCATTCCACTACTGTACATTACACATCAACAAAACAGAAGTTATGACGACGGACAAAAACCACAGTCCTCATTTTGAGCAAAAAATTTAGATTTTTGATTTTTGACTCAAATAAAGTGGATATCTTGGACAGTTACACTTGATTTAGTAAAACATTCCGTCTTTGTTTCTTGATGGACCATGTTTTCTTATCAAAAAGAGAGAATTTGGCACTAAAAAGACAGTAACTTTGAAAGATATTGACTTGATTTGACACATTTAGAGAGCTGTTAGCTGTTAGCTAACTTTTCAAAACATTTTTGCACACAATGAGGGCTGTCTGAACAGGAGGAATGATGGTAGAAAGAAAAGTATGTCATGGCACTAAACTATTGTTCCTTTGTGAACCTATCCTTTCAGTCTGTATACAGTATTTGGAATTGTAGACATGGATAAATGAACTTAGTAGTTAAAAAGAAATTTTAGTGTGAAAGTGACATTTGACCACAATGAAAACGTATTTAAAAAAATATAAGGCCCCATTATAAATACATGTAAAATAGACTCATTAAAATGTAACTTACTCTCAAGAGTTCAAGTGATGAAATACTTAAAAAAAGCACCCTCGTGTCACACCACACTGCAGGCACTGACATAGGCATATAGTGATTTCTTTCCCTTTGTTCTTTTTGTCACTCATTTTTTCATTTTTTCTCAGCAGCTTTTTATCAACTTCCCAAATGTTGCCACCCCTCAATCCCCCCCCCCCACACACACACACACACACACACACAGTCGCTTTCTTCGCCTACTTCCTTGTTTTTCTCTCTCACTCTCACCCTTATAAAAGGAGAGGTGTATTGTGGGGTTGTCAACATAACTTCTTATTATGGGGCTAAGTAAGTGTAAAATTGACTTTCAGCCAGAATGTGACAACTCACTGAAACAAATTGTGGTTTGAGTCTCATTTTGTGTGTGTGTGTGTGTGTGTGTGTGTGTGTGTGTGTGCGCGTGTGTGTGCGCGTGTGTGTGTGCAGGTCCTTGCATATTTTACTTGTGTTTCGGCATGTCTGTTTATGTGCAAGGCAGGAGGAATGGGTGTGAAAATCTGCTGGATCTAAGGGATCGAGGAGAATATAATTTGATAATTTGACCCTTTAGGTTTTATATTACATATTAAGAGAAATATGTACAGTTGCACAGACAACAGTAAACATGTATATGTGTTATTTACTGACATTTAAATCTCCCTTGATACTCATACATGTTAGTGAACTTAAAGATAAGAGTGGAGGATTACTTTTTTCTGACCTTTCATATGTCAAAAAGACATGATTTCAGATATTTAGGCTTTTATATTTTTAGCTTATCTATTAATTTACACAAACTTTTACAAAAATCAAGCTGAATGTCTTCTGTGTGAATCATGCCGACCTGTGCATTCACAGATATTCAGTCCTGCATTCACTTCCTGACATTAGTTTTGCAGGAGTAACTTCAACCAGGGCCCACCTACACACACCCGAGGCAGTAAAATCCCTCAGCGTTGGTTGAACTCTTGTTTTCTTGTAAGGAGAGCGGTAACACTCAGTGAGCTGGAGAGCTTCCCCTCAGTGATGTGCACTACTCAGGCGTGCTGTCGAGGCACTCCATACAAAGTTCAATCAATTTGAACTTTGACCCCATCTACTGCTGGCCTTTAAAAGGGCAACCTACATGAGAGGAAAGTGGAGGTGGTGAAATAGAATATGATTTCCTATGTGTGCATGTGTGTGTTTGAACTAAAATGTGTTATATGCTGCAGCTTCAGTATTTAAAGGTACTGAACTGCTTCATATCTAAGCAAGGACCTGATACCTGTGTTGTATTAACAATATATGAAACCTGCTGGAAAATAGAAAAAGAAATATATATTGCCATATTCAATGGTGCAACTTACTATATAAAGTGGAACAGGGTATTATAGTGTTTTCACTATCACTAATATATTCAGTTAGTCTGATGACACCAACATTTTTTTCTCCCAAATGACCTATGTACTTCTGTACTATTGCATTTAGTCACTGTATTAACGTTTCATTCTATGATAGCTCCTGATATTTGCTCACTAAAAACATGTTGTTTCAACAGGTAAGGTTCTCTCTGTCTTTGTTGTTGTTGCAGGAAGCTGTCCTCCTCTATCTTGCTTTTTTTTTGTTGCCATGATTGGCTAGATGATAAAAACAGCAGTTGATGTCATATGCGCTTTTCAGAAAAAAGGTCAGCTGTTTTCAACTTTTGAAAGTGCTCTGCACGGCCAAAAAAAGCAGCTTGGTACAGAGCTTTTTAAAGGGCAGCCACATTCTGAGTATCTCATTATTTTTTATGTAAACACACACACACACACATAAAGGTGCACAGTGTCTACTCTTTTTTGAGGGCACAGTACAGAGATAGATGGAGTCTGTATTCAATCGGCGAGAGTGGAAAAGATATATAGAAAGTATAGAGAGAAAATGTGAGGGAGATAAAGAAGCGAGAGATTGAGAGTGGTAGATGGAGACCCTGAAAGAAAGTGAGTGAGACAACGAATGTTAGACAGAGACAGAACTTCTGAATAATGTGACCAAGTGAATGAGACCAAAGCAGATACAGTTGGACAAAGAGAAGGTGAGATTGTACGTGTCATTTTGACAGATGGGCTGACATTTCCCCTGCCCTCGCTAATGCTGTCTCACTGCTGACACTGCTACTGTACACGCAGCCATGCACACATACCCAAGCTCTTTAAGTTTCTATCTTTATTGAATCTTTGTTACATTTACTTTGACACAAGTACGACCTCCCATTCTCATCCACAGTCTCTCACGCTTACACTCACACACTAGATAGATGTATTGCCTCTACTTACACTTATCAGTGTTTAAAATCTAAGTTGGAACACGTATAGACTTGTTATAAAAGTTTCTCAGATGAGGTTTGGATGTTGTCCTTGAGTTTATTTCTTTCCATAAAACAAATGTAAAGCAATGTTTCTCCCTTTTAGCAATTTGTCTGCTTAATACTATTCTAAATTGATTCATTGTCTTGTGACACACATAAAATCAAAAGAAAAAAGATATGAAGTGTAAATTGGGGTTTCAGTCCCTTGTGTAAAAGCATGAGTGAAGAGGGGTATTTTGCCCTTACAGCAGTTATTAAATATAAGATCATTTAATAGTTATAGTTGATATGCAACAACCTAAATTGAAAACCTATATATGGCATTTTTTCTGTCCCTGTTTTTCACGGATGTTGCTATTTTTCTGGTTTTGGCACCTGAACATGACAGCCCCTTTCAAACAGCTGTCATTGAGCATAACAACAGAGCTATTTAGATTGTTGAAAACAATTTTTTCATGTCAGAAATTCAGAGATCTGGAACCAGGCTAGCTAAGGGAGTTTTGAAACCTGTGAGACCTTTTGAGGATGTGGCTTGGAGTGAACATTCTCACATGGTTTTTAGTTATGCATTTTGGTTTGCTTGGATTTTTCTCTGTGTCCATTCGGACCAGAGCAAACAAGCTATAGGTTTGCAAAAGTCTCAAGAGTTACGCAATGATTAGCAAATAATTTGCCACTGTGAAACTTTAAAACTGGCTTTTCTATCTTGGTCCTTGGTCCTTGGAGACAGGTAATGCAAGGTGAATTTGGGTAGGACTTGTGTACTCCCAAAAATGTTCCATTAAATGCTAAATTAAATTCTCTTTTTGTGTCTTTGAAGTTGCATAGGCTATGATCAAAGGCAGAGCTGCGGGCCATATTTCTGCCATCGTGAGGAATCCTCTTGACTCTAAACATTTGTGTCTGTGTGTGTGTGTGTGTACATGTGTGTGTTTCATTACAAGTAAAAAGTTTGTGGTCTTCTATATTTAGGTTTCATGACCCAAGGGCCTACAAAATATATCCAACACCTTTTGCATAACTAAAAAAATGCACAATGTCAATCTCAAAATATAATTCTGTTTACACAAATTTTTTTAACTGATCATGTGGCTATAGCATGTACCTTAAAAATACAACCCAAATTGGCATGTAGAAGTCAATGTCCCACTATGCTAAAAAAAATTACAATAGGCTATGCCCAATTTATTGTAATCCCAAAACCGAACAATCTTGGACCATTTTATTTTGTTTGGAAGTTATGGGTAACAAATGAGGTAGAATGAGTCTCCTCGTTGATGTCATTGGAGGTTTCTAAATCCTTGTTGTCTTAATTAAAGCTCAGTGAAAAGACAGAAATTAGCATGGCCCAGAGCCTCTGTGCACAACACCACCGGGTAAATAAAGATTTCAAGATAATAATTTAATTAGCCACTTGTCTGTGTAAATACACATCTTTATACATCTTATTTTGAGCTTCAGCGTACAAGACACTACAACAACAGCTACTACTTACTGTTTATAGTAATTCTCAAAATGTGGCAAGTTTTTGGAACATAGTCTGGACAACTTGTGAAGATATTTAAACAGGCAAGCACCCCACAAATTGGAAAATGGCCTAGAATCGAGATTTTGTCCTCTATCTGCCTGAATGTTATCAGTGTTTATGTTTATACTTTCACTACTGTAAATCCTTGTATACTTATAATGCACAGCAGAGCACTGTTGGACCAAGATACCTCAGTCAGACCCCTGTTGATAACTAAGAGGGCACAACATATTAGTCCAATGTTTGCTCAACTTCAGTGGCTCCCACTTGCAATTACTGTAAGAATTGATTTAAAATGCTATTGATCACATTTAAAGCACAGTTTGGACCAATGCCCAGCCTGAGATCCCTCTGCAGAGCTCTTTTGGTCGTTCCACTGTTGAGGCTTAAGACTAAATGCTGACCTTACAGTTAATGATACTTAGAGTAATTTCAGAGTTTGGAACGTTAAAGGAAAGTCACAAGGTATCTGTGGGTTCTTATCACGAAAGCTGTTGAGAGTGAGGAATCAGGCAGAGCTCTCTCTAAGGCAGCGTTCAGACCAACATTCCCAAAAATATCAGTATTTGAATTTGTATTTAGCTGTATACCTGAAATTGTGTTTGGCCTACATCAGAAGTGGTTAGAAATTGTCTCCCCATACAATACAGTGTAGTAAACAAAAAATAATTGAATATTTTCCACAATTAATCAAAAAATAATAAAATATGACTAATTAATGGTCTGTGTAGAAATTAATAGTGGGAAATGAAAGGTTTTAACAGGTGGAAAATGCTAGTCAGAATTACTTTGGACCATACTGTATTCCATGATTGTTCTTTAAAACTTGGAGTTTGTGTATAAAAGGATCATTCTGGTTTATATCAATCTGCTGTATTTCCCATAAATATGGACAATGTGGCTCTATGTATCATGCTAACTTTCCTCTCTCCAGCTCCATCATAGAGATTTTGGGAAACATGGACTCATGCAAAACAACATTTACTGGGTAAACTCCTAAGACTCCTACAGCTTTCCAAATACAACATGAATTTTACATAAATCCTTTCAAACATTTGTCTGAACAAAAGTTAACACAGAAACTAGCTGCCTGGAAGAAGTCATTATGGATAACTGTAAAGGGATCTACATCTGGGGATTTACAGGCACCTCCTACATTTATTTATCCACATTTCCAGAGAAATACAACATGTTGGGGAAAAAACACGGAATTATCCTTTAATGGGAAGAATTCCAGATAAAAATAAAGATTTTTTGAAGTGCATATGAAAAAAATGGGAGAGCTATTGACGAAAATCTGAGAGGCTTTTTCAGCCACCGTGCATGCACTTTTATGACGGTCCCTAACTTCTACTCATCATTTAACAGTCTTCTGTCTTTGCTTTGTAAGTCACCACTTGCCAAACGAGCCAACAGGCAAATACTCTATTTTCTGAACTCACTTCTAAGATACTCTCCGTACAAAAGCAAACACATAATTTCACAGACAATCACTCACTAACATGTGTGCCAAGATACACAAGCAGTGGCATATCTACACATGAGAGGAGAGTTACACATATACATCTACTCATACAAAATATGTTTAGAGATCATACACATGTGCTTTTATTGTGATTTTTTAACCCATACATGTACTGTATATTCACACACATTCACACACACAGTGGTGTATGTTAAGTATTGTATTTCCCTCTATTGGCTGCTTTGTGACAGCTAATTAAACCCTTCAGTAACATCATCTGCTGCTGTGCCACAGACAGGCATTACTTACTCTTATCTTCACACAAATGCAGATCACACACACATGCACACACACGCGCAAGCCTTCAGAGAATCCGCTACACATACAAACCCTGTTTTTATGTGCTGTTAAACAACCACTGTCTGTCCTCAGAATATATTTAATCTCGTTCCAGCTGGGAGCAAAAACACACGCATACACACACTCATTCATCATTTCTTTCTCTTCGTATGTAGACATGCACACTCTCTGCCCATCACTTATTTCTCTAATGCTAAGAGGTCACTGTCTGTGCATGGTAGATAATAATGAATTATGGTTTTTCTGCAGACACACGCACACCATGTGACACACTGATACAGTTTGAGGGGTTAAAGCACATACTGAATTGACTTTGTCTATGAATGTCGGTGCTGCATGTGTGTGTGTGTGTAATCTGCTGATGTCAAGTGTTCATTTGACAGTCTATAAAGATAGATATCTTCCAATTATTTCCTTAATCACATGACCTTTACAAAGTCAATCAAAATGGATTTATATTTTCTAGAGGCTTTGAGGTGGTGATAATGTCACAGGATGGGAGGTTGTTTTAATATTGAATATATATTTCAAATCTTCACTGTGTAAATTTCATAGCTTAATTACATCTAATATGTTAACAGCGAACTCTTCTCATTTTAACTTATTGCTGTCTTTTGAACACTGCATGAATTCTGAATTGTCTGTAGCAGCCTGAAATTGGTTTGTGCATTTCAAAATGTCAAAATATGATGTTAAAATATGAATGCCACACAAACCTTTGAACATTAAAGATTAATGGAACCGAAATGGTCGTATACTTTAAAACTCCTTAATAGACTTTACGTGTTGAGTAATTATGTAGACTTGGATTAATGCAAAGTTGTCTTCCCTGTTATTCTCTCTTGTCCTCTGTGTCCCACATTAAACTGCGACCCTAGCTCAGTATATTTGATCACATTCTTGTATTTTTTTATTTCTACAAGTACTGCAATTACCTGAAGTCAAGGACAAATTAAATATCTCTCAAGACCTTAGCAACAACATTTTACTCTAGGGGCTATACACATTTGTGTTTTCTTTACTTTGTTTCATCCTTTAAAGGTTTTAATTTTATTTTTGGTTTGACAACACACTCACTCTCACTTGTTTATTGTTTGATTTTTCTGTTCTGCATCCTTGAACCCTCCAGTCATTGAAAGAGAGCTTTTTTTCACTCTAGAGAATAACATAGTCATGTTTTCTTTTCTTTTTTCTTTTTTTTTTCCTCTTTCACAGATGCTCTTCTCTTAATTAAGATATATTCAGGAAGATAAGCTAAACTGAGCTTCAGCTCTGATTTATATTTTTACTTTTGTGAGGTTTTGTTCTCATAATTACAATCTCATTTTAGAAATAAAGTTTCCAAAATGGGAGTAGGAGTGGAGATTGAAGTCAGCTTGAATACAGTAAGAGATGATTTTACATATATTGCCACACCACCTCAGCTCTATCTGTTCTGGAAATATTAAAACCACAAAAAGAAACAGTTTGAGTATCAATCTCTTTTTTCAGCCAAGCCTCTGTTAAAAACACAACATCAGGAGTTTGAGATAATAAGATACTAATGTGATTATATGTGTTATGATTTCGTATGTACTATGTACATTTAGATGTAAGAAACCACAACGACTTCTAGTCTTAAAAACCTGTGGATCATTTAAATTAGTGTCTGAAGTGACAAGTGAAGAAGACACACAGAAGTAGTCGACTTTAGAGTAGTAGGAGCTGAAAGAGCTGGCTTCAGGCGATTTTGAGGCTGAACATTAACAGTAATGAGGTTCCTGAGACATGCACCAGATTGTTTGACTATAAATCTCATAGGGTATCTATAAATTATTATCACAGGGAGTTGAAAATGTTCATGTCTGATTGAGTCCAACAGAAAAGAAGTAACCAGTGTTAGATGTGGAACTAAACAGATAAGGATTGGAACCTGAGGAGCATCCTTCCTCCTATAACGTCCTCTCTGTAATGAAGATTCTAAATGTCAGCTAGATGTTGTTGGTTTTATTTGAAGCCTTTTAGTTTGCAAGTTAAATGCTGGTAAAGCCTCCAGTTGTATTTGATTCTAAGTGGGAAGTCATAACAGTGAAGCTCTTTATTCTGTTTGGTAATGACTCAAGTGTATTCAGGGGAATATCAGACACGTGCGGTTTGATTTTGATTCCTCATATCACTTACTGTATATGTGTGATGGAATATAAGAGGCTCTCAGGCAATTCAATCTCAAGTGGAGATTCCAATGCAAATATTTGAACATATCCGCCCTCTGTGATCTTTCAAATACAAATTCTCTGCTTAATCACACCTCAAGCTATATATTCAGTAGTTAAGCCTTTGGAGATTACAGTTCTGCATTTCTGTATACTAAAACAATCCCTTTTTAAATAATGGAATCCAGTATCTTGGTCTTTAATTCTGTTCTGCAATACACTTGTTATCTAATATCAAATCAGGCTAGCAAGTAAAAAAAAAAAAAAAAAGAAAGAAAAAAGACTTGCTGCTACTATATGAAATCCAGCCAATTGTAAGTAGTGAAAATGAAATGTTTAAGGACCAGTCATGTCTCATGAAATTAAAATAAAAAGTAAATGTGATACTTTGTGTATGAAAAATTAGATGACTTTCCAACAAAATAAGGATTTGTAGAGCAAGCATGACCAGACAAATTGAAGTCTGACATTTAAACCTCCAGTCAGTTTCAAACTGTTGGGAGACCCACAGACATTTGTTCTACACACTCACAAGGTGTGGCTGGCTTTGGGCCTGATGGTGTACAAGGGCATGTACTCCAGGCCTGTGCTGACCAGCTAGCAGCAGAAGTATTCACACACATTTTCAACCTCTCTCTATCCTTACAGTCCCCACAGTGCTTCAAATCCACCACCATTGTGCCTGTTCCCAAAAAACCTATAATAACCTGTGATCCCAATAACTATGCCAGTCACTCTCACCCTTGTCATTTCAAAATGCTTTGAACAACTGGTACTCACCCACATCAAAGACATTGTCCCAGCTGATCTAGACTAACTAGTTTACTTACTTTACTAACTAGTTTGCCTATCGGGCAAACCAATCGACTGAAGCCATCTTTCACCTGGAAAGACACAGCACCTACGTCAGGATGCTTTCTGTTGACTACAGCTCAGCGTTTAATACCATCATACCAAACAAGTTGGTCAACAAACTCCCTGCACTAGGATTAACTCCCTCCATATGCAACTGGATACTCAATTTCCTCATCAACTGCCCCCAGGCTGTCCGACTGGGCACATCCTCCATCCTCATTCTGAGGACTGGCGTCCCCCAGGCCTGTGTGGTGAGCCCCCTCCTTTATGCACTCTTCATGCATGACTGCCAACCAAAGCGAAAGTTTTCAGATCATACAACAGTCATGCATACATGGAGGTGGTTAAGAACCTGACAGTGTGGTGCACCAATAGCAACCTAGTCTAAACACCAAAAAGACCAAGGACGTTATTGTGGATTTTAGGACTACCAACAAGATCACACGCAGTCTTGTCCACATCAACAAAGAGGCTGTGGAGAGGGTCCTGAGCTTCAGGTTCCTGGGAGTCACCATCATAGAGGATCTCTCCTAGGCTACCAACACTTCAGCAGTGGTGGTTAAGGCACAATAGCACCTGTATTTTCTGAGGAGGCTAAGGAAAGCTAACCTCCCCCAGAAGCTGCTTGTCAGCTTTTACAGATGCACATCAGGGAGCATCGTAACAAACTGCATGACAGTCTGGTACAGCAGCCACACCAAAGCAGACAAAAAAGCCTCCAGCGTGTTGTAAAAACAGCAGAGGATATTGTTGGCATTGAGTTGCCATCACTAGAACATCTTCACAGTATTCTCCTCAGTTTGAACAAGACTAATATGTTCCATTACTGGACAGGTACAATATTTATTTACTTACATGTAACTTAAAGCCACTGATAATGTGCAGTATTTCTATACCAACCACACATGTCATTCAACACCCCAATACACCATCACCATCAGGTGCAGACCTGGTCTGAGGATTAATCTGGCAAGGTTTGGGACCTTGATCTTCTGGGTCATTATTGTTAAAGTAGAGATGATAGGTGCAGTCATACACATTAAAAATATGTCTGGGAGGAGTCAGGCGGAGGATGCACATGCTCCCCTAGTGCTGCTTTTGCCTGTTGTTACCCTAACACTAAGCCTAACTTTAAACAAAATTTATTGTGAATTCATTTGCTCAAATGTGACCATTCACTAGCCTTCATGCTGCATTAAAATTACATGCCTCATCCATCTGACATATGATGGAACAACACACATAACACACAACACACTTTCAGTTCATTTGCGTTAATTTTAATCAGATAAAAGAAGACACCTGTGTTTATTCAATTCTATGACCAACCTGAGGACCTACAATACAATTAATTTCATGTTTACATTTAAGAACACACGCAACAGTATTTCATTTAGTTTATTAAGGGATTAAAACACTATCATGTTGAGTGAGCTTGAACACAACTTGGTATGCAGTTGAATGAAAAAGTTTTAAAAATGTTCTCATTTTCATGCTTGCAGCCACCTGACAGGCGTGAAAATAATTTTGGGTCCTTTGTTAGTTAGTTGGATCCTTGGTTAGTTAAGAGACTTCCACTCTATAGTTATTCATTTTAAATGAATGATATCTGAAGTCATTAGCAGTAAAGACAAACAAACCTTTTTGCATACTTCTTTTCAAACACTATAGTTTTATTCTACAATATGAAAGCACTGGTACTGCAAAGTTTGGTGTCCAATGGCAATTGACTGCTCAGAGTTAGAATACATTTACCTATAAAGTGATGACACCATGACAACACTGGAAAAATTAAGGAAATTCATACCTAGCACTATATTTTGTTTTTTGTCAAATACAGAAAGATTAAAAATAGAAGAATTCCCTGATCATGTTTCAATCTTGAGGAAGATGATTAATATTTTAGCTAATCATCTGTTTTCTTATGGATTAATTTTGCATTTTATTTCAAATATGGCACTCTCTGATCTTGCTTGGCAACATGTGAACTTATTAACTGAACTTTTACTGATTTATATGCTGAGGTTACTTACAGTAAAGCATCAAAAGAGGTTCCAAACGGGATCAGTGTGATGTGACTTATTCAACTTCACACCTTTTACATGGATATTATAGATATATATTTTAATCCTAAAATGAGTTTTGAAACACATCTGTGAAATTCCTTTGGCTCTTGAGTTTCAGTCATATAAAAGATGTTGACTTTTGATTGGAGTGTCTCTCTCCTATTCTGGAACAGTCTCCCCTTCTCCTGAAACCCCTCTCCTCGTGGTGCCCTTGACAAAAGCACTTAACCCCAGCTGCACCAGCTGAGCTGCACTGTAGCTGTATTGAGCAACTCCCTGCAGTCAATTTGTGTAATTAAATGAGGGTTAAATGGCTGGTATTTTAAAAAGTGTTCCCATTAGTCTTTGGCTAAATAAAGGTTTAAAAAGGTAGACTGGATGATAAATATGTGCTTTATGCAGCTCTTCAGTTCTCAAATCTCATTAGGAGTGCTTGTTGGAGTAAACAAGCATCCTCAGCCTTCCTATAGCTTGCACCCTCCTGAGTCTCCTTAACACAAGAAGTGTAATGCAAAGTGACTACGTACATACATATAGTGCTTTTTTTAAATGCATTTTTTTTTTACTGCCATTCATATTCCTCCAACGTATTTCAAGAGTTAAACTACCCACAAAATATACAAAATAACATACTGTGTAACAATATTTAACCATCTACCTAAATTAATCCAATTATAAATCATGATAATCACATTCACAAGCTCTCTTGGGCACTTTGTCATACACTTTTGAGACATTCCCTAACTTCAGCTGTATTGCATTATCTGTTAATATCAGAATAATGAATTTGTATTAATTTGCAGATTAATCAAAAGTTATATAGTAATTATACCTTATACCTTTCAGTTGAATAAACACACTATTGCCAAAGCTTCAAATATGATGCTGTACAAAATAGAAGGAGACGACAGTAAAGATGACATTTCCTCTGCTCATGTCGCCAGCTTTTTCCTCTAAACATAATTGCATGACTGAGTGACTAACTAATTAGTAGCATCACTGTAGCATCAGCTGTCTAACTGCCTTACTAATGGACTGAAACACTGCCTGACACTCGCGCTGTCTGTCACACTGATGGACATGACTGATACTTTGTGTGACTGGATGAATGACTATCTGACAGAGCAGCTAACCGACTGATTGACTGATTGACTGATTGACTGGCTGGATGACTGACTAAACAACCAAGTATCTGAGGGAGTGACTTTCTGCAAGGAAGCTGATCGACTGTCGGTGCACTCTTAGTAGACGTATGCAGTCATGTGCGTCCGTGCCATGAGCAGGCTGAGTGACCGGCGAGCTAATAGCATGACCTTCTAACTAATACGAAAAGGAGAGGAGGTTGGGGATGGAGAGTGAGACTGAAAATATGCAAGACTAAAAAAAGGGTGAAAAAAAAGATGTGGGTGAGAAAGTGCCTGAATTTCTACTTTTTTTGTGCTGTCATGGTCTGTCATCACTGAGACCACTGAAGTAGAAGACAAGGCCACACACCTGTATTAGAGGACAAAGAGCAGAGATTTGTGAGAAAGAGACAGAGAAAGAAAGGTTGTAAAATGGAGAATATCGGTACTTCTCAATAAAGAAAAGAATTGGAAAGTGAAAAAAACCAAGACGAGGAAAACGACTGGTAGAAAAATTTCATGTAGGTGTAGTATGGAAAAAGATCCATGCCCCTCTATGCCCCTTTGGGCAACAAAAAATACGGATTAAGACTGTGACCTCATTTTGGTGTGTGTGAATGAAATTGTGTGTAGAGATCTTTGTACGGTTACTGTAAGTGTTCACCTGCAGACATTCATTGTGAGTTCCTTGTCCCCCTGGGCAACACTGAGTTTCCTAGAGGGCATAAGCAGATAAGGATGATTATTAAACTCTCTTGTGTTGGAACAGTAAGAATGACTCCACTAATATTCCATTCATGCCTGAGAAATGGCCTTAAACCATAAATTCAGATAGATACAGTAGACTCTATTGAGTGTTTCTGCATTCAGTGACTGTAATTAAGTCCACCAGGTTCTCATGGCCTTGCTTAACACTGAATATGATCTTTTAATGCTGCAGAGTTGCATTTATACGCAACACTTAGGTGTTTCTTTGAGGACAGTGTTGAATTGCCTACTATGAAGTGAATTACAACACATATAAGTTGACATTTTATAAATGATCACTTCACAGTAAATCTTTCAAGTATATAAGTTGCTGATTTATACTGTATTCTTGAAACGCCAATGTTTGATAGCAATAGCAAGGAGTGTGAGACTTTGAGAATTTAGCATAAAACACTTATAACACAACTAATTATAATGCGCAGTGCACCTATTTCCTTGATTAATGTTGTGGCTGCATTATTCACATTTGCAGTAGAGTTAGACAACACAACATGTTTTATTCATCTAAAATTTCATCAGTAAATGTCAGATTATGGAGTCAGGTCACCTGAATCAAAGAGCAACAGCTTTATTTTATCAGTTTAAACATCCAGCAAACAAAAAAATCCATGCAGAAAAGGACTAGCGATATTCTCAGTAAATAATGCAACCAGGAGACATTGTGTATTGTGTTAGGGATGTGGTTCACTTTTCTCAAATGGAAAGTAGTTGTGCTCTCCAACTGCACATATTGAAAGCAACATGTTTTGGCTACATGTGTGGGTAAAAATATATTGGGTGAAAGGAAGGAAGAGCTGATAAAATCAAGCTGAATTGGAGATCATTGCAGGGGTAAACAAAGTAGTTTTTATAAAACCCAGGGAATTAACTGAATATCAGACTGATGATATATGACAGTATAAAATCATGCAACTGTGGATTCTTCATTTTTCACATAGCAATATGACATGCTACCAGCTTTCTAGAATACTATCTTGTGTCTTGAGGTGTCATGATCACTTTCCGTATACACTTGGTATGACTCAGGGTTACATACAGTAGTTATGATGAATTGTGCATGCAAGCTCCTGCCACTTACTACCGGTTACATTTGCAACATTGTTGTTTAAGCACTCCAGTTTTAGTGTGCTAGCTGTGTGAGCAATGGGTCTGTATCACAAAAATCCATTATGTTGTTTAGACTTTATTTAGACTAATCTTTATTGTTTATGTGTGTCAGATATATACTATTCATATCATTATATATGAAGATATACATGATATACAATATACTTTGACACATGTATACAGTTCAAAACCCTTATAAAAAATGTTGGAATCCTATATTTTTATGCCTTTGCACTTGTATGTAGAAGTGCAAATGCAATCAGGATGCCATTTCTTGTGCTTGTGTCTGTTTGGTCATTCTGGGACTGCAAAGGAACAGACTTACACCATGATAGTTGGTTGATGCTGCTACAGTTGTGTTCATGCAGATTACATGCCGCAATGCAGCCTGAAGTGCTTGTCTTATGCCTTTCTTTTTGAACAGACCACCTCTTATTGCAAATGCAATTGCAAACAGAAATTGATGTAATTGGCCATTACAGAAGGCTGCCCTAAATCCACCAGCAGTGTATTTCTGACTCAGACACAAAATTGATAATGGACAATTATGCAAAACCCCAGATTACATTCAATGCCAATGTTTTTAAATTAACGCTTCCTACAATATGCTGCTGTGAATGGAAACTGCATTATGCATGGTAAAGAATTATTTTTGTAAATGGACCGTATATATATATATATATATATATATATATATATATATATATATATATATATATATATACACACACACACATATATATATATATATATATATATGTGTGTGTGTGTGTGTGTGTGTGTTGTGCTTTTATTCAAACCACTCTACAGTGTGTCTCTCATTCATACACTCACACACCAATAGCAGCAGGCTGACATGCAAGGCCCAACATCTTTAGGTTCAGCACATTAAAACATGAGATGGGGATCAAACCACCTACACTGTGATTAGTGGTGACTGACCAAAGTTTTGTTGGTTTATTTTATTTAGAGGCAGATATGCTGCAGTGAAAGAATTAAAAAAGAGGCACTATCAAATAAACTGTTCTCATATTAATTGACCTTTTGAGATCATAGTGCCTAAACTTAGAATATTTCTCATTATATTATTTTGTACTATATGACTTACTCTTGAGCATCGAGGGCAAAGAAGTAATGACTTTCAGCTACCGAGCAGAGGTGTTGTTTTAAGAGGCTGTTTTAATGACACTATTTTATGGGCTGTCAGTCATGCAGCCTACATCGACTGGTGTCATTATATCGTTATGTTTATATTCTAATACCATGCATAGATAGTACTATAAAACATAGTTTTATAGTTGTTGTTTTGTTTTGTTTTGTTTTTTTTTACCTGTGTTGCATTTTAAAAACTAGGCATTCACACTTTGGAGCTGCCCAGTAACTTCAGTTTTATAATGTTTTCTGCTGAATAGACTCAGCAGCAAATGGGGGTTAAGCACATCACTCAAGGGCAAGTAGATGGCAGTTGCAGAGGGAGGAGAGAGTGCTACCCATTCAATTAAGTCCAGATCTTTCCATCTGGTCTGCATTTTTAGGAATACTGAGACTCTGTTTGATATTTTATTCAACTAAAATGACCCTGTTTCTTGATCTGTGGAGTTAAAATATTCTGCCAAGAGGCAAACCTTAACAGAAAAAAGGTACACAAATACCTGTGAGAACACTCTAACATGCTCTCCTGAGTTACAGTAGTTTCTTGTTCTAGCTTTATGAATAGTGGGCCTTTTAAAGGGAAGAGCAGTGGTAAGGAAGCTTAAGCAAGGAGCTCATAAATATACACTCTATAAAACCTTCACACACTCTTTGCACAGTCTGAAACACTAAAATTTTGTCATAAACACTTGATTCCAGCCAGTGTCTGTCAGTCTGTCTCTGTCTGCGTCCTTGGCTTTGACTCAATGTGCGCATGTCTGTCTGTTTTTTTTCTTCATCTTATTGAAGGACTGCCCTAAGTCCTTCATTGAGATGCTATTGTATTCTTAGTGATGCTACACAAATGCACACTCACACACATACGCACACACAGACATCTTGATTGAGCGACAAGGTGAGGAAAAACTCCCGCTGATGGATGCAATTTTCCATCATCACGTCTTCCTTCTTTCAGTGCTTCTTTTTAAACTTGTCCTCCATTTGCCCTCTCAAACATTGCACTACATTTTCTCTGCTCTTTTCAATCTGCACGTCCAATTCAGGGGCGCTGGAGCCCATCCCGACTCACACAAGACTGGATGCACTCCCAACAGGTCTCCAGTCATTCTTGAGATATCACTTATAGACAAACATGTTCACATTTAGACCTGCAGACAGTAGAGACTCACCAATTCGCCTGACCTCCGTGTGTTTGAAGCAACCAGATGATCCCACATGGAAAGGCCCTTGGTGGTCGGTGGGTTTGAACACAAGACATTCTTGCTTGAAGTGACTGTCCTAACCATTAAGCCATCATGTCTTTATTGTCTTTTTGTTCATTTATTGTTCTTTACAGGTCTCCTTACTTTTCCTACCTTACTTTTCTGGCACTAGTGTGTGTTTATGTGACTTTATTTTGTCATGCATACAATATATATATTTATATATAAGCAGTGTGTATCTGCATATTTCTCTGTATGTGTACATATATGTATGTACATATATGAAGTTTCCTTCCTTCTTGAGACCCGTATATCTAGTCCTTATTGTGTTGCAATTGTTGTAATAATCATTCGATATCATTTAAGTATGTTCAACTGTGTGTGGCTTTCTCACTTTGAGTAATTTTACTGTGAAAACTACAGTATATCAATGTAGATGGCAAGGGTAAAGTATTGGAGCACACTGTTGCTTACTGACTTAAACCCAACTAAACTAGAATAACTAGAATAAAGTGAAGCCAAAAAGCTAATGAGTTTGTCTAACTGATAGTTCACTACCTAGCCCACTACATTACCAAACTACCATATCAACCTATTTCCCATGGATGAGTAAATGTTAGTTGGTGATGTGACCATGGCTTAAGGGCATCAATTATTGTCCGTGAGGGTTCAGTGCTTGTGAGAGTACATTGAAACTTGGACTTAGTGCATATGTGTTTGTGTGTGTGTGTGTGTGTGTGTGTGTGTGTGTGTGTGTGTGTGTGTGTGTGTGTGTGTGTGTGTGTGTGTGTGTGTGTCAGACAGGAAGTCAGTACAGGTAAACAAATCAAGCTAAGCATCACAAGCATCTGGAACAGGTAATTGATGAGGAACAACAGCTAGAAAGCTACTGAATGGCTAACAAGTAAACGAGCAGCAGCTGTGCAGGCAGGTGGCTGATGACAACCTGTCAGAAGATCAAGGGAGGAAACTCACTGAGGGCCTCTAATGGGCAGGTGAAGCATTAGAAAATCAAACAAATAAGTTGTAAGTACTAATTTAGCAAAGCCTTTGGAGTTGTAATTATAATTAAAATTACTTAATTAATGATGACAATAATGATGTTGTGTGTGTGAGAAGCTATTTGATTGATCAAATTGTAGTTGACTCATGAAACTAAAGTGTGGCCATTTTTGAATTCCATTGCTAGGAAACTGTTTATGTTTAAAACCGTGAAATTGGCTTTGCAACTTCAGTGGACAATTTCCTCTGAACATTTTGCTGCTGGTGGACATATGTGTGTAGAACTTCAGACTTGAACATGTATGGCCCTCCGGTGGATCTATCATTTAAAGACATCAACAGTGTGACAGGTATTGCCATACTCCTCTTTAACTTTACAGTGAGTGAGTGACCTTAGTATTTTATGTATAACATTATTTCCCATGGTGTTCATGATATTCTTATAAGTCTCATGGAGACTGTAGTGACTGTACTGTATGTATGTACATATGTATGTTGAGATGAGAAGACACCCAAAAATATCTGAGTGTTAAAGTATTTGATAATAAACATTGTAAACATCCCTGTATACAAAGACTTATTGATGCCTTTTAGCAGCACATATATAAATGCAAATATTCACAAAAAACACTCCTTTAATATTCACTGTAGGTTAACTGCTTTTTTGTGGTTCAGGGGCACTGTCAGAACATCCCAGAATTGGGCTGCGGCATTTAAACACAAATTCAAAGAGGAAGTATCTGAGCCGCTCTTTGCGTCTCAGTAACAACAGCATCACTGACCTTGTTGGCCTCCAGTACACTATTGGCTTCTTTCTGGCTGAACCATCACAGCTTGGCTGGCTGGACCTGTCCTTCAACAAACTCACAGGCATAGACCCAGTAAGATTTATGTCTTTATTTCCTCTTTTACCCAATCAATTTCATATTTTCCTGATAACACTTTACTTAATGTCTCCTTATTGAGCTTTTATAAGCCATATATAGACAGTTATTAAAAGGTTTAATAAGTTGTAATACTATAAAATACATCTTCATAGGAGAATCTATAATTGCTGGCAAATACTGTGCACTAATAAACACTTAAAAAATCCCTTATATAATTATATCATTAGTGTGGTATAAACTATTTATTAAATGTTAATGTACAGTTTATAAATCTGTAATTGGGGAACTTAAAGTAAAGTGATACTGTTTTCTTTCTTTTTCTATCCTTTTGTCTTTATTGCTTTCTTGCATGTTGATATAAATTCATGGTCAGTATTCTTACTCTGAAGTATTTCTTTGTTCACTGGACCAACTTTAAAAGTATATTCACTGTTTATATATTCTAAATTTCTGAATATATATTATTGCTTACTTTTTATCTTTACTTACTTTTTTAATATTATATCCAATTTTATAGGATATAATAATTTAATTTATCTGTATGAGATTATTTCTTCACAAATGAACAGTAAACTGGGAATTAGTTCATACCTGTTAGTATTATGTGTGCATCGTTGTGTAATACATTACATTTGCAGCTTTCCTGGGCACGTGTGTGTGCTTGCATTCCAGGTTTTGTGCGAGCTCCGTGAACTGCGTGTGTTGTACCTTCATAGCAATGGCATCTGGAACCTGTCAGAAGTAGACAAGCTGGGAGAGCTGCAGTATCTACATACCATCACACTACATGGAAATGCCATAGAGAACAGTAAAGGCTACAGGTACAGACAGTTTTTTATTCTTTCAGTTTGCACGAATTTCATTTCAGACTCATTGAAATGTGCATTCTGCCTGGGTGTAGGAGGCTTTAATGTTGAGGCCCTTGTTGCATCCTAAAAAGAACTAAAAGAGATTGAATAAAGTCACTGCATTGTTCCCAACAAAGAACTGGACCTACAACAAAGATGGCATCTCAAGCTGTATTCATATTTAAAGGTTCTCAAAGGTTACAGCAAAGAAGGTTACTCCTGTGAAAGAAATCTGCTGTTGCAATGCTTGTGTGTCTTTGTCTGCCGTATATGAAATCAGAGATTCTTGGCAAGCAGGTAGGTAGGTAACATTTTAATAGGTGCTTAAATGGAGATGAAGCCCATATTACAGTTCATATCCTGTTCCCAGCTGCATAACAACTATGGATAAACACACACTCACGGAAAGAAGGTCGCCTTTCATTGGTTAGATTTCTCATGCATTCAGCCTCTTGATTTAATTTTTTAACTTGATTCATACTATAATTTATGCAAGGCATCAAGAGACACGTTCTACTTTGCATAGAGTAAAACGTCTTATTCCTTATTCAAATTTGTATCACACAAAATGTTCACAAAGCCCCTGAATTCAAAGCTAATTCAAAGTGTGTGCATGTGTGTTTGTGTATTTAGGAAACATGTGATTTGTGCCTTGCCTCAGTTGAGGACGATGGACTTTAGCGCTGTGACGCGTGAAGATCGAGTCTTGGCAAATGTTTGGCGTCACAACACCAAACATGGCAGAAATACCAAGGAGAGTCTACAGTAATTGTTAACAGTTCAGGAATTAAAGCATGTTTAATTAATATTACAGGAGGCTCATTTTGATGTTCAAAGAGACCAGAGGCTCCCACACATGGCATCTGCCAGTTAAACAGCTGCACTTTCACCTCTGACTGACTGGCTGCTTCTTCTAGACATAGTATGAGACACTATAAAAAGCCATTAACTGAACACCATACTGATATATAACTGTGATGACCAGGTTTGTTTACGTCAGTATTTTAGTATTGTGTTGTTCAAATATGAAATTATGTGTCTGTTGGTGTTTATAGACATTACAAATGTAAACAGCAAGTCTAGAACAGCATCAGATTACAATGGGGACATGGATTATTGATTACCTTTATATGTAGCACAATAAGCTAGTGAAACACTGCAACAACTGTGGCAGAAACACCATGGAGAGTCTTCAATGTCTGTCACCAACCCTGCTTACAGTGTTTACAGTGCAGCCCATTAAGGTCTTTTAGTTGACTTTGATCAACAACAGAGGTCTACAGCACAGAGGAATACAATATATCAAGCTTTGAATTTACACACAATTTTAATTAGATGGAGTTCATATTTTGTTTGGCTCTGCAGATGAGATTTAATGACAATAAGGAAAATATAGAAAATCGCCGACCATATCTTTTAATGCGAGCCAACTTTAAATTCAGTGTAATTTCACTAAGATACTTTTACTTCAGACCTCTTTTAATGTGCACAACTTCTGTGTTTTGCTTTTGTGTGTGCACTTTGGGAGTTATAATTATGTGGCAGCAAGAGTACAATTATAGGTCAATGAAATATAACACCTGTGTGTGTGTGTGTGTGTGTGTGTGTGTGTGTGTGTGTGTGTGTGTGTGTGTGTGTGTGTGTGTGTGCGTGTGTGTGTGTGTGTGTGTGTGTGTGTGTGTATTTAGAGTGAATGGATATATTTGTCATTTGTGTAAGGAAGTCAGAAACCAATTTACAGACACGCAACAACACAAATACGAATACGATATGTTCAGTTTACGTTGTACACAGTTTTGGGTCTCTGCTATTACCATCTGGTCTTGTTAGGGAAGAAATGTGGGCCATAAATCCTCCCTGAGGCTGATTTATCTGGCTGTCCTCCAGCCATTTGGTCCAGAATCGTGTATTAGTGTTTCCCCCTGCAAAATCTTTAATTGGTTGGATGGAAATGCCTCTGAATCAGCATCTAGACCGTGTGACACAAAGGCTGACTACTGAAACCAATACTAATAAAATAATTTGAAACTGAATTTAAACTTTGTGGGACTGAACACTGACACTGATACTTGTATGTGAAGAAATTCTGTATGACAGTATTGAAAACCGTTTCCTTTAAAACCTGTACTTATATTGTTCTATGGAGCAGCATTTAGATTCTGTGTTTCAAGCTGTGCAGTGAAGCCCATATCATGGAACATCTTTCAGGCGGGGTGGCAGCTGCTCTCAGCAGGATGGCCCACTCTGACTGTACAGTGCTTGAGGAAACACCCTCATACACTTCACAGTTTTTCATCGCCAATCAACTACACTATACGGACATCAAATTTGTTTATAATATGTAACATCCTGACACTTGAGAAAACCCAGTACTGTGTTGACTGTCCATAGCAATAATAGAAAGACCTGAAAGAACCTCTGTAATCAAAACACTTTTTAATGCCTAAACTATCTGAAAATATTGCATTTTCCACTGAGAATAAAAGGAATGGCAGCAATTTTTTTGTTGTTGTTTTTGAGTATGCAGCAAGGAACGGTGGTCATGTGAAAACACATCCCTGATAACAAGCCTTCTGCAACTACTGGGCTCCATCAATGTTGGCTTACTGAAATAAATGTGATAACAGCCTCCTGATAATAAGGCTTGTAAGCCCCTACTATAGCCCATATATTTGGGGCAGATGTATGATGATAACACCTATTCAATAGGCTACCGTACATACAGTAGATTCAATAATCTACTGTATATGTGTTTTGTTTTTGTTTGTTTTTGTAAGACAGCTGTAGTACAATATATTGGCTTTGGAATATAGTTTCTATTTAATGTACAGTTTCTATTCATTCTAATCATCATACTGTCATTAAGATCAAGTGGCATGTAAAAAGTTAAGGACTTAGTAATTCATCAGTGAGACATTTGCACAGTTGTATTAACACTAACTTTGGTAATAACACTAATTTTTCATTTTCATAGATGATTCGGGTGGCAGGAGGTGATTCTAACTTTGTTTTACTCACTATAACAAAGGTACACCAAGTCTACTGGTGTACTGATTGGACTGACTGATTTACTGTTGCTGATTTGCACATTTTCCTCTACAAAAAGAAAACTATAAGGAAGGAAAATAAGAAAAAAGGAAAATGCACAATAAATAAAGTTGCTGGGGCTATGTGAGGACCCTTTATATTGCAGCCAACGGGCAAACAAAAGCTATATGCTCCCATTAACTGTTCATAAAGAGAAATGGCAAATGAAACTGTTTTGCATTTAAGTCTGAAAACAGAATACAAACTATGCTATCTAAAACCTAAAGGAAAGTTCTGTATTTTTTTCTGTATTTTCTTTGCCCTTATGTTTGTAATTTGGCAATCATTCATGTCAGTTATGATAACGTTTTACTGAAGTGCAATGCAAATTAGAAGGGTGCAGTAATTAATCATTATCTTTGCAGTCACGTTCCTCTTCTCATAACTTTTAATAAGCAGATATGCCAATCACAGTTGTGCATTAAGGAAATTATTCCCCAAATTGAGAGGAGAGAGTGCACACCAGTTTAACCAGAAACATTGTTAATCTGAAAGTGCAGATTGGCAAGATGCAGATATACAGCATCACAAATATGCAGCCAAAGGCAATAATGTGCGTTTATTTGTTTATGGACAGTCGAGTAGCTGATGTCCAATGATTCACATCATCATGGGCAATAAGTAAAGAAATTACAATAGTAACAGTCAAAATTAAATATATACACACACACATACACACACACACACATATATATATATATATATATATATATATATATATATATAACAGAGTAAGAATTTCTCATTATTCTTCATACCAAGGCCAGAAAAATACCCATTCTGATTGGCTGGTTGGTGTCCTTTGAAACCATATTAAGACAGCAGAATCAACAGTTTAACCAGTGCCATGTGATGGAAATCCCATTCAAAGGGTGAATGGTGTGAGCACAAAGGCTGCGGTTGCTTAATGGGATTTTATTTTGGCCAGATCTCATAGTGTAACTATGATCTTGAGTTTGGAGAACCACATTATGTGGGTAGTAGCTGTCATAAATGATGGCCAATGAAGGACATGTTCAAAACAACACATTGTGTGCCATGGCAGTATAAAAGTATGATAATTTTATGTTGAAAATCTGCCACAAAACTGATGTACTTGTGCAGAATAGCTACAGATAAATATTGTACATCGTAAATTACCTTAAATGAAATGAAATGTGCCCTTTTCCTACAGTCCTATGTGGAAAGCAGTTCAGTGTATCAGGAAAAAATCCACACAGAAGTTGTAACCACAGGGAGCAGGGCATCCACCAGTCAATCCCTGATAGGTATATAGTAAGTGGCCATCATCAAGTGGTCATTCCCTGTGAGAACAGCTACACATGTAAATTGCCAGAGAAAAAATGTGTCATCTATACTCCTGCATGAGTGAAATATCAAAGCCACAAGCCATTGCTTAATAAAAGGGCAGAACTTTACTTAGTACCATGGTCTGAGCAGGCAGGCAAATCCCAGTAATCCTCAACACTAAAACTGTGCACTGCTTGATCGTCAGTGACACACCCCCTCCTGTGCCTCTTCCTCCCACTAGGTGCAGTTGTTCTCAACTCCCTTCAGGAGATATGACATCACATACAGGACACAGACAGTGTTTATAAAGGATTCTGCTTGTCAAGACTGAAAGCTCAGGCTACACCAAGGCAGTTGTATTTTCAGGTTAGGGAGTGAATCCAGCCTGGGAGTCATAAAGAACAGAGTCCAGAGAGTGTTATTTTATGGGCCCAGATGTGTTGAATAAATCATTTTTCCCAGACCTAATTAAACACTTACTGCCTAGCCCTGTTAAGCTATTAACATCTGCTCTACCAAATGAACTAGGAAGGGCTCCAACACTAGATGGATTTAATGGCGACTGGCAGAATAAATATAGTGTTCCCTTTCATGTTGTTCTACTTTTATCTTCCATTTTCTCTCTTTTTCTGTGTTTATCTCCCACTTTCTGTCTTTGTAATTGTCTCCTGCTCTCACTCTTAACATTTTTTATTTGATTTCATTGATGAACAAATCCTTTTCTGCTTCTGCTATTATCAAACAGAATACAGATTATAAAACCTGTGCTGACAGTGATGATCATTACATTTTCTTTTCTCATAGATTCATATAAAAAAGAGCTGGTTGACTTCAGTCATTTAAAACAGGACAATGCACACTCTCACAAGACTGTTCCTCAGAATTTTTCCAGGATGTAACCATTTCACTGTGTTGTTTGCTAAACTCTTCCTCTGAACAGCCATTGCCCAACAAACATAAGCCCCTTTTATACAGCCTGTTCAAGGCGGGAATGCTACACTTTTATTCCTCCTCACTGTTCTGTATAAAAGGTACAGACATGGAGTATGGGGGCAGAGTTGCTCCACCAATAAACTGGCTACAGAGTAAGTCACAGAGCAGGATCAACATCTATGTAAAAGGGACAGCTGGCACAGTGGGACAGGGAGCTGACAGGGAGCTGATGCCGTTCTTACACGTCACACCTCTGAATCCAGAAAGCCAGCATGTAATGTAAAAGCACACACGGGGGTGGTATTATGCTGGCTTTGTTTGGTTCACTGTAAAAAAGCAAGGCCGGCTTAATGATGGATCTTCTTTATGGCTATAATGCAGGACCTCTGCATGAAAGAGCCCACAACTAAGCACAACAGGTCTGTCAAGCATCGGATTTCTCCATATACTGTAATGCTGTGCATGCTTTGATACTCCATAAAGAATTTGGAAGTTTGTGTCTTTATTTATATAGCCTCTCAAAAAACAAAATGATAAGGAATGCATTAAACTGCATGTTTATCTGCTCTAATGTAGGCTGCAAATATTGTGCATGTCCAGCTATCTGCTGTGTAGCATTTCCATACTGTTTGGAAGCAAGTCCTGGCTGCTACTATGTAAAGAGTAGTGTGATTAGCAGGTCTGTCCAAAAAGCCTTTTCTCTTGTAAAGTTACAAATAAAACACATGTGACAGTTACAAAAATTTATCCACTGATTTACAGACATCTCTTTCACAATGTAAGTCTATGGGAAAAAGTCTTTTAGGGCCCAATAGCATCATGTGATGTAATTACATGGTTTTGCCACTATGTCAAATTGGCTTCAAAGCCCGGCGCTGTTCCTAGGGGCCTTTGTCCCATGTGAGAAGGGAAATCCTATGGATTCACCCCTACAAACTTAAGCTCAGTCAACTGCCTTAGCGGAAATAGGAAAAATTTTGATTGAAGCTGACATATTTCATGCCCTTAAACTCTATCTAAAAATTATTCTGTTTTGTCTTTACCTTGTCTTGCACTGATATTAAAAGTCTTAAAACACTGAGTAAAATGTAGGGTCAAACAAAAAGGAGGGTGAGTCGATATGAGAAGAAAATTTAAAATAAATAAATAAATGAAAACTTTCTACTTTCTTGTGTAACTGAGTTCTGCACTGCAGTGTCTCTACTCCCTGTGGAAGAGCAAGTGGAAAGAGAATTTCACCTTCATGGATCAATAATATTATGTTATGTGATGGTATCTTGAGCCACCAGCTTCTTTTGCTTTGTGCCTCACACTGTATTATGTTTTATTTCCATAATAGCATTATGAGACATTCTACTGATGCCATCTACTAATTGTACCGGCTCAGATGAGCATTAATAATCACTGAATGATAATTCCCCTTTATCCATCTTGTGCTTTGTTCAAAAAGACAAACCTTTCTTGTACTAGTGGTTTGTCATGATTAGTTCAGGCCCACTGATCTTGGCTGCCATTCCCAAAGCTCAATAGGATTTGGTGTAATCCCACAGAGCAGAGCAGAGCAGATGGACACACAGGTAAGATCACAGTGGTATAGGGGCTATAATTGGCCTGGCCCTCCGCCTGAAAACCCTTTTACTGGTAGTTATTACAATCCTTTGATTATGTAATCAGATTTCAAATTAGAGTAACCATTACGATTGCCTAGATCAATTTGTAACAAAGACGAACACTTCATTTACAATTCCTTCTACTCATTGTACAGTAGATAAAGTCATTATGTTAATTGCTGGATTGTATATCAAATACAGTAACTGCAGTCAGGTAAAGTAACAATACTATAATCCCACAAAGCAGATGGAGCAACAGGTACTGTAGGTTCAAAGGGACACAGGGTCTGGCTCTCTGCCTTCATCCATCATATCTGAACTTTGCCATCAAATTACAAAATAAAGAAAGTAATTACTAGATGCACTGTAATATCATAGAGCAGATGGTCTTCTACTGGCTATCACTCTTCCAATCACATTTTTTATTGGCAAAAGATAAAGCTGTGGATGATAACAGTTGTGGCTGTGCTGTATTATTAGAGCTAGCCTCATTCTTGACTGCTGCAAAGCACTTTAGGGTGTATCATTTTGAGATTTTGAATGCTGGGAAATGGAGAACTTTTTGCCTATTTGCGGATGACACATCTTATTTAAAGAAGAGAAATGGTACCCGCAGCATTATGTTTCTACTATAACATGGTCAGTATACCTAAAGCCGCACTTGGCACCACTTTATGACCATTTATGACAACTCCTGAGATCCAAAATGTAACATTCTTACTGACCTGACAACTTAATTTATATTACTATTATATTTTGCTCTCTGCTACCAAACCTAACTTTTATAGTTAGCAAGAGACACAAACATATCATGACTGTTATTTTACAACAACCATATTTGAGCGAGTTGCATCATCCTTCACTTACAATTGGAATTGATTTAAGTCTCCTTTTCTTTTGGCAATCATAAACTCAGATGCTGAGAATTTAGGGAGCTACATTTGGCATAATACTCATTTGGCTGATACGTCAACTTTTGGATGACCCATAGCCAAATGGATGTGGAAGTAAAGCCGGATGACTTGACTCAAAGCAAACTGGGCAAAGGATTAGTTTTAGGACCTCTTCTTCCAATCTACCATAGCTTGTTCCAGGGGCTTACAGAGTGGACATTAAGTAAATTGAGTTAATCTTCACCATTATTGCCTTGTCTGGGAGCATATTTCTACTACTTTGCTGATATATTTTCAATTTTAAGTGCCAATATGTAGTTTATGGAAATAGAATGGCTCATAAAACAAATAGACCTTGTGTAGTTGCCTCTCTTTTCAAAACAAACAGTGAGCAGATCGGCAGGCTGAGAAAAATCTTTTTATAAAAGGGTGCTAAGAGCACCAGAGGATTACACACAACTTTTCTACTGAGATTAACCCACACTAAAGATGGATATTCAAATTTTACAGAGTCTTTGCAGGAGTTCAGTTTCGCTCCTATAATCTACATATTCAAAGTGATCATTTTGAAAGTCGCTGGCTGTGAAGCCAGCATGCATTCTGCATCCCCCCACTGTGCCTATAGACTGATTACAACTTCTGAATTATTTGTAGAAACAATACATTTGATATTTTTCTATATATATCTATATTTCTATATAGAAGTCCTGTATGGGTCCTGATTTGGAGTTCTTTCTGTGTACAAAGACAAGCAGGTTAAGTGAATTAGAAATCCTGAATGTGAATAGTTTTCTGTCTATTTAAGGTACTTTACACTTTACACAATTATTTACATTCTCTGCTTCTTCATACACCTCAATTGCATTTCAAAATGAAATACTTTTTACTCCACTATATTTACTTCATTACTGGTTACAAAGATTTTACATACAAATCATAAGGTATGATCATTGTATGACATTAGTATTTCTACCTCCACCATCGACCCTGCCTCTCTCTCACTGTGAGCTGGGATAGGCTCCATTTATTTTTTCTTATGAGGTTTGAATATTCATTGTAGTATTACTGTTTTAACAGCTATTAAGATATCTGCAGTACCCCAGCTGCATGTCCACATTCAGCAGAGAGAAATGTAAAATAAGCTACCACTGAAGAGAAGTGACCAAGAAATTTCAGCAAGCCTGATATGCGACTTCTCTCTGTAAGAATTTCAGCACTGAAATAAGCATGCAGGAACAGTTAATCCCAAACCAAAACATCCACCACAGCTGCATCTCAATCTCTCAAAATACTGAAAAACCAGGCTGCTGTACTGTTCTAAAGAATAGTGATAATTGTGCTGTGTCCAAATCATTTACCACATCTTCTCCAGAATTTTCCTCTCTCACTCAATCACTTTCACAGTGAGTCTCCTGGTCTTGCACCATACTGTGTGGTGCACCCTTTTGCTTGTGCATGGTGCACCTGTGGCAACAATGGCATTTTTTGTTTCGTTTTTGCAATATTGTGAAGAGGTGCGTCTACAATTTATTGTGTTTTCCATGTCACTTTAAAGAGTGGTGAAGGTCTGACTGTATATTTGATGCTCCTAACTTTTACTGACATGCGTGTGAGTGGATACTGACGAGTTAAAATTTGATAAGACAGCTTACAGTCACAGTGCCCCATATACTTCTTTCTCCGCCATGGGGCGCAAAGAGGAGAGCAGAGCAAAGCAACCACCCGGTAATCCGTGCGCCTTTTGCCGTGGACATAATTAGATTACGATGGTGCACCGATCACCGTCTCCACTGCAACTTGCTGCTCCTGCGGTAAATGCACGGCTACCTAAACACAAAAAACCTCCCTTTCCGACTCCGCATCGCCTCTCTCTCTCTTTCTCTCTCTCTCCCCCTCTCTTTTCCTTCAGCTCATATCTCTAGGTCTGTCTCTCTCCCCCTCCCTCCCTCTCTCTCTCTCTCTCTCTCTCTCTCTCTCTCTCTCTCTCTCGCTCCCTCTCTGGTTGAGAAAGCAGGGGGGAACACTAGAGGAGATATACTGTTACTCTGTCTCTCTCCTACAAAGCTCCAGTTACCCTGTAAGTCCCACACTAGAGACTGAAACTAAAAGAAGACTAGAGGAGAGGAAGACTAATATTTTTTCCATTATATGAAGACAGTCATCTTTTTTGTGACTTGAATTCGTAAAAAAAAACTACTCATTTTCCCCGGTTTGAAGGCGCAGACAGCGGTATTTCCCCCTCCCCCGCCCCCAAAAGTGGGGTCGGTGTTTGGTCAGGCGGGTGGATGAGTTGTGTGGATGTTATTTCCTGGATTTTCTCTTCGGGCTGTGTTTTACCGCGGCCCAGAGACGGCAACAGTGTGTGGAAAAGTAGATTTGTGTGTTAAACATATGGCTTCAACGGAGATAACACGGTAAGTCATGTTGTATTATTTAATGAAACAGCTCGAGAAAATCTGTACTTATAGAGTAAGCCTGGTTTAAGTTTGTTGACCTAAAGGCGCCCATTCATTGCATTTCTTTTATCTGCTTCTGGTTGTTATTTCTTCACTATTTCTAGTTCATACTCCTCTGCGGGGTCTTTATTCTTTTTCGGTAGAAATGTGGGGCAGTTTGGATGTGTGCGGAAAGAAAACGCTGTCCCTGTGACTGAATTGAAGAAAAGAACGATAGAATGTGGCTTCTAACACATGCTCTAAAACTCTACACGCTTTGTGCATTACAGTATTGACTACAGTACTGTAGTTTGAATACGACAAGTTGGAGTTTTTTTGTTGTTTTTTTGTCGATGCGTTTAGGGAAGAAAAGGAGAATTCGCTGTCTATGGTGCTGAAAGAAGCAGCGATTATTGGTGCTGGTTTAGTAAATTGACGTCGACTGGAATTAATTCAAGACAAGTCAGCACATTTATATGTAACATGCAGCTTTAATTTATTCCATAGATATTAGTTAACAATGATCATGATAATAAAATAAAATAAATAATACATTTTTCCTTGTAACCTGCACCATTCTGGCTTCAAGTGTACTCATAGCCCATACAATTAGTGTAGAATCTGTGTGTGTGATGTAACATTTGATGAACTGTGTTAAGTTTCTGCTCGTTTCTGCTGGTTTGTTATAGGTTACATGTGTGGTCATTTTTTTGTAATTAAGCAACAATCCCCCCCACCCCCCTTCCCCTAGGCTCGCTTGCAATTGATCACCTCCACCTCAGCTGAAATACCAAGAGGGTAGTATGTTTTCAACAAGTAGACAGTAGAGGAGTCGTGCACTGGTCCCGTTAAAAAGCAGGTTACCTCACAGCAGCCTGTGTCTCGGATTATAAAGGGAGAGAGAGAGAGTCATCCGATTACTTTAAATTACGGCAAGCTGTCGCCTCTTCAATACAGAGCGAGCTAGTGAGGGGAGAAAGTCAAAGGTGACAAGAGGTGGGGGGAAGGTGGGTGGGAAGGTGATGTAAAGCAGGTGTAACAGGTAAAAGATGTTGCTTTTTTTGTTTTTTGTTGATTTGTAAAGGCTCTGACAGTATTGGCCACGCATCACCCATGCCAACTTTATCCTGATCTGGGTGTCAACACAGGAGCCCTTTATATAATTTGAGTCTTTGCTCAGTCATGTGTGAAAGTGGCTTGTACAAACAGGTACAGAGCTATTTAGTGCTAGGTGGCTGGTAATGACAAACACGTGACTGAATATTGCTGCTGTGTGTTATGGTGAAGCATAGGAAGAGACTGCATTTGAGTGTCCAATACCCATTGGATTATGTGCCATTGCTGATTTGTGTGTGAGTGTGTGTGTTTGTGTGTGTGTGTGTGTGTGTGTGCATGCATGTGTGTGTGTTTGCGCACGAGCATGTGTGTGTGTAGAGAGGGGTCAGACAGACAGAATGTGTTTTGTGAACCTGAGAGCCGTCCACTCGTCACCATGTCAAATCCTGTTAGTCATGCTGGATGACAGAGGCACCAGGACTTCGATTTAAATACCTGCAGCTAAGTCCTTGCCTTTTGAAAGCGAGAGATTGTCTGTGAAGTGATGTTTTACTGTGGTAAAACATATATTTGTTTGTTCATTTAATTAATAAATTAGTGCATTATTTATCTTTAATGAAAAAGTAAAGTCACTATGCTCCTTTTCCTAATGTGGAAAAAATCTATATTTTAAGACATATCAAATCTCTTTTGAAAAACCCGTCAAAGTAAGATTGGGTCTAAATTCCAAGTATACAGAAGTTGCACACACACACACTAGATTGAGAACTTGCGTGAGGTATGAGCACCACAGAGAGTTGTTTTTGCAATAATATTACAGGATTATTATCTTGCGTGTGGCAATAATTCATACTTTTTATTTTATTTCAGTGGGAATAAAGAGAACCCTTGGCAGGGTTACCTCCTGTAATCTGAATCTCAAGATCCACTATTAGACCCTGCAGCGTTAGTCACACTGTTTCTAAATGCTTTTCTGTTGTCTGTTATTTTGAAATGAATTTTGCATTTCTTAAATAAGAGCATCATATTGCATTTAAGGACACAAAGTCATGCCTCCAAATTTGACAGTTTTTTCCTCTTTTTTTCTTTAGACTTTCCACAATATAATGCATACAGAAAATTACCACAAGAGCACAATCCATTAAATGCATTAAAATGTCGAACTTTTGAGTCTAGCTATTAGAAAATCAATACAAAATCTGTCCTATAGTAACAAGATGTATTTCACAGATGGGATGCAGTAAAAATGAAACAAATGGATCTCAGAAATATGGAAAGATTAAATGTTACAAAAGGCTACAAAAGGTAGCTACCACTATCTGGTGAGTCAGCTACATGTGCAAATTAACAAGAAGATAAACTATCTATAATCATTGCTAAATTAGGATGTTTTTGTTGTTGAAAGATTTGATAGTACTTGGGTCCTGTAAAGGTTCTGAAACTTTCTATACAATACAAAAAAAGTAAGAAGATGCTATTAGTTTACAAATATAGTACAAATATAAGCTCTAAATTGGCCTGAATTTGCCTATTACTACTATCGTGAGACTGTAGTGGTGTGGTTTCCTCACTGGGCCCAAACAGGGCCATAGACACTTACTGATTAGCCTGGTTTCCACGGAGCTTGGCATGGTTGTGGAGCCTTGCACAGGTTTTGTTACAGTCACCATGTGCCTTACTGACACTAGTGAAAAACTGTGACAATGACCATGTGCACACAAAAACATGATTTTTCATTGTAGCTGTATTTGAAATTCACACTGCAACCACAGCCACAGTCAGAAGTTAAAAAAACCCTAGATGGGTTCATCATAGAGACATTTTGACCTTGCACGACCTAATGACAGTGAACGCAGTTCTGTTATGGATTATGACTGTTTGAACTGTCATATCTACATACTACTACTACTACTAAAAATAATTTGTAGCACACCTTTCATTCATACTGAAACTCACAGTGCTACAGTTTTAATAACATAGAACACAAGAAAATGAGAAAGAAGTTGTGAGGTTACCACTGACATTCATCTGGCCTGTACAGGGAGAAATCATTTCTGTGTATCCAAAGCAAAGCATGAGTCTGGTTCAGGTCCAAAATGTGGTTAATAATGGGAGGGTATGACTCCATTGCCTCAAAATCTGATGCCTCTTCATTAGATGATACAATTCTGACACAATTCTCCATTTGCCTCTCTGGTGTAAAACATCAGAAAGCCTTACATAGCAGTCTGAATGCACCAAAAGTGATTTTAGTCTCCTCTTTAGCCAATATCTAAAATCGTACTAAAAATAGATATGGCATAAAACTAGATAAAAACTAGAAAAAGAGGAAGTTTCTGACACAGCTTCTAGCCACAGCTTCTGGTGGGTAAACAGATGCCGACACATGCACAGAAGGTGTGAAGCTCTTCCTGATTTTAGTCTCCTCCTAAACGTTTTAAAGGACACTGGAAAGTCTGTTTTTACCACCTTTGGATGCAGAGCTGAGCTTCAGCCACATTCTCAGCCTGAACACCTGGATCCACTCCGCATGTAGCACTCAAAACTTATTTTTTATTGACAATTTTAGCTTGTTCTGGGATTGTGCATTGCTCTTTAGAAAAGACGGTATTCATCCCAACAGGCAGGGTAGTCAAATGGTGTCAGCTAATATTCAGCACATGATCCAGTCAGCTCCACGTGCATGACTATGTACACGGTACACACCCACTACGAAACCCCACTCTTCCTCTTCCGTCTCATCCCAGAACACCGTCTCGTGCCCCAGCACCCCCTATTGTCCTACACTGGCAGTAACTCTATCTCCCGCCCAACTCCCCTCTACTGATCCTGGCTCACTGATTACAACTATCACAAACTTAAGACCAATAAATGGTGGCAACCTCATCCAGATCATCTGCAAACATAAATCTACACCGCAATCCACTCCAATTAAGATGGCCTTAATCAACGTCAGGTCAGTGTGCAATAAAACTTTTATCCTAAGGAATTTTTTTGAAAGTCATGACCTTTACTTTTGATTTATTACTGAGACCTGGATGAAATGTGGCCTTGAGTGAACTGTGGCCCACAGACTGTGACTATCTTAGCGCACCCAAGATGTCCAGTCGAGGAGGTGATCTAGCTGCTGTTTTTTCCAAACAGTTTATCTGCCGCTCTGAAGACATTAGCAAGTTCAGCAATTTTGAGGCATGCATACTCAGGACTGGTCTGACTAAATCTTTTTAACGTGTGTTGTTTTACCGCCCACTCGGCCCAAATAATAACTTTCTAATTGAATTTGCAGAGTTTCTATCTTCTGTGATTGTTAAACTTGACAGTTTTGATAGTTAGTGACTTCAATATTCATGTTGATGAAGCATCTGATAAATTTGCTGCTGAATTCTTAAGCATAATTCAGTCCTTGAATTTAATATAACATGTTTCAGGCCCAACCCACAATCATGGTCACACTCTTGATTTGGTTTTTACTTTACTCTCTGAATCTGAATTCCCTATGCATTGATGACTTTTTTGCGTCTGACCACAAATGCATTATTTTCAGTACTGACACCCAATCCATCAAACGCTCAACCCGCTCTTGCGCTCTCAACAGCCATTCTGCAGGCAAATTTGCCTCTGGCTTTGCAGATCTCAGTAACAATATGGCTTTGCCTGCTCAGACCAATGATTTAGTCTGTTTCTTTAACAACCTCTGTTAAGATATTGTTGCTCCATTTAAAAACAAGACTATTTGAGTTAATTCATCCCCTTGAATGAATGACAACATATGCTGTCTTAAAAGAGAGTGCAGAAAGGATTGAGCGTAGGTGGAAAAACACTAAACTTGAGGTTCACTTTTCACACATGAAAGAACTACTTTCATCTTTTAATAAGAGAGTGAAGGAGGCAAGAACAGCTTATTTTTCTAATCTCATTGAGTGCAACAAAAATAATCCCAGAGTTTTATTTAACACTATCAATAGACTAGTGAACCCTGCCCCTCCACCTGTACGTGTCTCTTCAAATACTGACTATGAAATGTTCTTATCCTTTTTTGTAGATAAGGTCTCTGATATTAGGTCAAAAATGTTGCCTTCTTATACTCTTATACTCTATCTTATACTACAGGTGTTGACTGTCAAGCTCATGCCTCATTATTGAGCCAGTTTAGCCCAATGACATTGGAAGATCTCTCTGCCATTTTCTCCCAAATGCACCCCTCCTCTTGCTCTCTTGATATTGTTCCAACCTCTCTTTTTAAAGATGTTTTTTGTTTTTTTAGGACCATTTTACTTTCAATTGTAAATAGCTCTCCTAGCTCTGGCTGTGTATCTGATTATTTTAAGCATGCAATTGTTCAGCCACTCTTAAAAAAGCCAAGCCTCGACCCATTGCTGCCCAATAAATACAGACCAATATCCAAACTTCCTTTAATTTCCAAGGTATTGGAGAAAGTTGTGCACAGACAACTTATACAGGTCTTGGACAGTAATGAGATCTTTGATAAGTTTCAGTCTGGTTTTCGTGTGGGGCCTGAAACTGCTTTGCTTAGGTTTTCAAATGATATCTTGATGCGTGCAGATGCTGGAGAATGTTCAGTTTTGTTGCTTCTTGATCTAAGTGCTGCTTTCGACACTTTTGACAACTCTATTCTCCTCAATAGGCTTCAGCATTGGGTAGGCATAACCGGAACTGCCCTTGACTGGTTTGCCTCCTACTTGTCAGACAGGAGTTTTTCTGTGGCAATTGATAATTTCATGTCCTCCTCTGCCTGGTTGTCATGTGATGTACCCCAAGGTTCAATCCTCGGTCCGATTATTTTCTCCCTGTATACGCTCCCTCTTGGCCTCCTTATTAGTCAATTCAAATGCATGTCTTATCATTGCTATACACGTCTGTCAATTCAAATGACCTGGGCAAACTCTCCACCTCACACGACTGCCAAGCTATCAACAACTGGATGACAACTTCCTCCAACTTAACCCTGACAAAACAGAGGTCATAATAATTGGCTCTGAGAGCATTACAGAAACAGTACAGCAGTGTATCGGCCCATTGGCAGTAAATGTCAAGCAAGCCTCACAAAACCTGGGAGTCCTCTTTGACCGTCACATGAACTTTGAATGTCACATTAAGAAAGTTGTCCAATCCTGTTTCTTCAACCTTAGAACAATTGCAAAAATCAAAGCCATGTTATCCCATCAAGATCTGGAAAAAATAACTCAAGCATTTGTTTCCTTCCATCTTGATTACTGCAATTCACTGTTTACCACCCTGAGCCATTCTTCTGTGTCTTGCATTCAGATGGTCCAGAATGCAGCAGCATACATAGCTTGTATAATTAATTTACAAAACAATTTAATTATAAGGCGCTACATGGACTGGCCCCAACCGATATATCAGAACTACTATGTCGCCTGACCACAGTGAGATCACTGTGATCTACTGATCAGTGCCTTCTGGCTGTGCCTAAATCCAGGCATAAGACCAGGGGTGACCGTACTTTTGCAGTTGTGGCTCCCACCCTCTGGAACTGCCTTCCTTTACTAATACAAAATGCAGAGTCGGTCTACAGTTTTAAAAAGCTCTTAAAAACTTTTTCACAAGCACTTATTGAATAATATCTGATTAGTTTCTGCATTGCTCTCACTGTTTTTAATGTTTTATCTGACTTCTGTGCATTTATTATGCTTTTATTGTTTTATATTGATGTCATATGTTGTTACACTTTTATTTATTTTTATTTTACTTTTATTTTTATTCTATTCTATTTTTCTATTTTATTCTATTTATTTCTCCCTTGTTTTATTTGCATTGTAAAGCACCTTGTAACTCCTTGGTTTTGAAAGGCGCTCCATAAATAAAGATTACTTACTTACTTACTTACTTACTTACATCATCATCATCATTTATTTAGTAAAGTTGACAGAGACACATTTATGTATAAATTAAAATGCTTTAAGCAATGGTTGATTCACTTTTATATCCCTTCAGACTAGAGGCTAATTACATGAATGCAGGTTCTATGTATTCCTCTCGAAATAAATCAAATAGAATTGTTTTATAGACAATTGCTGTCACTGCATCATGATTTTTATCTTTCTTTGAATATAACAGCAGTAACTTTAGAAACCAACATGATTGTTGCAGTTTGTTTTGGGGGTGTCTTGTTTTATCCTGATTACTAATGCTAACACCTATTTTTAATAGCATCAACAGATCCTACTATTCTCACTAAAACAATATAAAAACATTTACTTATGAAGTAAAACACATTTACTTTCTTGCCACCTGTGATATCTTTCTGCATTTGGTCCCATCCTCCCAGTGGCCATACTACTTATTAGAAAGATGTCATATTGAATTAGCCACACTCATGTGAGCACGGCTAACTATTCTTGTTCCTGACAGATAGTAAGCTACAGCTGAGTTCTTCCATTTCTATTTAAGGATAAGAGTAGACAGAGTTATCCTCCTAGGTATTGGTGAATTCTTCACTATAGAGAGCATATGTTCTCCATCTCATCTTTACTCTTATTAATAGGGATTTTGCAAATGTGCTACTCAGTTCCTGTGCATTTACAATGGATTGGGACCTTTTTTTTCCTTTTCATTTCTACAAACTACTGTTTTCCTATGTGCATTTTTGAATACACCCCCTGATTTCAAAAGCTTGTAATTTTCTACACTTTGTTCAACTCAAATGATCATTTTGAATGCTTCTTTCAGACTTTTCCAGACAGTGTTGTTATACCTGTGCTGGGAGGTATATATTTGACTTAATACTCACAACAAGTTGTCATAGACACATCCTAATGAGTTAGTCATGCTTCTGTGAAAAACTCTAGATGCTTTAGAACTAAGGACATATTCTGTGGGTTTATTAACTGTATTCCTGTCAGATGAAAGAACAAGCGGTGAAAATCAAACACAAGATTTTTGAGGTCATATTAACCTAATTTCCACTCAAGCAAACATCAAGAACTACCATTTTGAAAGGAACTTACACAGACTATTATTTGTCTTTTTTCTTTGACATTATTAAACATCACAAACATTTTTTGTTCTCTATAGTGCCATTAGCCAATCATCCACTGCTGTACGAAACCAAAAGTTTTTTGTGATGTTGTGCTGGAAGAAGAGTGTCCTCATCCTGTTTGATGTCATGATGACTTTGGAAAAAATCCAACATGGTGGCCAACATGATAAAATGATGAGAGTTTTCTCTGTGATTGTCATTATCTTCATACCAAGACAGATAGAGGTTACTTACACCATCTGTGGATCTGAAAACACAAGTTTAGTTTATTCTCGTATAGAGGCACCACAGGGTGCAGTTTCGAATGGCTTTGACTTTCATGTTCCAACTTTGCAGTGCAGAAGTGTTGATCCTCATTGACATTTTGATGGCATTTGTTGGTTGTGGTGCCAGGTGCTGTTTTGAATGCTTCTGCGTGAGGGATTGAGTTTACATTCAACAATACAACCGAGTTAATTGTTCCTAACAAGATTATCTGCCTGCTGGCCAAAACACTGCCTGGAATCTGCATATCTGGCAACCCAGGCAGGAGAAAGAAAGAAGCAAATCAGCAAGAGCTGCCTAACTTATTTTCTTTGTGACCAAATTTTCATTCTGTTTATTACTTATGAAGGGCATTACTAATTTTATTGAATTATGCACAGTGAGCAACCACTTTATATAATTTTAACAAGCAAAGTAAGAACAAATAATGAATAAAGTGGTTAGGTGAAAAATAAAGAAAGTCAACAAAGCAATTTACATTGACTTTATCATTACACTTGTGAAAGGAAGTAAGCACACACATTAAAAATGTGTCAAGTTACCTGTTTACACCTCAACCTACTCCACATTTTCATTTGCTTAGTCCTATATAGTTTCTAAAACTGAGTTGAAAATTGTTTTTTGGTTGTTTGTGGTGGGTACCTCTACAAAGGTGACTGTCCATGCGTTGAAGTGTCCTTTAGCAAGATAGCAAACCTCAAGTTGCTTCCCCAGGCACCCACTATGGCTGCCCACTGCTCCTGGTGTATAGGATAGGTCATATGCAGAGGACAAATTTAATTTCAATGTATGTAAATGCTGAAAATGACAAAAAAGGCTAAAGGCTGAAGCCCTGTTCTTCTAAAAAGAGAAGATTATTAATGTGCCTGAGTCCCAGGGTGAGATTAAATGAACTCAATTTTAATCCTGTGTGGTAAAAGTTCTGAGAACCCTTGCCCCAGTTTAATACCCTACAGTAAGTAGCTTTCTATCTGATCAGGGGCTCCTAAACCTCTTCAGCCCTGGACTGAAATAAGAAAGAATTAGTCAAAGACACATTATAACATGGTACTATGTTGGTCATATCTCCACTGTGGATGCTCACTGATAATTTGACATACCCATGTACATGGCCAACAACAGTTGGTGCAATTGCAATTTCTCAAGTGTGGCTGGGAATGTAAAAGTGGGACATAACCAATGGGCAATGAGGCAATGAAGTAGCATATTTTCACCGATGTTGCAGCCACCTAAGGCAGCCTTCTTTTTTTCCACCTTTAAAAAAAAATCTACACAGCTAGAGTAGTTATTTCGGGTCAGAAATGTGTCATCTTATTTGCTAACAGACCAAGTGAAAATTGTGTTTAACTTTGTGCTTAAATAACGTCAATCATTCCTGTGTATGAGCTGCATTGCAGGAACATTTTGTACATTTTTATTGTAACAGGAGGTGTTGACTGTCAGGTGAACAGCATTGTGAAGTGACAGGAATATAACAATTCAATTACTGATATGTTCCAGTAAATAGTGAAACAAAACAAATGTCACAAACACATACAGCACAAGACTCCCATCCAAGGAGTGTGACCAAGGAATAGACATAGTACTTGGTTACATTAAATCATGAGTTCACCTTGATTATAAAATATTTTATCTGTTTCTTCTAGTGGTGTCCAGTAATGTTGTTAGTTTGGATTTTATTTGCCCAGCTCTTGAGATATCCATATCTGAGATTTCTGCTGGCAGCAACCACATTACAATGGAAGTAAATGAAATTTCATTTTTGGTGCTCAAACCATTAAAAAGCTACATTTAAGCTGCAAATCATCATTGATAAGTTGACTGTTTTTACTGTTGTGTTTACTGTTTGAATCTTTCAACTCATTGTTTTGGTTTTTCAGACGGCACCTTTACTGTTTTGGTCTTGGTCACTTGCACCACTGTCATTAACTTTCCAGACGCAGCAGGCAGCTCAGTGGTAAAGCTCTGATAAACCCACTATACACAAACTACTCAGCACCAAATAGCAGACAAAGGAACTAGCTGGTCAATAAAGTACAGCGTTTAGCAGCTAAAGATATTTTTGTCAGGAGTTAGTAAAGAAACAGTAAAGAAACAGTAAAGACTGGACTTCCATTTGACAGGTCACCAGAAATACAACTCCAAATGAATGATAATGTTGCGACACATCTTCTAAATGTGTAAGCAGACAATGGTTTTCTAACATCTTAGCACATCAACTTTACGAGGTCAGTACTCTATACAGGTATATCACATGTGTGGTTTTTAGCTTGTTGCAGAGTTCTGTCTCCAAGTAGCCCAAAATACTGATTAATGCAGCTTAAAAAAAATTCAACAACATCTCTTTCAAATTCAGTGTCCCAATTCTTCTGGATAATCCACAGAACATGCTGTTAAGAGTTGTCATAGAAACTGACTAATATTTTGCTGAACCGACCCCTTAAATATATCTGTAGGCATTAGTAATATTTTTTTTCATTTTTCTTTTACACAGGTACAGTAGCAAGGAAATCCTCACCCTCCACCCTTAACCAGGTTTTGCCCATTCAATGTTGTTTCAACTTTTCTGTTGGGTGATTACAAATACTACAAATGTCACAAATGTGAAAACAATTAGGTTGAAAATGACTTTCTGTTTCTGTACAGCATCATCTTTTTACAACATACAGCGTGTTGCGCTATTAGGACAAGATGTGTGTTTGTCTCAATACATTGACTTAAACTGTATATTAATGCTGACTCCCACAAAACTCAGTCTGTCAGTGCATTTAGAGATGATTGAGCCAGGAAGTCACGTTTGATTTAAGACCTGAAGATGCTTTGAGGCTATAATGTGATACACTCCAGAGTGGTTGGCACTTTCACATGACCACACACAAACACTCACATGTAACTGTCAGCAGAATTTTGCATTATAGATGGCATAAATACAAAAAAAATAAAGGGCTATTGTATGTGAGAGAGTCAGTGATTTTGTGCATTTGTGTGTGAGATAATTTATTGTCTTCTCTCTCTGTGCGGGAGACAGAGGATGCAATTGTCTGTAACAATGGAAGAGTATCTGTGTGAGTGTCTGTGTGTTAGTGGCCACATGCTAAGCCACAGAAGGTTGCCAGTGTTAAGTCTTGCCTCTGGCTCAGCGTGTGTGGGGATGTATATGTGTGTGAGAGCAGGAGAGAGAGAGAGAGAGAGAGAGAAAGAGGGAAGGAGATTACAGTGGCTATTGCCAACTTCAAAGTGTCTACTGGTGTTGTGCCAGGTCAGCATGTTTACACAGGAGAATTGGTGTTGGGACACACACACACACACACACACACACACACACACACACACACACACACACACACACACAGGCTTGTACGTGCACATGTGTAGACACACCTTATCTCCTCCTCTGACTCCTGAACATACACACACATAATGCGCACACCGCCCAGAGTGCCTCGGTCTTATCAGTGGTCCCAGTGAGTTAAGGGAGGCATTTAATCAGGGTCAACGGACAGCTCTTGGCATCAAACTGATTCCACCATCTCTCCCCCTCTCTCTAGCCTTCCCTGTCTGTCTTTCACTCACTCTCCCTTAACACTGAGCAGACTAGTTGCCTAAATATTGCTCAGTAACAACATTTGATTCTAGAAAAGTTAAAACTGGATCACTGGAGGCTTAAAATAGTTTCACACTCGAAGATTTACTTACTTTCTCTGCTACTTTTGGGAAATATATATGTCTAGCCCAGCTCTACAATATGGTGGACCTTTTTTCTGCCTTGTAGTTTTTAAAATTGCTGCTTTTACTCTTTGTGATAAACCAAGTAGGAGATCAGTAACAGTTAACCATCAGGTCAAGTAACGCTACAAATAAGGTTTAGTGATTGTGGTAAGTTCAAAATCTATACTGGAAATACGTATTTATACATACATAACTTAACACAAAACAGAGCTGTTCACACTAAATAAATTATCTGTCTTGCTTATTTAATTTTCCCATCTTATAACAATCAATGTGACTTTTGCCTCATTTTTATTTTTATCGTTTGATTGCCAAAAGTGGAAATGGAATTTCTTTTGGGTCTAAAAAAATTAGCTCTAATACAGTGGCAAGAAAAAGTATGTGAACCCTTTGGAATTACCTGTTTTTCTGTATTAATTGTTCATAAAATATGATCTGATCTTCATCTAAATCACAAATATAGACAAACACAATGTGCTTAAGCTAACACACAAATATAATATTTTGTGTATTTATTGAACACAAACATAAAACATTGACAGTGCTCAAGGAAAAAGTAACTGAACTCGTGGATTTAATAAATGGTTGCTCTTTTGGCAGCAATAAACTAAACCAAGTACTTCCTGTAGCTGCAGATTATACCTGCACAACATTCATGAGGAATTTTGGACCATTCGTCCTTAGAGAACTGCTTCAGCTCAGCCATATTCCCAGGATGACTGGTGTGAATGGCTCTCTTGAGGTCATACCACAGCAACTCTATTGGGTTAAGGTCTGGGCTCTGACTCGGCCACTCCATCTTTGATTGAAGCCATTCAGTAGTACATTTACTTTGATGTTCAGGGCCATTGTCCTGCAGCATCACTCAACCATAGACTGTATATACGGTCTATGCACCCAACCTGTACAGAGTGTCAGCTGGCAGACAGCCACCCTGACATTATATTGTTAGATACCATAATAATGACCAATAAGTCATTTATGGTCAGCATACTTATTGAGGATAATGACCTTGATGCTCTTTTTATTACTGAAACATGGCTAGATACAAACAATTTCTTCACACTGCATGAGGCATCACCCCCGAATTATAACTTTCTGTATGCTGCAAGTTGGGCAAACAAGGTGAGGGAATATCTGTATTGACTACACCAAAGTAATTATTTCTGGTGATTTCAACATTCACATCAATAATTCCACAGCATCCAACACAGTGTGTTTTAATGAGTTATTGCAGTCATTTGGCTTGACCCAACATGTTAAGGAGTCAACTCATCAGCACAGACACATACTTGACCTTGTCATATCCATGGGCACTGACACTAGAGTAAGCGTTGTCAATGATGTTGCAATGTTGGACCATTACTGTCTTCTTCAGTATACTCTTAGCTGCTGATCAAGCTATTACCAATACAATATGTCAAGAAAAGGTACTTCTGTGAAATACCACTGCAGTCTTTTCAAACTCACTTTCTTAGTGCAAAGTCTGATGACCTTGCTGATCGCTTTAATTCTCTTCTGTTAGACAGTATCAATAATGCTGCACCATTAAGATCTAAAAAAATCTCCAGTAAAGGTAAAGCTCCATGGAGAGATACTGGGATCATAAAGCAGCTCAAAGAGACTGCCAAAAAGCTGAGAGGAAGTACAGAAAATCAAAACTGCCTGGTGACCAGGAAGTTTTCAAAAACACCCCATTAACTATAACAGAAGCATGAAAAGGGTCAGAAAAGAATTCTTCTCAACTCATATCGACACCTACCAAAAATATCCAAAACACCTTTTCTCAACCACTGATGAACTCATCACCTTTGCCCCTACTGTTTCTTCTGATACTTTTTCAACTGCCAAATGCAATGAATTTGCATCATTTTTATAAAAATTCTTCAGGCGCAATATCCCAATTACTAACTTCCCTTCTAACTATGACATACCTCCACCACTGCATGCTAATGGTCTCAAACATTTCTCCACTGTAGACTCCAAAGATCACGCTGATGCTATAAATTGTCTTCAGTCCTCTATCAGCCCCCTTGATCCACTTCCAGCATCCTTTTTTGAATCTGTTTTTAATTTTGAACAGATGACATCCTGTCAATAGTAAATTGTTCTCTCCAGACTGGCATCTTTCCACATTGCATGAAAACTACTGTTATTAGACCTCTTCAAATAAAAGAACAACCCGGACCCAAATATACTTAGCAACTATAAGCCAATCTCCAACCTCACCTTCCTGAGTAAGATCATTGGGAAGATTGAATATTAGCAACTAAACTGCTATCTTACAGATAAAAATATTTATGATAACTTACAGTCTGGCTTCCACATGTCTCATAGCATAGAAACTGTTTAACTTTTAAAAGATTTAATGACAAGAGGATCAACACTGACAGGTGACTGCATTCAACACAGTGGATCATGGGATTCTTCTGGAAAAGCCAAAAAAACTGTGTGGGTCTGTCTGGCATGGTTTTCCAGTGGTTTGAATCCTACCTGCATGATTGAGATTTCATTGTCACACTTGGGCACTTCCACTGCAACAGACACAAATTCCATCCTGGGTCCTCTCCTATTCAATCTATATATGGTTCCCTTTCATTACATTACCAGCAAACAGCTACCATAAGTATGTTGATGACACGCAGCTTCTCATTTCATTATCCACTGATGACTTAGAACTCATGAACTCCCTAGTCAGCTGCTCGGGTGACTCAGAGAAACTTGTCATGAAATTTACAATTTGGTGTATGGGTCTTCCAAACAAAACCATCCATAGATTACAACTTATTCAGAATTTAGCTGCACAAGTTTTAACCAGGACAAAAAGATGAGACAATATAACTCCAGTTCTCCAGAACCTTCATTGGCTACCTGTTGTTTTCAAAATACAATTAAAAATCATCCTTTTGGTTTATAAAGCACTTGCTGGTCTGGCTCCACAATACATCTCAGACATGCTGTCAGTTTATAACCCCAGTTCTCTCCAATCATAAGGTGGAAATCTCCTCCATGTGCCTAGAGCACTTTCAAAGTCTGGTGAGATGGCATTAAGTATTTATGCACCTAAAGAATGGAACAGTTTGCTTGCTAAACTTGGACTTGCTCCAACACTGTGTTCTATAAAAAACAAACTTAAGACCCTCCTTTTCACTCAAGCATTTTTTTTAAATGACCACACTTATCTTCATTTGTATGTGTATATGTATGCATGGATGTTTCTGTTTATTTGCACATTTTTGCTTTTTTTGTTTTTATGTAAAGCACTTTGAACTGCTTTTGTATGAGATGGTGCTATACAAATAAATTTTAAATTAATTGAATTGAGAATTATTTTTTAATTAATTTTCCCCTCAATGATGGCAAGCTGTCCGGTCCCAGAGGCAGCAAAGCAGCCCCAAATCATGATGCTCCCTCACTATCCTACCTTACTTCACCAGTAGGATGACTTTTTCATGTTGGTGTGTAATGCTCTTTGTACACCAACTTTGTACGCCATACACAGTGTTTTTTGTTCTTCCCAAACAATTCAACCTGTGTTTCATCAGCCCAAAAACATTACACCAGTAGTGTTGTTGAGGGTCAGTGTGCTCTTTGGAAAACTTCAAATATACAGTGATGTTTTTTGGAGAGCAGTGGCTTCCTCCAAGGTGTCCTGTCTTGGACACCATGCCTGTTCAATGATTTGCTTATTGTTAACTCATGAACAGAGATGTTGACCAGCTCTTCTTTCTTCTTTTTTTTTTTTTTACCTCATTCCCCTCACTACCTCATTTTCATTTCCACATTCTGTGTTGTGTCCTTGGAGTCATTTCAGCTGGGCGCCCACTATAGACTAATGAATATCTAAACTCTTTGAGATTATTTTGTAACCATCTCCAGCTTTATGTGAATCTTCTGAGACCTCTTTTTTTGCAAGACATGGTTCACAGATGCTTCTTGTGAACAGCAAACTCAAAATGTTTGGTTGTTGGTTGTTTTAATAAGTCAAAGTAGCTCTAATCCACACCTCAAATCTTTGCTCATTGATTTTCTAACTTCTGACTCCAATTAGATTTTGTTGATTTCATTGCCGAGGGGTTCACATACTCTTTTCAAACTTCAATGTGAATATTTTAATAATGTATTCAATATGGAAAACAACAATACAATGATTGGTCTGTTATTAGTAGAATTAGATTGTGTTTTTCATAATTTGTGATTTATATGAAGATCTGACCATATTTAATCTCACTTTTTTTACATAAATGCAGGGTTCACTAACTTTTTCTTGCCAATGTAGCAGCCCTCTGGGCCAAATTTGGCCCGTTTTAATGTGTGAATTCTACCACAGCTTTAGCCTTTTTAAGCACAACAGATTTGTTCTTTATAAACACAAATAGGTGACAATCTCATAGGAGTGGTGTTTTGATGCCATTTTTTTGCCATTGTCATTTCTAAGGCAACAGCAACTGTACTTTCAATCAACCAAGAATTAACTGTTTATCATGTGTAGTTAACAAATAAATTATACAGCTCTAGTCTAGAAGAGCAACACAGAACATTTATTCATATGGGAGCCACTTTTAGCCAAATGAGTATTAAAATAAGCTGTAACTCTATTAACCCTCAGTTACAAATGGGAAAACTAAAAATGAATAAACAAAGAATATAGGGCCATGGTTGAATGCAGTTGCTGACCCTGCGTCCAATAGTATGTAGGCTACATTATTTTATCATTTTATAAAAATCTAGAGTGCAAAGTATTTAAATTTACCATCACAGCAGTGCAAAATTATAGCATTGATGTTGTACATTGGCCCAAACCAAATGGTGTTATATAAACTTGGCAGCTGCTTTTTACTAAAATAAAATTAGCTGAACTCATTTATTATTAATAGCTTAGAGGTACAACGTTTAAATATATAATGTGAGGTAACTCTTGGGGATAGAAGTTGATAAGAGAGGGTATTTTTTAAAAACAACGCCACACTTCATAGTAACGATGGCTTATCTGCTGTTCCCATTGTGGTTATGATTGTATATCTGTGAACTCAACAAACAGAAAAAAATGTGCAGACAGATTTACTGTTCACAGTAATGTGAAATATTTAGGTTAGACTCCAGTACTTATAATGTACAGTATTTAGGTTGTTGTTGTTAATGTCACCATTTCTCTGATCAGCATGTGGTTTATTGTTTTTGTTACGGTGATAGTGTTGAGTAGAGATTTTATATCTTGACTTTATACTTTGTTTGATTTGGCAGCACCAAACTGTATTATACATGTTTCGTAATAATATAATGTAGGTCAACCATTCCAGCACTGTAACTGGCATGTAAAACTACAACTGTACTAAAAAAGTAACTAAAAATAGAAATGGTCCCAAGCATGGGTAAAGTCTATAATTACAGAGACTAAAGTGAAACCTAAGAGGTTTGCTGTCCCAGCATTGGAAAAAGCCAAGGTGGTAATGATGTGGATTTCATGCACCTACTGTATTGAGGATCAAGATTTTCTTGGGTCACTGAACAGCTTTTAGAGAGGAAAGATTAAGCCCAGAGCCCGCTGATGAGACTTATCCTTTGCTTATTCGAAAAGTGTACCAAGATGTATAGTATTTATTTAATACCAAAACCAGTATATGAAAGCAGGTATTCCTTACATCCTGGGAAGATGCCATTTTAGGATTTTAATTAGCTTTTAGTATGAGTGGCACAAGCTGGAGTACATTTGTAATATTTTTGTAAATTACACAACTGCACATCAAACTAAATCCAAGACAAGAAGCAAGATTTTAGCAGGATCCATGCCTCTTTTCCTTACTGTTATCTGAACTCTTTTTGTCAGCTGTGTCATGTCAAAGTAGGGCAATAATGGCTTTGTTTTCATGGTGGTTTATGAGATAAGACAAGTAAGATAACACAGTACATTTGTTTCTCTTTAGGGCGGTAAGAACTTAGAACTCTCTCTCTCTCTTCTCTCTCTCTCTCTCTCTCTCTCTCTCTCTCTCTCTCTATATATATATATATATATATATATATATATATATATATATATATATACACATACAAAATCTATTACAGGTGAAAAAAATAATTGAAAACTAACCACCTCACTTGTTGTGCCCCCACTTCATTATATTCCTCTTGCTGTTCATCTTCCTGTGTTTCTTAAAATCTGCTTTCTTCTCTACCCTCACTCACGTCCCATAATGTAAAACCACTACAACTCTAAGAGAGACAACTTTACAACCAATTATTTTCACACCTTCATCAATTATTCTTCCAGTATGTTCTTTCCCTTCCCATTCTCCTTTCTCCCCATTGTCATTAATATTTGACAAAGCTGTCAGTTTTGAAGTGTTTTGATGAGGGCAAGTCTTTCTTTGTTGCTTGTAGTACGACTATGAACTTGATGAGGAGCTAAATCAGCCTGGCTCTAAATGTGTTTTTAGCTATTTTGTTTTGGGGAGAGAATCATCCTAGACGCCACATTTGTTGTTAATGTTCTGGGAGACAGCAGTGTCTTTCCATATACTACTGATTACTTGTTTGTCAAAAAAGAAATATTCTATAATGTTTGTGCTCAATCAAAGTCTGCATTTTCACAATCTCTCCTTTAATATCTCAGCCTTTAGACAATATGCTTTATAAGTCATCTTGGTTACTGTGATGCAACCAAATCAAAAACTAACAAGAGTTTTGTGTTGACCAAATAATTAATTAATCTATTTGTTTGGTTATTTTATCAGCCCTTTATTGATTTGTCAAGTGATGATCAGAATCTAGATCTTAAAGAGGTGCTTTGTGCACCAGCCAGATCAGCAGATTTGCAGCCAAACTCATGTGACAACATTTAAGTGATGCTGGCACCTACCGCCTGTTCCAGTGCAGTATGTCAGGCCTACATAGTGAGGGTAAGAATTAGTTCACTAAGCTGACAGAGTCAGATTTTATAAGTCTGGCATTTTCTACAGAGAAAAAACACTGACAATGAAGAGTGATGGTAGCTTGTAATAATACCATAGTGGTGCTGGATTCCTCGTCAGGTACTAGCATCAGTATGTTATAAATGTGTCAGTCACTGAAATACCTGAAATTCCAAGTTGACCATAAAATCCCATAATGCAAATATTTTGAATTTATAATATAATTAAAAAGGCACTTCACATGTCAAAGTGAACTTAATAGTCACATGTAGTACTACACAGCCTGTAAAAACTAGCTTCAAGTTAAATTGAAGTTGAACTAGTTGAAATTCAGCTTTGTTAGCCAAGTTGGTGACATGGCTTTAGAAGTAATAATAACTTTCCGTCAATTGGTCAGTCCACCACTTTGGTCCAGACTGAAGTATCTCAACAACCTCTGGATGGATTGCTATGAAATTCTGTGACCCCCTGACTTTTCACTTAACACCGACACAACGTTGACAGTTTTGGTTTTGAGTGAAATGTCTTGACTATTGTGATGGATTGCCATGAAAATCATGTTCCTCACACACTTTAGTTAGTAAGCTAACATGCTAAAATAAGATGCTGAACATGGTAAACATAGCTGCTAAACATCAGCATGTTGGCGTTATCATTGTGAGCATGTTAACATGCTGGCAATAGTACATGTTAGCATGCAAACATGTACTGTTGGAATTGTAGGATCCAATACTAGGTACTAAAATTTATTATATATATCTCGACCTCTGCTGAACAAGTTTTGATCATCCTTTTCTAAATCCATCTCTTGTGAGTCCCAACTTTATAGAAGTGCAATAATAAATTGCTGGGCTTCTCCTTTAAATTAAACCAGCATTGCTTTAAATTTAAAAGGTATGTTAAAAAAAAATTAAAAGAAAAATTAAACCAAAATTAATTAGCAACTTTAATTGCATGTAAATGGAATGAAATGAATGAAGATTTTTTTTTTAGCCTCCCAACCCCACATTTTAATCCTTTAGTTGTCTGTCAAGGCTCCATAGATGTTTGCTCAGGACAGTTGTCACTTTAAGTAGGGTGTACAATGAATGACTGATAGTAGATCCATTTCCTTAGACACCTGACTGGAGGAACACATTTCTTGCTGGATATCATTTGGCTTTACTGCCAGTTTTCAAACTGGAAAAATATGGTGGCCTGTTCTGAAAATGTCAATTTTCTCCTAAACTCTTCACCAAAATCTATTTCTGAATACATTTCAGGCAAAAAATATAACACACAGGTAAGACACATAATTATCCTTCATATTATATCTATAACCCCTGTATCTCCATAGTTTGAGTCAAATCTTATTGCAGGAACTGGTCTCCTGTGATGTAGTTTGCCCTTGCAAGCTTAAAAGAAAAACATTCTCCTTGTAACAAATTATTTCAGATCAGATATAATTTCCATGTCATGAATTTTTCCTTTTACATCTTTTAAAAGACAGGTTGTACAAGTATACACAAAAAAAAGTTCACACAGTATTCGTAGAGATAATCCCTGCTATACTCAAATTTAGTTTAAAATAAAACATGGAATGCAGAGACATCTGAAATGCATCTGCCTAACCAAAGACAACATTGGTATCACTTAAATTTTAGATTATGTTGAATAATGACCTGAACATACATAAAAATATACTAGATTTAGAATCAGATCCGTGTATGGCCTGTAATTGCTTGTTATCTGTTCATCATGTGTGAAAACATCTTGGTGGAGGAAATAACTACTGAAAGTTTAGTATACTGTAATGTAAGGCAACCAGTTTGATACCTTTTAAAATGTGGGATATCCCATTTTAGTACGCAACTTTAAAATTCTTTTACACTCTACACAACAGCCATTAGAATTCCACGTCCATGTGTCCTGTTGGATTGCCTTTGCACAAAACATTGACAGCTGTCAGCACCAAGCTCACTCATTGTTTGCTGGAGTTTTTCATGAAAAGAGTGTCAGACATATTGAAACTGGAGCTGCTATGACATTAGGAGTGAAATCAAGCGAATGAAATGAGATGTGAGATTTATTGCCATCCATACAATTATGTGACTATGAAATAATTGAGGAGCAGAGAGGTGAGGGCTATCTGACTGATCAACCTTGGTCATCAGTGGCAGCACAATCTGTCATAGTTAACACCTACTTACACCATGTTAACCGCAGGACATGCCTCATTATTCAGTCTCTCACATATGAATGGTAACATGTGAATATACCCCTCATACCACCTCATACATATATTTTCACACACATGTTCATGCATACAGACTACACTCCATTGTGTTGTGTATTGCATATCTTCCTAATGTTGTGTCTCCTGCCAACAGAGAGGTCTGTTCAGCTGGACAGGGAAGAGAACAGGATATGAGTCATCAGGGCTAAGAGCTTAACTGTGCTATCCTGGTCCATTGACTACTCATTTACTAGTGAGAGTAAATGAATTTGAATTGGTTTTTGACTTGACTTGAGGTGTATTTAAGAAAGTGTGTCTTGACTTTTTACAACCAGATATTTGCTCTTTGTTTGCAAATCTGGTTTTCTACTGTTAATAGAAACAGCTGAGTCGTGTTTGTGTGCTTAATCCCAGGATTTAAAATTTTCTGCTGCACACAACCTGTGCTATTAACACTATTCCTTCAAGCCTGGAGTTTTGCTTTCTCTCTCCCTTTCTCACATACCCATGAATCCTGTTAACTGCCAGCATTCAACCCAATTCTGCAAAACCCCACTTTACTTTCACTGACAATGTTCCTGCATTGAGTAATCCTGGTGAAGGTCTGGTTAAGGTTAGGGGGAGATTGTTGTCTTGGTTGCATTTTTAAAAAAGAAGATATCATTTACCAAATTGCTGATCTATTGATTTTAATAAAAGATAAAAAAAAAAAGATTTAATGGTAAATGAGTGTGTCTTTACCTCGCCAACACCTAACTAGAATATATGTTTATCCTAAAGTACTTTAAAAAGGCCAGTGCTGATAGCTGGTATGGGAAGATTTACAAGTCCAGGCCTTCAGTGCAGTGGTTGTCTTAAACTTCTGACACAAAAGCTGAAGAAACCCTTATCTACCTCTATAACCTTACTTTTCAATAGGCTATAAAGAGTATCATTCCCTGCAATTTGAGACTCTTACATTGGAACTGAATTTACAATTCATTTACTTGTTGCTATTTAAAAAGTTTATAGCTGTGGGAATATGTTTTCACAAGGAGATGTAGGAATGATGTGCAAAACACATACCTACATACAAATTTAATGCAAAATATATCAGCATAGCATGGGGTCCAACACTTTGAATCATATCTTGACAGTACTATACTTTATGACATTATCTCAGTTAAACAATATGATAATATGAAAATGGCCTAGTTAAGAAATATATTTTTGTAATCAGGTTGAATACACTGGCATGGCACAGTGTCAGCACTCATTATAATTCCATACTTCTATTTTTGCTGCTGTTGGAGAGTCTCTCAATCCTTTTACAATCCAAAAAATTGTACAAGGGACAGATAGATACAGTGGAGTACCTTGAATTTATTTTACAATTGCTCTTCTCGCTAAAGAAGCTCAGATTTCCATAAGATTTTCATTTAAGTAAATCTTTTGGTCAATTGTGTTGAACATTTCCACACAGCTACTATATCAGCCAGTCAAACATGACTAGAGCTGTTTCCCCTACATCATAGTAACATGATTCAGCTGAAAGGGATTCATATGATAAAAGGCCTTAAATGAGACTACACCTTCTAACATTTGACAAGACATGGCCGGTGGCTGAGATGCCAATTCTTCTAAGTGGAATGAATACATAGGAAATGCTGCTAAATTGTCCTCAACTGACCCAACTTCCTTCTGCCCCTCCTCTCTCTTCCTGTCTCTCTGTTAATTTAAACCTCTCTCGCTCTCTCACTCTTGCTTTGAATTGAAATAATTTATTGGCACAACTATTAAGCAAAGCAATATTGTTGTGGCAGTTTGAAATATGCGCAAATAAAACAAAAACATATATTTACACCTTGCTTCTTCTTGGTGCATTATTGCATAATCACTTAGAATAGCAGATATGTAATCTCCTGCGATATTTATGCTCCCTTTCAACATAATTCTCCTTCTCTGTGTTCCTCCAACCATTTCTCATTTGTTTTTATGTTTCCAATTTTATTTCATCATCGCTTCCTTTATTTTACTTTTCACAGTTTGCCTCAGTTCATTAATTCATCTCCTTGCTCCTTCTTCTTTGTTCTTTTCATCTCTTTGCCCTCCTCAGCTTCCTCCTCACGCTCTGTTTTTAGCTAATTTTCCCCCGTATTGTTCATATACTTCTTTTTGCTTCTGAGGTGGCCCAATTGATGAATACATCTCATTTCCACAGCCAAACTTTTGTTTATTACCATTCGTGTGCTGAGCAGTAATAGACTGATTACATTTAGAAAACAAAAGGTCCTCAGAGGCAGATGCAAGCAAAATCCCACAAATTGCCTAATTTATTTGGTGGCACTTGAAGTAACATACTGTAACTGCAACAAGTGTCGGTTTTGTTGACACAACGGCATTTTTGCCACTTAGTATTCTAGCTTTAATGCTGCTTTCAAGTGCTGTTGAATATTCAAATTACAACTTTGTAAATGAGACTCAACAATGTAGTGGAAAGCAACCTGTTAATTATGAGATATAATAATAGGAAAAGTGGGATTTTTAAAAATTGAACTCATGATGCTGAGATGTTAAATTAAGGGACCTGGATGGAAAAACGTTTTCTTAATTGCATTTTTACAGAAAATTGGATTTGGCTTAACAAGTAATCACTGGTGGTCATTAGATATCAACAAGTCCACATACACCAATATGGAGTGGTGGCTAAACAGGGTTCACTCAAGTGCACGTTTCCAACCTCCATTCTTGGCAGTAGACGCTACTAGGGTCACTAAAAGGCAGCTTGGTCAACTCGTACAATGAAAACATCTGAGTACAATAAGTCAAATATGGAATTTATTTAAAATTCTAGTTGTATGTGCTCATGTTGGAGGGGCAGGGTGAGAAGTATATATCAGGTCAGTTGTAGTGGGCTGGTCTGGCTTTACTGCTTTCTTACTCCTTTATATTCTGTTCTCTTCCTTTTTTTATTTAGTTGGAAAGACAGCCACAGAACGCTGTTTTGCTGTGAAGATTTAGCAATTTTATAAAATCCAGAACTTGAGCATTAAGACCTGAGGGTTAAAAAACTTTTTTTTAATAACTTATGCTCACTTCCCGATCTCTCCTACCTTGCTTTTTCTCTCTCTCTGCTTTTTCTCTGTTCAATGTTCATGTGCAATCAGGGGAATTGTGGTGCTTTGGATGCTGCCTCTTCACACTCACAGGTGCTGACTGTCTCTGTGACACTCAGTTAGATTGGCAGAGCAAAAAGAGCAAAGTGCCCCACCATTAGCTTATTGGACAGCACGGTCTACACAATCATGTGTGTGTGTGTGTGTGTGTGTGTGTGTGTGTGTGTGTGTGTGTGTGTGTGTGTGTGATTATGCTCTCAGATACTGCCAGGTGTGATTTTGTCACCAATCAGCTTGTTGCAAACCTGTTCAAACTGGTTTAATAGCCTTTCATACATAAAACTGAACTGCACATAATTGAATAATTCCAGATGTGGTTGTGTAGTCACATGTTTATACACAAATAAGGTTTTGTCTAACCTGCATCCATCATGTAATTCAGTTTGACAGTTTCATACAAGCTGTTTATCAAGGCAAACAAAGACTTAAAATGTTTGACTTGACACTTGTCTACTTGTACTCACACATAATCCATACTCCTGGCACCCACTTCCCCCTGTGTTTCAGTGCCTATCCATGTGGTACTAGGATTTATACAATACCATGTAGACAAAAAATGGAGTCTTAGTAAAAATTGTGGTGTGAACTGCATATTTTGTCTTCCTGTTTGTGCAGTGGTGTGGCTCCATTACAAACTGCCCTGTAACCAAAGAGTCACAGTTTATTCTGCGCTGTCTCCTGGCAAAACACAATAAACCTCACATAGTAAGCTGCTCTGCATAAAGCTGTGAGCCATCTGCCTGAAATGAAAGAAAATACATTTCTCGTCATGTTTTGGCAGCAGAGGACCCATGAAAGATGCCATTCTACAAAACAGACAGACAATGACAAACAGACTGGCAGACAGACAGACAAATGTCAGCTTTGACAATACAAAGGAGATATTTTCATTTCTTGTCTTTTTCAGCACAAACACCTATACATACACAATCTGCTAGAGTTACAGTAACAAAGTCTTATCAGTCACATGCGATGACAGGCAGCTGATCACAAATGCGAAAGAAGCAAACAACTTAAAACAGCATGTCAACATCTCATTGTCGTTCATTGTTTGGGGTTAAGTCTCCATTTAGCTTCTTTATTTAACTATTTTTAACACACTCATACATATTCTGCCTCAGTTTCAAGTTTCTTTACTTTCCAAAGGTTCTTCTCTCATTTGTTTGTTTTCTTTTTCTCAGATGCCCTTCTCTTTCCCCTTTTTTCCTCTTTCTCAGATCGCCATTGTTTCTCTTATGCTATTCTCATCCTACATATGCCCTCTTCCCATTTTCTTCCCCACCCTTTGGTCACTATATATCAACGAGAGGTTGTTGATGTTCAGTGAAACCAGTGGCCTTTAAAGTGCAGGTCGCAATCTCTGTCTCATTCCTTTTTCTTTCTTTGTCTCTCTGGTACCGTCTGGGAAAAAGTCTGAGCCTATTCTTTCTGTTCCTCTTTTCTAACATAATCTCTTGTTCTTGCTCTTTTTTTACCTTTTGCACCATCTCTCCTCTTGTTCTCTATTCTCTCTCACATTTTTCTGTCTCCCCCATGCTGTTTTTGCGTCTCCATGTTTCTTTTTCTCTCCTCCTCATTTCCTTTGTGTGAGTATCTCTCGTTCTGCCGGGTGTATTTCCTCTCCTCTCTGGAGGAATAAAACTTTTTGAAGTTCTACCAGAGGAGACGCGCCTTCAGCCCTAATAAACTTCATCCTGGTTACTGGCACTTGCATGGCCTACTATGTGCCACAGTGATTTGTGAATGTCACGCTTATGCAGGCAAGTGGACCCAAATGTAGAAACTACAGGCAGACGACAGGAACTGAAGAAAATAATTATTTGGTTTCTGGTATCTGGTTACTGGCACATAAAGACAAAAATAGAACTGGTTGACTTGAAACACGGGGAGCAAAAAAAATAACAGCTGCAAACACTGGGATACATTGACCACAAAGAACTCAAAGAACAGACAAGTAGAAATACACAAGGAACTAATCACAAAACAACACACAGCTGAGTGGGGCAGGCACTGGAGCAAAGAGGAAACACAAGCCCCTCTTCTCATCTTTCATCGATTCCTTTCCTCGCCTTCTCTCCTTGTGTCTTAGTCCTTCCTACCTGAGATGCAAGCGGAGGAGACAAGGAAGAGACACGAGGAGAGAGGAGTTGAGGCAACAGGCATTTAACCATATGAGACTTCCTTGCCATCCTTGCTCCAGAGCTGTCATGTCAATTAAATATAGTGTGCGGCAGAGCTGCATCATCTGTCCATTGCTTTGTTACAGCCTACTGCTGTATTTTATGATCTCTGACAGATGCGCATAACTGTGTTCATTACAATGTATATATTTACTTCTAATTCAAATCATAACGCGGCATATTGTGACAAGAATGTACAGATGTCATACATACATATTTTATTGCATGAAGCACTACAAATGGTTTGTTTATTTCAGCTGTGTGTCACACCTCTTTTATACACTGTGCCGAAAAGACTTCCACAAAGGATACACCTTTGTATCTTTGCTCATGGCTCCTCCAGCAAGCCTCCTCTCTCCTCTCTCCTCCAGATGGATTTTAGGAATTGAGACATCCTTAACCCTGTAAGGCCCACGGTTGTAATTTTACAACAATCATCATGATGAGGGGGCACAACATTGAGAAATGATAAGAGCCCAAGGATTGGTTAATAATGACATGATATGAAAGACATCAAGGGTGTGGCAGTCAACAAACAGGGCAAGGCTAACGAGATTAAACACAGAGCAGGTGTGCAGGAGAAAAGAGTCTGAGCAGGATTATGACAACACATGAGAAACACAAGAGGTTATACACTGACAAGAATAAAAGCAAATTTCTCACTTCTTTTCAACTCCACCTCCTGAGATTTCACCCCAACAGAGTTTGCCTCAAGTGACATCATGTGAGACAGTTTATGAGATTTTGCGCACCTCCCACTGGAGCCACAGAAGACCTGTAAACAGTAATAGTACTACTTTATGCTAGTACAATAATCTCACTTTTCATGTTTCTAGCCATGTAGGGCTAGAGTTCAGAGTGTGAGAATCAAAAGGCAGACACAGACAGAGTGATTCGTAAAATTCTTGTGATTAGTCAAATATTTAAAATCAACTAAATGAACATAAATATTGTAGAGATGCTATAATTTGAGGACAAATGTTTCTTGTTTATGTATTCAGAATATGCTGGAGATGTTATTTGGGAATAAATGGAGCTGGAGTGGTTTAAAACAAAGGAGAGTAGAGGCATGTGGGATCCTCTGAATGAAAGTGAAACAACATTTTTATGTCTGATATGATCTCAACTCTTTACCTATTCATCACTGTCAAAAATCAATCTGTGTTGGCTTGTAAGAATAGGATACTGAGATCCTTTGAGAATATAGGATACTGCGTCAAAGTCCGTTTTGGATTTGCTGCAACACATTTTGATGTGAGACTGGGTTTTGTCAAATTTAAGTTAAAATAAAAGAAAAGTTCAACTTCTGAGAGTGTTTCACCATTTGGGTTGTTAAGTGTCAAAGGAGGATGTAACTGGGTATTGTCTGTGCAGCAATTAAAAGTGTTTAAAATTATTTGAGAAAATAATCTCAAAAAATTACAGCAGGTTAGGCCTTAATCCCTTAGCAACATTCCTACAACACTTGTAATGTGGTAACAGCGTTATGGCATTAGACATGTGTTAAACATGTCTAATGCTGCTTATACCAACTCCCCCTCCCATACATGCATACATAAATGCATACTACTTGTGCTGATTTTTTTATGAGATACCAGTTAATGTTTGACAAGGTATATGCATGTGAGCAAACATTATCTTGATGACGCAGCATCATGCAAATTTCTACCCATCACAACTGCATTACAGTATGTCGAGTTGTTTACAAATTACAAATGATATCTGTATGCGTAGAACTGTTCATTTTATATCTTGTAAGATGCTCAAATATTCAGAATGCTTAGTATTGCTGAACTGTATGCAAAAGAGAGGCATCCAATTTAGATGATATCACAGTGGTATGCTGTTTTGGGGAACTACACCATGGTTACACGGCGACTACCTGTGGTTCCATCCATAGATTATTTACCAGAACCCAGCCTTATAAATTTGTGTGCAGAACACATGCACATCCAGATGGAAGGTGCTCCCTTTAAAATACCCCCTTTGTCAGGTCAGACAAAATGTGCAGCTTATGAATAAAGAAGACTATTTTTAAGGTAGCATCATACAGTCCTTGAGAAGAGTCTCAGCCTTATTAAACAAAACTAAGAGTCTATGTTTATGCTAGCGGCTCTATGAGACTGTACCCTCAGCATTCTAACATGCTCACAATGGTAATGTTGATGTTTAGCAGATATAAATTTTTACCATGTTCACTATCTTAGCTTAGCATGTTGGCATGCTAGCAGTTGCTAATTTACACTAAACACAAAATATAGCTGAGGCTTATGTGCATGAGCTTTGCAGGTATTTGGCCAAAAACCAAAGTATTGGTCAAATTGAAATCAAATGGGATTGTTAAGAATTCATAAACATTTGTATATTCTTGGCTAATCATAAAATTCAGTACCTAGGAAAAAGAACTGCTTCTCTGGTGAGAAAGAATATCCCTACAATGTCAGAAGGGTTATCAGTTCCCTCTGCAGACTCGTTGTTACATCTTCATCACAGTCCACCACACCTGCATGCCATTCTAGATAGAATGAAGCACCAGATTTTGCTGTATTAAACTCAATTAAAGACAGTCGGGAGCAGCATGATGGCCTTGTGAGTCCAGACTGCGTCCTTCAAATAAAACTGCTCCTGGTTCAAGCCCCCGTGACTGTTGGATTTTACTTCTGGGGTTTGGTAGAATATCACAATTACATTTTCGTTGACAGCCAACTCCATCTCCATTCAGAGGACAGGCCAATAGTACTCTGAGTCTGTCACAGTAATCTCTGCTATGGGAATTTTATACATATATCACTTCCCTTCTAATTAAAAGGTGGCAGATTTTGCGTGACAGGGTGCAGTTAATGTTGTTCTTACTGAATGAGCCCAGCTAGGTTTAGGATAATCTCTACTGTCTCAGGATAATCTCTTTTTGTGAAATAATTACTATTATCAGTGTTAATATGGAAGTGAGTCAATAAATACTGTAACTAAATAATGCTAAAGATGTTAAGATGCTTACATACCATAGAACTGTATTGTGTATGTAGGTATATTCAATTAGGCACACTGGACTTTACTGGTACTGGTACTTTATTATTAGTTATAGGTTATTTTAAATAAATTATGATTCAACTTTAAATACATTGTAACCTGTTTGAATTTGTGTTTGAAGCCCAGCCTCCCTTAATTACTGTTGCTTTTACTTTAAAATTTGCAGTAAAAAAAGGGGTCTTCAATTTAACACAGAAGTAAACAAAGTAGAGATTAACTGTAGCTAGCTCGAGCTAGCTTTTGCACTTGCAAAAGTGGAAAAAACAGACAGCACCTTAGAACTCCATGCACACGGTTTTGGCATTTGAAGAAATCCAAAGCTTGACAGGCCTGCCATGCCTTAGTTTAGGAGTTTAGCAAAAGGTAAATTCCTTATAACAATACTTCAGGATCAATCAATCACACTTATTTAGTAAAGTATACACAGTGGATACAGTGGACTATTCAGGTGGCTTTGCCAGCTTTATGAAGAGAAGCAAGTTTAAATCCCAGACTTGCTGGAGAGTTGATGGAAGGGGAACAGCGTGATTATGCTCTCCCTGCCTACAAACCTTTTTGTTGAGGTGCCCTTGAGCAAGGCGTTTCACCTTACTGCACATCCAGTGATGGAACTGTGGGAATAATGGTATTCTCATACATCATGAAATGCATGAATGTGAAGCAGTGCGTTGAAAAAGAGCGACCATACTCAGTTGACTTTCCCCGGATGAATAAAAGATTTTTAAAAAATCTATACCACACATAAACACCCACCAAGACGAACACTATCCCTTTGAGTGTTTGTGTTGAGGAGCATAAAGTTGTTTTCTCTTGCAGGTCATCTGAACGAGCAAGTAAGTGGCCAGTATTGATGCTAGATGGGTTTGCGCTGCATTACTGCAGAGCAATCAAAGACCAATTTATAGACACGTACACATCCAGACTCAGAGAGTACATAAATCTCTCTTTGAACTTCAAAGAGACCTTCTATTTTCCCTTCAGCCATACATGTTCCCTCTATAAAATGTAATTAATCCCAACCTAAGTCACACACACACATACACACACACACACACACACACACACACACACACACACAAAAGCTGTACACATGAGCTTGTATGTATTTCTCTCATTCTCTCTTTGGTATACTATCTTTCAAAACCTATAATGTATTATCAGCTGTGGCAAAATTTCTGCTGCAAGATCTGAGATGTTGTTGGCACTGCTGGCAGTTTACATTGCACAAAATATTTCCCTCTCTATCATCATCCACAGGTTTCTATATTTCCCATTGTCGTGGAAATCCCCGTGAAACAATCATTTACTTTGATGCACGAGCACAAAGATTGATCAAAGATTTTGGATTGGGACCGTGAAGTGCAGCCACAAAATGAATATTAAATGCCATCTGAGCTTTAGATTGTGAGGGCATCTCACCTTAGGGATGTTATGGAGTGTGCTATCAATACAGAACGCATATTTGCATACAGTTCAGGGTATAGTGCATACGGTACAGCTACATCAAACTCAGTATGACTTTCTTTCAGTGGCAGATGTCAACTTCTAAGCATGTCAATGTATGCTTCTACATCACTGTTCACTGAAAGCAAGAGCACAGGTGGTTGTAACCAGAAAAGGAAGTACCTGAAAATTATAGCACTTTGATTTTTTTTCTTTTTCTATTTGTGAAAAGGGTTGACCAGGGCCAACAGATGTTTCTGTGCCGCTGTTTTCAATGTTGCATACTGTGTAGTTAAAAATGAGTTATTGTGACCGACCTGTGTTTACGTGTTCCTGTCTCCTCCTCTCTATGCAGCTGGATACGCAGCTGAAGATGGTTAGAATGCACTTAATGGGGCCACTGTCATGGGGCCGGGTCAAATGGCTGGGTATAATGGGAACAGGAGTCCTTTATCTGCTGCTGCTATCAACCTGTTTCGGCCAAGACACAGAAGGTAAAAGGAGTCTTTATCCCTCTTTATTTTTCACTCTTTCTGTTTTTGTCTATTTGTCTGTCTAATCTCATTGTTTTTATATATTTTTTTAATCAAGTCTCCTCAGCAGGGATTTAATATCAGAAATGTGCACGTGACTTTTTTGTCTTCAGGCTTATCTTAGGCAGTGAGCATATCTCAGTCAGCTATGGTGTGTCACAAGATTTTCTTGGTTTAATATTGATCCTTTTGGATATGTGACATCTGTTACTGATTGAAGATTAATAGTGCTTTGTTTAGAATCAAAATGCTCTGTAGTTTGTTCAGTTTTACCTTTTATTATTGTAGCATTTATCATAGTGTTTTCCTAGGGTTTTTCTATTTCATTTTTTTTGTTAATACTTTCTGGTTAGGTGTGGCACTAGCAATCTCACACTGTTGGTTGCTCCATCCCTTTGGCGCAGGCTAAAATATCTCAACTACTGTTGGATGGATTGCAATGAAGCCTACTGAATTTGGTGATCCCCTGACTTTTCATCTAGTGCCACCAGTATATTTAAATTTTTACTTATACAGTGAAATATCTAAAAGTCTCCTAGATGGATTGGCACAAAATTTTGTTTTGACATTCATGGTTCCCAGAAGATGAAACCAACTGACTTTTAGCATTGTAACATATTAAATTAAGATGATGAACATGGTTAACATTTGATATGCTAAAAATCTGAATGTTGGTATGGTGATTGTGAGTATGATATCATGTTACTGTTCTCATTAACTTCAAAGCACCACTGTGCCTAAGTAAAGAATCACTTTTTTTCCAGACTTTTTCAGAACTGTGTTGTTTAGTCTGGTTGAATCAGACCCTGGTTCATTGACAGTGGTGGGAATGTGATCCGACCTCAATCTGACCAAGAAAGTCACAACTAACCAATGAGGAGAGTGAACATTCTCATTTGGCTTTTAGTTATGCATTTTGGTTTGCTTTTTTCTGAGTGAAAAGAAACTAAACCAACAGGAAAACGCAACAACAGTCTTGTTACCCTGTTCCGGCAAACCAGATGGATGCCAACATGATCATGTGCCATCACATAACCCTAACCCTAACCCAACCCATGAGTTTGAGCTTTTACCCTTAAGTAGTATTTGATGGGCATTATTTTGTAAGATTATATAGTTTATAAATTCATATGCTTAATCTCCAAATGCCTGTTTACAAACAGATTAAAGAATGGGAATTATTGGCACATTTACTGTAATGAATGTTATGTTATTTCTATGTTATTTCTATTCAAATTAAATTGTAATATTAAATAACAGAATGTGAAATGTGGATTGTGTAATGCTTTATATGTAACTTTGGCATATTAACCCGCACACCAAAAGGCTTGCGAAGGAGTGAAATGCATGTTTGGGTGGAGGATAAGGTTTTTTGTCAGCTAGTACTCATGTGTGTCATGGTGTTACCTCTCTCCACAATGTAACTGAATTTGTAATTCATTTCATGATAGTAAAAGTTAAAAGAAAAAAATACTGCAGAGGGATATCTGAATTTTAAAAAAATCCACACTAAGATTTCACTGAACAGAGAGCAAACTGAAGGTAATGTGTGACAGAAATGAAGTCATCACCAGTGGGAGAGCTCAGCATAATACTCTCTTGACTTTCTCCTCAATTTGTCAGAATATTAATATTCCATTTAACTCTTAGTCCTTGAGATTTATCTGGTTGGCATTTAGCTGACAGGTGCTGCAGCCAAAGGTGAACGTCTGAGAGTGCGCGCGTCTGTGCAAGGACGGACTGTATGTAAGCAGCAAGTGTGTCTCTGCATGTGTACATGTTTTGAGAGCTTTTAACCAAGGTATACAATTCTAAACATCCCTTCAATTCAAATCTCCTTGGACTCATCTATCTCTCCTCTTTTCTCCTCATCACACCTGTTTCCTAAACTGTTGGAAGGATCTCTAAAACAGGATTGCATTCTGGTGGATCTACACATAACAAGAATAGTGTTTTAATGAGTGGATTTCCAGTTGGCAGACAATTTTTTACTGAGTATGGGTCCCCTCATGATATGAGTGCTTGTGTGTTTTTAACAAGCTCAAGTCCCAGAACGAGCGGTTGATACTAACTGTTTGGACCCCCGCATGACATGAGTACTAGTATATTTTAATTAGCCTTGGTCCCAAGGTGAGAAACTATATTTACTCACTTTCAGTTTCGTGAATGACAGCAGTAATAGTATATTTTTAATGAACCTTGATCCCAGGATGAGACACAATGTGTCAAATTTACTGTAGTTTTTCTTACCCAACAACCTGTCATCATCTCTAAGTGATTAACTAAAACAATATTATTGTATTACTCATCATTAAAACCAATTTAGCTTGTAGCATATACCTAACTAAATTTAAATTTAACGTCAATGTGACTAGTGCTGAGTGAGAAATAGCAGACTGAAACGCCTGTACTTGACTTGACTCTGATTATGAATTCATTTGAAGCCGGCGGTGTGTAGGCGGTGCTTCACTGGTTGTTTTAATTGAATGTGACTTATCTGTGAATGTGAACAAGTCACAACAGGAGGCATGAAAAGAGTTATGCTTGAGATGTCGTACATTGAGTGTGATGTGTGTGTGTCTCTTGTGTTTGTGCTGATCTTTTTTTAAAGCCTAAATGCTTGTGAATGTATTCCTATGCACCTGTTTGATTGTCTATGAGAGTTGCTGCATGACAGTGAAACTGTGTGTGTGTGTCTCTGTGATTACATGCCTGTGATTATTGTGTGGCACAGCTGCAGTGTGTTAAATGGAACGAATGCTTGCCAGCACATTACATTAACTTGATATCAGTGACTTCTCTCTCTTATTCTCTGCCTCTCCTCTCATCATGTCTTGCTAAGGTCAGCTAGCTTTCTGCAACTTGAACTAAAAGGAGATTGACTCTGTGTAACATCATAGCCATTATAACTAGCATAACTATGGCCCTTTTCCAAACCAGTTCCTGCACACTTGCCCTTCACTGTAAGTCCATATGAAGTCACACTCATAGCTGGGGAGGTAACTCTTAATTAAGAATGGATGGTACAAATAGGCAGGTAAACTGTGGGGCATGCTCGCCACTGTCCACCATGATCAGGGAACATCTGTCACCATGGATACTGGGGATACTGTGCCCCTTATTGTGTGTAAACTAACATTGGTTAGGATTCCCCTTATTTTTTCTTGTTTTTTACTTAAAATGAAAACATTTCAAATACATTGTTAATACATTGCCTTAATCCAATCTGAAATATGAGAATGAACAATGTAAGGACAGTACAAACAGACAACCTTAGCAACAAAGGCTGCCAATGGACAGCTGTTTGTGGGCATGCACGGACAATCCAATGTCAGCAAAGTGGTGGAAATAGAGGTAACATTGTAAACAAAGCTTTCAGAGCAGGTTGAAGCCTGGGCTTTTGACTTACAAACTGCAGTATTTCTACATATGTTCACTTCAAGTTTTGGAACTTTTACTACTTTTAACATAGACAACTGACATCATAACAGTTTAAAAAAAAACGAAAATCACAAAAAAACATCCCAGCAAGCATACCTTTGCTTACTAGTGAAGGAAAATGTGTGTATATTCTGTTGATGTGTTCAAATATAAAACAAATCAAATTAATTAAGCTGGAGACAAAATGATGGCTCATTTTGTTTTAGCTTTACTGCACATTTTGTGATTTTCAACCTGCCATAAAAAAGCCCGTTTTAGAAAAGAATATGATAGCTTCATGTGTACAGTGGCAAAACAGAGGTTTATTTTATATGATACTTGGTACCAAAGTAGACTCACTCTCAGAGGTTTTTATCGTCCATTTCCACTCCATATCTGGTGCCCTTCAGATGGTGAACCCTCCATTCAGAGAAGGCAGAGTGGATAGAGAGAATGTGTTGGAGCCAGATTGGGACTGAGTTTTTATGTGTGTGCAAATGGCTCCAAGTGTCTAAAATGCCCACTAATGCTGATTGTCCATCAACTCATAAATCTAGACCCGCTGATATTTCCCTCCAAAAACCCTAGTCTGTTTCCATAGCACTGAATCACCCAATCGTCCATGTCTCCTCTTCAGCATTTCAAATCCTGCATTCTTTAATTATAGTTTCATAGCGAACTTACAGTATCTGTGTAATTAATTGTACTAGTATGGTTTTGAAGTGCTTTCGTGATTTTTGAGCAGTTATTCTCATCACATAGAAGGCCTTGGCCTCATTTGAACTCCATTATCTTCACTCGCCATGTCAAAACAAGAGTACATGTACAATCTAATGCAGTCCAACACAGGAAAAAATACCTTTGTGAAGTCTATAAAAGAATATTCAACACAGTCTGATGATGTCAGAGAGATAATTGATTCCATTCTTGTAGACCTTATTAGATTGTGCAGGTGTTCAAGATATTGTGTCCACCCCCTGTAGGTCTGTATGATGGAGGAGGAGAGTATGCACAGAAAATATGCACCTGAGCCTGTGACAAATATGCTATACCATGAATGTCAATTGTGCCTGTGTAGTGGGCTGGTACTGCAGATTTATGATACATTTTGTGCATGTGTCAGCATGTGTGTCGGTGTGTGGATGCGGGTGGAGTTGGAGTTTTCAAGGTGATTTTAATATTTATTACTGCTTCCCTTTGTTGTAAGATGTTTTGTCTGAAGTGAAAGTCAGCCCTCCCCTATCTTCACTCCCTCTTCTTTGTCCCTCTCTCTGTCTTTTTTTCCCCAACTACAGTACCATATCTTCTCATCAGCTGCTGTCATCTCCCTCTTATACCCCCATCTCTGAAGCAGACTGGTATTTCTTTAGATTGATATTTCTCTACCCTTCCCTTTGCCTCTAGAACTTTTGCCCCACTCATATTTATTGCTATTTTTTTCTCATTGCTGCCATCACTACCTCTCACTATCTCACCAGTCCTCCATGTTCTCTGAATCTTTGTATATTCCTTTGATGAGACCAGCACTTATTTATTGTATTGAATGTACCAGAGACTTGCCCTTAACACACATTGCCACTGAGTAAGAGGTGTTTAATGTTCAGATAAAAGGTTAAAATGGCTAACAAGATATAAAACAGAACTGAGACACAAAATAACTTTAAAATAAATAGCTATAGTAGTCACATCAGGAGGTGTTTAGCTTAGTATAAAGGCTTGAAGCAGGGGGAGAGAGAGAGAAAGTAAGGTCAACAGTCAAAAGCCAGGGCTTCAGTCTGTTCTGGACACTCCATTTGCAAAGTTACCTCTACTTCCCCATCAAATATGATGTGAGATTGTTCACGCATGGCCACAAATGACTGTCCTTAAAGAGAACAGAGTTGAAACAGTCTATTTCAGTCAGAGGCCGAACTGAGGGGCTGCATAAATAGCCAGTAAAAGATAAATAAGGAGTGTCTTGACCTGTAAATCATGCAAAGATAAACCAGTAGAACCCCAGAATAAAAACATAGACCTGGAAATGTGCATGCAAAGTTTGCTCTTCAAGATCTAACAAATGTGTTGAATGCATTTCCTTCTTCATAAAACAAGACAATTTTATGATATTTAGGAACATGCATTGTTGACATTCATGTTTACTAGCTAGCAGTCTTCTTTTTCCCTGCCTGTTGGCATATTGCTGTGTTTCTTGGCATATTACTTTCAAATAATCAGCTGTCCTTTGGCAGGAATGTGAATTGTGCCCGTGTCTGTGCTTCCTTACGTGCAAGATACAAAGCAATTACCTGCTCTTTGAAATATTGCTCAGACTTGAGATTGACATCCATCTTCTCGTCTCAGTCTCAGACTAAAATCAGAAAGTTTATATCCCAAAATATTGAGCTATTCCTTGAAATCTTTTTTTGAGCTTACTCATCTTCTAAACACAAGCTAAACCTTGAGACAACAGTGTTGATCCTACAGTTACTGGCCACCAGAAGAGCATTAGGGGAACTGGAGGGGTGTTTAAGTATTTTCACCATGTGTCCTCCGAACAACTGGCGTCTGATTACCACCACCCCTGTCAGCTGTGTTCAACCCTGCACTGGCTGGGAACAGACCTGACATACTGAGACAGAGAGAGAGAGAGAGAGGGAGAGAGTCAGGATAATGGATAAGCCAGCACAGTGACAAAGTGGTGATCCCTACAGCACTGAGCCTGCGTGTGTGTGTGTGTGTGTGTGTGTGTGTGTGTGTGTGTGTGAGTGCGTTTTTTTTGTGCAAGCGGGTCGACAATCCGTTTTCTCCAGAGATACATCAATCTGACACAAGGTCACACTGTCTCTCCTCTACAATCCTTTCCTCTCCTCTCCTCTCCTCTCCTCTCCTCTCTCCTCTCCTCTCCTCTCCTCTCCTCTCCTCTCCTCTCCTCTCCTCTCCTCTCCTCTCCTCTCTTGTTCTCTCCTCTCTTGTTCTCTCCTCTCCTCTCCTCACCTCTCCTCTCCTCCCCTCCTCTTCTCTCATCTCAACCCCACCAATATTCCTCCTCTGTCCTCTGTTCCCATGGACTTGTCTCTTCTTTCCTCTTCAATTTTGTCCTCTCTACTCCTCCTCTGTCCTCCATGGATGAATGGATCGTGGGGGGAGGAGGGGTATAGATGAATGGGTGATGGATGAGCGGCTGGCTGGTCGGGTAGAGGAGGGAAGACGGAGAGCAATCGGACCCCAGGGAGTGGTGCAGATAGGTGTACCTGCTGATGGAAGCTTAAAAAGGACATGACACAGGAGAACTTTTAGAGCAAAAAACCTCCTTTCACCTGTCTGTCTGCTCCTTTATTTCCACCTTCTACTACCATATCTCTCAATTGTCTTGTTTGAAACGACTGTGTAGTATATATTCAGGAGTCAAGTCCGTCTATCAGCCAGTCAATTCTGTAACAAACTTTCTGGTTTATGGGCTTAGATGCATGAAGCATTGTGAGCATGTTGCAGAACACCAGAGCGATGGTTTAGAATGAATGAAAAAAATTATCAGTGTAGCTTCTTGTTTTAACATTTTCATTTACACAGTTTTAATAATGTGCTTTAAATAAGTAAATTATCTCAAAGGGACTCTTTGCATATTAATTAAGTTATATCAAAAAGACTCAATATGTAATTAACTTACAAACTCAGTGAAACACTATTAATGGCTACACTCCCACACTGAGGGCATGTTCACACACACACACACACACATATTGTTCACAATATTAGGTCACTGTGATGCCATTAATCCTCATTAATTTCATTGTGTGCTCATGTAAGGCACACTTTTGGCAAAACACATTTTCTGCAGATTTCAGTGCATTATTCAAAGGTATCCTGAAAGACCTTTTTAATGACATCTCTAGACAGCTCACTTGATGCAACAGCATATTTCGTGGCAGACTCTTCTCTCCCCATTCTTCTCTTGTTATATTATCCATTTCACATCCATCCGGCTCATCTGTGGACAGTTTCATCATACAATATTTATTTTTTGCCATTTTTTGAGTGTGCCATAGCCAAATTCTGCAGCCATCAATCAAGCAGCAGAACTCTTCTCTCTCTTAAGGAGGAAATTTTCACAGATTTGATCAGCATCTCTTGAGATAACTTCTGTTTGCCTTTGTTGCTGCAGTATGTTTAAATATTATTCCAGCATATTTTAGAGTTCACTATCATTGGATTTTTCCCATCCACAATCTAGACTCCAGGCAAAGTAGCCAAGCGAGTATTTAACAGATGGCAACAAGCAAGATGCAGTCAAGTACGACTTCAACTCAAATGAGCACAAAATATTTCATAATATGGCACAGTAAAAAAAAAAAAGATTAAAAAGCTTTAGGAACTCATTGGAAAGAAAATGTTTAACCTGAAATGAGAAAGTTAGCAATCACTAGTAACTACAGACTTCCTGCCTAATTGGTTTTTGACACAGTCTTGTAAAATTATAGTTGGACATCTATTAAATGTCATAATTTGTGGTTTAAAGTGTTTATATTGCTGGTCTCACTGCAGAGGGCTTCTAATTAAGATGTCCTTTGCATAACTGAAAAATTTGCCATAGGTGCAAGAAGTTGTTTGTTTGACTTCACTATATTAAAAACATAGTTCAACTCATTCCCCACTGGATAGCAAAACAAGACTACAGTACATTATAATCCTTAGATTGCCTGATACTACTTCTGTCCTGTGAAAGGAGCCCACAGAGCATCACTCTCAGAGACAATCTGAGACATCATCAGCTGAAATGAGTCAATTATTTCAGTGGAATCAGGTCAGTGTAATGACCAAGATGCCTGTGGTTTTGTTCTCTGTTATTTGGGAAGGAAGCATCCTCAGCTGGCCAGTACTGCTACACTGTCTGCCTCTGTATCATATAGAGTGAACCTCTGCGGCCACATTGCTACTTTCTCATTGATTTATATACACTGCAGCTATGATTGGTTTTCAGGTTTTTTTACCTAATATTTTTTCCCAGTATTGGCTCCCCTCGGCATCTAATAGACTATAGACTATATAGTATATATAGGGTATTTCATTGCTATGCCACACATATGGCATACTTTAGTCTACCCAAATAAATGTTTTCTTCAGAAATACTTTATAGTGTATGGTAGAAAAGTACCAAAAACTTTGGGAAATACTTATTCACTTCCTTGCCGTGCATTAGATGAGAAGAGCAATACCACTGTCATATCTGTCCCTTAAGTATGAAGCTACAGCCAGCATCCGATTAGCTTAGCTTAGCTTAGCTTAATTAAAGGCTGGAAGCAAGGGGAAATGGCTAGCCTGGCTGTAGGCATAAAAGAGATTCCAACTGAAATACATTAGATTGACAGTCGTGCTGAGTTTTACAAAAAAAAAATTAAAATTTGTGTCACACACACATACGTACACAAAGAGACTGAGTTGGTAAATCATGCAAAGATAAACCAGTAGAGGCCAAGAATAAAAACAGACTCAGAAATGCATGTCATGTCCTCTTTAATGTCAAAGTGTTGAATGCATTTCCTTCCTCATAAAAACTGAAGTGTAAAAACAACAATTTGTGCTTTTAATGGGGCTTAAGGAATGCTGATCTAGTCTTTTAATGTTGTTGAAGTCAATATTAATGCCTTTGTTTTAGACAATGTGACAGCTTCTCTCTGTAGAACAACTCATGCTACATACCCAGTGGATCCTGGGTCAATACACACACATAAACACACAGACACACAATCTGCATAGTCAGGTGCCTCATTGAGTCGCAGTCCCAGCATGTATATTTTATGGTAACTCTAGAATGTTTGAGTGTGTATGTTGGTGTGTGCAACTGTATACAGGCATACGGCTCAATTGTGTGAACTGTTTGAAGTGGTGTGAAGTGTGCTCCTAAGCAGCATGCATGTGTATGTATGTCTCATGGTGACAGTTGCTAAGCTGTGTGTCAGTGTATAATGAACAATAGTCGTTTTCAGCAAGCTCAAGCCTGTTTAACCCATTTGGTGATTACTGTAGTCTTCAGCTGCAGTCATTTCTCTCTTCTTTCTCTTTAGTTGGCTTTGTCCTTAATGAGAGTTTTCTTCCACTCTTGGCAACCCTTGTAATTCAAATGCTATATAAAAAAGATATTGACTAAAACACTCCAGGTTTAAATAAAGAGGCACTGGATGGATGATAAATCTTAAATGGAGCAAGCTTTTCCACTGATGTTGTCTGAACAGAATTTCAACATTTTAAGTCTTTTTTTATGTGCTCCACACCTTGAACACCTCAACCCTATTCACACAGCTTTCCACAGAACTTTTCATCAGCTTGACAGAAACCTGGCATTAGATGGATTTATTCACTTGCTCATGCATAAAGTCATTTCAGTGATATTTTTTCCAGAAACAAGAGGGGAGCGCAAGTGTATACTTACCAGCATATAAGTGAGTGCTTACAGAAAGACAAGCACATATCAGTGAGAGAAGAAATGCACAACTAAACTTTTGAGGGTGAGCATGAGTACACACTTTAGCAAGATAAGTGCCTCCATACAAGAGAACACTAACAATACCGTAGGAGCTCTTTTATGGGATATCTCATACAAACAAGTGACACTTCTGAGGAAATGTGCTTGTGACCTGTGTGAAAGAAGAGAAGAGGATTTGCATTTCTTTGCAACGGACTCTTCATCTTGAATTTCTCTCACTAGAGTTAACTGTCATGCAGAGAGGCGGGGAATTACTGTATCACATGATTTCATTTAGGACAGCTAACAGTGCGTCCCAATTTAATTGATTTAATCAGCATTGTTAAACTTTTGTGGAAATATTTGTAATCGTTTGTTTCGATCAAGATTATGCTAGAAAGAGTTGTCTATAATATCAAATTTAACACAGACAAAGAGAGATGGGACTTTAAATTAGCATTACCTAACCTTTCACTGTACTCCAGTTTTTAAAAGATTTAGCTCATTTCATTGTGAGATCTCATCATGTTCATCTGTCACTTTAGATTGCAACCCAGACTGATACTGTTTCATCTCATTTCATTTTTATTATTTCAGAGGGAAAGCAGACTGACAGGTTGAGAGAGGGAAGCAGATGAGAAGAGACAGAGGAGGGAGGAAACCAAGGGAAAGGAAAGAGGGGGAGATACGAAAGAGACAGAGATGCCCCATAGAGAACAAATGGCTGGTTAGTAATAGATGAGGGGCATCAGCTTACGCTGAAGGATAAAAAGGCAGTCAAGCAGGGGATACACATCTGTCATCTGCTGTTCACAAACACTCAAATACACACTCAGAGGCCAGCTGGTAGAGTGTGATGTAACTAGTGACTATTGTTCCATGGCTCATGCATCTTTCTGCATTGCTTGCCTGAGCTGCAGCTGTAGAAAAGCTTCAGAAAGGTAAAGGGGTAAAATACTCTTCCACCACCATAGCGACCTGGGGTTTGATTTTCAGACAAATGCACAACCAAGCAAGTGATCTGTGTTCATGGGACTGACGAGGGTTCACATTGTGGTCACTAAACATAGAGACCATCACTGGTTGGTTTGTATAGCATGAAACTCTTACACATAAAGTCTCAAAAAGAGGCAGCTGGGGAAACTACAACTAATTTACCAAATATGATTTGTATAAAATATAAACCTGACAGGTTTTTCAGCATAACAAGGAAACAGACATTAAATGTATCTGCAAAATGATCACTGTCCACGTAGTTAATTTATTTTCCCTGCAATCCCCAATCCTGTCAACCAAACTAATAGTTAAAATGTTAACTTGAAGCATGAGACATGATACTTTGATGTTTTTTTAACAGAATAGTTCGACATTTATTTTCTATCCAAGAGTTAGATGAGAAGATCTATAACACTCTCATTTTGCAGCTAACATTTCTCCACTACCACCTCATTATGACGAAAAAATCCTGTGAAGTCACTGTGCCTGGTTGTTGTTCGCCAAGTAATAGTTACAGCATGTAACTCGCACTGAAAGCACAAATTGTTGTTTTTACATTGCTATTTGTATCTCATCTAACTCAAGGGAATAGAAAGGTGTGTCCAGGCTTTTGACTGGCACTGTACTATATATTATATAACTTTTTTCCCTCCAAAATGTATTTGGCAAAGCAGATTTGTAGTACAGTATGTTGAAAGGTGTTGTAAGAGATGGGGTTTAGTGGCACTATATGTCATGTAAATGTATCACATGGCTGCCTATCCCTTCCTCAAGTCAAAAGTAGGTTTAGAAAATGGTGATTAGTAAAGACTGCAACGGAATAGCAAATTGGGCATTTTAACATTGGGGGAAAAAGGTTTTTTTGTTTTTTTAAGAAGCATTAAAGATGTTATTTTTCTCAGAAAACACTTAAGAGATTAAAGTAAACCATTTAAGGCACAGTGTAAGCGTCTTTACTGGTTGCCTGATAAAATATTTATCTTAGGATGCTAGCTGCTTACTGTCAAATCTGTGAACAAAGCTAACAAGTAGCTAATATGACAGCTAATGTAGTTAATGTTTAACAGATTTTTCTGTATGTAATATTCTACCCATTCAACAAAAGTCCCAGAGAAGAAAGTGTGCAGTTTTGTAATTGAATAGAGTAAGAAAAAAGATTTTGTAAAGTGCACAAGCTAACACTTAGCTTAGTTTGACTGCTTCTTTATTTCTTAAGAAAACATTCCTTCTTAGCATGACAAAGTGGAATACCAATAATTTCCAGCACTAATATAAGCTAATTCTGAGTCCTGGAATGTTCAATACATCTCCCATAGCAAGAAACAAGAAAAAATACCAACGAATTCTGAGATAATCTTTGATGTCACACAGTTGCAATGCTTAATAGTGAAGGGGAAGAGAGAGAGAGAGAGAGAGAGAGAGAGAGAGAGAGAGAGAGAGAGAGAGAGAGAGAGAGAGAGTAAGAGAGAGAAAGTGTGATCATTGTTCCATGAAGTCTATTTTCTAGGTGAGCAGATATCTGTCTTCCAGCCTTTCCTGTGGGATTTTTTCCAAACGTTCTCGAGAGCTGTACAATAATGTTGCCCAGTGTGGGTGTTCTTGTATTTCCGTATTCTGGCAAGGACAGAGGGATAAAGGAGAATCCTTGAATGTCAGTGCTGTTTTCCCTCTGAACGGAACCATTTTAAGCCTTCAGTTTGGGTTAAAATTATTTCTCCTCATAAAGCAGTGAGTGTGAGTGCGGGTGGTGGCTGTGAATGCAGGTGGAAAAGCTTATAGAGATAAGAACGTCAACATGCTGTACATAGAAACACACATACCTCACAGCATATTTCGTATTTGCCTGCCTTTTTGTCTACTCTACTCAAAATTTCAAACCCACTTGCTTCTTTTTATGTTTGGCTCTGCTCTTTTTCTCTATTTGTTGTTACCTTTCTTCTCCCTGAAGGTTTATTCTTATCTTTCATCAAATTGTTTCTCTGCTTTTTTTCCCTTCTTCCTACCATTCCTTGGCTACTGCTACCTTCTCTCCTTCCCTCCTTCCTGCTGGGATGTGTCTCCTACTTCAGATTGGCAATATGAGGGTAAGAACTATCTCCTTGTTCCTCCTCTGTTAAATGTGTGTTCAGACACTGTGCTAGTTTATTAACCCCTGCTAACCCTGCAGAGATGGTAGTAGGGGGTTGCCAATGAAACTATTAGTCTGTCTTCACTGTCACTTCTTTTCCTACTGCATTTCATTCCAGTTATAGATGGATAGATAGATAGATTACATCTATCAACCTTATACTTCATTTATCTCCATGTATTTATTGCTGTTTTCCTTACAACATTTCTTCACTTTTTGTAGTTTCCTTCTTTACTTTTCTATATTTAGTTTCCCCTTTACTCTTTGTCTTTCTCTCTATTTGTCTATCCTCATTTTCCTCTCTCTGGACCTCTTTCCTTACTTCCTTCTGCTAACCCCTCACACCACCGTCCTTTTCTCCACTGCCCCTACTACTTTCACCTTCCGTCTTGTTGTTGCCACTTACAGCCTCTCTCTCTCTCTCTCTCTGCTGTACATACACAGGGCTGTGCTGTTTGAGTCCAATTCCATTTCAGAAAGTGACACTGACAGCTGACAGAATGATTGCACCAGCTGCTTATTTTTAAAGGAACAAAAAAGCAATTTAAAATCATTTCCATCTAAATACTAACATTCATCAAGTATTCCATATACTTCATGATAAAGTTTCAGATTTCAAAGTTTCTAAAATGATGACGTCAATCCCCAAAATGTATCAATATTGACTTTTTCTTTTTCTTTTTCACACTCACAGAATGTAAACTTTCTCGGTCGGGTCCTCCTGCCACCATCGTTGCCATAGACGAAGAGAGTCCCAACGGTAAAGTATTCATTTGCATCACTTCTTAATTCTATGCTGGAAAGTGGCTTTAAATAAGGCTCTATAACCCCCACAACCAAAGTGAACACTTTGTTAGAATACATGGTTTTAAGATGATCACCACCTGCTGCCCAACTTTAAACAAACACAGTTAGACGATCTTGACCTTTTCAACAGCTGCTGATTGGCATGGGATGTAACCTGCACTCATTAATATTCATTAGGCATGTACCAACTGTGTCATAGCTGGAGTCTGATCTCCATTCCAGAGACATTAAATGTCAACTAAATCTTTCTGTGTATGATCTTAAGAGTAGTTGAACGACAAAAAGATTTTAGTGCTTCTCTATGAGTACACACTTTTTTGCAGTAAGCATGCTTTAAGAAAGCTTATTCGCTTTCATGACAAGAGGTGGATAAGAAGATCAATAGCATGCTAGCGTAAGTATGAAGGTACAGCTAGCAGCTGGTTATCTTAGCATAGCATAAAGATTGGAAACAGTAGGGAACAGATAGTCTGCTTATGTGTAAGTGTAACAAAATCTGCCTACGAGCATCTCTGAAGCTCACCAATTAACGCATACAGTATCGCCTTTGTTTAATCTGTCCCTGAAGTCTCCACTGGTTGCCTGGCAACCTCCCAGGGACAACAAGACTCCTGGAAGTCAATGGGTCCAGCTAAGAAATAGTCCTGCACACAATCCCCTGTAAAACCACAAAAGTCTCTACACAGTTTCCACTTTTCATCTAACTTTAAGCAATATAGTGAGCAAGTTCATAATTTATGAATTATTATTTTGGTTTCCTAGACCTTTTGATGTTGTGTGTCAAGTAGGCATAGTTGTTTTGCATATAAATCCTTAAAGTAATTAAAAATGATAGTATCTCTTCTGCCACCTTGACACACCACAAAAATAAGGCTGCCAGACTTTTTTTTTTATCTTAACACCAAAGGAAATATCTTTGTATGTTTTTTGTCTCCAGAGTTAGCTCAAGCTGTTTAAGACCTCCTTAGCTAATTAGTGGTTCCTGGTTTGATGGCTCTGTCATTTGGACTGTACAGAAGAATACAAACAAACACACAATCTAAAGGTGTATGATAGTGCATGTTTGTGTATGCATATAAACATGATTTATGAGAAGTTCAGAGGAGCATATTTGTGGAGGGATCACATTTTAATTGATAGATTTAAGTTTAATTTAGTCGCAAGTAAATCAAGGCTCTGGTTGGCCTGGAGTACTGCCACAAATTTCTATGAGCAAAGGTGAAATGTACATAGACAGGCTGGTCTGTGTGGTTAAATCACTCTCTTATCTTCACCCTATAGATTACTTTGCAGAAACTAGTCACAATGTTTGCCATGTCTGCTTTCCAACAAAGTTTTTAAATCATGAGACCTGATCACTGTAATCCTTACTGACATAACGAGAGATTAGTATAGCAACAGCAGACAGAGAGGATAGCAGTGCCTTCTGTCTACCCAGCTGACATGTCTGTATCTGCTGATGGCTTAATGCATCCTATTAGGCTATCCATCCTCTTATTTCTTCTATTTTCCCTTTTTACTGTGTCCATCTATACTTCAGACAAGGTCTAAGACTAGTAATTGCATATAGGACTTTTTTGTGTTTACCACTTGCCACTTACACCCCAAATTAATTTTTTATTATTAGTTTTTGATTTATTATTTATTTTAAAATATTTATACTTAGTAACACAATGTGAATGACTCAAGGACACCTCAAGGGTAAGGGTCATTTATTTTCTTTATTTAGTGTGTGTTTATTCAAATTAAATTACTTAATATAAATGCAGTGTGCATTATATTAAAATAATAGCAAAATAGTTGTTTTTTCTTTCAATACTGAGGGAGCTATACTGTAGTGTCATACCTTTTGTGGGATTCTCAATATGATTCTCAATGTGCAGCACACAAATAAAGAAATAGATACGGTTGTAAAATGGATCTATTTAATGGAGTGTAATAGGATGATATTAAGGCCTAGGGCAGCTACACTGTGTATGCACATGAATATATATAATACGACTATGTCTGCATCTTATGTGTGCACCAATGATGTGCTTCATGATTTGTCCGTCTGTGTATTCATTGTATACATATAATACTGTATGTATAAGTGTGTATGAGTCCCTGTTTGAGCAATAATCTCCCTAACCAGGCTGTTGAGGAGTAATTTAGCATTGGAGCAGTTTGTATGCATAATGCCGTGCATTGCTCTGTGGCTGTGAAATAGTGTTACAGATTTAATAGAGAATCTAGCTTTAGGGTGATTATCTTGGGTTGGTGTTAGCAAAAGGGAGTGAGTCTCGAGGATAGAAAATGGCGGCGGGGAGAGTAACAAGCTACAAGTTAGGGATTTTTTGCTCAGGGAAATGTCATAAAAGAAGATAATATTGAAATAAGCGGTGTGATTTTAATAATATCTGGTAAAAAGGTGATTAAAGTGAGTGGATAGGTGTGAGAGTCGGTGGCCAAGATTACACACATGCATGTACACACACACAAGTACATGCACAGACTCCAGTCACATTCCAATGATGCATTAAATGTATCGTTTAGTAGATAATACAAGCTATATCAGCATATAAAATTGCATGAAATAGTATACAATCATCTTCGCTTACTGCTTTAACATTATTAGTGTAGCACTGCAGTAAATATGCTCAGCTTTACTAATCCCACTCGACCACCAATAATGCTTTAAGGTTCCCAAATCCAAGTAGTTATTATTCAGCACATGGTACATATATATTATGTGCATGAACAGACAGAAAATCCTGAATCTGGACATGAAGGCTGTATTTCTCAAACTGTCAAGAGCAAAGCTAAACAGATACTGTACTGTAAAAATGCAATTTGGCACGTCTGGCTTCTTTTTCTTTTTCTTTTTCTTTTTCTTTTTCTTTTTCTTTTTCTTTGTCATTGTCATTGTCATTGTCTTTGTCTTTGTCTTTGTCTTTTTTTTTTTTTTTACACCTCCACTACACTTCTCAGGTGATTGGAAAAACATTACTGCATTGGCCTTTCCAAAAAAGTAACTGTAAATGATAGTGAAATGAATATTATAATAATACTGACAATTGTATTAAATGTGGATTAGTCAAGTCTGTGCAGATACCATTGCAATTGCTTTCAAAAATAATGCCATTAATTGTTTTTATTTATCAATTTACTTCATACAAAGTTCAGCTAACAAAGGAAACCAAAATGAGGTCAATATTTGATGGTACAATGCTTTAAGTTTAAAACAGCACCAGTTTTTCCTCGGTAAACCTGCACACAGTTTATCAAGTTACTTGGCAGGTTGGTTGTTCTCTTGGAGAAGCTGCCACACTTCTTCTGTGGATTTAGTCTCTTCTATGGTGTCTCTTCATGTAATCCCAGACTGACTCGCTGATGTTGAGATCCAGGCTTTGTGGCAGCCATCCCATCTGTTGCAAGCCTCCCTGTTCTTATTGCTGCTGAAGATAGTTCTCTGTGATTCTTGCTGTATGTTTGGGGCCACATGCCTCCCTGATAGTATTGCTTTATGGATTAGAATCTCAAGTACCTAAAACTTTTGCACAGTACTGTAGTTGCACATTAATTTTCAATTTATCAAACAATTTATGTGAGCTCATTTTCATTACATCTGTCATCCCATGTATCTATCTATTCTCCTTGAATCCATTTTACCTACCTCCTCCAAGAGCTGAACAGGGAGAAAGATGTGATGATTATTTTCAGTCTATGGCTCATACCTGGCTAATACCCCAGCAGTGTAGTCTTATTCAGTTAAGCTAATGTCCTGTAACAATTCTACTAATGCACCTCCACAGTGCTCATTTTCTCTCTATTTTCCCCCTAATATTCTCTTTGCTCTTTATTTCTGTCATTCTCTCATTCAACCCAATCTTTCTCGCCTCACTTTCTTCTACTATCTTTCTCATTTCTCTTGCTCTAATTGCTCTTTGTGCATCTTTTTCTTGGACAGTTCCTTCTCCCTCTTTCTGTGTTGCTGCACACACTCACGGCTTCACGCTGCTCTGCCTGTATGCTTTAACACATGGGTCATTTTAATCAGGTACTGCTGAGTGCAGTATTCAGTCATACATCCTATAAAGTGAGGTCACTGTGAAAAGAGCCCATTCATATTATATGGTCTATGGAATTAAATTAGATACAGTTACATGAGGTATAGGTACTATCTGCCTCTTTCTTCTTTGCCTGTACTCGTGTTTTTTTCACTCATTTTTCAAGACACAAGCAGAAAAACTAGAAGAGATATAGCCAAAAGATGGCAAGGAATGGAACTCCCTTAATGAATTCCATTTTCTATCCTATTTATTTTTAAGAAACCAATTTCATTAAATTTCCCCGTTTATTCAACATCAGCGAATCACAGCAAGGCATTTGACACGGTTTCCACGGTAGCACAGAAGGCCATGACCCAATTTTATGTCTGTTAGATCAGATATGACATCGTTCAGTGTGTGCATGCTTGTGTGTGTGTTAATATTGTATGTGTGCAGATATGTGTGTGTGCACATAGAGAGAAAGTATGAAGTTTTCTCCAATGTACACACACAGACCTGCTTGCCTCCCTCCACTTTTTTTCTCTCTTTCTCTCACTGGTTAAATCTCTCTAAATTTCACTTTCTCTGTCTATTGCTCTACCTCTGTCTCACACACACACACAAACACACACACACACACAAATACTTACACATACACACACACAGGATAGTTAGTAATAGTGGAGTCGATACGCTGTAAGCCATGCCTTAGAGCAAGCCAAATTTATTTGTGTGTGTGTGTGTGTATTAGTATGTAGGTGTATTGATCAGTGCATGCTGGCATCTGTTAAAGGGCAGATGCCAAGTGAAATTTCTTATTACTGTAATTTTTGCTCTTCTTTCATTCTCCAATATGCTCCAATACATGTAAACACATGCATGTGCACATATAATATCTTGAAGGGGCTGTATCATGCACATTTTGAGGTCTATATTTATATTCTGGGGCTTTACAAGAATATCTCTGCATGATTTACAATTTTAAAAAAACTCCTTAATTATCGTATACTGGCTCTTTATGCAGCCCCTTTCCTTCCCAAATTTTCAGGGGGCATTTTTACATATATTCACCTCAAGTTTTGGACCTTTGACCATGTTTAACATAGACATCCAACACCATAACACTGTAAAAATGACAGAGCATCATAAAAAGGATGATATGTGCTCTGCACTGCAGTGTCTAATAATGGTCTGAAGAATAGGTTTGTGCTCACACGTACGACAGTTTTTTGATTAATAATGCATAGGGCCAGGTAATGGGTCTCTTATGATTTGGAGCTGTACAGAGTCACACAGTTAAAATGTCAGTTCTTTCAAATCTTTTTCTTCTTTACATTTTTTTTCCTCACATATTTTTATAAAGAAGTCAAAATGCCCCTCAGCCTGTGACGGTAGTATGTTCCTTGTCTTGACAACCAGGCACTGGTTTATGAATCTGATTCAACATGTCAATAAGTATGTGAACACCAAATATAAATTAAAAACATTTGTGCGTTAAACGTGCATTTTTTTAGTCTTTGGCCTGTGTGGGTGTGCAAACAATTTAAAAAACACTTTGAAGTTTGATAGTGGTGCTCAGTTTCCTGAATGTCAATTAATATGTCTGATTCACCATCTGCCAGTCTTCTTGTGAAACGTACGTTCTCTGACCCCCTTGCCTTTTCCTGCTCTAACTTTTCACGGCTTTGTGTGGACTGGGAGATAATATACTTGAAAATATATCTGATAGACTCCATTCAAATCATGTCATGTCTACTCATTTGTATTTCTCCTATCTGTCTTTCAATACTCCTCTCATTCCCCAATCGCTTCACCGCCCACAGTTTAAACGAATCAAGTCCATCTGCACCGTCTGTCTTATTAAAATGTTTACTTGTATTACTCGTTTTTTTTGTAAAATTTATGCAGATGAAAGCGTAGATTTCATTAGAACAGTTGCTATATCCTGATAGAGCAGCTCTTTCTCTTTCTCTCTTTCTCTAAAATTTTGTGTACCAGGTGGTCTTAATTATTCCAGGTTTTTGTATAGAGACACAGAGTAGTCCCCATATCTGCTTTGCCTCTCTTAATTCAATTATACTGAGCTTTTTGCTCCGTCTGTCCTCTCTTTTCATTTGTGTACTTTGTCCTCGGCCTCGGATACAACCTACATGATTTCCAAGTATGTCATTAATTAAGAACATGAAGTAAATCAGAGCAGTGGAGAGTTCTGTCTCTGTTTCCTTTTCTTCTACGAATAACATATTGGACCAAACCATTTACCTGTTTGTTTCTGTTTAACTGCTTCTAAAGTCTAAAGTCATATTTCCAGAAACTCTTGACCTTGTGTGTGTTGTTTTTATTGCATTCCCAGGAACATTGTTAGTGGAGAACATGCAGATAAATGGCATTGCAGAGGGTCCTGAACGAACCATCTCTTTGTCTCTACGGGACAACCACGACTACTGGGTGATCCTGGACCCATCCAAACAAGCCCTTTACCTCAACAGCACTGGACGTGTTCTGGATAGAGATGTAAGATTCAAATTATTGTAAATTATTATTTTTTGTTAGTCTTTGCTGTGAAATTTTTTATACTTTTTTTTATCTCACATACTATTTTGCTCTGCTTTGTGCAGATCCACAATATCACTTGAAAACTCACTAACTGTAAAATCCTACAGGTGTGTCTCACAGTTGCACACCACTTACTGTAGTTTCTTGAAGAGCAATGTTAGACCTGCAGTCTGAAACTTTTACATATAAATTAACATCTGTTACATTCAAGCCATTGTCAAATGAGTTCACACAATGCTGATTAAGTCTGTCACCACCATATAATCTCTCTGTATTTATTTTTAATCTGGTGTCAGGTTTGACATTCCTGCACTGGCCGGATAAATGCATATTGTGCATGCTCTATGGGCAGAGCATACGCACTAGAGACTTCTGCTGTCCAAGCTGGCTAACTTCCAGTTAGCCCTTTGCTAACTTGAAAGAGGGTAAAATAATTTAATCGTGCAGACTAGACTTTCAAAATGTTATCGGACCGATAAACCAATTTTTGATAGTGAAACAGGGGAGTTGTGCAATGCTCCAAACAATTTATTCACCATTTTACAGCTGCAGCAGTAGCAATTGAGTTATCATATGCTCCACCATAGTGGTGTAAGCATGTGTAAACAGTGTTTTTGTAATTACTCTCACTGCCAGAAGAGGAAAAGTCACACACTCAAGCTTTAAGTAAGCTGTGTCGTTTCAGCAACAAAAGATTCTCTTTTGGACCAATCATTTCTCTTTCACTTGGCAACAGAATATAATCTATCGGAGAAGCAATTTTTATGGTTCTTTCATTTTTTCCAGTGTCTGCTATTATGAGAAACTCTGAAAAGGTTTTGCTCCATCACCACTGGAAAACAGCCAGCGTCCTGCTGGTTTGTCCTGTAAATAAATCCAGACAATATTCTTTGATGCCTGATTTGGCCCAAAATATAAAATTCACTACTGTAGGTGGACATTAATCTGTGCATTAAATATTTTGTTTTATTTTCTGGTTAATTAGTTATTGCTACTGTATAAATGTATCTTTAAACCATCCTTCTGTTTATCACTTTTCCAGCCACCTTCGTATATTCAGTCCATTGTGGTTCAGGTTCAGTGTACCAACATGCTGGTAGGCACTGTGATTTTACATGAGGTTCGCATCGTTGTTCGAGACCGCAACGACAATGCACCACGTTTCCAACAACCAAGATACTACGTCGCAGTCAGCGAGGTAAAACACTCACACACAAACATACACAAAGAGATGTTGTGAAATAAAAAACTCAGTGTGGTAAAAACAGTTAACTGTCTTTTCACCTAAATCAAGAGCCCTTGCACTTATCCTGTAGATGCTGGCAAGTACAGGACTCACGGGTCTGAGGCTGGGAAGAAGCTACTGCACAGACCAGTCAAGCATGAGCGCATTAGATCAGTCGCACTGTGCCAAGCTTTTCCATGCCTCTCTGTGGGTCATGTGTGGTGCTACATTGACACCCACAGCAGTCTCCTGCACTCAGAAATGTAGCTTGGCATGCAGGTGCACTGCATACTGCGATGTGTTTTAAATAAAAACCTCCACCAAATAGTATCATACATGGCATTTTGCTGTCAGACTAAAGTTGAAGGGCAGTGCTGTAAGCAGGGGAAAAGGAAGTGTTTTTCGGTAGCCATCTGTAATTTTTAGGCCTCCAGAATTGTCTCTAAGATGCCAGTCCTGTGGTTAGTGTGTCCTCCAGAGTCTGTGGAAGAAGGAATTTAACTAGAGGAGGTTCAAACATAAACTGGACAAGGATTCATGGAGCCTGCTGCCAGTACAGACCTAGACGGACCCAGTAGAATATCTCATTATACAGTCTTCCACAGCCTGTCCAACTCAATCTGTCGTTTCAACCTCTCTCTTTCTCTCTCTTGGCCTCTATCTTCCCTTTTTTCCCTCTGTTTTTGCGGCTTTCCCTATCTCTCCCCCTCCTTTATGCCCCCTCACCACTCCCAGCTCTTCATTATGTCACCTTTTCTCAACCTCTCCACCTTTACTTTGCCACACTCCATATATTACTCATCTTTCCTCCTCCTCCTCCTCCTCCTTCTCCTCCTCCTCCACACCCTTACCCCTTATAGCTCTCTGGTTTCTCATTACTCCTACTAAAATAATTCCCTCCATTCACTTCAACAACTACTATGCAATTTAGGAGATGCATTGTAACAAAAACTCTGAAATATGATTCCTGTGCTAGGCCAAGGTAAATGTGGTCAGTTTGGTGGTGATATTTTTAAAAACAGAATTCATCCTGATGTGGGCAATAAATCAAAAATAGGGGCAGATTTATTAAAATCTGAGTGCAAGTCTACTCATTAGGCAGACAGTTATTGTCTAATTTTCTTCTCTTTCACCTAGAACCAGCCAATGCAGTATATTTAATATTGAGAGAGTGAGCCAGGATTTCCTCCAGCTTTATCTACATTAAACTTACCTGTAGTTGTCTTATTACTAACAATTATTGAGTGCAAGAAACTGAGGCAGACAGATAAAGGCACACACAGCAACAGTGTGGTTATTTATAAGAACATCTAGAACACAATTTATGAGTTTGCTGTGAAAGTTTTTCAAGTACAAGGTGATCCCTGTGGCTAATTTCATGACTTGGCACCAATGCCTCAGTCTGGAGTTGTTTCATTAGAGCTGTATCCAAAGGTGGCAAAACAACAGCATGAGGTGTTCTGAAGACCATTGTTAGATCTGTAAGAGGCAGAGATAACCATGTTGAGGGAAATTATGTAACAGATAATTGGTGTAGCAGCTAAATTAAACTTAATCTTGACTGTTTCTCACACTGTCTGGAGATTAGACCTCTGTCTGACACATAATCACAGATCTCGGCACGTGGCTGAAGACATACAGCACAGCAATTTATCGTTGGCAAAGTTTTTTCTTTCATGTGCTGTGGCAAGTGTTCAACCCTAAGGCAAAGACTTTCTGTCAGACAGACTTGAAGAAAATCAAACTGAATATCTTTCTGAATATCTAGCTTCCTTTTTACCCCCTAGAAAGTGAGTTATCTCATTGCAAATGTGCAATGAAACTAAAAGTGAAATTTCAAAGCACAAAAGAAAGCCCAAGTCAAAAATATTTGACTTCACGCATAAATTACAACATAGTGTAAACAAAGGCCAATGTGTCATTTTTATGTGCATTTTAGGCCACTAACTACACATCATGTAGGTACTGTATATGTACCACTATTTACATACATACAGCTAACTAATTCCAAAGGATATCATATTTGTTTAAATTTTTAAATGTAGTTTTTCTACCAGTTGTGCAAAAAAGCATATTGAACCAAATTAATATAATAATATTCAACATAAGAAGTTTCTTCATCTATAAATTTAGTTTGTTTTAATTTGACATGAATATGGATTCACTACAAACAACCTCTTTATTTCATTCAATTCAAAGACCAAAATAAAGTTTAAGAAATCCACACATGACAAGCTACATGCTTTTTACATCACATAATGTCCTGTTTTTATCTAAAATCAACAAGCTTCAAACAGCATCTGGTTATCTTAGCTTAGCACAAAGACTGAAAAAGAAGAAGAAAGAAGAAGAAAGAAAATAGAAGAAGAAGAAATAGCAGATATTATCTTTAGAGGGGTTTGACATGTAATGATTGCATTGATTATTCAGTTGCAGAGAGTTAGAGTTTCCTGTAGATTCCCTGATTTGGCATTTTTGTCCTGCCAGCTTTACGACATAAAAAAAGAGCATAAAAAAAGAGTTTATGTATATTTTAATTATCTTGAAATGAAAACTGCAGCACTTATATCAACCATTCAGATGAAGAGGCCTGTTAGGTTTTTGTGAATTTGCTGAACAGCTACCTTTGTAATTGGATGGCAGATATTTCACCAAAAGCAGATCAACAAGTAGACAGTAAAACTGCATTTAAAAAAAAAAACAAAACAAAAAAAACAACAACAGAAAAACTCATGCCTAAGCAGAGGTAAAAGTTTTGTAAATAGCTTTACCCTCATTGTCTGATTATTGTTTTATATCTAATTTGTTTAATTTGCACAAACCCTAAGTGTAAAAATTGTGCTTTTAGGGGCGCTTATGCTAATCTAAGCTAACTGTCTCCTAGCTGTAGCACTGCATTTAACAGACAGAAATGAGAGTACTATCAGTCCTCTTTCTGTCTATTTCTCAAAATGGTAAAATATCTTTTAAGTCAAATAATACTTCAAAACACTGACTTCTCTAGGGAAAAAATGATAAGCTTGTTGTTTTTCTGATAGCTTCAGTGCCAGCCAGCATGAGGTAGAGATGTCATGACTGAAAGGCTGCAAATCTGGACAGAGTTTAAATAAAAAGGATACTGGTGTTATTTACAGTTACTATGAAGGCTACTCTCTGCAGTCAGCGTAATTTAGCCCAGTTATTTTGTGATGCATGCAGTATATAATGAGATTCTTCATGGTGTCAATTGTTGCTTGAAATTAACTGCTGTCCTTGTTATAAAAGACCAAAAAAAAAAAAAAAAACATTGATGTTGCAATAAAGTGTGTGAGGCACTGTATTTGAAGAGATAATTGAGTTCTGTCTTTGACTGTCAGGTGAAGCGATCACTTTATGCATGATTAAAAACAGGAAAACAAGAACTTAAGTTTTCATGCTACTTATTTTATTCGGCCAATTTTCAAGTTTGTGGGAGGAAAATTCTAATGACAGAAAATTCTATCTAGAAGTTACAGAGTTACAGAGAGTTTGCTTTTCCTGTAGATTTCCTGATTTGATTATTATTTTATTTCATTCAACTCAAAGACCAAAATAAAGATTAAGGTATCTACACTCTCTCTATTGTGTGTGACAAGCATACAATACATGATTTTTTTATCACCTAATGTCCTGTTTTTATCTAAAACCTCTATGAGTTGGGGCAATGAGGTGTAGCAAATAATCACAAGAGTGAAAGGATGATAAACAGAGGGACACACTGTAGACAGACAGAAAGTCAGACAAACATTGGTGTCTGTGTTTCATTTTATTTCCAGAGCAAATGAAAGCACACAAACTTCTCAAGCTCCATTTAAGCACAATGAACATAAAACTGCAGGTCATTTTCTTTTGTTTGCTTTGCACAGACAGTGGGGTTTCAAGATCTCTTATGGTGAAGAGTTCTTTTTTTTCCTCATCTCAGGCAGTAGATGTTTGTATGACTCTCTCAGCAAGACAAAAAACAACAGTAAAGGATAGAAGCTGTTAAATATCACTAGTACATGTAATGTACCCTCATAGACACTGAAATTCTCTATATCTGTTGTTTTTCCAGCTGACGCCAGTAGGAACCACTATCTTCTCTGGTTTCTGGGGGAACAATGGGGCAACAGACATTGATGACGGTCCCAATGGTCAAATAGAGTACACCATCCAGTATAACCCAAAAGACCCGGTAAGTTACCATCTACCCAACTACTGTTTTGAACCACAGCTACGGTAAGTCAGTCAGAATTTCATTTTGTTAATATTTACCATTACTACGAGCAAAGACAAAATAAAAAACACCCAAAATTCACAAAGAAACATGTTTCCTTACGTATGTTTTTATTGTATTGTATAAAGTTGACATCTTTGCAGCATTTGGGCCCAATGGTCCTTTAGTACTGTGTGTATCTAATAAATAACACGTTCAACCCCTGTCTTGAAATCAAAAACACTGACCAATCAATATCCTGTTGGCCAAGTATTACTTTCTTCAAAGAAATATGAAAGTATTTTGGCAAATACTGTCAAAATATACTACTTTGCCTTAGCTCAAGGTTTATTTGACTGACACAAACATTGCAAACATTATAATTAACCAGTGGAGCAGAAGGGACAACTCTGGCTTTGCATTAATTGTTCAAAGAATTCATTTATCATTGCTGAAAATTGTATCATTTACTTGCTTCACAAGATCAGATGTAACACCCTCTGAAATTCTTCCATTCACTCTGATTCCCCAAGAAGCTTTATTGATAATGATAAGATTGTTATGTTTTTAAAGCAGGATAATCATTAGCCCTTATGAATCTGTACAAATATTTTGAATCAAGTTAATAATCTCAGCTCTCTCTTACTACTCCTTTGTTCCTTCCTTCCTATTTTCCAGTAGATACCTCCTGCCTACTCATTATATTTCTTCTTTTTTGCTCCAATATTACTTAACACAGAGGTTCACCAGTCTGTAGCTGTAAAACTTCTTTACTTAACATAAAACATCATAATATTGAAATAATATTCCCTGCAGGCTGATGGAGGAATATAGTCACTACTGGCTTTTTAATGCTATTACATCTACAGTATAATCACTACTATTATTTGTCTTTATTTGCGGAGACTTTAAAAGTGAAAAAAGAACTGCTGGTCCTTTTGTAGTCGTAAAGGACTGACTATGTCTGTGTGTGTTTTGTATCTGTGTATGTTTCAGACAGCCAACAGAACCTTTGACATCCCCCTGACTCTGTTTGGATCTGTAGTTCTCAGAGAAAGACTCAACTATGAGGAGATAACACGATACCTGGTCATCATACAGGCTAATGTAAGCTTTTTTTGTTTTTTATGTTTGTCTGTATGTTTGTATGCATTGGGTATAGTATAATCATTTTTAATGATTGAATATAGAAGGAGAAATTTTTGAAAGGTAAGGTTTTCATCTGAAATCAGCAATAAAGGAAATCTGAGGGAAATAAATGCTCTCCTGCTTGAGTGGGAGTAAAGTCTACAGCCTAGAGTGTTATTATTTTTATTTTTTATGTAAATTCTTATTACTGCAGTAACATTGCTGCGACACAGTCAAGGGGACTATTTCTGCTCTGTTGAGTCAGCCTTAAGGGAACTATAACCCATCCTTAATTACCACTAATGTCTTTGTTAGCGTAATTGTTTCCCCTTTTTATTTCACAGCACTTTCAATGTTTTATTTATAAAAGTGGTCTCCAAATGTAGTTAATTTCACTCAGTACAAAAAACAGACTCATGGGGAGCAGGGGGAGAAGTTTGCAGGATCTAAAACTGAGGCATGGCGAAAAATTGTTTAAATCAATTAATCCGCCATTAAGGTTTGTGTTATGACAGAAAACTTACAAAAACCTTTAGTTCTTGAGTATTTGAGCAAATATTCATATGTCGCAAGGTCCATTTACCCTAGAAGATTTAGTAAAAGTCAACAGTAGTCTACAGTGAAAGATTAATGTGTTTCTGCATACTTGAAAGCCTGACATATTCTCTGTTCATCTGAATACAATATTAAGAGTGATTTGAGTGGATGAGAATATGCAAAATATTAATTCTTAGAGAAAGACTCGCAGTGTCTCCATGTGTAACCAGAGGGGAACCGAAGACTTTTCAGAGGAACTGTTATGTTCATAAAACAGATTACATTTTATAGTAAGTGCATATCCATAAAACTTACTGATAGTCATCAGCAGTTAAATAAATAGTTTGATATTTTAAGCAATATGTTCATTTAACTGCTGACAGTTAGATGAGAACATTGACACCACTTTCTCGTCTGTATGGGAAACATGAAGCTTCAGCCAGCATCTGGTTATCTTAACTGACAAAATCATTTTACCAGCACCTCTACAGCTCACTAATTAACACATTTTATCTAGTTTGTTTAATTTGGACAAAAACCCACAAGCTTCTAGAAGTAGAAATAGCAGATATTATCTTTAGAGGGGTTCAACATATAATGGTTGCATTGATTATTCAGTTGCAGAGAGTTAGAGTTTCCTGTAGATTCCCTGAATTGGCGATTTTGTCCTGCCAGCTTTACAATAAAAAAAAAACAGTTTATGTATATCTTAATTATCCTGAAATGAAAACGGCAGCACTTGTATCGACCATTCAGATGAAGAGGCCTGTTTTTTTTTTGTGAATTTGCTGAGCAGCTACCTTTGTAATTGGATGGCAGATAATTCACCAAAAGCAGATCAACAAGTAGACAGTAGCACTGCATTAAAACAAACAAACAAACAAACAAAAAAACAACTCGTGTCTAAGCAGACGTAAAATTTATATAAATAGCTGTGCCTTCACTGTCTGACTAGGACTTCATATTTCTTGCAAACTCGTATTGATATCTTAGGAGTACCCTGCTATTTCAGCTGAAGGTCTCCTGAAGGTCTTCCACTAAATAAAAACTTAATAGTGTGCAAGCACATCCATTTTTCATTGTGTGTGTATCAAGGTCATAATTTTTTTTGTGGAATTTTTCAGAAGCTTGAGATCTTTACACATTACAAGCTTTTGCACTGAAATGTATCACGAGGACATTTAATATTTTTCTCTGAATAAAATGTTTTTATACTATGAAAGCTCAACATAAACATCTGTTTAATTTAAAAACCCAGTGACATTTGTAAAAACTTAAATGACTAAGTCCAGCCTTGGAACATAGCTTTCCTGAATAGTATGTCATGATGTTCACGCCACATGTTTAGATGAGGGTGATTATTTATTAAAAAAAAAAAAAAACTAATATTGTCTTATTGTTTGTTTTACTGTAAATTGCAGCAGGGCAAAGAGGACGTTTTTAAACAGCAAAGATTACAGCTAAAGACTTGAAAAACTGACTTAAGATGAGATTTTTTGTGAATACATGATATGGACCAAATCAACTTACAATGATGTACTGTAAGTACACATGCAGCCACAATAGTAAAGCTGCAGATTTTTGTATGCTAAAAAGCATATTTTGTTAAAATTGAAGAAAGAGTCAAGAAAGAGTTACTATCAAAACAGAGGCTAACCTGGAAGTGACATCATGACTTCAACTTTAAAATCTCCATTATCACTTATCACTTAACTGTTTTACAACAATGTCAACACCATACCTTATTTACATTGATGGAAGGACCAGAGGATTTTCTCTTTGTCATGCTTGGGCAGTCTGTGAGGCTGTGCTATGCTGAACTAGTTATAACTGCATTAAAAGTCTGATTAGATGCCCTTGCTGAGTGAGGTATGAATAGACATGAAGATGGTTAGTCATGTAGAAACCAGCCTGTGAAGGTATTGGGAGTTCCCTGCAGCTTTGTTGATTTGATTTTCAAAAAAGATTCAACAGGACTCTGGTGTGGTCACTTTCTAATCAAATCCCAATCAAGTCAAAAGAAAGCAGTATTATACAAAAGTTAAATAAATACTCTGTCTTTGTCTAGGATCGAGCCCCCTACCCCAGTGAGCGCCGAACAGCCACCACTACTCTAACCGTTGATGTACTGGATGGCGATGATTTGGGTCCCATGTTTCTACCATGTACACTTGTGGGGAACACCCGTGACTGTAGTCCCATCACGTATAGGGCTAATGTACTGGAACTGACAGAGCCGGTAAGTGTAAGTGTTTTTGTGAGTTGTGTAGATACTGTATATTGAATTTATATAGTAAGTATGATTTAGATGGTAGACAATGGAAATGTGTATGTTTTTGTGGTTGGGGATGCTCATGCCTTTCTTTTTTGAATTTTACACTTTTGTTGACCTTGTCTTTACTACTTTACTACTGGAATTTCGATGTAATGTTAGATTTTGTATTATGTTGAGATGCTCGTGCAAGATGATATGATCGTCACAATTTTGTGTTCTGACCTATTTATACCCATATTTAACTGTTTATCATGAAGAACTGATGCCGCTCATTCTTCCAATAATATGTCAGCCCCCTGCAGTGAAGTGAAATTCTTTTGGATGGTTGACAAATAAAACTAAAAAAAGGAAATCATCCAACTTCTCTCGACTGTGTGCTTAAAAATAATACCATGTTTGGCCGTGAATATCTTTTTTTTCTAAGCTTACCAATAAGGTGGAATGTACGTGCCAGCAGTAAAGGGGAAAATATAAAATACATTTCTTTATTTAACTTGACATTTAAAAGTGTGTTGTGTTGCTGCTAACTAGGCGTTAAATAATGAGAAAAGACGCTAGAATCATCTGCGTGGCCTCAAAATATAGTCACTCCAGTTCTCCGTGTGAAGTCTTGCAGAAACTATGTCGAGATTTCATAAGCAGTTAGCACCTTCTGAAACAAAAACACAGACATTCTAAGGAAAAGAGGCTGTTAGTGGTGACATAGTGTAGCTTGTAGAGATCAAAACTTTTCTACAAATTTCTGCTGGCGGAATAAACCTGTAGTAATATATGGTAATGTTTCTTACAATGGGTGACAAAATCATTTTGGAAAGCTCTGTAATTGAGTGGAAAGCTTGTGACTGTTTTTGTCAAAAGTTGATTTGTGTTCTTTCCGATAGATCTTACTATAAATCTCTTGCGTATATACAACTGTTGTTTGGGAGTTAGCCTGCATCATGATGGTAAACAATTATGCTTACACAGCTGTACATCATTTTGCATTTGTATCTGGGGTATTTAGCTGATGCTGTTATCCAGAACGACTTTACAGGCCACTTTGTAAATGAGACAAAGTTGCTGCAGGCAAAATCCTCAACTCTGACAAGTCAGCAGAGCATTCATCCCTTCCCACACACAGATTCATATGCACCCTTGATAGTGACAAGCTAACAGTGCATTCATGCCTTAACACCCCCCATCCACCTTTGCAGACACACACACACCATATAACCGTGTTAAGCCAGTAGAGCAGTCATGCCTAACTGGATATTGTCCACTGTTACTGCTTCATCTCTTTGTTTATACTGCGATCTTACACACATATAAACACATATGCTCACTTTACTCCAGACTCACTCAGGGAACCCTGCTTTCAAAACCCTCTTCCTCTCTCTTATCTCCTCTCACTCACACATAAACTCTTACAGACCAGCGTACACACACACGCACACACACACACACACACACACACACCACACACACACACACACACACACACACACACACACACACACTCTTTCCTCCCAGCCAAGAGAGGAGACACAGCAACGTACAACAGGAGTAAATCAACTTTACAGGGTTTACGATGGAGAGGTAGTGAAGGTGTTGTGAGAGGATCTTGTGGTGGTGGTGGGTGGTGGGGGGTGGGGAGGTAAAAAGGGAGAGAGAGCAAGCAGGCAGAATACATAGATATGTTTTAAAAACTGAAGTGACGTGTAAAACACATTCCATCAAACATAAAGATTCTCAATACACAACTCGCTGCTGACTCCAGATGCTTCACTAATCTCAGTATTTAAGATCTCACACCATCACAGAAAGTATTTATGATATTACACCATTGCAGAAGAATGGGATCAATCAGACAAGCTGAGGTTGTTTTCCGTTCTGCAAACTTTAATTGGTTATTGATGATTTTTCACCCTTTGAATGAGACTCTGAGGAGTTTGGATCTGCAGTATGCAGATGTTAGATTAAAGCTCATATTTAGGAAACCTAATGATTTTTTTCTTAACACAGTGAAGACTTAAAAAAACAGCAATACCATTCACTGTGATTCATTTTATAACTCCTGAAGGTAAGGTACACAACATTTTTAGTAGTTACCAGGGAACAAATCAGGACCCAATGACGAACTAACTGATAGTAAACCATTAGTTAATGGGCAGTTCTTGAGTAACTCTTTTTTTTATAGAGTAGCTAAAGATTAGTTAATGACTAGTTAATTAAGAAACAACTATTATGTTAATTAACTAATATGTCAGTAATTGTTCATGGGTATCTGGGAATCCTTATAATAGTGCTTTACTTTATCCATAGTTCTTGACTACTTCTGAAAAATAACCAATAACAAATCATTACTTCATTATTACCCACCTATAAGTTTCTATTTTTGTGTCTCCTCAAGTAAAGTGGTGTACCATATGGTGTTGCTATTATGCACTGAATCATTAGCTGTTCAGTGCTTAATACGTTTGTGTCCATTAGAGTGATGCATCATACAGAGTTGTTACTGAGTACTGAATCATTACTTCATGAGTACCTGACCATTAGTTACCATTACCATACGTTAATTTGAAATTGATCCTTCCAGCAGTTACCATTTCACTCCAACGGATACTGTTATTATTGGTAATCTATCATTACTTCATGATTAGCTTGCCAAGACATCTCATTTGAGTATACACCTTAAGATAATTAGTGCAAATCCTTCCTGTGTGTGTTTCCTCACCATTATAGATGCAATGCAGTTGCATTCTGTTAAATGTGAGGTGGCTATATTTGGAACTAATTGGTTACTAAGTAACTACTATATGACAGCAATTGTGATGTAAAACTGAACAAACAAAAACACAAATAATCCAAAGTATAGGTATCACTTTTGGCACATCACATCAATACTGAAAAGAAAAACTAAAGTCTAAAATAAATAAATACATAAATAATACATTCCATCAGAAATTATATTTTACTTATTGCATTTTATGAACATAAAATGACCCCCAGATGAGACACCCCAGATTTCAAACTAAAAAACATTATTTTGGCATCTTGAAATCTAGTATATGAGGCTTGAAAGCAATAGCTCAGGCTCAGAAATTTAAGGTAAACTGATTTCCAAAAGATGGTGCCACTATTCCACCTTTAGACCATAAAACTAAAACATGATCGCCTCTTTTTATGTTATGCAATTAAATGAAAATGCAAATGGACAAAAATGTCCACTTATACCCCTGATGGTTAAGTTAAATGCACTGAAGAGATCATTCTTTATATATCCTTATATGTTACAATACAACTAGACACCCATCGTTTGTAATATTATGAATAATACATAAGTCATATGTAAGACTGACTTTTTTTCTTTTTTTCTAAATCAGAGCCAATCTAAAGACTGCCTCTGGCTGAACAAGATCTCATTATCCACTGATTTCCGATGATATGTGCGTCTTTCCGCCGCCATTTAACACAGAGCTTTGGCTACACTACATTATTGCAGAACAGATGGACCTTGAGGACTGAGTAGAAAAACACGGGTCTAGGGTTGAGTGAGCCTTTAAAGTAAGGCTCCATGTTTCATACACACCTTTCTTTTGTGGCAGAAGTGGCTCTCATCTATCGTAACAACTTCCTTCCATCCGCCCAATGTCTGCCTCCCCCTTCTTTCTCATCTTTATTGTGTTCTGGCAGACGTTGCTTAACTTTTTGCTCATCTTAGATAGAATCCCGCTGCCTTCTGCCTTGCTCTCCTGTAGCATTTCTATTTGTCTTATTTGCAGCCCCTGGGAAATCTGTCAAAAAGAAATAAAAGTATTACGTACATATAAAAAAAATTATTAAAAAATAAAAAGCCAAATCAGCAACACACTTGTGCTTTTCTGATTCAGCTTTCCCGTGAAATGTAGTAAATATGAAGTGAAGAAGAATGCATTTACTGCCAATGGCAATTATATTTTTAGTCATTACAAAGCCAACATTTAACAACGACTGCAGTGGCCCAGTTCTGCCTAGCCAGGGAGCTGTGCCACAGCTGCAATCAGATTCTACTGGTTGTCTGTGGTTCTACAGCTAAGTAACCTCGAAGAACTCACAATGGAGCTGCCTAGAAAAAGCTGCAGAAAGGAGGAGGACGTTTCCAATTAAAGGTAGATGATATTGTGTGAGTTCATGTTTTGTATTTTCTTATTAATGTGCAAATTTGGTAATATTCCTTCTCAAAAGTGTCTAACTTGATTCAAAGCTACTTTAGTTACTTTAATGTTATTTTTCACTTCTAAACTGGCTAAACAGAAATGGGTGTTAGCTAGCTAGATAGCTGCAGTTAATGTTACAAGCAAATTTATAATTCCCCTCAAAGAAGGAAAAAAACCCTTAGACTTTATGATTTAACTTAACTATATCTTATGGCAACTTGACAGATGTTTCAGGCAGAATTAGGGCTGCACGTTATTGGGGGGGGGGGTCCATCCTGTTGGACAATTATTACAAATCTTTGTAAGCATGATTACATATTTGTAATTTTTGTTGTTTCAGTCTTAACACCTGACAAGGCTATGGACCACTATCAGTGCTGCTTGCTGCAAAGACTGCTGCCTACCAAAAGGTTGGCATTGATCGTAAAACAACTGTTGACACAGCAGCAATTTCAAAATTGCATGCTGTCAACAAAGACAAGGATGATGAACTTCAGGCCTTAATGAGGAGAAGGGAGACTTTGGTCTCCTTCTCCACCCAGTGTAAAGACCACATTAAAGAAGATGGTCTAGAAGAGAAGGTGGAAGAGCTGAAGAAGGCGAGGGAACTTCTTGAAATTTACAAGAGAGCTAGGTTAGGTTATGTTTCAGTTAAGAGCAAGCACTTGTTTTTCACTGGAGTTAGATTAAGTTTTAGTCACTGTTTTTTGAAGTTACCTTAAAGTAGTTTATGTTTACAATAAATGTTGTTTTTTCATTTCATTACTTATTTTCATTATTATAGTTATTCACCATGTAAAATATTCAAATGTATGATTGATTCTTTTTTTTCTTCCTGTTCTAGTCTAGTCTTTTTAATTTTCTAGTCATACAGTTGGGATGTATCACAAATGAAACAAACACTTTGGATTGTCCTAATTCAATAACATTACTGCAAAAAAAAACTTTGTCTATAAGTGTAAAATGGTAAGACTTGGTAACTAATGGACAGGTACTCATGAAGTAATGATTCAGTAACAACTCTGTATGATGCACCACTCTAGTGAATGCAAACTTATTAAGTAATGAACAGCTAATATTTCAGGGCACAGTAACAACACCATATGGTACACCACCTTACTTGAGGAGACACAAAAATAGAAACTTATAGGTGGGTAATAATGAAGTAATGATTTGTTATTGATTAAGCGCTGTGTAGCACTTAATTAATTCAGAAGTAATTAACTAGTGATCTAGAACTATTCAATTAATTGTTCATGATACCCATGAACAATTAATTATGTATTGGTTCATTAACATAATTAACTAATCATAATCAATTGACTAATCATTAACTACTCATTAGCTATTCTATAAGATTTGATAAGGAGTTACTCAAGAACTGCCCGTTAACTAATTGTTTATGAGCAGTTAGTTCCTCATTCAGTCCTAATTTGTTCCCTGGTAACTACTCAAAATGTTGGGTACCTTATTGTGTACCTTAAGTGTCACCATTACATTCACTATATTGGGGTTCACTCAAGTGGAACATATCAGAGTACTCATGTTGGATGGCTTCAAAGTCTAGTCTTAATCAATCAAACAGCTGCCCTGAGGGACAGCTGCTTTGAATAGATGGGGGTTCATTCAGGCAAACCTAATGGGAGAGATCATGCTGTTGGCATGAACACACAGTTATTTAAATGGCCTGAAATAGTTTAAGTATGTGCTTGTTTTTGTGCTGAAGCTCATGATTAGTGTGACCAATAATGTGACATTTTTCCCTTGGGTTTCCTGTTGTATTTTAATTTCTGTATGATTTATCTGCTGAGCCATGGCGGCTATCGCTGCTTATGCTAGATCGTAATGCTCTTTGTGCTAGCTTCTTATAATAGCTCGTTTTCTTCTACTGAAACCTCTTCCAAAACCACAGTATTGGTAGTAAATATGTCCACACAGAAGGCTAATAACATACAATCATCAAGATGTAAAAATGTAAAAAAAAAAAAAAAAAAATCACAGTGCTGTCTTTTAAGTCTCTAAACTGTTGGATGCCTAATTAAAACTGGAACTGGTTCCTTTTTCATTTTCTACATATATTATCCATAAAATTCAGAGATTACAGACTAGAAATAAAAAGAGAGAAGAAAGTATAATTGATAACTTTTTTTTACCATTAAAAAAATGTGAAAACGATATGCATTAAAGGGGTTCTCCAATGATTTTGTACCACACTCCCACAATATTGGGTAGAATTATGAGAAAGATTATTGAACATTACAGTAGACTCTCTGAAGACCTGACCTCATTTAGTTTGTCATTTTGTCATAGTGGAAGTTAATTACCTACAAGTTGCATAAATAGGCACTAAGCATCAAAGCCACTAGAGACTACAGCATTATTTTTTAAAGTGCTTGTAACTCAGACTACAACTTTGTTGCACTGTGGTGCACTGCATTTTGGAAATGGCCATCTGTTATTTTTTTTATGTGATAGGGGACAGCTGTATCTCTGTTGCGCCACAAACACCATCTTGCCATGCAGTCCTATATCGCTCAATGGTTGACACAAAGCCTCACCTGATCACCAGACGCCGTCAAGGGTTTTCCCCTCCTCCATTGATCTCCTCACTGCTCTTGGGATCAACCACCTGCCTGCACACCTGCTGTTCATTTGCTCATTAGTTCCCCAGTATATATAAAAGACAGTCCCCCCCCCACACACATTTGCCAGGTGTTGTTGCTGCTGAACCGTCTGAGTCATTCATATCTGCTTGAGCCTTGTTGCTGGTTTGCAGCCTGCTGAATCTGTGTTGTTTGCTTGCCTGATTCTGCCTGCATGTTTCTGAAACTAAGAGCTTGGGCCTGCATTAAGTGAGTTCAGTTTAATCAGATTCTCCTTGTGTTATCTGATTTTACTAAACTTAAGAATAGGAATTGGGATAACTAATATCATGCAACCTGCTTACTTGCTCTAGTAACACCTGTTTTTCCAAGCTAACTATAAGTATATACTTATAAAAGATCATGTGCTAAATAAAAAACAAACAGAAAAACAACAGCATATTAAGAAGAATGTACTGTATAATTTCAATAAGCCACATCAGTGAGCCAGCATGCATAATACCACGGCCCTGGCTCAATTGATGCAGTCATTATGAAGGTTCTTATTCGCACTCATGTTTGACCAGTCAAAATGCCCTCTGTGCCATCTTGTAAAATTATTAACCATAAGCTATGCAGAACATTAAAATATTAAAAAGCATTGCTGTTATTGCTTCCAGAGCAACAGGTAAAAGCTAGAGTTGGCCTATGTACACAGTGTACTGAAGTGCTGTACACTGTACATACTGAAGAGTGTTGTATATTCAATGATGTTGATTTTTAAAAGCCCTGTTTTAAAGCCAGACATGGTGCAAAGTGCTATGCAGAGATTTAAGTACTTTATGTGAAGGGAGGTCAACCTTTGAATTTTGAGAATTAATTTTTTAACATTCATAGCTCTTAAAGACTTTGGTGTTCCTGTTTAATTTTCCTGTTATGCCACCAGCAGTTCAGAGTTTTCAGTCCTTGGAAATATCTGAACATCTGTTTGATGAATTAACACCAGATATTGTATGGACATACATGGTTCCCAGAGGATGAAGCCAAATGACTTAGACCCCGATCACACCTGTTTTTGAACATGAGATCTGGATACACTGTCTGGGTAATGGCATCTGAGCAATGAGCCTCCACATTTACAATTGGTATTAATAAGTGCTCTTGTTATTTTGATTCTACCCACATTGTGTTCAGATCTCAACATGCAAATTAGCCCCAGATATATGTGGTCTGGCGGATCCAATTGCATTCTGATCACACTGTATTCTAAGCACATTTACACCTTGTATCACTATACTTACAAAAGTAATTAACATTTCACCTCCTAAAATAACTGCCTTCTTCAAAATGCTGTCAGTCTTTGTCTAAAAGCATCCCAGTGACCTGGCTGTCTTGCTCTGACTGACTCTCCCTTTCTTCTTTGCTGCATTTACATCTCTCCCTGGTACCTGTTTACCCTCCACTCCTGGCAGATTCATCTATCTTCCATATATTTACACCCTCTTTTACTCCACTTCATTACTCGCCATAACTTCCTCTCTCACTTGTGTTTCCCTCCTCTCCTCTCTCAGTGACAGGCAACAGGAGATATAGCTCTATGATGGCTGGTATATTTTAAGTGCTGGTTGACAGGTGTGGTGGTAAAGTATTGTATAATAGCAGGTGTATGAGCGTACTATCGTGGGCAGTATATATGTGTGTGTTTGGGTTTGATGCATTTATGCACATTTGGGAATATGGGCAGCCTTGTTGGTGTGCTTGGCTTGACATTTTGCAGTTTCAGTGATTGTAGATTTTATCCTATTTCTCCCATTGGGGGCCTTGGTATTACACAGACCTCAGCACATTGCACTTTTATAAGTCATCGTTATAGCCAGGCCATTTTAGCGTATACACTCTCATATAGATACGGATCCACACTTACAGATTCATACTGTGTGTGTGCGTGTGTAAATACAAAAGGTCTTAACTGTTATTGTGTACTATAATGTAAGTTTATATTTTAATAATGTATATATCATCGAATGTGGCCCTATGTGTGTGTTGTATATATGCAGTGTACTCATACATGTGTGATGTGTATATGCATGTGTGCCTTACATGTGATTCAAAGTATGCTGTACCACAGTGTATATTATAACTTGATATTGATATTATATTATCATTTTTTTCTATTCTCCAGCATTCTCTTAACTCCTATTTGCTATGGTGGCATGCTCAGAGCTTAATCTTACATAAATGTATATAGCAGATTAGATTTTTCTTCATACCGTAGTATAACTGAGTAGGGCAGATGACTAAGTTGTTTTAAAGGTCAAATAAATGGCACTGAGCCTCCAAACAACTATTTGCTATGTAAAGATATAGTGGAGTAATGGCAACCTGAGCAGAGAATGAAGTCACAATCCCTCTGTATGTAATGTTATCAGAGCTTCTCTGTTCTTTGTTTTGGTAGCCACACTAGTTACATATGTATTTTAATGCATGTCAGTCCTTCTGTGTCATCCATGTCCATTTCCAAGATGGCAGCCATGTCACAAACTTACTCGAATTACAGCTTAACAGATCACCAAAATATGTTTCTGAAAACATTTGAGACAAGAAATAGGCAATGCTGTTTAGGAAGTTGAAAATTTCACACAAGTTTGTTTCCTTTTCTTACTTCTTGTTTCCACTCTTAAAATGAGACAACACAGAGAATGCAATGCCATTTTCATGCGCAGTGCAATGTTGTTATAATATGATGTACTTTCTGAGGCAGGTGATGATTCTGATAAGTACATGTACAGTATGCAATAATGTGAATTTCTACTAATGCTCCACTTGATTCTACCTCCAGAATAAGGTGAATCCCCTAAACGTGACTCCACCCATACAAGCTGTGGACCAAGACAGAAATATACAACCTCCCTCTGACAGGCCGGGGATTCTATATTCTATCCTCATTGGTAAGTTCAAATTATTTGTGGTCTTTTGAGGGTTTATTTTTGTTTAGCACAGAGCCACAGTCATGATTATGAAGTGAAAATTTTATGACTGTGAATGATTTTTTTAAATTTCATATCAGCCAAATTCTTTAAAGTAATTGTTATATGCTGGTAAATTAATCCTAATGAGCATTTTGCAATGGATAAAATGGCTCCAAAAATACAAAGATTGAATTGTCTGCTCATTATGCCTACTAGCTTAAGATGACCACAATTCGTCCAAACAATAATAGTGCACCATCGCTGCAAGCCATCTTGATTGCTGTTTAAAACTGCAGAGTCACAAAAAAAAAACATAAAACGCTTTTATTTGTGAGGATCGCCATACTCTGTATAAATTTACATGACATTGACATGACTGACACAGTCATGATTACATTTCCCAGTCTCCCCCTGTAAAACTAATCCCTGTCTGAGTAAGGATTATGAAAGACAGTGTCACAAAGGGCAAAAAAATCTGTTGCAACCTTGCAGCTTCTCCAAGATCCATGATTTGAATATGTGCTACAAATATTGCTGATGGTTATTTGAGGAAGCCTTATTGTTGTTGCTAAAAGTTGCTTTCATTAGACAACTTAGAGAGTAACTTTTTTTTTCAAAAGATGAGTGGTTGGTGATCAGTTAAGACAGCAAAAATATTTGAAAGAACTGGCCTTGATTCTTGGACACAAGGACACACCTTAAGGAAGAATACAGGAACACACAAACACCCGCAACCACAAACATAGGGGGAAATCATCATCATCATGCTTTCTTGGAATACAGCATCCCTCAGTAGGAGCCAATCAAATCAGTGCTAGCTATAAATGTGCAACAAACACACATATACGCACACACAGAAATGCACACTTGAGAAACGTGATTGTGCACATGTGCCTGAGTTGCTGCTCCTCTCACAAGAACTTGATTTCCCCACTGAGCAATGCAGCATTCTAAAGCACCATATATATATATATATATGTGTGTGTGTGTGTGTGTGTGTGTGTGTGTGTGTGTGTGTGTGTGCGTGTGTGCGTGTATGCTTGTATGTATCCCCACCTGTGGAGAGCTGAGATGAGAAAACTGGGAGCATTAGCCATGCCTCCGTCTCTCTTTTCTCTCTCTCTCTTTTATGCTCCCTCTAGATATCCACCAGAGAAACATATATTGATTCTTAAACCAATTACTGATGTCTCTCTCTTTCACACATACACACAAGTTCAATTTTTGTATATTTTGTTTTTTTTTTTAACTGTTTTTACTGTTTGTGCCTGGTTGCCCACTCTTTCTCTCTCAGGTAAACCAGAGTCCTATGCAGAATATTTCAGCTTGAACAGAACCACAGCGGAGCTCCTGCTACAGAAACCCATTGATAGAGAGCTCCACCGCAGATTTGATCTGGTTATCAAGGTGAGAAACAGTAGAGTTGCAAACTGGGGGTTTAACTTGATTTTTCTCCCTGCATGTTTCTTATAGAATCACCAAAGCGACCTCCCACTTCACTGCACAGTGCATTTCTTTACCGCCTTTAACCCCCAGATATTCATCAAGCTGTTGATCAGCAAATCTATAAGCTTAAGTACACACTAAATGTTCCTCTTCAGTTTATTTATTCTGGTGCTTTCAGGTTTCTGTCAATTAAATGTGTTGTACCCTGAGTATTTGAAATGGCAGTAATTGTAAAGCATTAGAACTGTGCCATGCTGTGCGAGGGTGTTTTTGTCTCGATTAGGCCGGTAATGAAATTACACCACCAAGCATGCATCAGGTTCTGCTCTACTGAAATTGAAAATGGAATTTTTCCTCCATAGGATGTTTTGTTGTACTTAAAGTTCTCTTATCTTTAAATCTAGGATATGTTGTTTATGAAAGCACTGCATTAATTGTACTTTTGGGACTATAAAGCTGTTGGACTCTTGAAAACAAAATAATTCAGACAGGCAGCTACAGACAAATATTAAAACACAGGCAATTAGTAAGTAGTGTAGTCGACATGTTGTAAATAGACTTCAGTAAACTTATTTAAATATCTGAATTCTTCTTTTGTTTTTCTTTTAACAAGAGATGTCTTAGATTTCCCTTTTTCTAATTAAATTTAGAGACATGAGGAAAATGTGTTCTGCAAAAAGTGAGAAATGAATAAAACTGAGTCACCAGTGCATATAAGAAGGCACTATGGGTTATGTTTGTTTCTAAACCCCTAATGAATAGAAATGGTCTGTATTGATAATAGCATAACATTGTGAGGGCTCTAATAAAAGTTATTTTTTTAGTCACTATTATTGTTATTATTATTGTTATTATTATTATTATTATTATTATTATTATTATTATTATTATTATTATTATCATTATAGTAGTCGTAGTAGTAGTAGTAGCCTACATAAAGTGAAGAATCACAGCCACAATTATTTTCTTTTCCCTTTTAGGCAGAGCAGGACAATGGCCACCCCCTGCCAGCTTTCGCCAACCTTCAAATTGAAGTTCTGGATGAAAACAACCAGGCACCCTACTTTCTGGAGAACAGTTACCATGGCTACGTCAATGAGGCATCACCAGTGGGAACCACCATAGCGACCAACACCAGCCTATCTGCTCCGCTGGCAATCGTAGCTCTGGATAATGATGTGGAGGAGGTGAGGATAGAAGCATGCAGATCTGTCACTGAATTAAGACTGTAAGAACTGATACTCCTAATTCTGACAAATCTAATTGTCACAGTGATAAATGGTCAGAAGAATGCATCATACTCATGGCAAGGTTACCAACTGTTGGTAGGCTTAGATTTTTCCTTTTTTATCATGACTATTTACTGATTTAGATTTTTTTATATATGTTGATTTTTTTCATTTTTACTTGTCCTGAGATTTTTTACATGTATTATTGTTGCTAAGTGCCCCAATACCTCTAAGAAGCCACTTACTGTACATGCATCTACTTCCTTTATAGGTGACAGCCAATGAGAAGCCTGTAGGTATCATTTCAGTTCATTCACTCTGTCTTTACCTCGTTCTGTTGAGCTTCAGTTCATTTCTGTTTTTAACAAGGACTTGATCTTAAAGAGAAACTCCACGCTATTTTTTTTTGCACTCTCAAAGGGAGTAGAGTGTAAATGTGCTTCATGTGAACCTGTGAAACCCTGTAAAAATTGGTCTTAAATATGCATTTGATCTACATACATGAAGTTATGCTAAAAGACTGAGGCAAAGCTGCATCTCACAGGCAAAAAAGTCCTTCATCAGCTGACAATCCATGTAGAAGACAAAGTATTGTTCTTTTATTGCAGTGTAGAGCTAGTAAGTCCTAGTAGTAAAAGTATGATTTTACATTTTTCTTTATTTTATTCTACCTATGTTAGGCTGCTCAGCTTATATAGCTACTTGGATGAGCAAGGTAGAGTGAGATTTACGCTTGTTGATATTTTCAAACGGTATGTTTCACTTTTAACATTACAAGAGAAAAGGTTTTGAGGAATCAGTGGACTTGACAAACAACAGTTTTTCAGCTCATGAGTTTGGCTGGGGTTAGTGGAGTGTAAACTGTCTCAAATCCAATAGAACAGGACTGAGATGCTAACATTGCCCTACACCCTTATATAGTAGCATCTTGGACCGACTCCCAGGCAGTATAGAAATAACAGTTGATGCACCAGTTGTGAATGGGGTACTGTTATAAGTAGTAAGAAAATGTTTAATCCATCCCTTATACTTTTGTATATTTGCAATTGACCTTGGATAGGCAAAATAAAAAGACACAACCGAGAGTCTAGTTAGATATATGGTCAGTGATTTATTTATTTATTTATTTATTTACTGTGTGTGATTATCCATAACTTCTAGCCTGACTGAAGTATAGTTCTCAACTGTGCACGCAGAAGTAAACAAAACAATTTCTGATTCCAAACGCAATTAAATCACTGTGTAAACAAACCTAGCAGCATGGTGGCGGAGTTTCAACATGGAGTTCTATGCAGAAATGAAGGATTGGACCATTGATGTGCCCATTTCTGCCCTTCTTTTTGTTCTACTGAATCTCTCCTTTGTGCCATGCTTGCAGTGTGTGTGGAGTGCCCTATCTAATTTCCCTGTGAATCTGGATAGTAAAACCATTTCCCTCTTAAATTGCCTCTCAGTGATAATATAAGAATTTACGCTGCTGCAGCATTGTTATCACCGATGCATTCCCAAGAGCTTAGTTTGTTTAAGATGTAGCATAGGCATTTTGACAAAAACAAGCTTTGGTTCATTGCTTCCTAAAAGACCCCCACAGCAGGGAATGGGCTTAGAGGGGATAATGTGTGCGTCTCTGTGTGTGCCTGCCTGAGAGTTTGTGTGTGTGTGTGTGTGTGTGTGTGCTTGTGGCGATTGATATATGTTGAGTTATTTTAAATATTGCTAACCCTGGTCTTTCCTCCAGCATTAAGTACCAACAATGATGATTAGTCCTAATTGCTTTTATGTGCCATCCATCACCTTTATTTATGTGTGTGCATATGACTGTGAGTGTCACTATTTGTGTGTGTGTGCTTAACTTTGTGTGTGTGTGTTTATTTATGACTCAATATCCACGCTGGCTACATCGACAATATTATCAGCACCCCTACCCTGCTGAGCCAGCCTTATCTAGAATGAGAGCTCACGCACACACACACACACATACAGCATACACACACAGAGGAGATGACTGTGTGGGTAATGTCAGAGGAGGACTTGGATGAGGATTGCCTCTCCATCACAGAGTCACAGAGTATTACACACACACACACACACACATACACACACACACAATCACTTCTTTCCTCTCAGCTGTTTTTTGTATGGAAGCATTTGCATTTGTTATGTTTTTCTGGTCATTTATTCAGGTTTCTGTTTCTCCTTAAATGTGTAATATCACTGTGTTATGTATGTAGAGAGAGAGGGGGGGGCAATGTTAGTTAGCTGCTCTTTTGATTATTTACTGTTCATTTGTTCTCACCATTTGCTATAACTGATAAATTCATCGAGCATCCAATCTGCCTTAACGTCAGTTTATGCCTCTAATTGAGCCATTGGAGGTGCTTAGAAACCTACATGCAGGAAACCTACTGTGCAGGAGTAAATGTGCAGCAACTGAATGAGCACATATATTCAACTGTACCTTCTCTGGATGATTAAAGGTTAAAAAGGAAATCTCACTATTGCACCTCCCTAACATCTTTCTTTCTCTCCAACAGACGAAGGACCCTCAGCTCCAGTTCTTATTGGACAGCTACTCTGATGTTTTCTCTGTGACTGCCACTGGAATCAGGAGATATCTCACTTTGGTGCAACCACTGGACAGAGAGACACAGGATTCCTATACGTTTACGGTACTCATGTCTTGGCATATGTGCTCCTTATATGAAATATATGTGTGTGTGTTTGTGAGAGAGACAGCGTAGTAAGTAAATGTTTTTGAATAGCTCACATCCTCAACCATGAGCCCACTGATAAAAACCATAGTGATGGTTTTGAAACAGGACTGTTATATAGATGAGAGAAAATTCAGCTGGCATAAATGACCCTCAGTTACATTTCCACCATCTAGTAGACATAATAATTATGTGGAGGGGGGGGTGACAGATAGTTAGATGGCAGAAAGTCAAAAAGTGGACCTTGGTGCCATGATGACAATGGTTGTTTGACTTCAAGGAGGTGCTAATTATGTTTCAAGTGATAATTTAAACCCAAACCATCATCTTTCCCCAACCCTAACCAAGTGGTTTTTGTGCCTAAACCTATAACCAGACCTTGACCACAGCTTTCATAAAATATCATTATTTTGTAACAGTTTTTGAAAGTGGCATTTTACCCTCCTAATTTGGAAAGCAGCATATAACCCTACTAAGGGTCGATCTGGAGTGCAGGTACAATCGACGTATGTGGTCATTCAATATTGAGGATGTGTTGAAAACAGTACACAAAAGAGAAGAGAGGAGTGAAAAATAAGAAAGAGGCATGAAGAAGAAAGAAGGAGAAGAAGTCTAGGAATTGTGGGTATATACACTTGTAGGTTCTTGAAGTCAAGTAATGTTTGAGCAAACATTTTTACCCAGGGGGAGGGGATTGGAGTGTGTGTGGATAACCAATCATCCGATCAACTCCACACTTGGCGGATGTATGGCTGGGACCCAAGGGAGTGCAGTGTTGAATTTGATGCAATTTGGACATGCAATATATTTACTATTAATAAACACAGGGAGTCGCTCCCTATGTGCAGTGGCAGAGTGGAGATTCAGGACTATGCCAGCTGACTCCAGCATGTCAGGGAGAGACCAGAGTCTAGGTGTGACACAAGTCAGGGAAAAGTGCTCTAAAAATAGAAAAGTAGACAGTGAAAACAGAATGGACACTCTTACCCCGTGTCTAGACAGAAAGTGTTGCATTAGCAGCACGTTTAGCAGATCAGCAGCAGGAGTGAGTGACTTCACAGGAGGCGTTAAGGTACATTGTTGAGTGTAGGTCAACCGTGGTTTGGCAGCGGTCAGACCCCAATACACAATGACTGCAGTTATGCATGTAAAATGTAGCAAATATTTCCACAGGCACTTCAAAACCTTTGGAGCAAGCATACCCACTCAAATCCAAACTGAAGGCACAGAAAATAGGAATGATCCAAGAGCCCAATATGATCAATCCACTTTATTTTAGGATGCACATTATTTTATTTTTAAATGCAGCCCTTATTTTAGGCTACTTGAAATGAGAAAATAATGTTTATTTACTATTTAAGTACTTATTATTCATAACAGCTGTGTATAGAGTATATATACTTATTCACACCTCCTATCAACTGTATTAAATTTTCTATGTCTTGAAGCAGCAGTCAGCCCAAACAGCCACGTTTTGAATGAGCACTGCACTAGTACTGTTAGATTAGGAATTAAATTTTATACTTGTATTGTAATGCTGCTTCTACAAATTGACAAGACAAGCAGAGCTTTTATGAATTATGTTCAGCATTCAGACTAGCACTTAGCTCTCCCATTTCTCTGTGCAGAGACAGATGTATAAAACATGACTTTTTACAATAGTTGCTGTCCCTTTTATGTATACCTCTTTCCATCAGTTTTCCTGTTTCTGTCTGCCTCCCATATGTTCTTTTTCTCTGGTCCACTTTATTTCTTTTGTTGTCCCTGTCTCTCCCAATCTGTCATTCTCCTTCTTTTATTCACTATCTTATTTCATTGCAATCTAATTCAGCAATTTCTTCATTGGTAGGGCACAGAGATGCTGCCCGTTGCCAAGCACAGAGTATCTCAGTGCATTTTACCATACAATAGCACACACAGCATTGTTATTTCATACAGTAGTCTGTTATCTGTCAAGTTCCACCGTGTGTGTGTGTGTGCGTGTGTGTGTGTGTGTGTGTGTGTGTATATGTGAGTGTGTGTGCATGCAGCTATTTGGAAGATAAAGGTGGAAAAACCAGGAGGTCCGGTGTATTGATTGAAAGGCAGAGGTGTACAGTAATCATCATGAAAGCCTTGTAGTAGAAATTAAACTCTAGGGTGAGAGAGCGCGCTATGAGACATGGAGGATGATTTTCATTTAAAGGAGTCAATCAGTTTCTTGGCAGATGAGCTGGTGGAGAAGATTGGTATCAGTGAGCTTCTGTTGCCTCTGTTGATATGCACTTTGATA